>OX424514.1:11933158-13133158 GCA_949152395.1 Agrochola litura | reverse complement strand
ATTAACCACACGAAAAGAAGAAGTGGAGTTTTTTTTTTAAAGTGAAAACTTCTTTAGACTCGTTGGGCATTTTTGAGATGGGAAAAAACAATTGAACTCGCGACACCGTTACCGACACCAAATTTTTGTAAACGCTATTGTGCTCTTTATTTAGATAAGTTCTTTATTTAATGTTCTATACAAGTATTTTTCTTTCATCAAGGCGATCTTGTTTAGGTTTTCACTTCTGTTGGCACTCCCGGAGTGCCATTGTTTTTTTTACCTATCACTTGTGTGATGTCGACAAAAACAAATACAGATTTTTAAACATCAACTTATCGCTGTCCCCGGCGAATAAAATGGTAATGTGCTATTACGATTGTTTTAACTTTATTGCATATTCGATATTTAGAGGTCCGATTACACTCTGTCAATTTTTTTTCATTCATTTCCTACGGTTATTTCAGAAGTTACGAAATTTTAAGGTGTATTGTAATGCATGTAAAAAATCACTTTTTTTGTGGTATTTTAACAATTCCGCAATGTACATTAGTTAATAAGATATTAACAAAAAACGTTTTTTATTTTTCCTGTCAAATTTAGTTTTTACGATTACGATTTTATTCGTCGGGGACAGCGTTATATTCTTTTTCTTTTACCATATTTGGATATCGATAACCATCACGTCAGTTTCTTCGCATCGCAAGTTTTTCTACCATTTTTTTTTTTTACTTGAACCTGTATATAAAAAAGAAAAAAAAGAGCAATGGATTAGCAATAGAATTCAAAATGGTTCAAATTGTGATTGAAAGTGTGTTACGCAAATAGAGTGCAGGTACACACGGCTACATATCAAGCTATACATTTCCAGTATAAGCTGACCTCTCATTGTACGGAAATTCTATACGATGCGAGATCAGCTTATACTGGAAATGTATAACTTGATATATAGCCGTGTGTACCACAATAGCAAATTATGCTCCTTTAGAAAATTTTCTTACTCCTTTTTTTCATTTTTTTTCAGTTATGTTTTTTTCGTCTCCATCAAAAACAATTTTGCTGTCGCTCCCTATAACAACTTTGAAAAAAATTCAAGAAGATTTTCTGTAAAGACAATTTTTGACGTTTATGCTAATCAATTTTCATTGTCCAAGTTTAATAAATCTTTTTTTAATTACACTGCCGGCCAAAGTTAGATTGCTTTCTAAGATTATTAAACAAAGTTTCGTCGAGTGTGTTCTTTCTCTTAAAACTTTGTTGGTGCGAAAAATTTGAATCTCTTCGAGTTTACAAGTGCAGGCCAAAATCAGGTTTGTTTCGTTGACAAGGCATCAAATTAAGTTTGTAATTAAATTACTTCTGCTTTTCCTGGTAGCTTTAAAAGTTAATTTTAAATGTCCTTTGATGAAATTATTAGGTAAGCGACAAAAGTCGATTAACACTGCTACATATCTAAATTGACACAAAATTATTCCATACATTTCATTTTGCAATAGCAAAGGGTTAATAATCTTTAATTATTTATTTATTTTATTTATTATGAGGCTCTTCAACAATGAGTACACTATTACTTTTCAATTTGTACATTGCAAAATAAGTCTAAGCGCCTCATTACTTAAAGAAAAGCACAACATGCACTACATTATGCGCAGATAAAACACAATTAATTAATTAAAACAAGTAATACATAGTTCAGATACCAGTAAAAATAAATTATTAAAAGCTAAATTGATTACAATACATTACAGTGATTAAATTAAATAATACTTATCATCGACATGTGCATTCTGCCCGTCCTAACCTTTTTTTTTTTTTTTTTTGGGTGGGAAATTGTCAAATAACTTCTGGAGCGGGTAACTTCTGGTGTGGAGCGGGAGGGCGTGTCAGACTCTTACTGACTAAAACCCACCCGTGTTCCTTCCTATGCCATGTTGCCGGGGGCCACGATTTCCCCATCGGTTTTCTTCGAACCCCCGGCAGGCATTGGCCCTAGCGGACCCCGTCAATTCTGCTGACATCTCTTTGAGGCGCGCGTGGAACACAACGCGCCGTCGACCCGGGCTTGGTCCTTATCGGACGGCGAGCTACCCATTGCTCACCGTCCGCAAGCCCGCGCCTACGGTGGCCGGAAATCTTCCTGCGATTCCCGACGCCCAGGGCGTCTCCTGCTGCGGCGGTTAGGGGCGCGAGGGCGCGAAATTTGCCTCTCCCTCACGCGCTCCGTCTCCTCCTTCGCGAGCATTACTGCTTCGCAGAAAGAGGTGACGGCCTCCCATTTCCTCTCGCTCCGTAGCATGGCCCGAATCAGGGCCGGACGCGAGAGATCACCGCCGCCGATCGCATCCACGAGGACACGGCGATGCCCTGCCCAAGCCGGGCAGACCTCCACCGTATGCTCCACCGTGTCCTCCGGGCGATCCACACAGTGACGACACCCGGGCGCTTCCTCCCGCTTTATCCTGAACAGGTACCTCCCGAAACAGCCGTGTCCGGTGAGTACCTGCGTCAGGCGGAAGGTGAGGACGCCGTGGCGCCTCTCAAGCCACTCCTCAAAGAGGGGTCTTATCGCCGCAATTGTGGCGTGCCCAGCGCTGGGTTGCGACAATCGCACTCTCCATTCCGCCTTGAGATCCCGCCGGAGCTCTGTCCGCTGTGCCGTGACTTCTTGCGGCATCGGAGTTAAGCCCCGGCGCTTCGCCTCCTCGCGCCACTCCCAAATGTGCGCGAGGACCTTTGCCTCCAGATCCCATGGCGGTACTCCGGCAAGGAGGCTCGCCGCCTCGCAGGAGACCGTGCGGTATCCTCGGGCCAGCCGGATGGCCATGACCCTTTGGGACGCGTTCAGCCGGCGGCCTGGCTGCCGCCTCAATGAAGGCGCCCACACCGGCGCCCCGCCCGTCCTAACCTATGGTGCACAAAGTTGGTCACTTACTGAACAACTGAAGTCCAAACAACAGACGTAGGTGTTGCTACATTTCTCGGTACAAAGTTTATTGCTAATAAACTTGGGCTTCCCTATGAACAAATTGTTATTTGCAACATCTAGGATGTTATTTGATGTGGATACAATGTATAATGGGAATACGTAAAGATTTTTACTGTGTTGTTTTCATTCCTACAAAATATGCTTAGCCTTTTCCCAACTATGTTGGGGTCGGCTTCCAGTCTAACCGGATGCAGCTGAGTACCAGTATTTTACATGAAGCGACTGCATATCAGACCTCCACAACCCAGTAACTGTGTAATATACGATACCCCTTGGTAAGACTGGTTGTCAGACTTTCGGGCTTCTGACGACCCGTAACGACTGTCAAAGATCCACGAATGACAGCCGGGACCAGCGGCTTAACGTACTTTCCGAGGCACGGAGGAGTCTCGGTATGCAAAGATGGTCACCCATCCACGGACCAACCCCGGCAAGCGTAGCTTAACCTGATGGATCGACCCGTGTGGCTGTTATTATTTAGCCACAAGCTCCTCTTTCATTGTTTTCATTCCTACAAAGGTCTTAAATCACATGCAGTGCCAAAAAAGCAGCCAATTTAATAATAACTTTTTATAATAGATGATATTTTTCTTCTCTTTAAAATTTTGGTAATAATTTTAACCACTGCCCTTCAACCCTTTTACCCTTACCATTATAACTTTAAAATTGTCCCCTCAAAAAAGCCAACCTATAAGTTTTAAATTCAAACTCAAAGCCATTTATTTAAATTTAACCATTTACAGGCATTTTTAAACTGTCAAAGAGTCGGTCAGTTAATCAGAAAGTTGAAGCTAGCCCATTCCGAAACGCAGATCTCTAAGAATGGGCAAGAAACTCCTAGGATACTCTTTTAAAACAAGATATTACAAAATCCTGGGTACTTTATTCTTGTTGCTTCTATACAGGGTGGCAGGGACATCGACGCGAAAACTTTTACCATGGATTCAGTACATGATTCTGAACCCCCCCTGCGTTGAAAAATTTCGTCGGCTATTAAAAAAAAAATCTGCTGTTTAATAGAAAAGTGCAATACCTACGCGGTCAAAATGTACGGAACCGCAGATTTTTAATAACCGACGAGAAATTTCAACGCATGGGGGTTTAGAATCATGTACTGAATCCATGGTAACAGTTTACGCGTCGGTCCATGCCACCCTGTATATGAGAACAATTTAAATAAATAATTAAAAACAGTTCAAAATATAAGATTAAAATAAGCCCTGGCAGATAAGACCAGTCTCATCTGACGGCGCCCGTTCACGAACATGACCTTCGTATTGGTCATCTTCGTATTTCATCAAGTCAACAGTTTTGGTTTGAATATTGAAAATACTATTACAGCATTTTATTTTCTTAAAGTCCCTCGGGTATCATCGCATTTCCGAATACAAACGAATGCTAATTTCTATGTCCATCAATTTATTAGATTTATCTTGTATAATAATTTGAATTCAGAACTACGTACTTTATTGTTGTTTTGATTTTCGTGTGAACTATATAGAGCTGTAAAACTATTTTCCTATCTGTCGTGCCTGCAACTTTAGCAGCTTTCCTACCATTTTTTTAATAAATTACATTAAGAGTATTAACAACTCTATATACTTCCAAGTCGATTGAGAGCGTCCGGTCTGCTCCAAGTGCAAAGGGCAACTGATAGAAATCCGACGACTGACGAAACACGAGGTTTGCCGAGGGACATTAAGAACATATTTGTACCGTACAATAATATTGGTATTAATGTCTAACCAAGCAACATTTTTGAATGTGAGGATTATGTGGATATTGTTTTTATTTCTCTGCTAGTTTTAGTGATGGTCTGGCAGTTTGAGTAGTTTATGCGGCCTACCCAAATGTCCTTTCTTTGGTATTGTTCGTCGAGTTGAGCTCCTTAAGTTCTGAGTTGAGCTCCACGATTACTGACAAATGCTTGCACTGACTGGACAGGTTCACTCAAATCTGTGTGGTTCTTTCCTAAAAAGACCTTTTCAGACCAGGTCCTCATATGGCCTGACCAAGATTATGTCTGGACTTTAAAAGAGACTGCGACCTCTGAGTTTGTTTCGGCCTTTCTTCTCAGGGAAATCAGATAGGAAACGCCGAACTCATCTAACTTATTTTTTTTTTTTAATTATATGACGTGTAAAAGTGATTTCGATGTCCTATTTACAGAATAAACAATTTCATTTCATTTCATTAAAAATTAAAAAGAAACAATTTATGTAAACATGCGTCTTCATTTTTTACTTCCTTTTACTCACATGTTTCTCCCCCTATTTGTTTCGTAAACAATTTTATTTCGCAGTCGACGAAAACATTTATTTCTTTATTTAATTAGTTTATATATTTCTCTTCCTGTCTATGCTTTGTACGGCCCTTAAACCAGCTGACTCTGTGTAAAACACTGATTATTTTTGAAGTGAAAACTTCTTTAGGCGCGTTGGGCAGTTTTGAGATGGGAAAAAACAATTAAACTCGCGACATCGTTACTGACACCTCATTTTTGTAAACGCGATTGTGCTTTTTATTTATATTAAGTTACGGATCAATGTTCTATGCAAGCATTTTTACTTTAAAGATTTTGGAAGTTTTTTTTTGTAAACGCGATTGTGCTCTTTATTTAGATAAAATTACGGACCAATGTTCTATACAAGTATTTTACTTCCACCAAGGCAACCTTGTTCAAGTTTTCACTTCTGTCGGCACTCCCGGAGTGCTGCTGTTTTTTTTTTTTCTGTAAATATCTTTACTATTAATTAACAGAGTTATTCCTCTGTATAGTATAGAATTTTTCAGACGTTAATGTTAATGTTTCATAATATTTTACATGCTTAGTCAATAGGCCTGTGACCAAAAAAAAGTGTATGTCCGTCTTATAGATTATTTAAATAATATTGAAAACGTATCTTTTCTTTTTTGACGTAATCTAAAGATTACGGCGATACATTGAGTTAAAATGTGGCATGACGTCACGCCTTGCTAGATTTAATACGACGTTGTGACGTAGCGAGCTCCCACTCACCAACTTTAGTGCGTGTTTTCAAAGTTATTTTTGATTAATATGATAAATAAAAAAATACGTGTCTAATATTTTTTTATTATCTTAAAGACGGACTAAATGGAATTTCTTTTTTTTATCTAGTCAACTACCGTATTATTATTACTGTGTAAGCAGTAACCCCTACCGCCCTAAAACTGGCAAACATGTTTTCCAAGATATGACCTACTTTTATAATTAACTATACAGTCTTAACATAACATCACGCCTTGTTTCCCCGAAGGGTTGGGCAGAGGTGTAACCTGTAGCAGGTACACCCACATTTCGCCAGTTATGTTTAAGTCCCATGTAATAGGGGGCGAGCCTATTGCCATCAACCGGGCACAAATCCAGACTCCGGGCTGCTACTGAGAAATTCCAGATAGAAAAATCCAATAACACTGCCCGACCCAGGAATCGAACCCAGGACCTCATGCTCAGCAGTAACGCTTGCGACCACTAGACCAAAGAGGTAGTCACTAGTCTAGTCTAGTCTTAATTCCCGTAGAACGACATTGGTTTAGGATTTGAAATGATTATTTTGGACCTATAGAACGCAAGACTCAATTATCTTGTTTCAACGACAAAACCCTAAACTATAGAACAGTAAAAAAATTCAATGCAGTTTACTGTTATTAATAGACATGATAACGCTGCTGCC
The DNA here is from genome assembly GCA_949152395.1 of Agrochola litura. NCBI lineage: Eukaryota > Metazoa > Arthropoda > Insecta > Lepidoptera > Noctuidae > Agrochola > Agrochola litura. The sequence continues at coordinate 13,126,498 of OX424514.1, read as the reverse complement.
AACCCCCTTTACATAATCCCCTGGTTGCCGTTTACGACACCCAAGAGTGTAAAAAATCTCCCAGCCATTTTAGTTAAAAGTCGCTCTGTCTATAAAGTCCTTATCGCGAACTTCGCAGCCCTCAAGCATCGTCTCGTTTGACCATTACTCTTGATCCAATTTAATAAAATTGATGACTCTCTACTTCCATTTAGTTTCAGCATTTCGGGTGTTTACTTTGAAATAAGAGAGGAAACAGTTACAAGTCACGCGAAAAGTCGACTAAAATAAAGAAAACACTAGTGTTGGTAGACTAAGTACAGTCAGAGAGGTTTTTGAAGTGAAACTTCTTTAGGCGCGCACGACACCGTTACCGACACCTCATTTTTGTAAGCGCGATTGTGCTCTTTATTTATATTACGTTACGGATCAATGTTCTATGCAAATATTTTTACTTTAGGTTTTGGAAGTTTTTTTTTTGTTTGTGCTCTTGTTTAGATAAGGCTACGGACCATTGTTCTATTCAAGTATTTTTCTTCCACCAAGGCAATATTGTTCAAGTTTTCACTTCTGTCGGCACTCCCGGAGTGCCACTGTATTTTTATTTTATCAATTTCACGCACTACGTAAATTTGCCGTGTTATAGCCATTTCATACAACTGTCAAGAGTGTCACTGGTGATTCGAATATACGGATAACTTAGGCTGATAGTCAATTTGGTAAACAATATATTTTGCTGACTTTACGTTATTTCGACTCTATTATAAAGAATAAAACCGGCCAAGTGCGTGTCGGACCACGCACAATGAAGGGTTCCGTAGTGGGGATGATTTATCTCAAGAACAAACTTAACTTTGTAGTTGAAAAACATGTTCTCCCATACGGAATGTATGGGAGAACATGTTTTCTCATACGAAATGTATGGGAGAACATGTTTTTGCAACCACAAATATAAGTTGGTCGATTATTACTCGTTAACTTGTAAAGCCTACTTAGCTGTGATAGTTTTCTTTTTAATTTCGTTATATATACTACTGCCGTGAATTTTTTCACATATCCAAAATCAACGATTTAGCTTGCAGAGGGGACACACGACTCTAACAAAAATTAGCACTTTAAAGCAATATTTCGAAAACGGATCCCTACCCTAAATCCAAAAATAGTTTTGACAAACTCACCATATTTTTGAACGACCTTTTCAACGACACCCCACACTATGGGATTGATGAGAAAAAAAACATCACCACTGTACGTCTAGGGGAGGTACATGAAAAAAATTTTTTTTTCATGATTTTATTTTACCACTTTGTCGGCGTGATTAATATGTATACCCTTGCCAAATTACAGCGTTCTAGTACTAAGCGTATCTGAGCTAAGCCACGGACAGGCAGACAGACAGACAGACGGACATGACGAAACTATAAGGGTTCCTTGTTCACTACGGAACCCTAAAAAATGAGTGCAGTGGTGGCCCAGTGGTAACGGCCGCGACTCACGAGTTGTAGATCGTACTCTCAAAATGGTGAAGGAAAACATCGTGAGGAAATCGCCATGTCCTAGAATCAAAAATTCGAAATCATGAGACACATCTACCAACCCACACCCCACTTCCTCTCACCGAGAGGAGGCCTGTGTCCCAGCAGTGGGCACATTATAGGCTGATTATGCTTATGCATTTTAATCATTTATAGCTGCCAAATATGTTCTCATGTCAAAACTAGCCTTCGGTTTCAGAAAACCTATTCCTACATATAATCAATTCTGCCTAATTCCACCGACTGGCTACAGCAGCCATATTTAAATCGAGAACAGTACTGATCTGGCCTGATCAAGTCTTCAGACAACGGGTATCTAGTTCGGTTCGGGTTTGTTTTTCAGGTCGGGCAAATTATTATTGGGTTTTTTCATCTGGAATTTCTCAGTAGCGGTCCGGTGTCTGGATTTGTGCCCGGTTGATGGCAATAGGCTCGCCTCCTATTACATGGGACTTAAAACATAACTGGGGAAATGTAGTGTACTGCAGGTATCTCTGCCCAACCCTTCGGGAAAACAAGGCGTGATGTTACGTTGTGTTTAATCTTATGCTTAGTGCAATTCGAAACGTTTAGATTACTAAATTTGATAACAATCAATCTACCTAGCCTTTTCCCAACTATGTTGTTGTCGGCTTCCAGTCTAACCGCATTCAGTTGAATACCAGTATTTTACATGGAGCGACTACCTATCTAACCTCTACAACCCAGTACCTGGGTAATACGATACCCCTTGGTAAGACTGGTTGTTAGAATTCCGGGCTTCTGAAGACTCGTAACGACTGTCAAAAATTAACGAATGACAGCCGGGACCAACGCCTTAACGTGCTTTCCGAGGCACGGAGGAGTCTCGGTATGTAAAAATGGTCACCCATCCACAGACCAACCCAGGCAAGCGTAGCTTAACCTGATCGGCCTATGCGGCTGTTATTACTTAGCCACGAGCTCCTCCTTAATTTGATAACACTGTTATTAAATAGTAGATTGTTTGCCAAGGGAGCAAACAACAATTTTTAAGGCGAAAGTGTTCCTTTGAATCCAGGGCGCATCGAGGAATTCAAAGTACATCACCCGAGCTTAAAATAGTGTTGCTCTCCCGAGGTGAACACTCTACTTTTTATCACCCTCTATGAGAAAAAAAAACGTCTGTGATCCGACACCCGTCAGAAAAAAAAGTTCCTTCTCACGAATGATTTAAAAAAAAAATGTTTGTAGGCGCCATTGTGGATTTATATTTTGACCTCACTATCAACTTTGGCACCCTCGAAAACTATGAAAACGATAGCCATGACGAAAAATTTTAAAATTTCCGCAACTGCCATCTTGGATTTGCATTTTGATTATTGGCTCTGGTCACTATTGGCTTTAATATCCTCAAAAACTATGAAAATGACACACATGATGAAAAATTTGAAAAATTTCACACTTTCTCTCTCTCTCTCTCTCTTGCCAGCCTGTTACTTGTTCATTATAATGTTAGTGTTTGATCTCTTTGGTGATTGGAACTTTTACTAACAATAATACACATTCCAAATTCAAATCACTTTTAATCCCTAGGGATTAAAAAGCTATTTTAGTCCCTGTTTACGAAGAATAAACTAGCTCTTTTTGAATAGATGTGATAAAAATATATTTTCTATTTTTGTATTTACAAGTTTCAACATGCATTACTGCAACATCTCCCATCATTCTCTACTACCGTGAAAATTCCACGTCTAGCGCTACAATTGGACCTTCCTAGCTTCCATTTAATTGATCTGTCACGAGGTTGTAAATGTAAGAAAATGTCTCTGTTATCTCGTCTCACGACTATTTTACTTTTCCTTTATTGGATGGGCAAACGACTTTACGGACACTAAAACTGGTACTTATTGTTATGACCTTATCTTTTATGTAATTTTATAGTGATGGCGGAATTGGGAATTTAAATTTCGAGTGCCTCCTACACTACTCTTGAGTAGGCACTATCCACCACATAAAAACATAAACTTCTACACTAGGTACTGCTACAAAAACTGTTATCTGCTCGATAATTTCGCGTGAACTTATACAAATAAAAAACAGTGGCACTCCGGGAGTGCCGACAGAAGTGAAAACTTGAAAAAAAAAGTAATTAACGAGTTGATGTCTTTTACTCCACGCACCGCGGTAATCAACGCGTTGCTGTCTTTTACTCCACGGTGTCGGTAAATTGCTATACAGTGTCGCGAAATCAATGGTTTAGTCCCATCTCAAAAATGCCTAACGCGCCTATTAAAGAGTTCACTTCAAAAAATTTACTTAATTGACATTATATTTAAAAATTACCTATTTTCATTTCAAAAGTTTTAAAAATACTAGTGGACCCGACAGACATTGTCCTGTCCGAACAGCGCCACCTACCGGGTCTAATTGTATTTTCAAACCATCTAGGGACCCACTCAAATATACACACAAAATTTCATCCAAATCAGTTCAGCCGTTTAGGAGGAGTTAGGTAACAAACACATTTACAGAAGAATTATTAATATAAAGATTAATGGGGATATTAATTGCACTTTAATTTTTAATATTTCTACACCGGCAATGGTGGTATTTGTGAAGCTGTTTATTTTAAGATCTTACTCAGTACTCAGAAATAAATAATAATTATTATTATTACATATGGAATTGGTAAAACAGGTCCTAAAAGTAATTTGAATAAAAAGTAGAATTGTGCTTAATTAAACCTACATTTTGTGTTACCCCATTAGTTTTGGTTTATATAACCTTTCGAGACATTATTATCTAACGTTTTTTGGTGCTTCAATACAAAGGTTCTTATTATTTTCTGTTCATCAAACTCATTTATGAAAATTCGAAATTTTAATAAGGAGATTCCGAACAAACTCGTGTATAAACGTTATCTAGTTTATCAAAATTAGAATAGTTAATTAGGTACGTTCTTTTGTTCACAGAAACAAGTTTCCAGACTCGTTCGGAGTCTGATGACAGTGACAGTACATCTAAAGCCACAGTCACTGCGGTCCCAAGACGTAAGTATTGCTAAAAACAACCGACTTCCAAAAAAAAAACACTAACATATTAACATAACATCACGCCTTGTTTTCCCGATGGGTTAGGCAGAGGTGTCCCTGTAGCAGGTACACACACATTTCGCCAGTTATGTTTAAGTCCCATGTAATCAACAAACAAAATCTTTTTACAAAAAGAAACAACCGACTTCCAAAAAAAAAACACAACAAAACAAATTCTTTTTGTTTGAAAGGGTATGCTCTCGAGGTGGTCCCATATAAATTTTAATAACTTTGCTTGAATAGTGTTTGAGTTAGCTTCAATAATACGTATTTTTTCCTACTTAGTATGTGGATGATATGATAAGTTCCTGTCACTGTTATTTACATAGCAGGTAGTGGTATTCGAATTTGTTTGGGATAGGTACCACAACTAAAAGTAAAAAATAAAAACTTTTTACAAAAAAAAAAAACAACCGACTTCCAAAAAAAAAAACACTAGAAAGTGAAAAATAACTTTCATTTCGGAAGTCGGTGTCTTTGGTTTAGAATTTTTGTTTTTTGCCACCGACTTGGAAGTCGGTTGTTTTTTTTTTATAAAAAGTTTTTATTTTTTACTTTTAGTTGTGGTACCTATCCCAAACAAATTCGAATACCACTACCTGCTATGTAAATAACAGTGACAGGAACTTATATCATCCACATACTAAGTAGGAAAAAATACTTATTATTGAAGCTAACTCAAAAACTATTCAAGCAAAGTTAATAAAATTTATATGGGACCACCTCGAGAGCATACCCTTTCAAACAAAAAAGAATTTTCAAAATCGGTCCACAATTGATGAACAAATCGGTGGACAAAAAAAACCTACATACGCTACGAACATATAGCCTCCTCCTTTTTGGAAGTCGGTTAAAAATAGAGTCATAGTCAAATCATTTATTTCAAATAGACACATAAAAGGCACTTTTGAACGTCAAAAAATTACAAGAAAATAGAATTGATTCCAGTCGCCCCTTCCAAAAGGTAGTTTCGTATTAAGAAGAATGGGCAAGGAGCCCCACAGTTACTCTTTTAAAATATTTTATATACATTAATTATATCGTTATATGTGAAGACGATGCAACTATAATAAAAGGCAGACCTTCACCGTATGCTCCACCGTGTCCTCCGGGCGATCCACACAATGGTGACACCTGGGCGTTTCCTCCCGCCTTATCCTGAACAGGAACCTCCCGAAGCAGCCGTGTCCGGTGAGGACCTGCGTCAGGCGGAAGGTGAGGACGCCGCGGTGCCTCTCAAGCCACTCCTCAAAGAGGGGTCTTATCGCCGCAATTGTGGCGTGCCCAGGAGGTGCGTGCCTTGGGTTCGGTGGTTGGGGGTTGGGTTGGGTTGGGTGTGACAGTCCGACAATCACACTAGGTACTAGGTTATCACTGCTGCTGTTTTTAATAACATCAAATTTTTTGTTTGAATCATACTATTGTCGAGTTGTATTATTTTGGTTCCTAATTTTAGGTCTAATGCTTTTTTTTTGTAAGTTCTAACAGTACTTGTATCCAGACCAATGTTTTCTTAGTAATTACAAAACGCTTCGGGACTATTTCACCAAAATTGTTCTGTTTTGTTAATTAACCTTAATTAGGAGTTTTTATTTTATGTGGTTTAAAGAAAAAGAGAAACTTTTTACGTTTATTTTTCAATCCCTAGAATTTAATCCTATTTAAGTATATTATTACTTTGAGCAGTGGTGGCCCAGTGGTAACGGCCGCGACTTACGAGTTGTACGTCGTAGGTTCGTACCCAGACAGGCGCTTTACTTTATGTAAATTATTTCATCACCACTGCTCTCAAAACGGTGAAGGAAAACATCGTGAGAAAACCGGCATGTCCTAGAACCGAAAATTCGAAGACATGTGACATCTACCAACCCGCACTGGGCCCGCGTGGTGGATTAGGGCCCACTCCCTCTCACAGAGAGGAGGCCTGTGTCCCAGCAGTGGGAACATTATAGGTTGATGATGATTATTACTTTCTGAGTTTATCTTGGATATTACTAACATCGATGAAGGAAAAACATCGTGAGGAAACCTGGACTTATAGTTAATATAAGTCTGAAATCGCCAACCCGTCTTGAGCGCGCGTGGTGATCAATGCTCGTGCCTTCTCTGTATGAGAAGAGGCCCTGCAGTGGGACAATAATAGGCTGGTATTATTATTATTAAGTATATTAAATCTAGCTTTTGTTTGAGTTGTTATTGTTATTTTGTTAAGAGCCGATTTTTCAATCGCCAGATAAAATTTATAGATATGGCGGTGTAACGTCACTAGTTGTTGTGTAGTGTCAATAGGATTATGTTAACAAAATATTACATTTCATTACATAATTAAATCACATAATAATTATTAGGATTATATCTATGATCCTTGTTGAGGAGCTCGTGGCTAAGTACTAACAGCTGATCGGGTCGATCTATCAGGTTCAGCTACGCTTGCCGGGGTTGGTCCGTAGATGGGTGACCATTTCTACATACCGAGACTCCTCCATGCCTCGGAAAGCATGTTAAGCCGTTGGTCCCGACTGTCATTCGTGGATCTTTGACAGTCGTTACGGGTCGTCAGAAGCCCGAAAATCTGACAACCAGTCTTACCAAGGGGTATCGTTTTACCTAGTTACTGGGTTGTGGAGGTCAGATATGCCGTCGCTCCATGTACAATACTGGTATTCAGCTGCATTCGGTTAAACTGGAAGCCGACCCCAACTTAGTTGGGAAAAAAAGGCTAGGCAAATTGATCTATTATCCTTGTGTAAACTTTCACCTTCTGTTCTTCAAACTTTAAATGTGTACGTGTGTGGACTTTGGAAAATATACCAAACTAGAGAACAAACCAGTTTCCATTCATCTCCCGTACATACTCACTTCAGCGGTTTGACATACTTTCTATGCAGAAACTGTCAAATCAAATTTTTATTCCAAAGAAAAAAAATTTTTTTTTTTTGGGTGTGAATTTATCAAATAACTTCTCCCGCTCTGGGTGGAGCGGGAGGGCGTGTCAGACTCTTACTGACTAAAACCCACCCGTGTTCCTTCGGTTGCCCTGTTGCCGGGGGCCACGATTTCCCTATCGGTTTTCTTCGAACCCGGCAGGCATTGGCCCTAGCGGACCCCGTCAATTCTGCTGACATCTCTTTGAGGCGCGCGTGGAACACAACGCGCCGTCGACCCGGGCTTTGTCCTTATCGGACGGCGAGCTACCCATTGCTCACCACCCGCAATTCCTATGAACCTGTGATACACATAAAAGTTTAATGAAAATTTCAAAAAACGGCCCTAAATTAATTACAAATGTTAACATAAAAAATAACAACAGATTAAGGGGGATGCGCTAAGAAGGTAGCCCGTTAAATTCAAATTTGCTTTAGTTTTTTGCATTTTGCAGGTCAGCGTCATGTTTTATGTTGATTAAAATATAATTCGCGACCGTAACAAATATGGCTTTACATAATTATAATCATTACAATCAGCAATTCAACTCCATAAGTTAGCATAACTGTCAAATATCATGATTTCATTAAATCTGGAAAAAAATTAAAGCCACATTTGTAACGGTCACATCAATATTTCAAAATCAAAAATGGCTGAATTATAGATACAACCACTATAACACATAAATGCTTTATAATTACACATCATATTCCAATCCTGAATCCCAAACTACGAAACTAACATAATAATGACACAAAACAGATAGGTAGATACAGAAGGTCAGCTCCATACCACGAGTAAAAACAGACACACGCACACATACTTAGACGCATACGTACGGCGATCTCAAACTAAGTGCGCTTATGCTAGGGCCGCATCTGCGTCTATCGTGACGAAGCTTCGCACAATCGGTTATCGTCGCGATAGTTCGGACGGCATAGCACTTATCGCCCAGGTGGCGGTACATAATAAGCATGGCGCGTAATCGGACTAACATTGGTCATTTCGACTGTTGTTTCTGGACTGCGTAGACGCTCTGTCGAAATAATGGAGAGCCATCTTGAATTATTGCACGATAATTAGTTAAAATTATGAAGCCGCTAATGTGACTACCGCATTAGCGCAATAACTTCTTACCGAGCAAAACATACGAAGCTTCGGCACGCATTGCTTTGTCACGATAGACGTAGGTGCGGCCCCAGTATAATACTCGTTGTACGTAGAGCGTGTCTATGTGTGCGCGCGTTTTCGCTCGTCGTATGGAGCTTCTGTACCTATCTGTTTTGCCAAACAGACCAACAAATCATTTTACAGCTAATTAGAGACGCCTCCAACTATTAATTAGTTGAGTGGAACAAACAGTTGCTGAAATTAGGCACAAATTACTATTTTAGCCGTCTGTCACTGTCATGTGGGCGTTTTGTCTCGGTTCATTTACTTTGTAGTGTTTTCTAAATAGTTTGTTTTGATTATAAAGGCGTTGGTCTATTGCTACGCACGGAATAATAAAATAACAGTAATTTTAGCATAATTTTTTGTTTGGAAATGTAGTTTTGATTAACCTCTGCACATGTTACAAATGGATTTATATAGAACAATGACGTTTCTGATGTCGTCATCAAGAGGATGGGTAATAGTTTCTTCCGGTCTAATAATAACTGCATACTACGATCAGTTAGGTAGGTACTCATGAGTGTAGATTACAGCTTAGGGCGGAATTCTACTGCTGCTTAAGATGTGCACGGAGAGGTTACGCACGTTAGCTGCGCGGTTCATTTGTTTGCCAGACGCGCATCCGTGCGTACTGTGGCCGTGGGTCGCAGTGGACGATACCCGCCTATATTTTCATACTCAGCGAAGCTATGTACACGTGCGTAGCTTAGCCGTGGACAGCTATGGAACAGCGCCATTATAATCGTTCAATGCATCAGTAAGGAAGTTGAAATTGAGTTTTAAAAACTTAAATGATAAGTGATGGCATAAGCATGGTCGTGTCCTCGTGGAGGCTATCGGCGGCGGTGATCTCTCGCATCTGGCCCTGGTCCAGGCCACGGTACCTACGGAGCGAGAGGGCATGGGAGGCCGTCACCTCCTTCTGCGAAGCAGTAATGCTCACGAAGGAGGAGGCGGAACGCGTGAGGGAGAGGCAAACTTCGCGCCGTCGCGCCCCTAACCACCGCAGGAGGAGACGCCCTGGGCGTCGGCAATCGCAGGCCAATTTCCGGCCACCGCAGGCGCGGGCTTGCGGACGGTGACCAATGGGTAGCTCGCCGTCCGATAAGGACCTGGCCTGGGTCGACCGCGCGTTGTGTTCCACGCGCGCCTCAATGAGATATCAGCACAACTGAAGGGATATATAGGAACTGAAAGGCTAGGATTGATGTCTGCCGGGGTTGCGGGTTTGTCCGAAAGAGTTACCGTGGCCCCTGGCAACATACAGGCAACTGAAGGAACACGGGTGGGTTTTAGTCAGTAAGAGTCTGACACGCCCTCCCGCTCCGTCCAAAGCTGGAGAAGTTATTTGATATTTTCCAAGCCAAAAAAAAAAGTGATGGCCTGAAACACAGTATTGAATAAACCTAGATCGCGCGGGTCGCTGCCTTACATTCTAATTCCAAACCATCATTACTTGCACCTGTAGTAGAAATATTTTAGCTTTAGTTTATTATTATATTACGAACTTATTGTATAGGAAAACTACTGTTGACTAAACGTACACTTTTGGTATACGTTTTTTAAATTAAATTGATGACGTTTTCATAAACTTACATTATCTAAGAAGTTTTTAAATTATTGTTATAAATGTGTTTATTTGTTTCAGGACACTGTCGGACTCCACATCATAGATAACAACAAAAATAGGCATAAAATATACATTAATATTTAAAAAAATATTAGGTAATTATAATTTTTACTTTAAGCATATCAAATTGTACCCATAAAGTAATGAGAAAATGTAAAATAATTAATATTATCTATCATTTATCAGTTTCTTTGTAACTTCACGAAAAGAGATTTTAAAAAATCTTCAAAATGATGTGTATTTGGTCTTCAAGACAATATCAACCTAGAATTTTAAGGTGATCAAAATAGAACGATTCTGAGATGAATGTTATTCAATTTTGAACTCTATGCCCTACGCAACAAAGAACGTTATCTTCCTACTGTTACTTCAAGGCACTGAGGAATGTTAATAAAAAAGTATGTAGGCACGGCAGGCAAAATAGTAACCCCGTAATGTTTTCTTCTCTATGCCTGGTAACATTTTGTGCTGACACTTGATTGTTTTCATGAATCTCTCAAATAAGGCATATTTTTGTCACTAAATGCTATGAGTAAATCTTGAACAGGTGCCAAAGTATAAAACTACTCGACTCTCGTATACGAGTACATATTGAAGAAAAATAAAGATGCCGTTGAATAAATTGTTCATCAAGAAAGTGTGATGTAACCGCATAAAATCTTAGGCCTACAGATTTTCTCGATTTTTGACGATTGACATGTATTTTGAAGTGGAAACTTCTTTAGGCGCGTTGGGCATTTTTGATATGGGACTAAACCATTGATTTCGCGACACTGTAACGCAATTTACCGACACCGTGGAGTAAAAGACATCAACGCGTTGATTACCGCGGTGCCGATATTTTTTCAAGTTTTCACTTCTGTCGGCACTCCTGGAGTGCCACTGTTTTTTTTTTTGTAGGTACTTCTTCGTCATGATGGGCAGAAGTATTTTAAAAACGCGTGTCGAGCGTCAAAACTCGACAAAAATCTGTTGGCATCTTTCTTTACTTACATGACTTTTGAAGTTATACCAATTTTACGGACATGAGAGCAGCTCCAATACTAAACATGTTGTCTTTAAAAGACAACAGTCGATAATAATCTTAAAAAGACTTGTTTTGCTTCACCAATTTTTATATGGATTAGTTATTCATCAAGAAGCTCTTAAGCCGCGCGCACTTTGGATGCGTTTTCGTACGAATTTCACTGGTGCGTACACGTACGAACACGCACGAACGATCCCGACCTTCCAAGTACAAAGGGACCGCGCAGACTGGGTGCGACTTAGTCGTACGTATTTCCGACGTCCGAAAACAATCCGAACTTTTTGGAATTTGTTCTATTTGACGGAGAAAAACATATCCAGTGTGCGCACTTAATTCGTACGACCATAGTCGTACGTGTACGCACTAGTGTAATTCGTACGAAAACGCATACAAAGTGCGCGCGGCCTTAAAGTGCGCACTGTTAACGAAAAACAGTATGACCGAAGATTATTATTATAAGAGCTCAACTGTCATTAATGAGACACAATAGAATTTAAATTGTTATCGATTTCCAGGAGAGCTCGTGACAGTCAAGGGGAGTGATTAATTTTATTATAAGGAAACGAAATAATCCCTGTGATCGTTTTCTTCTAGTATTTCAAAAAATCGCATTAAATAGTCAATTGATTATGAATTCAGATTTCGGACACGACTTTTTAAAACCACGATTTATACTAAATCACTATGTACTACTGATAATGCATCCTGGTGACTGCCCGTACGCTTCAATCGAAGCAACAGTACTTGTAATACATAAAGAAATTAAATAAAAATAATATAAGAACAAAAATATTCGTCTCGAAGTATCTTTATTAAAAGACTGATGTTTTAAAAGTATAAATAAGTTTTAAATGTCTGTGTCAAAACTAATTATAAATATGGTGACGTGCTTCGGTAGTTCTCGTGCCGTTTAATTGAATTTTCGAACTTGTAATTCAATTTTGTTTACATACTTAATTAAATGTAAACTTTACTTGAAGTTTGTTTACATTTCGTTAAAGATTTGAATTTTGAGGAATGTCCAAGCAAGAAATAAAAATATAGTACCTACATTTTGTTAAAAACATTATTTGAGCAATTTTTATGATTTTAAAACAAATAACATATCAAAATGTCTTATTTGGTAAATAAAATTACGGTATGAAAATCACAATTTTTCGCATAAATCATACAGTTAATATTATTATACGATTTTTCTAAGATACTTATAACTTCATAATTGAGCTGTGATTAAAAACTCCTTTGAATTAACCATTCCAGCACATAATTCTCTCAAATCGAAATCTCAATACGTTCGCCAGACTTGTTTACCAAATCAGATAAACAAATAAAAACACACTTTATTTAGTTTTTACATCGCAGAAACGTGACTATTTCTTGCCTTTTTTTCCACAAAGTAACCAAGTTGTTACAAGTTCTTCAAGTTTTGTACTTTTGTGTCGGAAATTTTCCTAAGTGATCCATTTTCCTTTTGTTTTGTAGATTTTAAAGTTTGAATTGGATGACGATTGTGCCGTTGTGAATTTCCTACGATAATACATGGATTTACATTTATTAGAGAAAAATGCATTTACCTCCATAATAATAAACTCAGAGTAAAGTTCCCAGTTAAACCATGGTGAACCGAAGTGAACTTCGGTTCACCAGTCAAGTATTAAGTTTGGTTTAACCATACATTTTTCGATGTTTTAGTTTGACTTAACTTCGTTCTACTCAGGAAATTCTTATTAAATAGGTACATCTAATAAGGTTTTTAAGGATTTTTGCGGTTGCTAGTTTACTACCACAAATATATTTTTTACTTCAAAAACAACAACTTTACAAGGTTAAGTAATTTCAACTGAGGAACTTTATTTATTCTCTATATAAATAAATATCTGTTTGTAATGTCAAAATAACAGCTTTTTACTAAATGCGTATGAAAGTATATACGATACATACAACAAAAACAGATTTTTTATTTTTTGTTTGTCTTTTCTGGCTAATCTCCGAAACGGCTGGACCGATTTTGAAGGGACTTTCACTGGCAGCTATACAAATACATAAAATTTATGTTTAGAATTTAAACATAAATTTACACGCGGTAACAGCTAATTATGTATTAAAATAGTATAATAACAATCAAAATACACACGTAATTATCGAAGCGCGTCACCATCGGTAGTTCGTAACTGCCAAATTAATTTTAATAGGAGTTGTAGGGAACTATCTTCGACTAACGGATTGTTGCTAATAGTTCGTTGATCGTAACTTTTGACGACAGTTAATGTGAACTAGACTTAAGTCTTTAGTTAATTCTAGTCATTGAATTGTGAAATAAATGTTTGAAGTATCTGTTTTAGTGTTTTATTCATACTACTACACACACCCACATCCCCACACACACCCTTGTTTGTACAGACACCCTTACGAGGACCTTGTTAGTTTTAGAACGAACCGAGGACCCTCCAAAAAACTGGTTTAAATACGTCGTTGGCCTTTTTGAATGAGATAGAAAGAGACAGGTGAGTAAATCTATAGTGATGAGCTTATTGGAATAATGCTATCTCAACATTTTTCTGTATGAATTACGGCTATCATACCGAGGACCTAAAATACACAGCTAAATGTGACCAGCGATGCACATACGAGGACTTTGTGTAGGCCAACCGAGGACCCCTTATGTAAGCCCTGCGACGCCCTTCCGAGGACGTATTTTTACACAATATTTCTTATATCTTGTACAAAGTGCGGACGCTGTGTTAGACTTTATATCACTAAACCGAGGACAGTTTTTCGCGTAGAACTTGTACAAAGCGAGGACATGAAAATCTACCTACCTAAACCATTTTACGTGTAAGGTAACTTATTGTAGAACGTTCCGATTTATTTCTTACACACATTTTCTAAAATAAAGTACCAAGCGAGGACGAGTCTTTACGTTTGTCGGCGCTTTCTAAAAGTAACGGCTTAGTTACCATTTTATGCTGATGTTGTACCTAGGGTCGTTTCTTAGTGAAGAAACTCTTCAACAGGAGAAAGAAACTATCATCACTTTTAAATTTGGCCAACGCGTTAGGTTTGCGTAGTATAACTGAGATAATAACCAGTTTGTGCCGATGCTGCGGCCAGGGTCGTTTCATCATGAGGACACTCCTCAAAAGCTGATAGTATCGTCTTCAAATTGGGCATACGCATTAGGTTTATCTAGTAACACTCAAATAATTACCAGTTTTTGCTGATACTGCAGCCAGGGTCGTTTCCTTATGATGGAACTCCTCAAAAGCTGATAGTATCGTCTTCAAATTTGGCATACGCATTAGGTTTATCTAGTAACACTCAAATAATTACCAGTTTTTGCTGATGCTGCAGCCAGGGTCATTTCCTTATGACGGAACTCCTCAAAAGCTGATAGTATCGTCTTCAAATTTGGCATACTCATTAGGTTTATCTAGTAACACTCAAATAATTACCAGTTTTTGCTAATACTGCAGCCAGGGTTGTTTCCTTATGATGGAACTCCTCAAAAGCTGATAGTATCGTCTTCAAATTTGGCATAAGCATTAGGTTTATCTAGTAACACTCACATAATTACCAGTTTTTGCTGATGCTGCAGCCAGGGTCGTTTCCTTATGACGGAACTCCTCAAAAGCTGATAGTATCGTCTTCAAATTTGGCATACGCATTAGGTTTATCTAGTAACACTCAAATAATTACCAGTTTTTGCTGATACTGCAGCCAGGGTCGTTTCCTTATGATGGAACTCTTCAAAAGCTGATAGTATCGTCTTCAAATTTGGCATACGCATTAGGTTTATCTAGTAACACTAAAATAATTACTAGTTTTTGCTGATGCTGTAGCCAGGGTCGTTTCCTTATGACGGAACTCCTCGAAAGCTGATAGTATCGTCTTCAAATTTGGCATACGCATTAGGTTTATCTAGTAACACTCAAATATTTACCAGTTTTTGCTGATGCTGCAGCAAGGGTCGTTTCCTTATGACGGAACTCCTCAAAAGCTGATAGTATCGTCTTCAAATTTGGCATACTCATTAGTTTTATCTAGTAACACTCAAATAATTACCAGTTTTTGCTGATACTGCAGCCAGGGTTATTTCCTCATGATGGAACTCCTCAAAAGCTGATAGTATCGTCTTCAAATTTGGCATACGCATTAGGTTTATCTAGTAACACTCAAATAATTACCAGTTTTTGCTGATACTGCAGCCAGGGTCGTTTCCTTATGACGGAACTCCTCAAAAGCTGATAGTATCGTCTTCAAATTTGGCATACTCATTAGTTTTATCTAGTAACACTCAAATAATTACCAGTTTTTGCTGATACTGCAGCCAGGGTTATTTCCTCATGATGGAACTCCTCGAAAGCTGATAGTATCGTCTTCAAATTTGGCATACGCATTAGGTTTATCTAGTAACACTCAAATATTTACCAGTTTTTGCTGATGCTGTAGCCAGGGTCGTTTCCTTATGACGGAACTCCTCAAAAGCTGATAGTATCGTCTTCAAATTTGGCATACTCATTAGTTTTATCTAGTAACACTCAAATAATTACCAGTTTTTGCTGATACTGCAGCCAGGGTTATTTCCTCATGATGGAACTCCTCAAAAGTTAATAGCATCGTCTTGGAATTTATCATACGCATTAGGTTGTAAAACTAAAATAATTACCAGTTTGTGCTGATTCTGGAGCCAGTGTCGTTTCTTCATGAGGGAACTCTTCAACAGTTCATAGCATTGTCTTCAAATTTGGCATATGCGTTAGGTTTATCTAGTAACACTAAAATAACTACCAGTTTTTGCTGATGCTGCAGCCAGGGTCGTTTCTTCATGAGGAAACTCCTCAAGTCGATAGCATCGTCTTTCAGTTTGGCACATGCGTTAGGTTAATATAGTTTAACTAAAATAATAACCAGCCAAAGTCGTTCTTTCACGAGGGAACTCCTTTTTTTGGGTGGGTAATTATCAAATAACTTCTCCCGCTCTGGGCGGAGTGGGAGGGCGTGTCAGACTCTTACTGACTAAAACCCACCCGTGTTTCTTTAGTTGCCATATTGCCAGAGGCCACGGTATCCCTTTCGGACTTCTCCGCAAACCCGGCAGGCATTGACCCTATCGAACCCCTTCAATTGTGCTGACATCTCTTGGAGGCGTGCGTAGAACACAACGCGCCGTTGTCGACCCGGGCCTGGACCTTATCGGACGGTGAGCTACCCATTGCTCACCGTCCGCAAGCCGCGCGGACTTGCGGACGGTGAGCAATGGGTGGCTACGGTGGCTGGAAATCAGCCTGCGATTCCTGACGCCCAGGTCGTCTCCTGCGGCGGTTAGACGCGTGAGGGCATGACATTTGCCTCTCCCTCACGCGCTCCGCCTCCTCCTTCGCGAGCATTACTGCTTTGCAGAAGGAGGTGACGGCTTCCCATGCCCTCTCGCTCCATACCATGGCCTGGACCAGGGCCAGACGCGAGAGATCACTGCCGCCGATCGCCTCCACGAGGACGCGGCGATGCTCCGCCTAAGCCGGGCAGTGCTCCACCGTGTCCTCCGGGCGATCCACACTGGTGACACTCGGACGTTTCCTCCCGCCTTATCCGGAACAGGAACCTCCCGAAACACCCGTGTGCGGTGAGAACTTGCGTCAGGCGGAAGGTGAGGACGGCGTGGCGCCTCTCTAGCCGCTCCTTAAAGAGGGGACTTACTGCCGCAATTGTGGCGTGCCCATGAGGGAACTCCACAATTGTTGATAGTATCGACTTCAAAGGCAAACGCGTTTGGTTTATATAGTAAAACTAAAATAATTATCAGTTTGTCCTGATGCTGCAGCCAAGGTCGTTTCTTCATGAGGGAACTCCTCAACAGTTGATAGTATCGTCATCAAATTTGGCATACGCGTTAGATGTATCTAGTGAAATAAAAATAATTACCTTGTTTGAATCGTTTTATAAACTGTTAAGTAAGTTTTCTGCTCATGTTTATCAAAGATGTCGCTGCAACTTGATTATTATTTCAATGAGTATAGCGTTGGTAAAAGTTTGTTAAATAATTCGTTTCAATTTAGAATAAACCTACTTCTATTTCAATAAAGTTTATGTTGTCTTCTTTACGACGTTCACTTTCTTTATTTTTTTATACTCTTTGTTTGCTTCAAATCTTGGTGCCGACATTTCACGTAGGAAGGCATTTCTACTTTAAATTCTTCATGAAGAGCACATGCATTCAGCTCCCATGACAATACAATATTTTATGGTTCAAATCATAATGTTGTGTAATCTAAGTAGGCACATACTGCAGAAGAAGCCTCCTTATTCCTTGTGCACCTAGTCGCTACTAACGATTTGCTTAAGGATTCAGTGTACCTTCAATTTTCTCTTCCATAATTGTATTTAAATGATAGCACATAATTCGTCTTGTACACACGAGGAAAACTGTCTAAGCAAGTACTAGAATACACACTGTTCGGAAAATCTAGCAAACCGAGGTCTTAAATACACATTGTTTGGAAAAGCTACCTTACCGAGGTCTTTTGTGTTAAAGTTAACACAAAAGTCCTCGGATAATACAACCAACGTGAAATGAATGTAAAGAGGCTGTGTATGAGGCGATAGTGGCGCCACCTGGTGGATACACAATGCGTGTGTAAGATTATGAAAAATCTTGATCAAACCGAGGTTCAGACCACTTTTTCTTATTAAGTATACAGAAAGGCTCAAAATCGCATGCAGAATACGAATCTTTGGTCAAGTCAAACCGAGGACCCTCGAAAAGGTCCTCGCTTTGAAAAGGTCCTCGGTCGTGCCTTGTGTATTCATACGCACGTCCTCGGATGGTACTTAAAACAAACACACCCTCACCCTCACACATACACACACACACACATACACACTACACAAATAACTAAGTACATTTTCTGTTCTGGTTTTAGTAATTCGCCTGTATGCTGCAAAGGAATAGGCAGAAGTGTATACCTACACCCACATATCGCCAATTATGTTAAATCCTACCCACGATATACAGGGTGAGCCTTGCCATTAACCAGGAAAAAATCAGGACTCCGTGTTGTTTACTAGGATTGCCTTATGGAATTCCAACACCAATTTACCTGCCCCGAGGATCGAACGCGGGATTGCGTATAGACTCAGTTTCAAAATTATAAACCGTTGAGTTTATATTTCTATTACAAACACACTTCATATGATATGACAGACACTCCTCAATTTCACCATCACATCCCGTTTGAAGTTGATCAGTAAGAATTAACTGATTGAATAGATTCAGAAATACCATCAAACCGCAATGTTAAACAGAGATTTAATTCGATTCATTGTTTATTGAAACGAAAGTGTGTTTAAAGTGTTTGTACTACTGTTTTTCACATGGTTACCCACGAATGTCAAAGTTAAAGGATAACGCGAATAGTGTGGACGGCCGATAAAACGACAGCCGATGGCTCAGCGCGAGCGCCAGCCCGAGTCGTAGTTGATGCTCGTAGTCCCATCCACACGCAGGATTCGCCTTAAATTACACAATACACACGGCTTTTTTTTTGGGTTGGAAATTGTCGAGTAACTTCTCCCGCTCTGGATAGAACGGGAGGGCGTGTCAGACTCTTACTGACTAGAACCCACCCGTGTTCCTTCAGTTGCCACGTTGCCGGAGGTCACGATTTCCTTTTCGGCCTTATTCGCAACCCCGGCAGAATACACACGTCTGGACCTGTTTGGCTTAAATAGTTCATTGAAATAAATGCTTTGACTTTCATTCATTTATTTATACATTACTAGCTTTTGCCCGCGGCTTATAGTACAAGAAATAGGGACCTATTAGTTCAACCAGGTTTCAGACTGGCTAAAGTAGATTCATCTTTCATGGGATACTGTTTAAAATGTTACAATACAATAAAATTCCTCCCCACATACTTCAACTGAATGAGACGAAATTCAAATCTTGTATAAAACGCACACTATGCAGGCAGGCATATTATACGTTGGGGGATTACATCGCTGATAAAAATGCTTGGCTCAATGCTGGTCCTGCTCCACAACTAATTGATTAACATTTGCAAATACTGTTGGAGCTGCTGAAGATTGTAAGACTATCTTTGCATTGTATAAACTCAATCTCCATTGTATTATATAATTGCATAGCACAGGTGTGAGTATGTACTAAAGAGTTACCATTTACCGGGTAATATGTCTTGCATTGACTTGAATGTGCCCTGGCGGCTGTGAGTATGTCATGCTCACTCAAATGTTTCGCTGATGGTGGCGCGTGTGTTGGATCATTTAGCTCCCTTCAAAATGGTTGAGCTGAATGGTGCTAATCCATGCGTCATGTTCGTGAACGGGCGCCGTCAGTTGGGACTGGTCATCTCTTAGCTGCCAGGGCTTATTTTTATTTTATTTTTATTTTTTTAATAGTTCTTTGTTTTATCTTTTTATTACGGACGCTGCTAACGTGCACGTCTTTCTACATTGTTCTCACATGTATAATTTCAACATGAATGATGTAACCAATATTTTGTAACAATTTTTTATTTAAAAGAGTGTCCGTAGAGTTTCTTGCCCGTTCTTCTCCATAGGTACCTACTACGCTTTGGAATGGGCAATTAGCTTCATACCTATTTCTGACTGACCGATTCCTTGACAATTCAAAAGTGCCTGTAAATGGTTTAATTGAAATAAATGCTTTGAGTTTTTGAGTTTTGCTTCACCCGCGTGGATGTCGAAAAATATCCGACGGGAACGTACTACCTATAGGTTAATCCAGGTTATAAACTATATGTGTGCCAAATATCATCCAAATCCGTTCATCCGTTTTTGTGGAAACCGGAACCGTTTTAAGAATTTTGGTCTGTTTGTTTGTATGTTACAAACAAACAGACCAAAATTCTTAAAACTATATTTTCGGCATCAGACTCGAATATTCAATGTAAGGTTTGACTTCGTTACTATTTTATTTTACTTCGTCTGCGTAGAATAAAAAATCTTTATAATTATTATAACAATAACAATAGAGCTTTGTTCATGACTAATTGTCCTCCACTACGTGTGATATTTGAGAAATACTGTAAAATAATACCTACTGTAAAAGGCCGGTATCTACCTACACAGTATTTTTCTATATGCAATGTTTTTCACTAATTCGGAAGCGGGCACTAAAACAACCAGGCTAGTTGGAGAGCTAAAACGTGAGCAAGCCACATAAAATTGGCCGTGGGAGAAACAGTCTTGCCGCAAATCAACTCCAGCAAATTTCAGAGTTTGTCCCTGTGACTTATTAATAATCATCGTGAAACAAACCTTGATTAGGAACTGCAATCTTTTAAATTCAAACGGGAGGTCATTTTGTATCAATGGTATACGCGGCACGAAGACTGTTTCTCCTCTGGCAGATCCAGTTAGTATGTTGGCCTCAATAACATTGCGGCGGAGAGCTGTTACTTGGAGTCTAGTTCCATTGCACAATTTTGGAGGCCGTATATTTCGAAGCTACATGACAGGAGCACCTACACGCAACTTAAGTCTGTGACACGGAAGACCCCGGCGGATTAAGAGAGTTTAAAAATTCTACAGGATAATTAACCGACTCGTCCATATCGACCATGGTGTCAACAGAGTTGTAAATCATTTCTTCACCTTCGAATGTATTTATCAACATTTCGTTGATCGCAGCGGCTTGGTAGTTTTTAGGAGTCAAAATGGCTCTTTCGCATAACCACTCCATCGGTTTGTCTTTAATATTTTTAACATCAGGATAAATTTTATCTATAAGTCCCTTAACTGTTGATACCACAGTACATAATTCATTTGGTATTTGTATCAACCCATCTATTTGTGGAAAGTTTTCGTTTCCGATTTGAAGAAGAAGATCAGCAAATCTGCCGGCAGAAACTTCACCTCTGAGATGTACTCTCATGTTTCGAGTAAGTTTTAGCACTTTAATTGAAGGCCATAAGAAAGATCTTTTGATGCATGCTTTGATCTCATCTGCGCGCGTTCCTTTGGGCACTACCGGTAAAGTCTGGCGAAAATCTCCTGTCAGCAACACCGTCATACCACCCATTATGTTTTTATTATTTCGTATGTCCTCCTATTCAAGGCTTCGACCCCTCTTTTGTGCGCCATCGTTATTTCATCCCATACTATTAGTTTAGTATTTTTAAGCACTTCGGCAAGATTGCTTTGCTTTGGTATATTGCATAAGAGTGTCTACATTTGTAAGGTTTAGAGGTAGTTTTAAGGCAGCGTGTGCAGTTCTACCTCCTTTTAATAATGTAGCAGCAATCCCGGACGACGCTACAGCTAAAGCTATGTCTCAAGTGCTTCTTACTTTTGCCAAGAGTAAGTTTATAAGATAAGTCTTACCTTTGCCACCAGGGGCATCCAGAAAGAAAAAAATTCGTTCACTTACTTCTACACTTTTCATGACTTGGTTATATACAGACGTTTGCTTGACAGTCAACTATGGCGTATTATTATTTACAAAACTTTCCAAAGCTACTGTATCAAAATTAGTTTCTCTCATGTACTCTCTATGACCGGCAACTTGTGGCTTGGTAGGTTTTGGCTAACCGTACATATCTATCGATTTTCCACCTAACGTTAGCACTGCTTTTTCAATTTCTGATAGACATTCATTTAAAATTTGGTCTTTGAAATTCTCTACATTGTCTCCGATCTCTTTTTGCAGCCTGTCCTTAAAATCTTCAAACAAATAGTCTTTGAAGTCTTCCCAAAGAGCTATTGGGTCTGATATTTGACAAAAGACTAACATAATTGTGAACAGTTCTCGTATTTTTGCTGGTGACTGACAAAGCGCTGCCTCCTCCAACATCGCATGCCAGTGTAGGTCATCTTCAAGCAAACCTAACATTTTGCAAGCAGCTTGGAAAGTAGGCTGCAACACACCATTTACAGTTTTTAATGCTTCAAATGAAGTTGGGCCCCGCACTTCATGTAGCAGTAAACGTAGATAATAGCACTCTGTATTGTTCGGGTGAACAGTATAGACTCTACCTAAGGCGTGTTCCTTCATCACACCAGGCGAACCATCAACTGTTACTCCTCTTTTTCGTCTTACAAAATTACTCTTATTCCATATGTAATATGCGGCTACCTCAGAGTAAAGTAGAATTTTAGCAAAGTTATCTGATTGACATAGTTCGAAAAAGCTAAAAGTGTCGTTTTTGGTGGATTTGCTATTTTGGCAGCGAGATTATTTGAATTGAAGTAAACTCTCTGACCGTTTTCCAAACGAATTGCTAAATGAACAACTGTGGAGAAACGCTCATGTATGGAAAACCCAAGAATTCGCCACACTGCTTCTGAGCTACTTTTGTACCTTCCGCTCTCATAAATCTTCACCTCATCTTTTTCGTTTTCTAGTGCAAATGTAGCCTGGTCCGATCCTTTATTAACATACTTGCATACATATTTTATTGATTTCACAGAGTTGCAATACTCAACGTTTATATCTGCGTTAAAAGTTTTTAATAGTACAGGGTTAAAAGGAACTACCCAACGGTTATCTAGATCCACACCATGAATATTAACAGTAAAACCGCCTTCGCTAGTGGATCGTCTCCGATACTGTGGATAGCCATCATCACCTGTTTGTGTTTCCTTCAATAGAGGTCGAGGATATCTTTTAGTGCAGCTGTTGTCCTTCATACAAGGTGATTTATGATTAAAGCTTCCACAAGGGCCATGAATCATGTTCGACTTTACTATTTCGTGAAGTTTTGGGTCAAGTGCAGGGTCAGGTATTTCAGCGCAGATTACTTTGTCGATAGAGTCTGGCGTTATGCTACTTTTCAGCCATAGAAGAATGTGGACATGTGGAAGTCCACGTTTTTGCCACTCAACCGAATACTTGTAGCAACGAATTTCTCGGAATATTTGTCCTTTAATCAATACTCGTATATTTATCAGTTTTTTTACTTTTATACGAAACACTCGAGCAATTATATCGTGACGATCATAAGACTTTTGTCCAGGAAGTAAAACTTTGGTGATGACCTCCAAGCGAGGGTTGCATGTAAACGTCACAAAAAGATCAGGGCGAACATAGTTGCGTACATATGTCATCGCATCCTGGGTACGCTCGTGCATATACCTCGGACCACCAGTGAAAAAGGACGGTAGTACTACCATTTGCCCCAATTGATTGGCATTAGCATCTTGTCGTCTAACTGCATCCTTAAGATGTACGTAATTATCTGCACGTAAATTTGCCTGATTATGTCGTATATAATTGAGTCTCTCGGTTTCTATTTTAGCGTATTGATCTACTAAATACTGACTAAAAAGAGCGATAAAACGCAGGAGAATGTTATCTTCACCGTCTTTTATCATTTATAAGGAAGGAATAGAAACTGGCTGCCCAAACCATTTTTTTTAGAGGCAATTTTGTTTTTGGATCATTTTGAAGCAAGTTGACAGAATAACCATCGTCGCCATAACAAAATATTATGGGATATTGCAAGGCATCGTATGACCGATGCAGTTCACTTATGCGACGTAAAGAAGTACTACGGCTATCCAATATATAATGTCCCGTTTCTCAAATTGCTGATCAACCATCACCAAAGCAACTTCTTTGGTCGTTGGGGCGTTAAAACGTCCTCTATGACCTTCAAGAGGTTTCTTTTCGGCATGAATGACTATTTTAAACGATTCACAGGTGGGGGAATTTGATCAATGGTGCTTTTGAGGTCTTTAATGTATGAACCATTTTTTGTAATTGTTTAACCAAACTTGGTTTCAATCCTTGATAATTTGAGCACCTTAGACTTACTTCTCTATCGTCTTCTCCAACGAAATAAATCTCCAAGAATTTAGCTTTCTTACCTGGTTCCGGTAAAATGCTTCCAACCAAATGATAGACCTGACTCTGTACTTTAAATGTTGGCATAAAACCATTTTCCACCACTTGCTTTGCGCCAAAAGATGTCATCTGGAAACAATTGTTGTATTTACGAATATTACTCATAAAATGCTTATGTTCAGGGTGCAGATCCATTACCAAACTGTATAGAGGATCAGGAAGACTATGTAATGCTTCGAGTTGCACCTTTCCACTACCACAACACATTCCAAGAGTCTCGTCCTTCCATTTGAGTGCATTGCACCACTGACACTTATTATCCATATTGCCTATACTCACCATACATATAATCATTGTCGTAAGCCATTCCTGGATTGTAAGACATACCTGAAAGGTACTTTGTAATCCAGGGACTTGCCTGCGTGTTGTATTGTGACTGAGCCGCTCTATGTACTTCAGGATTTGCCTGCTGGTAATTAGCAGCAGCTCGCCTGTGCACTTCAGGATGTTCGCTGGTAATTAGCAGCAGCTCGCCTGTGCACTTCAGGATGTTCGCTGGTATTTAGCAGCAGCTCGCATGTGCACTTCAGGTTGCGCCTGCTGGTAATTAGCAGCATCTTGCCTGTGCACTTCTGAGTTTTTTTTTTATATATTTAGATGCCGCTTTCCGATAAGGTGTACGGTTACTTTTTGAATACATTTTTTTGGGCCTGTTTTAGTTGATTTTTTCTCGTTGCTGCTGTGTATCTAGCTCTACGCTTCTTATTTTTCTTTTGAGGTATCGAGCAAGTCGACTGAGAAATAGATACATCAACTGGCTGTTTGGAAGCAAAGTCCGTAGAAAAATCTGAATCAGTTGATGACACAGGTATAATATCAACTACTTTTTAGGGGTATGAGGAACAGGGTATAAAGTTCACTCACCCGCCATAGAAAAGGGAGGATCCTCCGACCAGACGGGTGTTGTGTCTGGCGGGCAACTGCCCATCGGTTGGAAGTTGAAATCTTGTATGTATGTCGATCGCTCGGTAAACTCTAACTGCGCGATGCAGGATTTGTGTGACGTCATGTCTTTTATGCGTAGTTTGTATGTGGCGGTGTAACCGCTACAACTTCAACACGTCTGGAAGTAATTTTCTTAGCCTTTACAGCGATTGGATTGAGTGTAGAATTTATTTCAACTTCAGAAAACTGTTCTTCATCTGAAACATAAACTTCAAAATGACCACCAGACAGATCGCCTGAAAAGCGGACAACCTTCAGCACCAACCTTTACATATAACTTGCAATTGCGGGAAAACCTTAAAAATAAAATTATATATTCTGCCTGCTGCGGTCAACTCGCATAATGTACCGTAAGTTGAAGACAGAATCATATCAGCATATTATTCGTCCGATGTATTGTAGTTATCACCACATCCATTTTCAGAAAAACCAGAAAACTCATCCCAGTTTTGCTTTACGTGATCAACAATTTGTTCACGTATTTCGAATGCCTTTCTTCATTTCCGTGCATCAAAAAAGAAAGAGACCTAAAAGGCAAGCTCCGTCCCCTATGATCGGTACGACGAACTGTGGTACCATCTGCCCTTCAATATTTATAATTTCAACAACCATATTTACAACCAATTTCCTCAGTCTAAATAAAAGTGAAAAATAAACTAATCAAAAAATAAATAAAACAAAGACTAATTAATATTAACAGCTACTTAAAAGAAAAAAATCCTATCCTATTAATAATATATTAAATTATAATTGATATAAAAACAAATCCTGATATTTAACAAATAAACCTGCTACGATTTTCTTATAACCTAGATAAGCTATCTAATGATTTTATCGTCTTCGTAATCTTACTTAATACGTACCATTATTTTTTGTTGGGAAATTATCAAATAACTTCTACCGCTCTAGGTGGAGCGGGAGGGCGTGTCAGACTCTTACTGACTAAAACCCACCCGTGTTCCTTCGGTTGCCTTGTTGCCGGGGGCCACGATGCCCCTTTCGGCCCATTTCGTACCAAAGGTACGGAGCGCTGGGGTACTTATACAACGCGCGATAACGAACCCATAGTGGCTTCTATTTTTTCCACTACCGCCATCTATTGAGCTTACGGGCAACTTTCTTTCCGTCTGTTGTTCTGAAAGTATGACACAAAAACTACCTCGATGTTCCATATATGTGTGATCAGTCTGTACGGTACAAATTATCACGCTATTTGCTATGAGAGATGAGCAGTATAGCATTCTGTTTGTATCCTTACTATCCTAATCTATATCTATATCGATTCTCCCGGAGAAGGGGATGGGGGGGTGCTCCGGGGGAGGGGCCCGTGGCTAAATAATAACAGCCGCATAGGTCGATCGATTATGTTAAGCTACACTTTTCGCGGTTGGTCTGTGGATGGGTGACCATCTTTACATACAGAGACCCGTTTGTGCCTCGGAAAGCACGTTAAGCTATTGGTCCTGGCTGTTATTTGTAGATTTTTAACAGTCGTTACGGGTAGTTAGAAGCCCAAAAAGTCTGACAACCAGTCTTACCACGGGGTATCGTGTTACCGAATAACTGCATTGTGGAGGTCAGATAGGCAGTCGCTCCATGTAAAATACTGTATAGTTAGAAATAGCGAATGAACAACTTCAATAAATAAAAAATAAACAACGATTTACGTTGTGTTAGTTTCCGACCATAAGCCGAAATTTTAGTAATTTTAACTTAAAAAATAAAGAACTTGAATTAAAAACAAAATTTTATCCCCCTTTGGGATTGAAATTCTAACAACACCGTTGCGTTAGCTTCTAACCATAAGCGTAGATAGCAAATTTAGTGATTAATCTTCGAAAATTAAGGACTTTTTAACTTCATCCCCTTTTTTAATCCTTCGGGGGTGAAATTATAAAAAACGCTGAGACACGCATAAATTAATTTTCAATTGTCAGCCTAAACACAAAATTTTAAGATCCTAACTTCAAAACTGACGGACTTTCATATAAACTTCCATCCCCTATTTTACCCCTTTAGGGGTAGAATTCCCAAAAATCCTTTCTTAAAGGATACTTACTCTTCACAAAGAATACACTCTCCAAGTTTCATGTCTCTAGGACCAGCGGTTTGGGCTGTGTGTTGATATATCACCCAGTCAGTCAGTCAGTCAGTCAGTTTACCATTTTATATATAGAATACATGTCTGGATCTGGCTTTACAAGAACTTTAGTGTCGGTCAGTTAGAAAGTTGAATCTAATTGTTGGAGAAGAAAGGGCAAGAAACTCCATGGACACTCTTTTAAAAATGTTGTTATTACACGATGGACGAGTCTTCTTGTTTTCAATACCGACAAAGCTTTCACAGTACAAGAAACATCTGTAACAGATTTATGTCTGACTAAAAACCACAAATTTTTGAAAAACATCCGAAATGAATTATTACTAAAACAACAGTTTCAGAAACAAATACCTGTTTTTTACATTGAAAACTTTGAGCAGGTCGAACCGTATTTCAACTGAGCCACAGAATGTCGACTTGGCTCCATACAACGAGTGAAAACAGGCACACACACACACACAAAGGCAACGTACGGCGATTTCAAACAAATGCCAGTCGTGAGGTCGCGAGTGCGCCTGCACTCGCTGTACGTGAAGCGTGTTTAAGTGTGTGTGCGTTTTCGCTCGGTGTATCTAGCTGACCTTCTGTACTGTTCTTACTTCTGCGACTGAGCTGTGGTCGTACCCTTGGAAGTTAGTAAATAAATAAATTAAGGTGTGTGAGAATTTATGTTTACAGTTGAATTCCCTTAAGAGCTCGGACGCACGTTTTCAATATTTTAACTATTATTAGTTAAATATTGAAACGTGTGTCTAGGTTAGAATTCCTTTGGGATGAGAAAACTTTAGTAATTATATCAATACTTCATGTAGAGAGAATTGTTTTTATATCTAAACTAATATTATATAGAGAAAAGATGTTTTTTTGTATATTTGTTCGTAAATTTTAAAAATTCTTTCACCTATAGAAAGCTACTTCATCAGCGAGTAACATCTCATTCATCGACTTCCCTTCCACGCGAACGAAGTCGCGAGCAAAAGCAATTAATTTTTTTTTTTTTTTTTAGTTAATTATTTTCCGGCAAAATAGGAAGTATAGGATTATTATGGATAGGTAGTGTAGTACCCATTCAATATCTTTTGAATCATGACAATTTCCAAGCTATGATTATCATACTAATTAAAAAAATTATCAAGCAAATTTTAAAAGAATGCACTTAGAGAAGTATCTTGAAAACTATTTACTGAATCTTACATTATCTTGTTTCTCGACAGCCAGCCATCGTAATACGTAAATCATATAGGTATGTACGAAAAAAGTCTGTATGAAAGGAAATTGATTTTTGCATTCTCAATATCTACATACTCATTTTCGCACTATACTGTCTACCTACCATTTACCAAACCCACATAACTTGATCCTTTTTATTTTCCTCTCAAATCCATTCCTCCGCATATTGCCAGCGAGTTTGCCTTTAATCACATTAAATTTTTAAAACTTCACTGTATTTGAGAGCTCTTTCGTGGATTTTGTTAGTACAGCTCTTGTGGTAGCTGTATTTGTGTTTCTGGGTGGAACTGTTCGTCGAAATTGTGAAGAGTTGGGGAAATAATATGAAGCGGTTTGGAATAGTACTGATTTCGTTGGTTGGGTTTTTTTGTCAGTATGATTTGGTTACCATTATTAATTTATTGATAGGAGCTTTTTCTGAGTCAATAAGACAATTAGTTAAGCCGCCACCTTGAATTTTAATTTCTACTTCATTATCGGCATCAGCTCTCTCGAAAACCATGAAAACGACACCCATGACGAGAATTTTCCAAATTGGTCCAGCCGTCTTTGAGTAATCGGGGAAAAAAAAAAAGATTCTGATGAACTGATAACGTCCTCCTTTTTTGAAGCCAGTTAAAAAGGTTCTACTTAGTATAACACTTTGTTTTCTTTCCTAAATGTTAGCAATGCATAGTCAGTAACACAACAAAATAACTTATAAATAATTCATAGAGAAGCTTAACTATTTCATTTCCCAAGTGAAACCTACACGAAATGCTACATTTTACTACAATTATACTATGTGCAATACTTAAAATATATTATTCTATTGTTTATATTCCAAGATTTTATTCATCATGCAATATTTTTTTTGTATGTTAGCATGTTTGTTTAGGCTGAATCTTGCATGCTGAATTAAAACCACTTCCTCTTATCCTACGGAATCGATATTTTACAAGTTGATTCCGTTCTAAAGACAATTCATTTTTAGGATAAGCAGTACCTGATGCTATATCCAGAATTGGTTTAAGACGAAGGAACTCCTCAACGGTCAACAGTTCAGACACAAAATTGAATATACACCTTTAAGTATAGTCCATTCTAAAGTCTACCATGATCTGGCTGCTGCACCCAGGGATGGTTCCAGAAGATCTTCCTAAACGGTTAACAGCACAAACAAAAAATTTTATAAACGCATTTAAACACCATGACCTGTCTTTTGACCCAGGATTGGCTCCATATGAGAGATCTCCTCTGCGGTCCTCGGCGGAACAGACCGGGCACGTAATTTTTATAAGCATTATGTTATGATACCCGTTCTAAAGTATAGCTTGACTTAGTGCAACTTGGTTGGTTTCACACCATGACTTGTATAAAGGTGTGTTTGGGTTCATTGAGTTTGTCTTTAGAAGTATCTTTCAAGTGAAGGTGATAGATAGAACAGATATTTAAACAAATTCTAATGCAAAAAAGTACTAAATAAAACTTACGTAAACATAGAATTACTATAACATTTTCTTAAAAGCTTGAGGCTTATCATAAAGTGTAAGAAGGATGTTCAACCCACCTTTGGGCTCCATCGCAGTCAGGTAAAACCACTAGTGCCATTTACAATTTCACATTTTCCAAATAAAAATCAATCATACCGATTCACAACAATAGACATAAGTCTTGCCTCACCTATCTCATTCATCTCCAATACTTCCCAAGAATTGACGCAGCTCCACCGAAAATATCTAAAGTTTTCCAATCTTCAAGTTTTAGCGACAAACCATAGCTTTGTTGAAACCCCTCATAAATCACTGTATAGCCTTTGTCAGGTAATTTTCTAACCAATTTCTATTGATATCCTTTGTACTTATACCTGATTGGGGAATCTTTAGGGTCTATCAAGATTCTTGTAAGGCAAAAAGAGGGAAAGCCTATTGCCATCAACCGGACATAAATCCACGGGCTGGTTCTGAGAAATTCCTGATGGGAATCCCAATAATACTTTGCTCGACTTGGGAATCGAACCAAGGACACTAGATTAACGAGATAGTAAAAATTTGTGAATAATAATACACCAATGAAAGAAATACGCCAGATCTAGCTGAACATTTTCAAAATTACAATAAACTTTAAATTACTTATGGGCGGGCACTTGGTAGCCATATTGCTAATTGTGTTTATTCCCGTTCTTTTCTATAAGTAACAAAGTTTTTAAACCATCCAACCACAGTTATCCAACCACCAACCATCCAACCACAACCATCCATTTTATTTTATTTTTGTCGGGGTGGAAATCCTCATGGATGTCCTCCATCCTGGGGTGGGCAAATGGGTTTATCAGACTCTTACTGACTAAAACCACACCGGTGTTCCCTCTCACATTTGCGTCGGGGTCTGTGAGTGCAAATGCGACTTCCGCTGCCCCGGACTGTTGTCGGCCCGCGCTCTGTGGGCCCCGACCCGGAGGGGGAGTGAAACTCCCCCCGTTATGTCTTAGAGAGGCGCGCGTGGGAACACTACGCGCCACCATCTCGGATCCTACGAGTATGTGATGGGGGCGACGGATGTCCCCGAGTACGCCACCCCTGGACCTATTTAGGGGGGCTGGAAGAGGGCGTTATCTGCCCTCCACCAACGTCCAGTGCGCCTGCTGCGGGACGGGAGAGCACTTGTGATCTCCCTTTCCCTTTCTGCAGCCTCCTTCCCAACCACAACCATCCAACCACCACCACCACCGTGGTTAGATGAACCATTTAACTTACTGAGTGACAAACTTCTTGATAATCCAAAAGGTAAGTAAGGTCTAATTTGTAATTAATATTTTTGACTAAACTTAAAATGTAGTTTAATACGTTACGCAAGATAAATAATTAATTGATACAAGCAAAACACAAATAGCAGACGAAAAGGCAAAAGCTCCGAATAAGAAGATCCGAAGTAAGCCTACTCAAACAAGAACCATAACACAACAACATTACAATCATAAAGGCAGAGGCAACCAACCTAACGAAATTAAGACTCCAAATAATACCTAAGAGAAATCTTATAAAACCTCTTAGATGTAAGAACTCACGTTATCTCGTCGAGCTCTTTCAATCTCGAATAATATTAATTTATCCGAAGGAAAGTAGCTCTTTATCTGGCAATGAAATGACTTAGCACTGATTACAGTGCGTGCCGTCGCCTTTCGACTACCCACAATGTTACTCTGAACGGTTTTTAATTACTGGAAATATTGTGAACAAAAATTTTAAGCGCAAATCCACTGCTGGATTTGTTAGAGATTGGTTCGAAAATTTCTTATATGAGCCAGCAATGGATTATTGGTGATGTTTGTGGGTCGTTTGATCAACGGTTTCATAGTACAAGGTCTAAGCGGATTAACTTAATAGCTCCTCACAGGTTCTTTCCATTGAATGGTGAAACAAATCGGCCTTCCTCTCCCCAACATTAAGGGTTTCAGAGTATTTCTTCCTGCGTTTAGTTTTTATTGAGCTACGGAATCAATTAGTGGGCATTCTCGTTTAGTTTGGGTCCTTCATATATCGCTTTCGTGATTAAATGGTAATCAGGGAACGTCAACGATTAGGGAAATTCTTTTAGGATTGCTTTTTGTTTTTCGTTGTTCCGATTCTTTTTTCTTCTTGGATACTGGTTTTTGGCTGGTGAGAAATCGTGTTGTATACAGTGTAGCGAGTGACAGCCTCATCTGTCATATTTAAATGAAACCACGAATCTTACATGGCGTTCTTTGAGAAAACACAGTAAAAAAAAGAAATTAACATTCTAGTCGCTGTACCTTTTTAAAGTGAAAACTTCTATAATCACGTTGGAAATTTTTGAGATGGGGCTAAACCATTAATTTCGCAACACCGTGACGGAATTTACCGACACCGTGCAATAAAAGACATCAACGCGTTGATTACCGCGGTGCCGATTATTTTTCAAGTTTTCACTTCGATCGTGCGTTTAAAACCAAAGTAAAATCCAACCTTTGTTCAAAGGCATACTATTGTATCAACGACTACCTAAATGATAAGAATAGTTGGTCGCTGTGATTAACTCAAGACAATGTTTATGTTCTTTCTCCAGAATTAGCTTACCTAGTGATAGTTTATATGAGTTTATATAATTGATTATTTTGATTTTTTTTACTTATTTTTTACGAGTCAATTTATTTTTATTTTATTTTATAGTTGACATAATCTACTCATTACAATGTTTTTGTTATGAGTCGTATTGCAATTTGTGGTTAGCTAGCGACCTCGACAATTGATCATATTATTTTTTGCCTGAGCAACCGGCAGCAAGTTCGTCATGCTCCCTTAGATGTCACTGCTTGCGGTAGCGTCGGGGGTCGGGTTGCCTCCTTCCCTCAAATATGGCGAGAGGGGTAATGGCTGATCTTTGCGTTATGCTCGTGAGCGGGTGCTGCTTGTGGTGACTGGTCGTCTTGCTGATCATGGTTTTGTTATTGTTACTAGTAATTAACTGTTCATTTATTTTATCTCGATGGTCCTAGTTTATCATTTATAACTGCCAATTACAGCTTTATGTAAGCGGGCACGCCCTTTATATCTCGAGGCTTTTATTTAGATATTTAGTTCTGTTTATGTTTAGTTTTTATTATTTTTTTATTTTTTAAATAATGCTTGAGCTATTGGCGTGTGCTAGCTGACATATGGCCTATAATTTATCATTTGAATTATGTTTTGTGTTGCATAATGTAAGTTATTTTGTATACTATTATATAGAATCATTCTCTAACTTGAACAGACAGCTGTGCTGCTGGGGAGTTTGTTGCGCCACTTCTTCTTCCCAGGTAAAGGCACTAGGAAGTGGTGGAATTTTGTCGGCACTCCCGGAGTGCCACTGTTTTTTTTATTTTAATATTTAGCAACATCATGTAGGTAAATGCATAGAGATATCATCTGAGCCTTTAAAAAAACAATATGTTACAAAGCTACTTCTGCTTCTCATTACCTCCTAAAAGTTTCTGACTAAAATTTCTTGGGACGCAAGATGAAAAAAAGAACATAGGTAATATCATAGAATGAGTGTAAAATCTACGCAGCCCCGGTGCGGCTGCCGTTGCGGCACCGGTGCGGCGCATGGGCGATATTTATTCGTATACACAAACGTGCGGCTCCGGTGTCGTGTACTCAAATCCTTACACGTGTATCACCCCTTCTACTAAACTACTTCAAAAACACAAAAAAGAGAATCCCGATTCACACACACTCACAAAAACATAAACACATCATCCAAACAGAATCCTCTTTCTAAAAACCGGCCAAGTGCGTGTCGGACTACGCACAATGAAGGGTTCCGTAGTTGAGATGAATTTATTTATTTCAAGAACAAACTTAACATTGTAGTTGAAAAACATGTTTTTTCACATTTCAACTGCAAATCGTCGCTCGGCATATAATACCGCGAATGTGACATTTTTTATGTTTTTATTTTAATTGCAGGATCACTTATTTGAACGTGTAGAATGAAATAAAACAAATCTGATTTTCGTAAAAAATTTCACATTCGCGGTATTAATATAATAATAATCTAACTAATCTAATCTAAATCTAATACCTTTAAACCAGCAATTCTTGTATATATAATCTGAATCTCGGAAACGGCTCCAAGAATTTTTATTAAATTAAGTATGCAGGGGGGTTTCAGGAGCGATAAATCGATCTAGCTAATCGTTCAAAAAAAAAATATCATCCAGATATTTTTTTTTATTCAAGTAACAAGGACTCATTGCGTTAGTAAACTTATGAACTATGTTAACTTATTTAACGAGGTCACTTAGAAAGTTTTGCGACTAACAGTTTTTGTCCATAGAATACTGGCTGGTTTTGATGTCAATTAAAACGATGACTCCAACAAAAAAAACATAAAATTCCAAATTCGAAATTCCCTCCACATTTTTTTACGAGCAAAATCAAAATACTCTGTCTTACTGAAAACTGGATTTATAACGAGAACATTTTCGCGCGATAATTTTGTACGATTTCAAATGTCGACTAAAACCAGAAGAATCGTTTGAAAGACTTCGAATTGTGTTCATAGAAAAAAAACCTTCTAAAGCGACTGTTTTTCGCTGGTTCAACGAATTTATGGGTGGTCTAGTAATTTTGGCAGACAAAGAAAGAAGTGGCCGCCCTATGACGGTTGTTACATAACAAAAAGTGCTGGCGTTGAAAAATTTAATTCAAGAGAATAGGCGAATTACATATGAAGAGGTTCAGCATACACTGTGAAATTTGAATCACAGTTTTGCAAGAACAAACGTTGTTCAGACCATGGTCTACTACCATTCTAAAGCATCCAATAAAAAAAAAATATAATTAGTTT
The DNA here is from genome assembly GCA_949152395.1 of Agrochola litura. Lineage (NCBI taxonomy): Eukaryota > Metazoa > Arthropoda > Insecta > Lepidoptera > Noctuidae > Agrochola > Agrochola litura. Next base: position 13,091,687 of record OX424514.1, on the reverse strand, counting down.
TTGAAAAAACACAAAAAAAGCAAAGTTTAAAATGTCAAGATATATAGATGTATACTGCCGATTGGATTGGGAAGTGTGCATGAAATTCTACACAGGCATCTTCGGTTATGAAAGATAGTTTCACGCTGGTACCGTAAAATCTAACGCAGGGTCAGAAGGAGGTTCGGGTAGAATGGTGCCGAGACATGATAGCAAAATTGGTAGCAGGCTCGTCTCGGCGCGTTTAAGATATCATTACGGGTGATGAATCTTGGATTTTTTAATATGATCCAGAAATGAAGCGTCAGTCGACCGTGTGGCTGTTGAACCAAAATGAACCAACGCCTACCAAAGTGAAGCGAGCCAGAAGTGCAGGCAAAATGTTGACCGCAAGTTTTTTTTTTCTACCAGGTTATCTGGTGTCAGTACCCTGACGAGATCAAAGAAGCATCAATGCTTAATGGTATGTTACCAAATGTTTGCCAGAAGTTTTTACTACTGCAAGCAGCAAGCAACCGAACACTGGCCTCCGTGGGCTACAACTGCTTCACCACGACAACGCGCTAGCTCACTCGGCGCTCAAAATAAGGGACTTTCTGGACAGCACACCGTTCAAATTTATAGGTCATCCTCCTTACAGTCCCGATTTGGCTCCGTGCGACTTTTTCTTGTTCCTCAAAATAAAAAATCAACTCAAAGGAAAACAGTTTTCATCACCTGAAGATGCACTGGGTGCATTTGAGAAGGAGATTGGAGAGGTGTCTGATGCGGACTGGAAAATGTGTTATGAAAATTTGTTTAGACTTATAAAACTGTGTATAGACGCCAATGGAGAGTTCTTTCAAAAGATATTATAAAAAAAATTAAAACCTGTAGTATATTTTTTTCTAGTATCACAAAACTTTCTGAGTGCCCCACGTAATCTAGTTTAAATTTATTTCACCTCATGAGAGATGGCACTGCAGTGATTGATGTACATGCAATCCAGACTGCTAGCGATATTGTTGGAGCTGGCCCGTACTCTGCGTACCAGGGATGCACACCTCATTCGCATCGTTACGTAAAAGCAATTAATATGTGCGTCCGCGAATATTCCCGATGCGCTACAAAACAAAAACGGGGCAGCCCCACCAATACCCTGAAAGCGTTGTTGTATTGGACACGAAGGGCGTTGTATGACCTTTGGGTATATCTAGCCCACAGGCTGCACGTGTAAAACGTTGTACAATAAGCTCGAAAGAGTAATTTTGGCTTTTTTAGTGAGCAGCGTGCAAACCTGCTAGCCAGCATGTTTGCCCTTATCGACAACGCCCTTCGCTCCCGCTCAATATCGAGTCCGTCATTGAGGTCAGGGGTCAATATATGACCAAGATATTTAAACGTAAATACTCTTTGTAGTGGAGTCCCATTGAGTAATACAGGTGGTACATAACCCGGTCTGCCCCCAGCCTCAAAGACCATGATCTCCGACCTATTGGAGTTATACATCAAACCATGTGTTTTGGCATACTGCTCACATTTGGCGACCAATTACTTTCTGAGACCACAGATTGACGCGATCAGAAGCACCATATCATCTGCATAGCTAATATTATTTACACAAATACCATCTATTTAGCAACCCACTCTGGTGCTGCTGAGCTCGCCAATCCTGCCTCACCCCGCATTCCAACCTGTATGGCTTGGAAAAAGTTCCAGCCCATCGTACACTATTGATCTGGTTACCATACCACTATTTAAAGATGTTTGCTCCGTTGGCAACCTATCCTTCTCCATCTTTCTCCACAATACGTCTTATGCAACCAGATCAGAAACCTTGAATAAATCGATGAACCTAGCATAAATCGGCGTCCCACGCTGTGTATAGTAAGTATGTGATAGTATGCTTAAGGCACAACACTGCACTTTCTGTTGACAAACCACGCCGAAACCAGAATTTTTTGTCGTGAACATTTACAGTTTTATTTATTTGTGTATTAGGCAGACGGTCAAACACTTTTGCTATTTTGATATTATAGTAACTAGAGAGATGGGCCTTTTGGATGCCGAGCGACGAAATGTAAGTTTTTACGCACAATATTGAGAGATTTACCATGTTATTTTAAGACCATAGACTTCTTATAGGTTTTCCTGTAATCTATGAGTAAAGAACCATACTATGTATTTTTTTCAAAATTTTTGGTCCAGTAGTTTCGGAGATAAGGGGGGGGGAATGGTCAATTTTCATTGAATTTCTTAAATATCTTTAAAAGTAGTTATTTTAAAATTATATAAAAAATATATTTAAGATCCTCGCAACAAGCCCTTTCATTTGATATGTCACACGGTACTGTTAGCAAAACTTTTTTTTTTAATTTTCTTGTTTGCGCCCCAAAAGTGACACCTATATTCAAAATTAAATTATTTACGTTACACATTCGTGTTTGGGTCATAGAAATACATATGTGTACCAAATTTCAACTTAATCGGTTCATTAGATTCGGAGTAAATTGGCTGTGACAGACGGACAGACAGACAGACAGACAGACAGACAGACAGACAGACAGACAGACAGACAGACACACGAGTGATCCTATAAGGGTTCCGTTTTTTCCTTTTGAGGTACGGAACCCTAATAAAAAGCGTATAAAAATGAAAAAAAAATGCGTCCAATGAATAAATGCTATCCTTCGATTTATTGTCCGTAGTAGCTTCGAGTAATGAAACTGAATAATGCATGTCAGTGAATATTGCGAGGTGATACAGGGTTGGCGCGGGAGGGTTAGAAAACTTTATTGAATTTTTCGGTAAGGTAACAATTGGGTTGTTTGGAAGTTAGATCGGGAACGATATGATTTGAAAGGCTTTCAACTAACAAGTCGAAAGCCTGCTTTAAAATTGTGTAGCGTGACACAAATTTTAAAGTAGTTCTTCCTAAAGGACTTCGTCCGGGGAAGTACCTACTATCACCATACTACAGATAATATAATACTAGTGACCATGTAAATATTTCTACCAACAAGTATTGTGGTACCAAGCACCGTTGTGGTACCAAGCAGCGTTGTGGTAGCAAGCGTTGTGGTACCAAGTAACGTTGTGGTAGCAAGCAGCGTTGTGGTAGCCAGCAGCGTTGTGGTACGAAGCAGCGTTGTGGTACCAAGTAACGTTGTGGTACCAAGCAGCATTGTGGTACCAAGCAACGTTGTGGTACCAAGCAGCGTTGTGGTACCAAGCAGCGTTGTGGTGCCAAGCAGCGATGTGGTACCAAGCAGCGATGTGGTGCCAAGCAGCGTTGTGGTACCAAGCAGCGTTGTTGTACCAAGCAGCGTTGTGATAGCAAGCAGCGTTGTGATAGCAAGCAGCGTTGTGATACCAAGCAGCGTTGTGGTACCAAGCAGCGATGTGGTGCCAAGCAGCGTTGTGGTACCAAGCAGCGATGTGGTGCCAAGCAGCGATGTGGTACCAAGCAGCGATGTGGTACCAAGCAGCGATGTGGTGCCAAGCAGCGATTTGGTACCAAGCAGCGATGTGGTGCCAAGCAGGGTTGTGGTACCAAGCAGCGTTGTGATAGCAAGCAGCGTTGTGATACCAAGCAGCGTTGTGGTACCAAGCAGCGATGTGGTACCAAGCAGCGATGTGGTACCAAGCAGCGTTGTGGTACCAAGCAGCGTTGTGGTACCAAGCAACGTTGTGGTACCAAGCAGCGTTGGTACCAAGAAACGTTGTGGTACCAAGCAGCGTTGTGGTACCAAGCAGCGATGTGGTACCATGCAGAGTTGTGATAGCAACCAGCGTTGTGGTACCAAGCAGCGTTGTGATACCAAGTAGCGTTGTGGTAGCAAGCAGCGTTGTGGTACCAAGCAGCGCTGTGGTAGCAAGCAGCGTTGTGTTACCAAGCAGCGTTGTGGTAGCAAGCAGCGTTGTGGTACCAAGCAGCGTTGTGTTACCAAGCAGCGTTGTGGTACCAAGCAGCGTTGTGGTAGCCAGCAGCGTTGTGGTACCAAGCAGCGTTGTAGTACCAAGCAGTATTGTGGTACCAAGCAGCATGGTGGTATACGAATTTGAAGGGTAAGGGTGCCGATGCTGGTGTAATCACAAGGTCATGAGACATATCATTTTTATCTGTAGGATAATAAATATAGCAATCTATCCGAGCTGCACTGCACTTACCAACAGGTGGGGAATAATGACATTAAGCCACCCAAAAAAAAGTTGGCAATGTTACATGATCGTGTTTCATCATTTCAGCCGAAAGACGTCCACTGATGGACATAAGCCTCCCCCAAACACCGCCACTTCGACCGATTCTATGCTTCCCGCATCCAGCGGATTCCTGCTGCCTTCACAAGGCCATCGGTTCTTTCAACGCTACGTCTTTCGGTACCTACGCGGTCTTCACTCCAGAACCTTTCGGCCCCATCGGCCATCTGTTCTGCGAACAATGTGCCCTGCCCATTGCCACTTAAGTTCGAGTTAAGTGATCGTGTTTACTTAATTACAATCATCCAGTAATACCTCTACACAAGCTTATAATCTTCTTACCTTACACCTTATACGTATTTCCATGTTTGAACGATATTTTTGAGATCAACTAAGGCGTGCCAACCCTAGATGAAGCTTATTTAGTACCAAACAACTATTTGCACGTGAACTATGAATACGACCACCGAACAATCGATCCAATATCAACAGTATGGGCGGAAATATACACTATCATTGATCCGATATTCTGTGATCAAATTATAGATATATTATGGTCGTTTCTTTCGTTTGGATAGCACATATTTTGAACCGACTTCCAAGAGGTTCTCAAATCAACTGTGTGTTTTTTTTTTTGTATGTTTGTTACGCGATTACTCCGCCAATTATGAATTGATTTAAATGATTGTTTTTTGTTTGGTAGGTCATACTTCAGAGGTGGTCCCATATAATTTTTTATAACTTTGCTTGGGTAGTTTTTGAGTTAGCTTCAATAATACGTATTTTTTCCCACTTAGTATGTGGATGATATGTTAAGTTCCTGTCACTGTTATTTACATAGCAGGTAGTGGTATTCGAATTTGTATGGGGTAAATACCACAACTAAAAAGTGAAAAATAAAAATAACTTTAATTTCGGAAATCAGTGTCTTTGGTTTTAAGTTTTCGTTTTTTGCCACCGACTTCCGAAATCAAAGTTATTTTTCACTCTTTAGTGTTTTTTTTTTTGGAAGTCGGTTGATTTTCGTTTTGTAAAAAGTTTTTTTAAAGGCTATTTTAACTAATCTGACAACTACTAATCTCACATTCATTAACACCCATAATTTCAGCTGAAAGACGTCCACTGCTGGACATAGGCCTCCTGGCCTCCTGGCCTAGACAGTAAACTGGCACAAATCGTCTTCTTATTTTATAAAGAGCGAGTAAGCAATGGTGACTTTAGTCTAAATGAAAAATCAAGATGGCGGCTGCAAAAATTTTCACATTTTTCGTTACCTATGGGTATCGTTTTCATAGTTTTCGAGGGGGCCAAAATGTAAATCCAAGATGGCGGCTTCGTCGTTTTCACCGATGCGAATTTTGTTTTCGTACCATCCCTACACACCACACCAAAGCCGTGATCACACAACGATTAGATTTTCATGAAGCTTTGACTGCGTAGATTCGCCTCGAACGTATCAATAGTAAAGACTGACTCCTTTCATATTGGCTTAAAAGGAATCCTCTTAGGGGGATGGGGTTCAGTGATCTTAGAATTGAGCTGCAAGGAAGTAGGTAATTATTTTGTCATTAATGAATATTTTGTCATTGTTACTAAAGGTGCATCTCTGCCTAACCCTTCCGGAAATACAGGCGTGATGTTATGTTATGTGTGTGTGAAGTTAGAGAATTAATTGATCAAATCAAATCAAATCATTTTATTGCAAACATATTGTACAGAGATTGGAATAAGATTTTATGTTTCAAACATTCACCCTATAAGGGCACTGTAAAACAAAATAAAATTAATAAATTACAATACAACACATTACATTTTTCATCATCAGCCATTTTTACATCAGCTTTGATCCGCAAGAGTATGACTTGATGTTTTCGGGAGAAAATATGTTTGATCCTTTAATACCGGTGTACCAAGTTCCGTTTTGCCGCATGGGACCAGCGTACCTCCAATAATAATATGATATATGCGAGAGTATTGGTGGATGTATTGCAGTCAAAATATTTTTAGGGTTTTGGTACAAGTATGTAAAGAAGTTTATCTACACCCATGCTATAAATCCTCTATAAAATTTTCTGAAACAGTTAGCTTTAAAACAGCCAGTGTCATTGTAACCATAATATCATTCAAATGAGTGTTATAATGTTAACTAACTAAATTTCATTATGCAACTCATTTCAATGTTTAAGCGGGAGACAGCAGCACCCGCTGCACGCATGTGCGGTGATGTGATGCTGCAGGCGACATTCATACGTGCAAATGTACTGAATTTCGTGGGATTTTTTTAAATTCTTGATCTTGAATTACAAGCACCCAATGGTTTTGGAACCTTTTATAGAGGATTCATATCATGGGTGTAGATAAAGTCTTGTATGCAACTGTACATAATTAGGTATTAAAACACTCATGTGACACTTAATTAATACCCCTTATTATACAGCAGTTGCATAAATAACTATTCTTTTATCCGCACGGAACCAGTGTTTGATAATGTGAGAGTATTGATGAATGTAATGTGGTGAAAATGTTTTTGGTTTTTACAAGTACTTAGAGAGCTTTCTTTTTTCTGCACGATACATTTTTTATATCTTACACAAAATAGGGTGTTTAAACTTATGTTTGCCTATATATGGGAAAAGTTTCTGCAAATGCAGCGACTTAAAATAAAAACCCTTGTCGTAAGATAGTTTGGCTACATTTTTGGTAGAGGTACCAACAACATGGTACGTCTAATGGTAACAGGAAAGATAGAGGACAAAAGACCTAGAGGCCGAAGCTCAAAACGGTGGTCAGATCAAATTTCTGAGCAACTGGAAGTAAGTACCTATCAGCGCAGCGCCACACCACAGTATAAATATGGACAGTATGCAAATTAGGCCTATTTCTTGAAATAATTACCGATCCTCCATTTAAAAAATTCTCGACACGGCATCCGCAACTGACAGCACCGCGAGAATCGCTTTGGGGTCTCGTCAATAAGAGCGTCTGTTTGAGTGTGCCGTTTCGAACGTGTACTACGTAGTTTCTGTACTGTCCATATTTATACTGTGGCCACACTCCACCAGGCCACCGATCGTAACAGATGGAGAAATACCGTTGACAATTTTAAAAGGAGTCATGATTCTCAGCAGTGAGAGAGCGATTGAAAAGAGAGATAATATGGAGAGAAACAGTGGAGCATCATTTTTCTGTACAGAATCTTTAAAAACTGTATTACATAACGTGCTTCAGAGTAATTTACAACACTTTTTGCTCTTCTCTCGTTAATTAAACATCACTTTAGACTCCTTTCGTCTCAAAGGGAGTTAATATAAAACCTTCTTTCTAGTTTCCTCAAGAAATAATTAATACTCAGTTTTCTTTTTCTGAATTTTTATCTTACATTAACATAGAATTTTACAGTGTTTAAAATGTTTTATGAGCCCTGAAATGAGGTAATTACTTACGGGTCTAGAGATAAAAAAAATTGTTAAATGTTCAGACTGAAAGAATTTTTAATAAATTGCTTGAAGTAACTCATAAAGAGGTACATTTTATTTTAGTCAAGTTATCTTTTCGTCGAATAATATTTTTAAGGTCATGACGTGTCCTCATTATGAGTATAATTCCAGTATCTTTTTGCTTCTAAGCATAATCAGCCTCTATTGTTCCCACTGCTGGGACACAGGCCTCCTCTCTGTGAGAGGGAGTGGGCCGTAATCCACCACACGAGCACATGTGCAGATTGGTAGATGTCACTTGTCTTCGATTTTTTTGGTTCTAGGACACGCCGGTTTTCTCACGATGTTTTCCTTAACCGTTTTGAGAGCAGCGGTAGTGAAATAATTTACACAAAGGGAAGCGCCTGTCAAGGTTCAAACCTACGACCTACAGCTCGTAAGTCGCGGCCGTTACCACTGGGCCGCCACTGCTATCCCTCTTTTTCTTCTTAACATATGTTGGAAATCGAACCCAACACAACACCTTGCACTCGGGCTGCACGCGCAGGCAGCGTGATCAGCGCGTTATCGGCTAGCTGAGGCACGGCGCGGTGACGGCACGGCTCGGCCCGTCGACCACTCGCTTCTACGGACTCCACCACGGCGGACGATTCTCCTCTCTTATAATAACTGTTTATCCGGGACATTTTATCATTGTAAAAAGTACCTATGGCATTAAATCATTACCTATTTCACACAGTCCACTCTCTTTTCTTGCCCCCCGAGCTGACATTGGTTTTTCGAGCCGGATTATTAAACTCCACCCAAAATTAGGTTAGGACCAGGAAAACGATGGTGATGATAATAATCATAGGTCATCATCATGCCAAGCCTTTCCCAATTTTGTTGGAGTCGGCTATCAGTTTAACCGGATGCAACTGAATACTAGTATTTTACATGGAGAATTACACCTTGTAGAACGGAAGATCTGACAAGGCATTGGCGTTTTGTTTTCGTGATAATAAATGCAATAATTTAAATAATTTTATGCATGACAGATCTGTGATAAATAAACAAAAACATTTTCCACTCAAAACAATTTGTAATAAGAAAATTCTCAATTTAAAAAAATAACATTTTTTTGTTTAAAATATGCTATTTACAGCAATTAGGGTAATTTTAATATCACTGAAAGAATGCTTAATGAGCACGTTATGCTCTGCAAATGGAAAGTAATCAATTATTCACAGAGAAGCTTTTAGTTTTTATTTTAAATACGTTTTCATGGAAAGGCATTAAGTTTTTTTAAGTACTTGTGGGTTTCATTTCATTAGAATGTCCTTTTACGGTCATTAGCTGGGTCCACATGGGACGATCCAAATGTGGAGCGGTGCTCCACGATACTTGATCTTGGAGCGGAGGTTCTTTAGCACGATTATGTTTTAGGAAATCCACGATCCAGCCGACCCTTAAAAATATCGGATCTTTAAGAGTCAGCAGAACATGGGGCCTACCACCAGCTCATAAAGCAGTATTATTTTAATATTACTTCAGTGGGAAAAAGAGATGAAGCTCTACAAGACGTATAGCCAGCGGCGTGCACAGAATTTTTAGACAGGGTAGGCAGATTTTTTTAATAAAGCTATTACCTTACCAAAAATCATGTTTGTTTTGGTTAATCGGATCTGTAAAGTTATTTTAAGTTTTTTTTATTAAATCTACACGTCAATCTTTCAGTCAGAATGTCTGCAATATGGAGTCGTAAATTGTATGTTTGTATGTTTGGATGTTTGAATGTTTGTATATGCAAACATGCAAACATACAAACATACAAACATTCAAACATACAAACATTCATTCAAATATTAAAACATACAAACATGCAAACTTGCAAATATTCAAACATACAAACATTCATTCCAACATACAAACATGCAAACATACAAACATTCAAACATGCAAACATACAAACATTCATTCAAACATTCATTCAAACATACAAACATTCAAACATACAAACATACAAACATTCAATCATACAAACATTCATTCAAACATGAAAGATACAAACATACAAACATTCAAACATTCATTCAAACATTCAAACATGCAAACATGCAAACATTCAAACATACAAACATACAAACATTCAAACATTCATTCAAACATTCAAACATACAAACAAACAAACATTCAAACATGCAAACATGCAAACATACACACATACAAACATTCAAACATACAAACATACAAACATACAAACATACAAACATTCAAACATACAAACATTCTAACATGCAAACATGCAAACATTCAAACATACAAACATTCATTCAAACATACAAACATGCAAACATACAAACATGCAAACACGCAAACATGCCAACATACAAACATTCATTCAAACATTCAAACATACAAACATACAAACGTACAAACATTCAAACATACAAACATTCAAACATTCAAACATTCATTCAAACATTCAAACATTCAAACATACAAAAATTCAAACATGCAAACATGCAAACATACACACATACAAACATTCAAACATGCAAACATGCAAACATACACACATACAAACATTCAAACATACAAACATTCAAACATTCATTCAAACATACAAACATACTAACATGCAAACATGCAAACACGCAAACATCCAAACATACAATCATTCAAACATTCATTCAAACATTCATTCAAACATACAAACATTCAAACATACAAACATACAAACATTCAATCATACAAACATTCATTCAAACATGAAAGATACAAACATACAAACATTCAAACATTCATTCAAACATTCAAACATGCAAACATGCAAACATTCAAACATACAAACATACAAACATTCAAACATTCATTCAAACATTCAAACATACAAACAAACAAACATTCAAACATGCAAACATGCAAACATACACACATACAAACATTCAAACATACAAACATACAAACATACAAACATTCAAACATACAAACATTCTAACATGCAAACATGCAAACATTCAAACATACAAACATTCATTCAAACATACAAACATGCAAACATACAAACATGCAAACACGCAAACATGCCAACATACAAACATTCATTCAAACATTCAAACATACAAACATACAAACGTACAAACATTCAAACATACAAACATTCAAACATTCAAACATTCATTCAAACATTCAAACATTCAAACATACAAACATTCAAACATGCAAACATGCAAACATACACACATACAAACATTCAAACATGCAAACATGCAAACATACACACATACAAACATTCAAACATACAAACATTCAAACATTCATTCAAACATTCAAACATACAAACATGCAAACATTTAAACATACAAACATACAAACATGCAAACATTCAAACATACAAACATTCAAACATTCATTCAAACATTCAAACATTCAAACATACAAACATACAAACATTCAAACATGAAACATACAAACATGCAAACATTCAAACATTCATTCAAACATTCAAACATACAAACATACAAACATACAAACATTCATTCAAACATGAAACATACAAACATACAAACATTCAAATATACAAACATTCAAACATTCATTCAAAAATTCAAGCATGCAAACAAACATACATTCAAACATTCAAACATTCATTCAAACATGAAACATACAAACATTCAAACGTACAAACATTCAAACATTAATTCAAACATGCAAACATTCAAACATTCATTCAAACATCCATTCAAACATACAAACATACAAACATACATACATTCAAACATACAAACATTCATTCAAACATACAAACATTCATTCAAACATTCAAACATACAAACATAAAAACATTCAAACATACAAACATTCATTCAAACATTCAAACATACATTCAAACATACAAACATACAAAAATTCAAACAGAGCTTAAACAAAATTATTTGTGATTTGAAAAGTCGAATTCTTTGTTTTGTAGTGAAAAGGGATTTTTCAAATAAATTAAGCATTCGTGGAAAAACACAAAAATTCGGAACAAGTTTTCCAAAAATTGACGCGAGTCTGACGTTTGATCGTTTCGTTAGAAGAAACTACTTCTGATTTTAAAAATTAAAAAATATCATAAACATTATATGGTCTACAGTGTAAAATAAAATAAAAAGTAAATAAAAAACGAAATCATTTATTATCTAGACTTGTCGGCACGGCGAGGATCGAACTCGGAAATCAAAAGACAGTGTCTACTCTGTGCGGTTGTGTGAGTTATTTGTGATATTGTGTGTCACGTATTTATAGAAATGCACACCCATTAAATCCGCATAGCCACGCGAGCACACATATAAACATTTAGACGCGAATAGTTTGTGTCTTTCCCGAGACCACTCAGCGGCGCTAGTGCAACGCAATGTGAAGTTGCTTAAAATTTTACGCGACAGGTGGAGCTGAATTATGATTAAAGATTTTTTTTGTTGATAGTAAGTACTCGTAGATAAAATAATATTTGATAACAGAACAAGATTAGAAATATTTATATTATCTGATTTAGGTAGGGTAGGCAGTGTCTTTTTGTCTTTATGAAACGCTCGCCGCTGCGTATAGCTCCATTGCTTTCTCCCACTGAAGTAATATTAAAATAATACTGCTTTATGAGCTGGTGGAAGGCCCCAAGAACTTGATTCTCGACGCTCTTATTTTCTGTCCTCAATCGGATATTAAACTTTGATGTAAACCTACCATACCTACCTATTCCAAACCAATTAGGCACTCTTATCTCCTTTCTCAAAACCGTATCAACGAAGTATGAAAAAGTTTAGCCTTCACGTAATTTTCTTCTTCAAAACCTAAACACAAGGCCCCGAAGGCTGAAAGTATTAAGATACGAACATAAAGGCGGAGCTCAGCGTATTTCAATTTCCTGCAGAAAATATTAGAGGCCCGGGATGCGTTTCAGAAGTTAATTCGTTATTCATAAACATATTCTAAGGAGACAATGTGTGGATGATTGTAGTAGTTTCAAGTTACTTAGAAACTAGCTGTTAGCCGCGACTTCGTTTGCGTGGAATTTGATACATCAATTTTATTTATTTTTACAGCTGCCAATGAAAGTCCAGTCAAAATCGGTCCAGCCGTTTCGGACATTAGCCGGAACAAACAGACAGACAGACAAAAAAATGTTAAAAATTGTGTTTTTGTTGTATGTACCGTATATACTTTCGTATGCATTTAGTAAAAAGCTGTTATTTTAACATTACAAACATCATCATCATCATCATCAGCCTATAAATGTTTCCACTGCTGGGACACAGGCCTCCTCTCTGTGAGAGGGAGCGGGCCGTAATCCACCACGCGGGCCCAGTGCGGGTTGGTAGATGTCACATGTCTTTGAATTTTCGGTTCTAGGACATGCCGGTTTCCTCACGATGTTTTCCTTTACCATTTTGAGAGCAGTGGTGATGAAATAATTTACACAAAGTAAAGCGCCTGTCTGGGTTCGAATCTACGACCTACAACTCGTAAGTCGCGGCCGTTACCACTGGGCCAACACTGCTCTACAAACAGACACTTCAATTTTATTTAAATTTGTATAGATAGATTAGATCTTCACATCTAACATAACAACACGCCTCCCGAAGGGTTAGGTAGACGTGAATAGTACACCCACATTTCGCCTTTACAATATTTTCAAATAACAGTGTTAATAGGTACGGGAGGACAGTAATAGGTCTCTCAAAGTCTCAAAAAGTACCTACCAGGTACTAAACAAAATAGAAAATAAAATATGGCCAACAAATCAACAGTCCACTTGTACAGCGTTCTCACATTCACCAAATAGAAAAGAATCTGTACAAAAGATAAATAAATTAATAAAATAAAAAACCTATTATAATTACATGATTGCTATTACAACTGTAACAAATCTGAATAATTATCATGTCCATAAAAGCCACTTATAAAGAGTTGAAATCAAATTGTAGGTAAATAATGTCAAATAATAGGATGATTATGTCAAGGACGAATGTAAAAAAATAAAAATAAACATGGTAATTTGGGAGCAGTTAAATACTCTTACATAATTATGCCGTTTACCAGGGAATCCACATGTGCAGAAGAAATGATTGCCAAACTTCCTTGTCTTCAACGTAGTCTTTAATTTTATAATATGCTTTCTTGATAAGGACACAGTATCATTGTGCCTAAGTGCTCCCGGTGTCCCTTAGGCAATTAGCTCAGACGATACTAATCCAACTGACTGGCTACGCCCTATGTGGAGAAGGTAGAGGGAAATTAACTTGATAACATTTGATCTCTGCAAATATGAACTTAGTTTCATATAAGCCAGAGGATAAGCATTGCCATACAACGTGGCAGTCTCTTGGGTAGATTACTATACTCCATGTGAAATGAGATTAGACATAAATAAACATTTTTTACAGTCCGTTCAACCGATTTTGACTTCTATTGCGTTGGTGGCATGACAAATGGCAGCTGCAGTAAACACGTTGGTATTGTCACCACTCTTTGCTTTTAATGCCATCCTTATACCTACGGCATAGAAATCTAAATCGATTGAATGGACTGTAAAAAAGGTTTGTTTAAATGTCTAATCTTATTTCAAATGAAGTATAGTCGACAGCGATGCGGATGAATTTTCAACGCCATATTTTAATTTGTTAATAGTTTTAGTTAAATTGGGATGTTATATTGTTATTTTTATGAATTGATTAGGTATAAGTATTTTTATGAATTGAATGAGTATAATTTTTTTTTTCTGTTTTACACAGGTATTCATAAAATAAAATTATAATGTGGCGCAGCACGTGGCAATGCCGCCAGTCTCTTGAATATTACCAGTCGACAGCGTTGTGGAGGAATTTTTCGACGCCATATTTTAGTTTGTTAATAATTTTAGTTAGGTTAGGATATTATATTTTAATTTAATTTTTAATTCTGAGTAATTTAATCCACAATTGCCAACAAAGATGAAATGTGAAATAATGTGAGTAAATTTTTGCACAATTTGAAACTTCTGTAAAATATCTGCGAGACGAAAAATCTTACGCAAATCACAGTCTTCCGAGGAATAAATTACAGACCACGTGTCTTCAAATGAGGTTTTATTTACTTACAAGCTTCTAGAACGAATAAATCTACCTACCATGGTTGGGTTGATTAATTACAATCATAATAATCATAATCATTTACTTTTCAGAATATGATACATTAACATCGCTGTTCCCGGCGAATAAAATGGTAATCGTAAAAACCAAATTTTACAGGAAAAATAAAAACAGTTTTTTGTAAAAATCTTATTAACATAAATAATAATACATGGCGGAATTGTTCAAAAATATCAAAAGAAAACTGATTTTTTACATTCATTACAATACACCTTAAAATCTCGTAACTTCTGAAATAACCGTAGGAAATGAATGAAAAAAATTGACAGAGTGTAATCGGACCTCTAAATATCGAATATGCAATAAAGTTAAAACGACGGCGATATGGTCTTAAGATTAGTCAATGGTAGGTATCATCACATTCTGCCAAGTGTGGCGTGCACATATTAGGTACATATATTTATTACAAGATAGGTTAGTTTTAATCAACTGAGCCTATTGTACCTAATAATATAGTAGTAAGTGTAGATTGTTGTTTCATAATGCGAGCCCAAAAAATGTATCGTATCTCGAGAATCTATTGATCCTTCATGAATTTTGTCAAGAACCATTTTGAGCAAGGTAGGGTACAGCTACATTGCCGCAAGAAATTGCGGCACAGCGGACAGAGCTCCGGCGGGATCTCATGGCGGAATGGAGAGTGCGATTGTCGCAACCCAACGCTGGGCACGCCACAATTGCAGCGATAAGACCCCTCTTTGAGGAGTGGCTAGAGAGGCGCCACGGTGTCCTCACCTTCCGCATGACGCAGGTACTCACCGGACACGGCTGTTTCGGGAAGTACCTGTTCAGAATAAAGCGGGAGGAAACGCCCGGGTGTCACCACTGTGTGGATCGCCCGGAGGACACGGTGGAGCATACGGTAGAGGTCTGCCCGGCTTGGGCGGGGCATCGCCGTGTCCTCGTGGAAGCGATCGGCGGCGGTGATCTCTCGCGTCCGGCCCTGATCCGGGCCATGGTACGGAGCGAGAGGAAATGGGAGGCCGTCACCTCCTTCTGCGAAGCAGTAATGCTCGCGAAGGAGGAGGTGGAACGCGTGAGGGAGAGGCAAATTTCGCGCCCTCGCGCCCCTAACCGCCGCAGGAGGAGACGCCCTGGGCGTCGGGAATCACAGGCAGTTTTCCGACCACCGTAGGCGCGGGCTTGTGGACGGTGAGCAATGGGTAGCTCGCCGTCCGATAAGTACCAAGCCCAGGTCGACGGCGCGTTGTGTTCCACGCGCGCCTCAAAGAGATGTCAGCAGAATTGATGGGGTCCGCTAGGGCCAATGCCTGCCGGGGCTGCGAATACGGGCTGAAAGGAAAATCGTGGCCCCCCGGCAACATGGCAACTGAAGGAACACGGGTGGGTTTTAGTCAGTTAGAGTCTGACACGCCCTCCCGCTCCACCCAGAGCGGGAGAATTTATTTGATAATTTCCCACCAAAAAAAAAAACAAAAGTGTACAGCTACATCTACATACAACTATTCACCAAAAAAACCGGCCAAATGTCGAGCCGAACTCGCACACGAAGGGTACCACTGTACAATATTTAGCAAAAAACGCCAAAAAAACACGTTTCTTGTATGTTTTAATTTTTAACTTTATTTTATTTTTATTATTTCTTGTTACAGCGGCAATAGAAATACACAATCTGTGAAAATTTAAACTTTCTACCTATTACGGCTCATGAAATTGTAGCTCGCTGACGGACGGACAGACAGCGGAGGTTTAGTAATAAAGTTCCGTTTGGCACACTTCGGGTGCAAAAGCCTAAAAACAAATTTTAGCCTGTTTTGGCCTTCATTTTGTTTCGAAATCGATTGGGTATTGGTCGATTGGGGGGTTTTACATACAGCACCCGGTGAGAAATAATTCACTTGGGGTATTTTTTCCCTCGGCCATTTTCAAAATGGGAAAATGCATTAAGATATCATATAACTTGATGATCTCACGACATACGCTCATCACATAATTAATATAAATTTATTGATACTACTTTTCCTCACGAAATCTACACCCTCAGCACCCACATAATGAAGTTGTATATGATAAAGTTCTCGCATTTCATTCTGTATGTAACTGAGAATGATTATGATAATGATACTAGTGGAGTAATTTGATGGCCTTTTGATTAACTTTGTGAATCTACCTGAACCTCTCCTTCCTGGTATAGGATTTCCAGTTTTAAGGCGAGGTAATAAACGACTTGTTTATTATTTTATACTGAAGATCACGTCTAAACGAGTGTTAATGATTTGGAAAAAATATAACTTTTTCTTAATCTTTAT
Source organism: Agrochola litura (assembly GCA_949152395.1). Taxonomy (NCBI): domain Eukaryota; kingdom Metazoa; phylum Arthropoda; class Insecta; order Lepidoptera; family Noctuidae; genus Agrochola; species Agrochola litura. The sequence goes on along the minus strand of OX424514.1, from coordinate 13,074,671 downwards.
CTTTTCTTAATAACTTAATCATTTAATAATAAATAAAAATAATAAATAAATAACCTAATAATTTATATTACATATCTTACGCGGATAAAAAACTGAGAATCACGCAAAAACTTATCATTAGGGGACAACAGGAGGCGTAACTCCTGCAGACTGACAATTTCTAAGAAAACTTCACGGTAGAACAATTACGGGTGTCGCGTCGCGCCAGTCTGCACGAGGCTATAACCGGGCGCAAATCCCGACTCTGGGCTGTTTCTGAGAAATCCATATTGAAAAAACCTATTAGAGCTTTCAGAGTTGCCGACATAGTAGAGCAGACGAGTTCTTGAGTGGAGTGCGCGTATCGGCAAGCGTAGCGTGGGACGCCCCCCAGCTATAGATGGATTACGACTTCAAGAAAGTGGCTGGGTAGACTGGATGCGGAAGGCTGAGGACAGGGTGTTGTAGCGCAGCCTGGGAGAGGCCTATGTCCAGCAGTGGACTGCGATAGGCTGAGTTGATTGATTTAATACATCTTTTCCCGACCTGAGGATGGAACTCTAGGCTGTTTGTAATCAGTCTTATAAAAAAACTTTTTACAAAAAAAAAACAACCGACTTCAAAAAAAAAACACTACAAAGTGAAAAATAACTTTAATTTCGGAAGTCGGTGTCTTTGGTTTTGAATTTTCGTTGTCACCGACTTCCGAAATTAAAGTTATTTTTCACTTTCAAGTCGGTTGTTTTTTTTTTGTAAAAAGTTTTTATTTTTCACTTTTCAGTAGTGGTACCTACCCCACACAAATTCGAATACCACTACCTGCTATGTAAATAACAGTGACAAGAAGTTATCATATCATCTACATACTAACTGGGAAAAAATACGTATAATTGAAGCTAACTCAAAAACTACCCAATCAAAGTTAATAAAATTTATATGGGACCACCTCTGAAGTATGATCTACCAAACAAAAAAAGAATCATCAAAATCTATTCATAATTGGCGGAGTAATCGCGTAACAAACATACAAAAAAAAAAAAAAACATACAGACGAATTGAGAACCTCCTCCTTTTGGAAGTCGGTTAAAAATGTTAGCTAAATGTCAATACTTGGTGCGACTACCATCTGACCTCCACGACCCAGTTAATAGGCCAAATCACAAAATTTCACAAGCAGCTGTGTGTGTAAAGTCGGGGAAATTAATTTTTAAGAGCGTTTATTCTGAAAGTGGGCAACGTCGCAAATAGATGTCAAATATTTCGATTAATTTGGCAACATTACTGTATGGAAATAAGTTATGTGACTAACTAGTTCCCTAGAATATTAATAATTAATTGCAATTATAACACTGAATTTGATGTTTTAACAATTTTAGGTGTAAAAAACCGGCCAAGTGCGTGTCGGACTACGCACAATGAAGGGTTCCGTAGTTGAGATGAATTTATTTATTTCAAGAACAAACTTAACATTGTAGTTGAAAAACATGTTTTCCCATACATTTCAACTGCAAATCGTCGCTCGGCATATAATACCGCGAATGTGACATTTTTTATGTTTTTATTTTAATTGCAGGATCACTTATTTGAACGTGTAGAATGAAATAAAACAAATCTGATTTTCGTAAAAAAATTCACATTCGCGGTATTAATATAATAATAATCTAACTAATCTAATCTAAATCTAATACCTTTAAACCAGCAATTCTTGTATATACCTATGTATATATAATCTGAATCTCGGAAACGGCTCCAAGAATTTTTATTAAATTAAGTATGCAGGGGGGTTTCAGGAGCGATAAATCGATCTAGCTAGGTTTAATTTTTAGAAAACATCGTTCAAAAAAAAATTATCATCCAGATATTTTTTTTTTATTCAAGTAACAAGGACTCATTGCGTTAGTAAACTTATGAACTATGTTAACTTATTTAACGAGGTCACTTAGAAAGTTTTGCGACTAACAGTTTTTGTCCATAAAATACTGGCTGGTTTTGATGTCAATTAAAACGATGACTACTTATTACAAAAAAAAACATAACATTCCAAATTCGAAATTCCCTCCACATTTTTTTACGAGCAAAATCAAAATACTCTGTCTTACTGAAAACTGGATTTATAACGAGAACATTTTCGCGCGATGATTTTGTACGATTTCAAATGTCGACTAAAACCAGAAGAATCGTTTGAAAGACTTCGAATTGTGTTCATAGAAAAAAAACCTTCTAAAGCGACTGTTTTTCGCTGGTTCAACGAATTTATGGGTGGTCTAGTAATTTTGGCAGACAAAGAAAGAAGTGGCCGCCCTATGACGGTTGTTACATAACAAAAAGTGCTGGCTGTGAAAAATTTAATTCAAGAGAATAGGCGAATTACATATGAAGAGGTTCAGCATACACTGTGAAATTTGAATCACAGTTTTGCAAGAACAAACGTTGTTCAGACCATGGTCTACTACCATTCTAAAGCATCCAATAAAAAAAAAATATAATTAGTTTTTGAAAAAACACAAAAAAAGCAAAGTTTAAAATGTCAAGATATATAGATGTATACTGCCGATTGGATTAGGAAGTGTGCATGAAATTCTACACAGGCATCTTCGGTTATGAAAGATAGTTTCACGCTGGTACCGTAAAATCTAACGCAGGGTCAGAAGGAGGTTCGGGTAGAATGGTGCCGACACATGATAGCAAAATTGGTAGCAGGCTCGTCTCGGCGCGTTTAAGATATCATTACGGGTGATGAATCTTGGATTTTTTAATATGATCCAGAAATGAAGCGTCAGTCGACCGTGTGGCTGTTGAACCAAAATGAACCAACGCCTACCAAAGTGAAGCGAGCCAGAAGTGCAGGCAAAATGTTGACCGCAAGTTTTTTTTTTCTACCAGATTATCTGGTGTCAGTACCCTGACGAGATCAAAGAAGCATCAATGCTGAATGGTATGTTACCAAAGGTTTGCCAGAAGTTTTTACTACTGCAAGCAGCAAGCGACCGAACACTGGCCTCCGTGGGCTACTGCTTCACCACGACAACGCGCTAGCTCACACGGCGCTCAAAATAAGGGACTTTCTGGACAGCACACCGTTCAAATTTATAGGTCATCCTCCTTACAGTCCCGATTTGGCTCCGTGCGACTTTTTCTTGTTCCTCAAAATAAAAAATCAACTCAAAGGAAAACAGTTTTCATCACCTGAAGATGCACTGGGTGCATTTGAGAAGGAGATTGGAGAGGTGTCTGATGCGGACTGGAAAATGTGTTATGAAAATTTGTTTAGACGTATAAAACTGTGTATAGACGCCAATGGAGAGTTCTTTCAAAAGATATCATAAAAAAAATTATAACCTGTAGTATATTTTTTTCTAGTATCACAAAACTTTCTGAGTGCCCCACGTAATCTAGTTTAAATTTATTTCACCTCATGGGAGATGGCACTGCAGTGATTGATGTACATGCAATCCAGACTGCTAGCGATATTGTTGGAGCTGGCCCGTACTCTGCGTACCAGGGATGCACACCTCATTCGCATCGTTACGTAAAAGCAATTAATATGTGCGTCCGCGAATATTCCCGATGCGCTACAAAAACGGGGCAGCCCCACCAATACCCTGAAAGCGTTGTTGTATTGGACACGAAGGGCGTTGCATGACCTTTGGGTATATCTAGCCCACAGGCTGCACGTGTAAAACGTTGTACAATAAGCTCGAAAGAGTAATTTTGGCTTTTTTAGTGAGCAGCGTGCAAACCTGCTAGCCAGCATGTTTGCCCTTATCGACAACGCCCTTCGCTCCCGCTCAATATCGAGTCCGTCATTGAGGTCAGGGGTCAATATATGACCAAGATATTTAAACGTAAATACTCTTTGTAGTGGAGTCCCATTGAGTAATACAGGTGGTACATAACCCGGTCTGCCCCCAGCCTCAAAGACCATGATCTCCGACCTATTGGAGTTATACATCAAACCATGTGTTTTGGCATACTGCTCACATTTGGCGACCAATTACTTTCTGAGACCACAGATTGACGCGCTCAGAAGCACCATATCATCTGCATAGCTAATATTATTTACACAAATGCCATCTATATAGCAACCCACTCTGGTGCTGCTGAGCTCGCCAATCCTGCCTCACCCCGCATTCCAACCTGTATGGCTTGGAAAAAGTTCCAGCCCATCGTACACTATTGATCTGGTTACCATACCACTATTTAAAGATGTTTGCTCCGTTGGCAACCTATCCTTCTCCATCTTTCTCCACAATACGTCATAAGCAACCAGATCAGAAACCTTGAATAAATCGATGAACCTAGCATAAATCAGCGTCCCACGCTGTGTATAGTAAGTATGTGATAGTATGCTTAAGGCACAACACTGCACTTTCTGTTGACAAACCACGCCGAAACCAGAATTTTTTGTCATGAACATTTACAGTTTTATTTATTTGTGTATTAGGCAGACGGTCAAACACTTTTGCTATTTTGATATTATAGTAACTAGAGAGATGGGCCTTTTGGATGCCGAGCGACGAAATGTAAGTTTTTACGCACAATATTGAGAGATTTACCATGTTATTTTAAGACCATAGACTTCTTATAGGTTTTCCTGTAATCTATGAGTAAAGAACCATACTATGTATTTTTTTCAAAATTTTTGGTCCAGTAGTTTCGGAGATAAGGGGGGGGGAATGGTCAATTTTCATTGAATTTCTTAAATATCTTTAAAAGTAGTTATTTTAAAATTATATAAAAAATATATTTAGGATCCTCGCAACAAGCCCTTTCATTTGATATGTCACACGGTACTGTTAGGAAAACTTTTTTTTTTAATTTTCTTGTTTGCGCCCCAAAAGTGACACCTATATTCAAAATTAAATTATTTACGTTACACATTCGTGTTTGGGTCACAGAAATACATATGTGTACCAAATTTCAACTTAATCGGTCCATTAGATTCGGAGTAAATTGGCTGTGACAGACGGACAGACAGACAGACAGACAGACAGACAGACAGACAGACAGGCAGACAGACACACGAGTGATCCTATAAGGGTTCCGTTTTTTCCTTTTGAGGTACGGAACCCTAAAAAGACATTTGGAAAGTTTCCAAATACTTTTTTTACATCTAAAACTAAGTATTCGGTATTACGATATTAATTATTGCATTTCATAATCAATATTTTAGTTCCCTGGTTAGCCACATTTCTTAATTCCATACAGTAATATTGCTAAATTAATCAAAACCGGTAAATATTTGACAGCTATTTACGACCTTGCCAACTTTTAGGATAAACCCTCTTGAGCAAATTATTGACTACCAACTTAAATTGTCCGTTTATTCAAATCACAACTGTCATTCTTGACAGTTATATGAAATGGCCAATACGCTACAATAGGCCAGTAATATGGGTGTCAATTTGCTCTTCTACTCAATCGTATTATTTCCTGGTATTTACTCCCAAGAAGGATATCTAACTCATCGTACAAACTCAGTTTACAAAATAACGGAAAAATGGTAATAAACCCGATCAAAATACATTTCATTAATGAATTTGAATTTAGATTTTCAACAGTATCAAAGCGAATACCTCTGTAAGCTGAGTTCAGATAAGTTTTAACAAACCTGTCCTATTTACAAAGAAAATTGAACCTAAACGTGCTGTGTTAGGGTTGGAAATTGATTGTGGGTAGTTAGAAAAAATATGGAAGCAGGAATTCAATAAAGAACGAAAGGAATTTGATCATGAGAGGCTGATAAAACAAAAAAATTACGATTAGAAACTTTTTACTTTAGACCTTTTTGTTTCAATTATAAAGAGGGGTAGGTTCATGAGTTTTTTAAATTATTGGAATAAAACTGTTCATATCATTATGCACCCGCATAAGCCTCAATCCCGTGGGAGTATCGGGATAAAAATAATCCTAACCCAAGTCATAGTCTACCCATGTGCCGAAAATCCAAACCCGTTCAGAGGCCTTTATACACCTGTTTTCTACCAGAAATACCAATAAAATGAACATCTCGATTTCACAAACCATAAGCTCCAACACAGACTTTCAAAACAGCAATTGAAACTTTTCAACTTTATAACCAACTGGCTATATAACCAACTGGCTACATAACCAACTGGCTACATGGCTACATGGCTGACTTTTCTAGCGGAAAAAGCCTCGCCGTTTGGAGCCAACTGCACGTAATTATAAATGCAACAGATGGACTAGTTTTGATACTAATTAACAGTGATTCTGAGTACTCTGATTAGGGTCAGAGCATTCTGTCTCTTTTTATATACCCTGTAGCAACATATGACATCACGCTTATAATTACCCATACCTATGGATAAGCAGAGATGTATAGCCTTACTTGGAGGAGCTCGTGGCTAAGTAAGTAATAACAGTCGCACGGGTCGATCCATCAGGTTAAGCTACGCTTGCCGAGGTTGGTCCGTGGATGGGTGACCATTTTACATACCGAGATTCCTCCGTGCCTCGGAAAGCACGTTAAACTGTTGGTCCCGGCTGTCATCTTTGACAGTCGTAACGGGTCGTCAGAAAGCCCACAAGTCTGACAACCAGTCTTACCAAGGGGTATCGTATTACATCTGTAGTTACTGGGTTGTCCGATAGGCAGTCGCTTCATGTAAAATACTGGTATTCAGCTGCATCCGGTTAGACTGGAAGCCAACTCCAACATAGTTGAGAAAAGGCTAGGCAGATTGATTGAGCACTATGGAAGGATTTTTTTAAATTCATCTCCTAGAAAAAATAATAGCCGATGAAAATTTTGTGTTTTCGTCATTTTTGCCGATATGAAATCTCATCTTGGGTTCAGACTTGTTTGCGACTGTGCGATATCTTATCACAAAAAGATAAAAATTAAAATGATTTTTTTTTAGGTCATTAACCGCAATGTAGTTGAAATATCTATTTAATTTAAAAATAAAAACTAACAAACGCGTACAAAAATAAAAATTTCGATTTAAAATATTAGGCAATTTTTTATCGGAAAATACTTCAATCATTTATTATCTAACCCAACCAAAATTCGCGGAATACGAGCTTTGTATAACAATGAAAATAATAAGAGCCGGCTCTGTAAATAAATGTATGCAAAATAAAACATTTAAAAAATGTATGATCAACATCAGTAATCCGATTCGTACTTCACTGTTTGTAATAAAAACAACAGGGAAAACTGGTACTTATTGAGATTTTCACAAAACAAACAAACTCTAAATGTACAGCTAGGAGTTTTCCGTTGAAACAAAGGTCATTTTAGAGCAATTAAGAACGGTTTTTGCAAAAAAGACGGTAAATTTGCTCTCAGGGGCGTACGGTAAGCAAAGCACTTTAGAAATATTCGCGTTACTTATATACGTTTGGATGGAATTGTAGGGTTGATTTTTCAGGTGCATTAAAAAAAGTCTTCACAGTTTATTACTTACTGTATGTTTGAGAAAGGTGTGGCCAATTGGATGGTGTGTACTAGGGATGAAACGGATATCCGTATCTGCATCCGCAACTGCAGAGCATCCGCATACATTTTGATATCCGCAAAACATCCGCTTCCTCAACTTTTGATTTTAAAAGCTCCACATCCTCATCCGCATCCTCATAATTTCTATGGGGATGTAACCCCACGTTATTCGCTCAAATATTAAATTTAGTAAACTCGCTCAGAGCTAAATGTGCGGGCAGGAGTGTGAGTGACGCGTTCCTATTGCCTGAATTCGCAGTGTCCCTGTCCTATGACAGACGATCAGCCGCACGTGGCAGTGGTGGCATGATTGTGGTGTCAGGTGTCAAAAACAAGGGCTATTTTTCATACATCCGCATCCGCACCCTCATCCGCATCTTTAAAAAGGAATTTTCCAATATCCGTATCCTCATCCGCATCTTTATCCGTTATACGACATCCGTTACAACCCTAGTGTACATGCGTCATGTTCGTGAACGGGCGCCGTCAGTTGGGACTGGTTATCTCTTAGCTGCCAGGGCTTTTTTTTTTTTTTTTTTTGTATTGTTCTTTGTTTTATCTGTTTATTACGGACGCTTCTAACGTGCACGTCTTTCTACATTGTTCTCACATGTATAATTTCAACATGAATGATGTAACCAATATTTTGTAACAATTTTTAGGGTTCCGTACCTCAAAAGGAAAAAACGGAACCCTTATAGGATCACTCGTGTGTCTGTCTGTCTGTCTGTCGGTCTGTCTGTCTGTCTGTCTGTCTGTCTGTCCGTCTGTCACAGCCAATTTACTCCGAATCTAATGGACCGATTAAGTTGAAATTTGATAGACATATGTATTTCTGTGACCCAAACACGAATAAGTAACGTAAATAAATAAATTTTGAATATAGGGGTCACTTTTGGGGCGCAAACAAGAAAATTAAAAAAAAAAGTTTTGCTAACAGTACCGTGTGACATATCAAATGAAAGGGCTTGTTGCGAGGATCTTAAATATATTTTTTATATAATTTTAAAATGAATGCTTTTAAAGATATTTAAGAAATTCAATGAAAATTGACCATTCCCCCCCCCTTATCTCCGAAACTACTGGACCAAAAATTTTTAAAAAAATACATAGTGTGGCTCTTTACTCATAGATTACAGGAAAACCTATAAGAAGTCCATGGTCTTAAAATAACATGGTAAATCTCTCAATATTGTGCGTACAAACTTACATTTTGTCGCTCGGCAGCCAATAGGCCCATCTCTCTAGCTACTATAATATCAAAATATCAAAAGTGTTTGACCGTCTGCTTAATACACAAATAAATAAAACTGTAAATGTTCATAAAAACCAATTGGTTTGTCAACAGAAAGTGCAGTGTTGTGTCTTGAGCATACTATCACATACTTACTATACACAGCGTGGGACGCCGATTAATGCTAGCTTCCTCGATTTGTTCAAGGCTTCTGATCTGATTGCTTATGACGTATTGTGGAGAAAGATGGAGAAGGATAGGTTGCCAACGGAGCTTATAAACATCTTTAAATAGTGGTATGGTAACCAGATCAATAGTGTACGATGGGCTCGAACTTTTTCCAGGCCATACAGGTTGGAATGCGGGTGAGGCAGGATTGGCGAGCTCAGCAGCACCAGAGTGGGTTGCTATATAGATGGTATTTGTGTAAATAATATTAGCTATGCAGATGATATGATGCTTCTGAGCGCGTCAATCTGTAGTCTCAGAAAGTAATTGGTCGCCAAATGTGAGCAGTATGCCAAAACAAATGGGTTTATGTATAACTCCAATAAGTCGGAGATCATGGTCTTTGAGGCTGGGGGTAGACCGGGTTATGTACCACCTGTATTACTCAATGGGACTCCACTACAAAGAGTATTTACGTTTAAATATCTTGGTCATATATTGACCCCTGACCTCAATGACGGACTCGATATTGAGCGGGAACCTCTGAGTTTGTTTCGGCCTTTCTTCTCAGAGTAGTCAAATAGGAAACGCCGACCTCATCTAGTTTTAAAATATGATTGACGTGTAAAAGTGTTTGTACAAACCTACTTACAGAAATAAAATCATTTATCATTTATCAACGAAGGGCGTTGTCGGTAAGGGCAAACATGCTGGCTCGCAGGTTTGCACGCTGCTCACTTAAAAAGTCAAAATTACTCTGTTTCGAGCTTATTGTACAACGTTTTACACGTGCAACCAGTGGGCTAGATATACCCAAAGGTCGTGCAACGCCTATCGTGAAAAAAATATACTACAGGTTATATATTTTTTCATTATATATTTTCAAAGAACTCTCCATTGGCGTTTATACACAGTTTTATACGTCTAAACCAATTTTCATAACCCATTTTCCAGTTCGCATCAGACACCTCTCCAATCTCCTTCTCAAATGCAGCCAGTGCATCTTCAGGTGATGAAAACTGTTTTCCTTTGAGTTGATTTTTTATTTTGGGGAACAAGAAAAAGTCGCACGGAGACAAATCGGGACTGTAAGGAGGATGACCTATAAATTTGACCGGTGTGCTGTCCAGAAAGTCCCTTGTTTTGAGTGCCGAGTGAGCCAGCGCGTTGTCGTGGTGAAGCAGTAGTCCACGGAGGCCAGTGTTCGGTCGCTTGCTGCTTACAGTAGTAAAAACTTCTGGCAAATATTTGGTAACATACCATTCAGCATTGATACTCCTTTGATCTCGTCAGGGTACTGACACCAGATAAAACGGCAAAAAAAACCTTGCGATCAAAATTTTGCCTGCACTTCTGGCTCACTTCACTTTGGTAGGCGTTGGTTTATTTTGAAACAGCCACACGGTTGACTGACGCTTCATTTGACGCTTGATAAATTCAAGATTCATCACCCGTAATGATATCTTAAACGCGCCGAGACGAGCCTGCTACAAATTTTGCTATCATGTCTCGTCACCATTCTACCCGAACCTCCTTCTGAGCCTGTGTTAGATTTTACGGTACCAGCGTGAAACTATCTTCCATAACCGAAGATGCCTGTGTAGAATTTCATGCACACTTCCCGATCCAATCGGCAGTATATGCTGAACCTCTTCATATGTAATTCGCCTATTCTCTTGAATTAAATTTTTCACAGCCAGCACGTTTTGTTATGTAACAACCGTCATAGGGCGGCCACTTCTTTCTTTGTCTGCCAAAATTACGAGACCACCCATAAATTCGTTGAACCAGCGGAAAACAGTCGCTTTAGTAGGGCTTTTTTCTATGAACACCATTCGAAGTCTTTCAAACTATTCTTCTGGTTTTGGTCGACATTTGAAATCGTACAAAATCATCGCGCGAAAATGTTCTCGTTGTAAATCCAGTTTTCAGTAAGACAGAGTATTTTGATTTTGCTCGTAAAAAAATGTGGAGGGAATTTCGAATTTGGAATGTTATGTTTTTTTGTAATAAATAGTCATAGTTTTAATTGACATGACAAAACCAGCCAGTATACTATAGACAAAAACTGTTAGTCGCAAAACTTTCTAAGTGACCTGGGAAAATAAGTTAACATAGTTCATAAGTTTACTAACACAATGAGTCCTTGTTACTTGAATAAAGAAAAATATCTGGATGACCATTTTTTTTTAACAACGTTTTCTAAAAATGAAACCTAGCTAGATCGATTTATCGTTCCCGAAACCTGCATACTAAATTTAATAAAAATTGTTGGAGCCGTTTCCGAGATTCAGATTAAATATACATATATACAAGAATTGTTCGTTTAAAGGTAATTAGATTTAGATTATTATTATATTAATACCGCGAATGTGAATTTTTTACGAAAATCTGATTTTTGTTTTATTTCATTCAATACGTTCAAATAAGTGATCCTGCAATTAAAAAAAATCGTAAAAGTGTCACATTCGCGGTATTGGATGCCGAGCGACGATTTGCATTTGGAATGTATGGGAGAACATGTTTTTCAACTACAATGTTAAGTTTGTTCTTGGGATAAATAAATTCACCTCAACTACGGAACCCTTCATTGTGCGTAGTCCGACACGCACTTGGCCGGTTTTTTATTTAGAGTGTCCGTGGAGTTATAAAGAGTGTCCGTGGAGTTTCTTGCCCGTTCTTCTCCATAGGTACCTACTACGCTTTGGAATGGGCAACTAGCTTCATACCTATTTCTGACTGACCGATTCCTTGACAATTCAAAAGTGCCTGTAAATGGTTTAATTGAAATAAATGCTTTGAGTTTGAGTGTGTACCACACCCTTAAATCATCATCATCATTTCAGCCGAAAGACGTCCATTGCTGGACATAGGCCTCCCCCAAGCTCCGCCACTTTAACCGGTTCTGTACTTCCCGCATCCAGCGGATTCCACATCAGTCTACAAATAATATGCCACGCATTTCTGATATACGCTGTAGATACTGTTGTACTTCTTTCAGTGTATCTAGGACAGTGAGCCCATCGATAACCCTCACTGACTTTCTTGTAACCACTAAAATATAGAAAAAACCTGCCAAGTGCGTGGGTTCCGTAGTTGGGATGAATTGATCTCAAATACAAACTTATCATTGTAGTTGAAATACTTGTTCTCCCATACATTCCAACTGCAAATGTAAGTTTGTACGCACAATATTGAGAGATTTACCTTGTTATTTTAAGACCATAAAATATAAGTATAGAACTATTTTCAGTTTTTTTTTTTTGAAGATTAGTGATGGCATGGTCAATTTTCATGTATTATTTTAATTAGAAAATCCAATTCCTGGAGGAGTTTTCGGCCGACGCCGATTGAAGCGAGAACGCGCTACGTATTATAACTTGCTGCGGAACCCCCGCACTATCCCCTCTCTTCGTTCGTGTTTGGTCTTGATTTAAAAAACCTAGTAAGGTGCATCGACTATTTAAAAACCTAGCAAGGTACTTACTAGGTTTTAAAGTGGTCACGGGGCAGTGAATGGGGGCACTTACTAGATTTCGATGTTTAAATACATCTGCTTTTAAGTGAGTTTTCAACGCTGGTGTTTTTGTATTTGGTGGGGACTTATTAGATTAGCAAGATTATGCAATAAAACGATTTTTGTAAAAAGTGGCCTTTACTAGATTTTGAAATGGGGCAGCCGAATTAGTGACGAATGTTTCCTAAAAATGTTCGCGCGCGGCAATCATCCAAACACAGCGCGGCAGGCCGCGCGCGGCAGCCGCGCACGATTGCCACTCCATATTTGGACACACCTTAAGGGCTTATATACTACCTCAAATGGCTTAGCATGATCCTCCGTTATATCGAAAATACTGTAGGATTAATTTTAAAATAAATATATGTTAAAGTTAAGGATTAATTTTAAGTACTATGTTAGACGAAAACACGATTCCATAAAATTTTCTCGATCGAGAAAAAAATTCCAAAGTTACCTCCAAACCGAACAATAATCCGCTGGTATTCAAATTAGATTATGAAACTTTGCATAATAACTGAACTAAAAATAAAGCAGCGACTATATTTTTTATTTTTTTTAAATTACCATTATTTCGCCGTAAAAAGCAATTACCTAAATTATTGGCGCCTCGGAGCCGCTAGCACCCCACTCCGTCTCGCTCTCACTCAGTCCGCGAGCAGTATGGTGCGGTCGAGAAAAAAAGTGAATTTGAGCTGAGGTAGTATAGTCTCTTATGGGAACGTGGCGCGGTGATCCTTACTCTTTCCTTATTTTCATGCCTCAATGCAGTAACAAAGGAAGGGTTTGAATTTAATTGTAACAGTAAAATCAGCTTCCAAGTCATAAGGCATTTATTCATTTGTTTAACATAGGTGTACAATAGTAATGGTATATAAAGATTCGCTATAGAAAGTTCGCTTTGTTATACCAGAGGGCGTACAAATGTTTGTATTTGAGTAATTAATGAATTAAATAAGCCTGAACAATAAAAAAAACAATTATAAAAAATCACACATTTCATAATACAAATTAATTAATAATAAATAGCAATAGAAATCAATGTCAAAAAAATAAATTAAAAATGTAAATGTCAATACAGTGCATGACAATACACAGACTGAAAACAAATAATAAGGCGATGTCATTAAACAATACTAAAGTTTTAATATACAAAAACTGATGTCAATAATACTAATGTCAATAAATAAAATTTATGTCAAGGATCACAATAAATTTTATTTTTGTATGTTATAAATTCCGAAATAAGTACTGTAATATGCTTTGTTCACCAGTAAGGACTTTAGGCGTTCTTAAATAAGCTCACGTTCAATTCTTTGATTGACCGTGGGATGTGGTTAAATATGACTGGCGCCATGCAGAATACACTTTTATACATTAATGCTGTGTGGGTTCCAATTAGAAAATATTTCATCATCATCATCATTCTCCTGAAGGATCCCAATTTATTTGTGGTCGACGCAACATGTTTTTTTTCTTCCATACTTCTCTATTAGTCGTCATCTCGGTAGTCTCCTTTCTATTCATATCATCTCTCACAGAGTCCATCCAACGTCTCCATGGTCTTCCCCTACTCTTAGAGCCGTCCACATACATACTCAAATTCTTAACTTTTTTAAATAAACAGCATCAAATACACCCACGTTACCGCGAAGCACTATCTACTGCGGACTAATGACTGAATTCACTGAGTGTCGCTTCCATATTCATGTGGTTTGCATGACTAGCGGTAATTGATAGCGAGAGACCGCTGTGGCACTATATGCCTCATCTGATATTATTTTGGGGGTGAACAGAATTGTTCACAATAATTGCACCTACGAACATAGATTTATATCGTTCTACGATATAATAGTAGATCCTGTACCATCAGGGTTGTTCAAAATCTAGCCGATCTATTCTGTAAAAATCTGACCGAGAAAATGTAGGTGAAGTGGTGAGTGGTAATCCCTAGTACGGTGTTTCTATTTTCTTAATGTCCCTCGGGTATTATCGGATTTCCGAATACAAACGAATGCTAATTTCCATGTCCATCAATTATTAAATTTATCGTGAATAATAATTTGAATTCAGAACTAAGTACTATATTGTTGTTCTGTTTTGATTTCCGTGTGAACTATATAGAGTTGTAAAACTATTTTCCTATCTGTCGTGCCTGCGACTTTAGCGGTTTTCCTCCCATTTTTTAAATAAATTACATTAAGTTAAAAGAGTTTAACAACTCTATATACTACCAAGTCGATTGAAAGCGTCCGGTCTGCACCAAGTGCAAAGGGCAACTGATAGAAATAGTTTAGTTTATCGAGCGAAAATTGTGTCGCGCTATCGTTCGTCGATCAAAAGTTTCGTCGACCCATCGTTTGTCGTGAATACAATCAGTCGCACTAATGTTCGTCGAGCTTATGTGCTGTCGCACCATTGATGGTCGACATATCCTACTGTTGTCCTAACATTTGTCGTGTATTTGTTTGACGCAACAATGATACGGAGTCTAAAAAAACACATACGAAAAAGAAAACTGCGACCATCTCCCATAAAAAAACAACATTAACCAAAGATTCTAATTAACCACGTATTGAATAAGCAGCATTCTAGCCCTAATTAAGAACAAAACAAACAAAAACTACCCTCCTTTTGTTACGGCTAGGAAGCCAATGAAAAGCGTCCATTCAAAAATACGCCTAAGGCCTCGACCCAGCAATTATTACTGTAACGAAGTCAACAATGAAGAATTGTGAATTAAAAGCTTTAGAATTAGCGAACTCAGAAACTAAATTCAAGCCGAATATGAGTTTATGTTTTCGGAATGAATTGTTAAGGTGGGGTTTGATTTACGCGAATTTTATAAAAAGAAAACTCCAAAGTTTTAAAACAAAATAAAATATCTTTTTCACTCCTCTTGCTCAAAAAGGCCGTCATTGTAGAGTACCAGAGCGGGGAAAAAATAGCATTTCTTGCTCTAGGGGAAAAAGTAATTTCTTTTTAATTTTTGTCTGTTCCAACGAGCCTTGAAAAACGAAGAAGTCTTTATTCTTATGTAGAATAATCATGATTATGGTCTCGACTTAAAAAAAGAACAACATTTATTTTTGAAAATGGAACTAATTGCGGTTATCTCTTCGGTAGAGTGCGTATGTGCATTGCATTGCGGCTACAGAAGAAATAAAAAAGGCATTGGCGCGAAATCTTTAGAATTTTTCTCTAATTACGAATTGAATTGGTGACCGTCATATAATTTACAACAGTGAAAATGTTATCATCTAGTGAGAACATCTTCACAGAGTACTGAAATTAAGTTGCCGGAAAAAAAACATCTCGATAAATATATCCAGAATTGTACAAATTGTACATTTAAATAAAATAAACCAGCTATTTAATATTGTATTGGATTATTTTATTTTCTCGCAATCGTAGTGAAAAGTAGAGTGTAACACACGGCACTAAAACCCATTATAACTCGGTTTCTATTTACTCCCTCGCTAAAGCTCGGGAGTAAAACTACCTCGTTACAATGGGTTATTTTAGCCCCTCGTATAACAATCTACTATTTTCACATTAATTTCATAATCATGAAAACGAGAAGAGTAGGTACGTATTTATAAACTTTTATTAATTAATATAAATAGAAATGTTACCCATTCATTTTACTGAATATCTATCACGAAAATGCAAAGCAAAAAACAGTGTTTAGTGTAGGAGTGAAATTTTGAACAAAATCGCCTTGATGGAAGAAAAATACTTGTATTGAACATTGGTCCGTAATCCTATCCAAATAAAGAGCACAATCGCGTTTACAAAAAAAAATACTTCCAAAACCATTAAAGTAAAAATACTTGCATAGAACATTAATCCGAAACGTATATAAATAAAGAGCACAATCACATTTACAAAAATCCTCATTTTTGTGGTAACGGTGTCGCGAGTTCAATTGTTTTTTCCTATCTCAAAAATGCCCAACGCGCCTTCAAAAAAATGCAAAGCATTCTACGGTGAGAATCCGGAAATACCATAAATATAGCTTATAAATTACAGCTTTTAAACACATTCAACTCAATGAAACACATTATACTAGCAATATTTACTCTAAATACGAAATAACGTCACAAACTGACCACCCCATAACTCGTTGCGGCAATGTTATCGTTGCCAAAACGCATCCCGGCCAGTTAGCAAAAGAACCGCAACACAAATATTGCTGTGCGCATCGAATGCAACAGTACTCGAATAAATAAATAACAAATGGGAATTTTGCACTATTATTTTTACGCTCGCCCCTGTTACATATGGGGCTTAAACATAACTGGCGAAATGTGGGTGTACTACTATGGTATGTCGTCGGTGTAGTGCGAGAAATAATTAATTGCAATAAGCTAGTTTCGAGACAACCGTGTTTTAAAGGTTTTTACGTTTATAGTTACAAAAAATCAACCGACTTCCAAAAAAAAAACACTACAAAGTGAAAAATAACTTTAATTTCGGAAGTCGGTGTCTTGGGTTTTGTGTTTTCGTAGTTATTTTTCACTTTGTAGTGTTTTTTTTTTGGAAGTCGGTTGATTTTTTTTTTGTAAAAAGTTTTTATTTTTCACTTTTTCGCTGTGGTACCTACCCCACACACATTCGAATACCACTACCTGCTACCAGTGACAGGAACTTATCATATCATCTACATACTAAGTGGGAAAAAAATACGTATTTTGTAGCTAACTCAAAATCTACCCAAGCAAAGTTAATAAAATTTATATGGGACCAATTTGGGAGCATACCCTTTCAAACAAAAAAAGAATTTTCAAAATCGGTTCACAAATAAGAAAGAGAAAGAAAGAAAGAAAAAGTATTTATTGAGACTCGCACAGGAAACCACAAATTAAACTAAAATACACTCATTAAAACATTAAAAAATAACTAAAAACATTAAAAAATAAAAACAATTAAAATAAAAGCAGAAAGTCCTGTACGAGGCCAAAAGGCTCCCATCTCAGCATAAGCTGCGACATTTAAGAAAAAATAAATAATAAATGACGGAGAAATCGGTGGACATAGATAAAAAAAAAAAAAAAAAAACAAACATACGCGACGAACATATAAACTCCTCCTTTTTGGAAGTCGGTTAAAAATGCGTTTATGAACAATATATTGATGTTTTTACCCTACACACTAATTTTTAGCAAATTATGTAAATATTTTTACCGTAACTGAGAAGAGGGGCTTGTGGCTAAGTAACAACAGCTGCACGAGTCGATCGATCAGGTTAAGCTACGCTTGCCACGGTTGGTCTGTGGATGGGTGACCATCTTTACCAAGACCGCTCCGTGAATCGGAAAGCACGTTAAGCCGTTGGTTCCAGCTGTCATTTGTAGATCTTTGACAGTCATTACGGGTAGATAGAAGCCCAAAAAGTCTGACAACCAGTCTTACCAAGGGGTATCGTGTTACCTAGTAACTAGGTTGTGGAGGTCAGATAGGCAATCGCTCCATGTAAAATACTGGTATTCAGCTGCATACGGTTAGACTGGAAGCCGACCCTAATATAGTTGGGAAAAGGCTAGGCAGAGGATGATGACCGTAACTGAGAAATATAATAAAAAGTAAGATACGAGTAATTAATGTTAGCATACTCAAAAAATATATACACCGTGAAATTTGAATCACAGTTTTGCTAGAACAAACGTTGTTCAGACCATGGTCTACTACCATTCTACAGCCTTCAATAAAAAAAACATACGTTTGTTTTTTGAAAAAACACAAAAAAGACAAAGTTTAAAATGTCAAGATCATCTACAGCTTACTAATTTTCGTTTATGGAGGTAAATTTCCCTATAGACAATGCTATGTCCCGTGCGTGGTGTCTGTGTTGTAGGGAGTAACGATTATCTTGACATTTTAAACTTAGTCTTTTTTGTGTTTTTTCAAAGACTAATTATGTTTTTTTTTTGTTGGATGTTGTGGAATGGTAGTAGACCATGGTCTGAATAACGTTTGTTCTAGCAAAACTATGATTCAAATTTCACGGTGTATAAGTCTGCTAGAAGTCACCAACAACACTTAGTTACTTTTCGCAGTACAATAGGTACATATATTCGACGAAAATCACTGATATTGACTCTTAGTTATTTCTTGCAGACGAAAGTTTTACTTACATGTAATGAAATTAATATATTGTATGCGAAAAGTAACTATATTCCATTTGAAATAAGATTAGACATTTAAATAAACCTCTTTTACAGTCCGTTCAACCGATTTTGACTTCTATACCGTAGGCATAAGCATGGCATTAAAAGAAAAAAAGTGGTTACAATACCAACTGTTTACTGCAGCTACCATTAGTCATGCCATCAACGCAATAGAAGTCAAAATCGGTTGATCGGACTGTAAAAAAGGTTTATTTAAATGTCTAATCTTTGTAAAAACATTGTCATAGACAGATTTTTTCTCATAACAAGTAGTTTGTATTTCTGACATTCTCGTATTACCTAAAATTCAAACAAAAATCAGCTCTTTTACTTTTTGATAAGGTAGATAATGGGTTTAAAAACACTGACATCATTAACTCATTTTGGCTAAAATGTCACTTAGTGAGTTCTCGCACTATAACGACGATATCATATACATTTCCAGTATAAGCTGACCTCTAATCGTACGGAAATCCTATACAATGCAAGATCAGCTTAAACTGGAAACGTATAACTTGATATGTACACTTTTGTTACCTACCCTTGGTAATTTTGTTCAAAATTTGATATTATTCGTTAGTTAAAGCTTAAAATGTAACATAGAATAGATGTACTTACCGAAAGTAAGAAACTCCAGCCGATAAATTGCATTTTCGGGCATTATTTTTACAACTTTCGAATACACATTGCGGCATGTTAAACGTGGTTATATTGGCTGTGTATCAAGCGAACTAAACAAAAATAGGGGCTCAACTTTCAAGTGAGGCGTTATTTGCCGAGACGTTTTTTTCGCGCCGACCCGATATCTAGTTGGTATTGTTGATCGAAGCGTCAAGTACATAATAACGGTTTAAAAATTTTACTGGTATCCGAGTCTTGCAACAACGTAAATATCGTAAGTAATAAACGTGGCTGAACTGTCAAAATGAAAGAAAATGCAATCAATTAATTGTCTTTCAATGTGTAACGTAGGCTTGCAGAAAAAATATCGATATAATATATCGATATTTTTTGTTCGATATACCTATCGATATTTTTAGGCGCTATTTATTGTTTCGATATATCAATGTAAAATATCAAGTATCGAAAATTTATCAAATTTGATATAATTCCAATAGCAACATCGTTGTCGCCACTGACTAAAACCGCTGTGAATGAAAGCCGTAAAAAAGTTGTCATTTTTTTACTATCTGTGGCGTGAGCGTGACTTTGCTCGGAAAAAGAAAGAAAATATTAACAAATAAGTATACATAAATAAATAAGCTAACATAGTAAAAACAAACACAATAGAAGTCCATAAAGAAAGAAAAGGTTTTTTTGTTTCATTTTCTATTTTCAAAGTGATTTTAAGGTAGAAATGCAAGAAGTGCCAAAAAATTTAGATATATCGTTTTTTTTTCGAAATATCGAAATTGATTTTTTTTAAATATAGTTACTTTTTGATACTTCTTACATCCCTAGTGTTACGCAATTGCCCCGCAGGTGGTTAGATAGCTATCAATCAAATACTAACGACATCATACTGTGGCTACCGAATCGCTGCCAACCTTGTTAATTATGCCAATATCGGGCTTAGATAATTTGTTGGACCAATCTGTGGGATCGACCCAATGTGGGACAGGATGTGTAGAGTAATTTGTGTTTAATACTTAGTTTGACTTGGAGGAGCTCATGGTTATTTAATAACAGCCACACGGGTCGATCTTGAAGGTTAAGCAACGCTTGTCGAGGCCGGTCCGTGGATGGGTGACCATCCATTAAATACCGTGCCTCGGAAAGTGCGTTAAGCCGGTGGTCCCGGCTGTCATTTGTAGATCTTTGACGGCCGTTACGGGTAGTCAGAAGCCCGAAAGTCTGTCAACCACCCTAATTGCGTAATACAACACAATCACATCTGTTTCCATTTGAAACAGATTGCTAATCCATTGCTTCATAAGTTGGAAAAAAAATCTGCTCAACAACGTAAATAACGCAATGAATATTGTTGAACTGTCAAAATGAAACAAATTAGGCATAATTGTTTACGAAAATAAGTTACGCAATTAGGGTACAGTTTTACCAATGACATGGGTGATTTTTTTTCGCGCACTCGATTTTCAACGCTCTACTTAACGCTGAGAGTTGAGAATTCAACAGATTGTTTTCTTGCCACGCTGGGATGCGCTCTGTTGGATTCTCAACGCTCGGCTCAATACCAAGAGTTGAAATTGTTGAATTGAAAGAGTTAAACTAGCAAAAAACGCATTTTCTTTTTTCTTTCTTTATCTGGGTTGTGAGGGTCAGATAGGCAGTCGCTCCCACAGCCGAATGCAGCTGAATACTAGTATTTTACGTGTAAAATACTGGTATTCAGCTGCGTTCAGTTTTTTTCTTGTTTTCATCATCATCATCATCAGCCTATAATGTTCTCACTGCTGGAACACAGACCTCCTCTCTTTGAGAAGGAGTGGGCCTTAATCCACCACGCGGGCCCAGTGCGGGTTGGTAGATGTCACATGTCTTCGAATTTTCGGTTCTAGGACATGCCGGTTTCCTCACGATGTTTTCCTTCACCGTTTTGAGAGCAGTGGTGATGAAATAATTTACACAAAGTAAAGCGCCTGTCTGGGTTCGAACCTACGACCTACAAATTGTAAGTCGCGGCCGTTACCACTGGGCCACCACTGCTCCTTTCTTGTTTTATATATCTAATTATGCAAACTTGAAAAAAAACGATATTTTTAGAAATCGATCTTTTAGACCTCGATTTCGATTCGAAAAACCGATTTAAAATAACCAACGAAAAATTTCAACGCAGGGGGCGTTGAAATTTAACGTCGGTTATTTTAAATAAAAATCTGCTGTTCCATACATTTTGACCACGTGGGTATTGCACTTTTCTATTAAACACTTTTTTTGCTGTATCAGAATCATGTAACAGATGGTATGTCGATGGTAACAGTTTTCGCGTCGATGTCCCTGCTACCCTGCGTATACTTGTACATACTACTACATTTATTTTAGTGCTGTGAAAAGTATAATTAGGGAATTCAAAATCTTTGGATTTTAAATAAATTATAGGTATTATTTTCCCAAAAGATCGCGTAGAAGAAACTAAGACCTTACAAAACGTTTTAACCTAAAACAGAATTCAAATTGAGAAACTTCGAAAGCTTTTGATTCCGAAAATAATTAGTAAGATTACGGATTCCAAAAGGTTTACTCCGAAGTCCGAACTCATAATAATGATGAATGGGAAAATTCTCAATAATATTAAATTTTAATGAATTTCTCGAGACTGTGGTGAGTTGAAACTTGAAAGTTTTATTAAAATTTACTAAGTGATTACTCACTTTAGAGGTCTTACTCTACTCTACACTCATACACGGGCGAATTGAGAATTTGAAATTGAGATCTTTCAATTTATATAGATATAGGTACTTATTTGCAAAAAAACTTTAGGATTTTCCTATTTTGCGGGCTACAATAAAGGAGTTACCTTAAGTAATGCTGAAGAGGAGTTTGACAAGTTCTCAACATCAAATTATCAATTCATAAACCGGGTGTTAGACGACGGAATATTTTTCAGCTGTCTCTACGGAGAAAAGCATGAAAAAAAAATACTAAAAGAATCTCTCCGGCGGGGAATCGAACCCCGGTCTCCCGCGTGACAGGCGGGGATACTTACCACTATACTACCGAAGACTTGTGAATATGAGTCGAATTTTCTGTACGTATGCAAAATAGTTTATTGATTTTGTCCAAGATAATACAAATCTTTGTTATTACCAGCACGGGTTTTATCGACGGAAGAATAGACAAAATGAAAGATTGTGATTGTGCATCTGTCATTTTGTCTATTCTTCCGTCGACAAAACCCGTTTCCATTGTGGTCATGCTACGAAATGAAATTAAATTGTTTATTCTGTAAATAGGATATCGGAATCACTTCTACACGTCATAATTATTAAAAAAAAGATTAAAAATAAGCTAGATGAATTCGGCGTGTGCTACTTGAAAACGCGTAAACGCGTAAGCGTGCAGCATAACGCTATTAAAATGTCTACTCTACAGTAGAATAGAATTCGCTTGTCTACCCTTCTCAAAATCTCTTCTGCCCGAGCTCGAGGTCCAACTAAACTCGGGTTTCTTCGCAGACACAAAATCCGTTTCCATTGTAGTCATGCTACGAGTGCAGCATGGCGCTTATTCTATTCTCCAGTAGAATAGACATCGCTTGTCTACCCTTCTCAAAATCTCTTCTGCCCGAGCTCGAGGTCCAACTAAACTCGGGTTTCTTCGCAGACACAAAATCCATTTCCATTGTAGTCACGATTCGAGTGCAGCATGACGCTAATTCTATTCTCCAGTAGAATAGACATCGCTTGTCTACCCTTCTCGAAATCTCTTCTGCCCGAGTTCGAGGTCCGAATAGATTCGGATTTCTTCGTAGACACTGACTTTTCTATAGCAACGGGGTAGTCGTTAGTGATATTACTACCCAATTTTACCGTAAATTTGCGTTTCGTTCTCCAACACCACCAACCAAACCAGTACCCTAATTGCGTAACTTATTTTCGTGAACGATTTTGATAAATTTGTTTCGTTTTGACAGTTCAACAACATTCATTGCGTTATTTAATTAAGTTGTTGAGCAGATTTTTTTTCAACTTATGAAGCAATGGATTAGCAATCTGTTTCAAATCAAAACAAATTGTGATTGATCGTGTATTATGCAATTGGGGTACTGGTTCTCGACCAAACCTGAAATCGCGAAAAAAAAATCAGCTGTTCCCTATATTTATGTTCGCATGACTCGTCAAAATGTAGGGAACAGCTGATTTTTTTTCGCGATTTCAGGTTTTGTCCCATATAAAACTTGTTCATAATGATGAGTAAAGTCACGTGTTTAGATTTGCGTACTGTAATTTTTTTATTTTCCTGTTTATAAAGCAAAGTGTTTTTGAACGAATCTTTCTTCAATAACAAAACGCAATAATGGTCTATTTTTTTTATATCGATACTCATCTCGTCGACGGAGTTTCACAAGCTAGTTTTTTTGTCCCTGATTATTTACTTAGCTTTATAAGACCGAATACACCAGTTTTTCTAAATATCGCAATTTCAAATCCTTTTTCCTTCGCAAAAGCAATCCACTTAGGATTATATCCATAGAAAAGAACATAAAAAAGGTTAAAATAGTAAAATAAAAATACGTCAAAAGTCAATAGATTAAAAGGGGAACCAGTACACGGGCTAATTAATGTGAAACATTTGGATTAATTACTATTTAAACTCACTTTTAGTATGAATCTCACGAAATTCTCACTGTGGCGTGGTTCCAATTTGTGATGTCATAATTTTTACCGACTTCAAAAAAGAGGAGGTTCTCAATTCGACTGTTCTTTTTTTGTATGTTTCTTACGCCGCCAATTATAAATTGATTTTGATGATTATTTTTTTAAACGACTTCACAAAAAGGAGATTACCTACTTCGCCAATTATAAATTTATTTTGATGATTCTTTTTTTGTTTGGTGGATCATACTTCAGAAGTGGTCCCATTCGATTTTATTAAAATGATGTTATAGTTTCTGTCACTGTTATTTACATATAGCAGGTAGTGGTATTCGAATTTGTGGGGGGTAGGTATTACAACTAAAAACTGAAAAATTAAAATTAATTTTATTAATTATAATTTTGTTGATTCTTAATGAGGAATATTAAAATTCTTAAGCCATAAAAGTTAAAAAACCGACTTAAAAAAAACACAAAGAACCAAAAAATAACTTCAATTTTGGAAGTCGGTGGCAAAAAACGAAAATATAGAACCAAAGGCACCGACTTCCGAAATTGAAGTAATTTTTCACTTTTTGCTTTTTTTTATGTCGTTTAAAAAATAATCTAACATAGTATTCTATTTTAGAGACAAAAACCTTAAAAACCTTTTTCACCAGTATCATGTCCAGAGAGAGGTTCGACGACGATATAAAAACTGAAAACAAATGAATGCCTGATACTTCAAACAAGCTGTTCCATTTTTGAAGACAATATTCGCAAGAGCAAAACCTTTTTCTTTCTTATAAACGAAATATGTTGGAAGATGACATAAAAACTCTTTTCACATCTTTATCACTTCATCTTTGTACAAACAGTAGTATCCATGATACCCTCATTCAATTTATTAAGGCAGAAGGATCCAAGGATGCTTACTTTGCGATTCGTTCGGCTTAACCTGACGGCGCGGGCGTTTTAAGAAAATGAACTTAACATAAAGGTATAGGGACTCTAGGCATTCTACTTAATTACTAACACTCTTAGAAGATTGCTTTTGCTGAGATTTTTTTAAGTGAAAACTTCTTTAAGCGCGTTGGGCATTTTTAAGATGGGACTAAACCATTGATTTCGCGACACTGTAACGTAACGCAATTTACCGACACCGTAGAGTAAAAGACATCAACGCGTTGATTCTGATTTTTTTCAAGTTTTCACTTCTGTCGACACTCCCGGAGTGCCACTGTTTTTTTGTTTTGGTTAGGCTTGCGTTTGACCCTCTCATCTTTATTTTTTTGTAATATTAAAAGACATAAAAGAAAATACATAATATTAATCATCATCCTCATCATTTCAGCCGAAAGACGTCCACTGCTGGACATAGGCCTCCCCCAAGCACCGCCACTTCTACCGGTTCTGTGCTTCTCGCATCCAGTGGATTCCTGCGGCTTTCACCAGGTCATCGGTCCACCTTGCTGGAGGTCTTCCAACGCTACGTCTTCTGATACGCGGTCGTCACTCCAGAACCTTTCGGCCCAATCGACTATCTGTTCTGCGCGTAATGTGCCCTGCCCACTGTCTCCCATGTAGGTTACCTTGGTTCTCCTACTAATAATAATCTTAATAATATGTGATGATAAATCAGGAACAACATGCACCAGGTGGGACAGGTCCCTATTTAATTTAGCTGACACTACGATATACATTTGTCAAAAAATTACAACATTGACACACTTCAACGACATTTGCCGTTTAATAAAGCAAAAATTGTATGAAAGTTTGTAAAATTATCGAAAACAGAAGTCCCAATGAAAATCCGACAAAGACAAGTTGACATATTTGTGTGATTTTTTTTTCTACCGTTCTTCTCCTTTTCGTGTGGTTAATGACTAACCTGGTGTCCAGAGTTTTAAAGCCACCCTCCTCTGACTTGGCTTCACATGCCGTCGAGAAATATCTCTCAGGAATGCTGGTTTCCTCACGATGTTTTCCTTCACCGTTTCTGAAGCAAGTGATAATTATACAATACGCACATGAATCCGAAAATTCAGAGGTGCGTGCCTTGGGTTCGAACTCGAGATCTGGGTTCGATTCCCGGGTCGGGCAAAGTGTTATTGGGTTTTTCTATCTAAAATTTCTCAGTAGCAGCTCGGAGTCTGGATTTGTGCCCAGTTGATGGCAATAGGCTCGCCCCCTATTACATGGGACTTAAACATAACTGGCGAAATGTGGGTGTACCTACTACAGAGACACCTCTGCCCAACCCTTCGGGGAAACAAGGCGTGATGTTATGTGTTAAATTAAAAAAAAAAACATAAAAATACACATTCACCAAAAGCCAAAAGCCTCGTATTCAATATTCTAAAACGAATAAAAGTTTGACCAATTTTGTCTTTTGCTTATGTCAAGGCGAGTGACCAAAGCATAGAGGAAAATAAGGTCCATTTACAATTTTGTTTGCTTACGACAATAACAAATCGAAACAGAGTAACACTGCTTGCAGTGGTTTAAAAATAAGTATGGTGGCCAAATTCATATAGTAAGATCATAGAAAGTATTTTATTTGCTTTATTAATTCTAATTAATTTTTCGAATTTTATGTTTTTAAACTTAATTTTAAGTAATATAATCATCTTTTGCTGCATATACTTGCTAACAGTAACACAAATGGAAGAAGTCACTGGCTCCTGAAATAGGTACAGGTTCTCTAACTTAGCTCTGGAGCAAATTTTTCTGTAATATTTGTATGGCAATAAAGAATTTATTTATTTATTATTATTTATACCCTCTAGTCTATCTAGTCTTATTTTGTTCGAGACCGGACTACTGAGACTAATTTTTGACAACCTTGGCCAAGAATGAGTTCATAGAGCTTGAGGAACAGGATGTTAGTTCACTTATCCTGCATAGTTTTCTATGCAGGATAAGTGAACTTACATCCTGCGGATCCTCCGACCAGACGGGTGTTGTATATATGCTAGTCGCGCAGTAAACTCTGCGTGCACTATGCAAGATTTTGCGTGACGTCAGTGTGATACTTGGGCAGTTTTCCCACCGCCGGCGAGGAAGCAACTAACTATCAGCTATTTTCTCGCTCAAGAAACGTACAATAATACATTCCGTGTAAACAAAAGAGATGCATATATTAATAGTTGATCGCTGACTGTTCACATCACCGGCGAAGACTAGCTCCATTAGTTTGTCGCTGAGCGACAAAAGCTATCAAAGATAATACGCTCAGCGATACTTGCTCAACGACGCTCGCTTGGCGGTCAGAACTCACGCCGAGAGATCAAACAGCGGTCATTTCGCCCCGAGCGAATGGTGCGTGTAATCGCCCGTCGCACTCGGACACTCGCTGATAGCCCAGAGACAAAACTATCGGAACTACACACTCGCTGCTCGCCAACTCGTTTTCAGTTGCTAGATCTACTTGCTACTCATCACCAGCGGTGGGACAACTGCCTCAGTTCACATGAGGCCATGTAGATGCCGCTACAAGTTCCATACTTCTAGAAGGATTAAATGCTTAATTGACCAATCAGCCAACAAATTGAGTTTGACTTCGCGGCTCCTTATTCCCAAGGGACTTAACTTGACCTGCCCCTACCCGGCTCACCTTTTACCCTTAATCGATTATTATATGAAGTGAAAATATCAAATAACTTTGTGTTTCTAAAGTATAAAATATCTCAATCGGCCTTTTAAAAGTAGTAGGTAGTTTTCGTATTCACATAATAACCCTGATAATGTTTCCCACTATTGGGATCCAGGCATCCTCTCTTGCAGCCCCGGATCTAGAATATTTTTGAGGCGGGACAAAAACTGCCGTCTGTCGCCCCCCGCCAATATTTTATGAGGATGCGCTAAGTTAGCCCCAGCGAAATTAAAATTTTCTCAAAAATAAAATGTTGGCAGCAACATATTACAACAGTTTTTTACAACAGTTTTGGCGCCCCTGTTGAATTGGCGCATTATCGATCGATACAATTTGATTTATTAATCATGCGGCGATCGATAATGCGCCAATTCAACAGAGGCGTCAAAACTGTTGAAAAAAGAAAAAAAATTACAGATTATAAATGTGCTGCGTGTCTCTTTTATTGTAAAGTTGCTGTGTGCTGGGTGGTGCACTTGTCTGCTACGCTTGAATTTGTCGGCCCCTGAAGTTGGTGTCCGGGGCACGGGCCCCGGCTTGTCCCCCCCTAGATCCGGGGACTCTTTGAGAGGAACTGGGCCGTAATCCACCGTGGATTGGTGTATTTCACATGTCCTTTGAAATTTAGAAATAAAAATTTCTAAATTATACCGGTTACCTCGCGATGTTTTCCTTCATCGTTATACTTATAACTCACGTTGTTTACCTTTATCGCAGTATCAGAGTATTCTGAACAAACTACTTTCAATTTTGCACTACGCTGCAGAAACATTTTCATACAGAAACACAAATGCTGAGAAATTGTATAAATCCGCTTTACTTTATATTTACATAGAACCTAGTACCGTGGAATGCAAACACGCTGCCGGTAGAACAAACGTGCTGACTGCTGCGACGCTCCACGATGCAAATATCTACATAGTTTGTTTAATTACATGACAATTTAATGTACATATTTAGTGCTCGTAGAATATTATGTTTGTATACTCGTACAGTATAGCTGGGTGGTTATAAACACATATCTTACTTAGCGTCTTCTCATATTTTTTAGGTACACCTCTGTCTAACCCTTCGGGGAATAAAGACGTGATGTTTTGTTATCTTACTTTCAAAAATACTAGGACAAAAAATATCTTTAGACTAAACAAAAAATCATGTAGTTTGATAAAATAGATTACGATGCTCTATAAATTTTCTGTAGCCAGTCAGATTAATTTGACAACACTTTCAGTAGTAGAGTCCGCGCCACCACTGAAGTCCAGCGGAAAATTGTGGAACTACATTTTTTTAATGCAATTTGACATGACATAGACACTAGCGCCGCGTCTATCGGACTTGAGTGGTAGCGTGGACTCTAATTTGACTAAACCACCGCTTTTTATGATAGGCATAGAGAAATTTACATAGATAATAATTAAAAACGTATATTTTATAACCATCGAAAGTGGTGGCGCAACACATGCTCACACACAAACACGCTGTGGTAGTATTCACACATGCATGCTGTGACACGCTACGGGTAGAATAAATGCTGTAACTATGAATGAATAAGTATATCCAATCTCTGTAGTAGGCCATGCTACTAATGGATACATGATTGAAAACGTATAACTATTAAATCTGATAACGCTACGCTCACACACAAACACGCTGTGATAGTATTTACACATGCAAGCTGTAACACGCTGCTGGTAGAATAAACGCTGTAACTAGGTACATCTCTCGGCGATGCAAATATCTGGTCGGTTTAATTACACTATGGTGGGATGTAAGGTAATTATCACGTGATTTAGTAAGGTCGTATCTACGAAGCTAGGTTGTGTTTTGGTTACGGGTCGACCGCAGAAAGTGGTGCTCTGGGAAGCGGGTAAGGTATTGTGATTGGTGGTAACACTGTTGTGTAAATACACTGGAAACTCAACTACTCTTAAAGTGAACATAGTATAATTTTAAAATATTTATAGTAAGAGGAGAAGTTTATTTGAAGAATCATTCATTTTGATTGTTCAATGTGATATACCTACTAAGGTATATCACATTGAACAATCAAAATGGCGGTCAGCGGTCATGGCTTTTCAAAATCATTGTTATTTTGGCAGATTTAAATTACCCAGATTTCCAAGTTCTATTGTGTTGTACAAGTCAAAATTCTAAAACTCTTGTTCAGCGGAAATTCTTGAAACTTCTACCTCTTCTACAACGAACCTTTATAATTCAATCGTTTACTTCACACAGCCCAACAAACACCTAACCCTCAAATCAACACGAAAAACCTTTACACTGTACAAACATACACAGATTTAAAGGTAATCCAATCACTACGCCTCCGGGCGGGCATGGCGCAAGGATACTCAAATAGAAACGTACATACATAGCAATCAGCTTTGTGAATGGGCCGGTTCATAAAACGGCTTTCCACCTAACCCGATCTGGGTCAGACGGTTTCGGATCGTAGTTTCACGTTGCAGTTTTGTTTTTTAAAGTTTTGGGTAATTTACAAAATTGTTTAGTTACATTGAAGGGTTTTCTTATTTTGATCGTGATTGGCTTACTATGTATGTCAAAATGTATTTCTTTGTCGTATTGAGTTTGAATGACTAGGCAAGAGAGCAGAAATGAAACATTGATATTTCAAATTATGTGGAGGGTCTAATTAAGGTTTTAAAATAAACGCAAGCATGTGTTCCTTGTCTTATTCGCGTATTTTTAGCTTGTAATGATTTTCTGAGATTTTTTTATATTAAACATAGCAAATTATTTAGACGCATGAAAAAAAAAAAAAAATTTAACATTTCACATTCCAGGTACAAGCACATCTCTACCTTATCAATGACTAATCATTACTTTGTTATGCAAAACAGATAGTATAGAATGGTGCACATTTATTCCGTTAGACCATTGTAAGAATAACAAACGCTACGTTCACACAAACACGCTGGTGGTAGTATTGACACACAGGCAAGTTGTAACGTGTTACGTGCAGCGTGTTTGTTCTGCCTACGACTCTTGACGATGCAAATATCCTGGTTTGTTTAGTTACAACCGTATTTGGCGTCCGTGGGTAGTGGAATTTAGAACAATATGTAGGACGTAGGATACAGAAAGGTTTTAGGGAATCTAAACACTGCTTAAGTCAAAGAACTAAAAGGAAGGTTTGTATGTGACCTTTATGAAGCTTTGTTACTGTAACATGATGTGATTGTAAAAGGAACCCATATCATTTAGAGATTTCTGAAATAATGTATAATGGTACATTTATGTTCCACAATTTTTACTACTGCTCAAGTAAATACCTAGAGTAAGGAAAAATCTTTGTATGACTTTGTAATGGATAAAATATTTCTTTGTAAATAATTAATATCTTTATGCCATACAGATAGATGATTTATTCTTAGAGTTTTAATGCAAATTCTGTAAATAAACTTACGATTCAGGAAAAAATTCGTTCGGGGAGGAAAACCTGGCTTGTGCGCGTCGAACTACGCACAATTAAGCGTTCCATAGTTGGAATGAATTTATTCCAAGAACAAACTTAACATTGTAGTTGTAAAACATGTTCTCCCATACATTTCAATATCGAGAGATTTGCCAAGTTATTTTAAGACCATAGACTTCTTATAGGTTTTTCTGTAATCTATGGGTAAAGGACCATTCTCTGTATTTTTTTCAAAATTTTAGGCTCAGTAGTTTCGGAGACAAGGTCAATTTTCATCTATTTTCTTAATTCTGTACCTTCAGTGAAAAGTGATGTAACTGGAAAATCATGATTTTGAGAAAATTTATGTTAAAGTTTTAAAAAAATCTGACTCTTTGTCTACTTCACTAAAATGAGTACTGATTACTGACATTGGTAAACAATATCTTAGAGCACGATTTAGTGTAAGAAGAAACAGATTAATTTGTATAGTTTTTATAATTTAAAAAGAAATCCGGTTGTATCACCTAACACAACATATATTAAAGTCGTTTTATGTGTAAATTAATTTAAAATGACTCAAACCATTTTACACATTATTTATTAGTTGGTGTTGGATGATTTAAATATATCAGTTTGTACTAATTCACATAGATCGCGTAATAAGAGTCACATACATTTGTATTAATATACATTAAGGTACTTGAAATATTTGTTTAGTTTACTTTGATATTATTTAAAATGTATTTTATTACACACTAATAAATGTTAAAAATTCTTAGTTAGAGCACTTTACACCAAAATAAGCTTGCTCAATTTTAATCTTAGAGGGGTATCAATTAGACCAAAAAATTTCATTTTTTTTTTGTGTTAAACTTAGTGTAAGAATATTAAACTGATATAGGTCAAGATATATCACTTTTCACTGAAGGTACAGAATTATCTTTAAAAGTTTTAATTTTAAAATTATGAAAAATAAATATTTGAGATCCTCGCAATAAGTCCTTTCATTTGATATGTCAGACGGTACAGTTTGGAATTATTATATTTTGTTATCTTATTTGACCTCTAAAATTACTCCCCCAAGGTCAAAATTCATTTATTTACGTTACACGTCCGTGTTTGGGTCACAGAAATACATATGTGTACCAAATTTCAACTTAATCGGTCCATTCGATTCGGAGCAAATTGGCTGTGTCAGACAGACACCCAAACACACAAGTGATCCTAAATGAGTTCCGTTTTTTTTCCTTTTGAGGTACGGAACCCTAAAAACGATCGAAATGTAACAAAAATCTTCCTGTTACTATCTCAATCATGAAACCATTCCTCCTCACTGACCCTCCATTCCATCAAAAACTAGAATCACATCACAACCACGAAGTACGCAATAAATAAAATAAATTGAACACGGACTCCATATATAAACATCTATGTATATATATATAAAATTATTCATTGGCGGTCAGGTGGACTGTACCAGGGACTCATGTTTTATTCGCAAGTCTTGTTATACTAGTGACTTGTATCGGGTCTGGCGATAAATCCGATATACTTGGGGTAATGGTGTTAGGTGAACACCGTACTGTAACATTGGATATTATTGACTACATAGCTATTGAACTGGATTTTGTATCATAAGTCCTTCGTGCCCTGATACCTGCACGTTACAAGAACTAATAATAGACACCAGGTTCTGATAATAAAAAAATTAAAATTCATAGTTATCACTAGCTTCAAAAACGGTGAAGGAAAACATCGTAAGGAAACCGGCTGCCTTTTCTTTTTTTTTTTTGGGTGGGAAATTATCAAATTACTTCTCCCGCTCTGGGCAGACTCTTACTGACTAAAACCCACCCGTGTTCCTTCAGTTGCCATGTTGCCGGGGGCCACGACTTCTTCGCAACCCGGGCAGGCATCGGCCCTAGCGGACCCTGTCAGTTCTGCTGACATCTCTTTGAGGCGCGAGTGGAACTCAACGCGCCGTCGTCCCGAGCCTGATCCTTATCGGACGGCAAGCTACCCATTGCTTACCCCAGCCCGTCCCATCTTTGATGTCCTCCCTCCAGTAAACGCCCTAAGCCGAGGCTCGTACCCCACGGGGGGTGCCCTTAGCGAGCGTTCACCTAGTTTTAATTAGCTTAGTTGAATAACCCCTGGCTGGAGGTTTTAAGTGTAGCAGCTTAAGGCATCCACAGGATTGACCAGTTAAATAGTCATGGCCTCAGAGGTCAGCTATGAGATGTCCAACAGAAAAAAAAAAAACATTGCTCACCGTCCGCAAGCCCGCGCCTACGGTGGCCGGGAGTCGGCCTGCGATTCCCGACGCCCAGGGCGTCTCCTGCGGCGGTTAGGGGCGTGAGGGCGCGTGATATTTCAAGCCAAGCCAAGTTAGAGGTCCATGGGTGGCATAAAAACTCTGACATCAGGTTAGGCACTAACCACAATCCTTCCTTTGATGAACCTATTGGTTTTCCTCTATTCCTGTTTGTATTACTTATTACTTACATTATTTTTTTCTCTGAGCCATAGCCGTTTAAAAAGGCTAGCCCAAATGATGATGTTGAGTTTGCATACTACATTACAATATTTTACTACAAACCACAAACTACACAATTTATGTCTACTACTCGGAAATAGTTCTCAATGTTGTGTAAATAAATTGCTAGCTGCCTCCAAATGGCGATAGTTATCTATCTATTTTTGGCCTTGTCGTTATGTGCCCATTCGTCACAATAACTGCCAACTCAAAAGTATTTCAGCCTCAAGGGAATAACATCAAGACACATATATCCAGAGAGCCGAAAGAGCCGAAATACCTTTTTCGTCTAATAATAGAAACATCTTTTCTCGTTTGAATCGACTAATGGATCGGGTCCTTTGATGGGTATAGTGACTGTCTGAAATGTTTTGGCTCTATCAAGATAGGTAAACTGTGTTTGCGATTTAGTTTCCAAACACATAAACAAATATATGCTTTTGGAAAAACCACTTTAATACTCACTCATAAAGTTCAATTTACACTACAAGTACATTTTTATGATTTTTTAGGGTTCCGTAGAAGACAAGAAACCCTTATAGTTTCACCATGTCCGTCCGTCTGTCTGTCTGTCCGCGGATCAGCTCAGTCTCTTAGTACTAGAAAGCTGTAATTTGCCATGGGTATACATATTAATCACGTCAACAATTTGGTAAAACTAAATCATGAAAAAAAATTTATTAAAGGTACCTCCCCTATACGTAAAGTAGGGATGATTTTTTTTCTCATCTGTCCCATAATGTGGGGTGTCGTTGGAAAAGTCGTTCAAAAATATTGTGAGTTTATGAGAACTATTTTTAGATTCAGGAGTCCGTTTTCAAAATATTAAGCTTTAATGTGCTAATTTTTTTTAGAGTCAATTAAATGGCTAAATGCAGCTAAATGGTTGGTTTTGGAAATGTGAAAAAATTCACAGCAGTATTTGTTTTATTTTATTAAGTGAATTGTTTGGTTTTATGTATTTTACTTTCTCTCTACTCTTACACACGGTGTCAACATCTCTTTTTATCCTCTGTCCTATCGCAGGTAAGCTGGAAGAGATTTCTTTAGAAATAAACATCACCTTTTTACGTATTTTTCTGATATTTTTGTCGTGTCTGTTTATATATATTACTAGCTTTTGCCCGCGGCTTCGCCCGCGTGGATGTCGGAAAATATCCCACGGGAACGTATACCGAGATTTCATACCCAATAACATAGGAAAAGGTCATTGATTCCTACCGCTGCGCCCGCGTTGCTACGCGTAATTTTGAAACTGTGATATATTTTAAACTGTTCATTTAAATTAAATGATTTCAAGGCATATTTTAATCTAAATTAAATTCCCAATTTAAATAACATATTTTTTGGATAAGGATTAATACCATACCGGTCAAAAAAACTTCGGAAATAACAATTAAATTTTTATCAAATTCTGAAAGATAAAAATGGTTATTGTGGGTCATCCTTAGAAGATAGACATATGCCATTGCGGACTTTTTTGTTGAACTTTTTAAGATGAACTATACCGTTAGAACATAAAGATGTATCTTTTTCGGTTAACGCAGCGCACGCCAGTAAAGCTCACAGTCGGCATGATTTTTTCCGACGTCTTCAACAACAATCGTCATATTTCAGCCAATTTACACAAAACCGTAATGAATTATACACTAAAACCTTCCGCATGAATCACTCCGTCCATTGGTGAAAACCGTTTAAAAATCCGTTCGGTAGTTTTTGAGTTTATCGCGTTCGGACAGACAGACAGACGCGGCGGGGGACTTTGTTTTATAATATGTAAGGATGTGTGTACATAAATTAAATAAATCATTGTACCGTTGTAAGTTCGGTGTAACAGGTAGTCTATTTGACTTGTAGAAAAATCTCCTCCGAGATCCCTAAGTTCGAAGGACGACGCAAGGGAATTGAGCCAATCTCACTATTAATTAGATTCTGCGGACATCCAATAACATTTTGTATTGAAACAATAATTAATTTTCACTGTTTGTGCCCAGTAATTATTATTTCTGTTAGTCAAATAGAGATGAAAATGTAGTTCGTAATTAATTCTCGTTGTTTGTGGAGTAACATAATTATTTCATACAGTTTCATTCCGCTTTTCATACAGAGACAGACTACAAGTGATTTCAGTCTATAATGATGATGATGACGTTTTAAAAGTAAAATACTTATTTGTGAATCAAAAGTTTAATTATCTTTTTTTTTCGCGTGCCACGTTTTCACAAGTCACCATGCAGCCTAATCCTTATCCTTTTTTTTTTTACATATTATGAAACAAAGTTTCCCGCCGTGCCTGTCTGTCTGTCTGAACGCGATAAACTCAAAAACTACCGAACGGATTTTCAAACGGTTTTCACCAATAGACGGAGTGATTCATGCGGAAGGTTTTAGTGTATAATTCATTAAAGTTTTGTGTAAATTGGCTGAAATTTGACGATTATTGTTGAAGAAGTCGGAAAAAATCATGCCGACTGGGAGATTTAATGGCGTGCGCTGCCTAAACCGAAAAATACACATCAAAATGTTCTAACGGTATAGTTCATGTTAAAAAGTTCAACAAAAAAGTCCGCGATGGCATATGTCTATCTTCTAAGGATGACGCACAATAACCATTTGTATCTTTCAGAATTTGATAAAAATTAAATTGTTATTTCCGAAGCTTTTTTGACCGGTATAGTATCAACCCTTATCCAATAAAATATATTATTTAAATTGAGCATTTAATTTAGATTAAAATATGCCTTGACACCATATCATTTAAATAAATAGTTTAAAAGATATCACAGTTACAAAATTACGCGTAGCAACGCGGGCGCAGCGGTAAGAGTCAACGACAATTTCCTCTGATAATTTATTAGGTATGAAATCTCGGTAGTTCCCGTGGGATATTTTCCGACATCAACGCGGGCGAAGCCGCGGGCAAAAGCTAGTGAATGTATATTTTTGTACCTATTCAAACCACAAATTCTAATCTAACCAAAAATATCCTCAACTATCTCAAAATAATAACCCCGCTGTATCTACCTACCCTTGTACTAACTACAATGTGCCGGGAATCAGAGCGCGGAAGATTTATAGGAGCTGAGCAAGCTACGTTTAGAGCTGTCCAGTGCTTCGTGCTAGTGCAGTGTAAGTTACTGCTACGGAGGGGGAATATACTTCCCTTTTGAAACTACTGTTAAAAGTCTTACAAAGAACCAAAATTTGGGAAAAAGTATGTTTTTTATGAGACCTTTTTGGGCTATGATTAAAACAAAACTTCGGACGATTTTCTTTCTATCTTTCTATCGGTCAATTCATTACAGCGGCAGTGCCGGATTCAACCTCGCCGCCCCTGGGCACTGTAAGGTGATTAACACACGGCATCGCGTACCGCCGCGGTAGGCGGTGAAGCGGATCTCATGTCGCATTGACCTCTAATATGCCTAACACACGTACACCGCCCGACCGCGCGGTCGAGGGTGCTCTCACCTCTCACTTCCGCGGCGGTGCGCGGTGCCGTGTGTTAATCGCTTAAAATGGGCCGCCCCATTATTTAAATTTTGCATAAAATGGGTCATCATCATCATCATCATCATTTCAGCCGAAAGACGTCCACTGCTGGACATAGGCCTCCCCCAAGCACCGCCACTTCGATCGATTCTGTGCTTCTCGCATAAAATGGATTAAGTTTTGATATACAATTTCACAAATTACGAAAAAAAAAGCAATTTTTTTATTAATAAATGTTTTCAATTTTTTGAAATTGTAGGTACTAGTTATTATTTTTTTAATAATTAATTTTTGGGGGACAAAAAAGCATTTTCGATCAAGCGAAGATTTTTTTTCCTATCCTCTGAATTTTGCCGCTCTGGGCACTAGCCCCGAGTGCCCCTAGTGTAAATTCAGCGCTGTATTTAAAGCAAGCTACATTTAAAAATAATATATAAATTTCTTTATAATGTTTAAAAATAATAGTAATTAAATGTAATCATAATTAATAATATTATTTAGTTAAATAGTTGAAATACCTACTTACTTTAGGTTCTTTTATATCAAATTTATTTTTATTTTATTGTTTTTGTATTATACTTAAATGTTATTAATGTTGGAACGCCGATGTTCTCCCCTCTCGGAGGTGGGCGCTAATGGCTGCAACACAGTTTTTTTAAACTAATGTAGCTGTTAACAAACACAAAAAATTGTAAACCTGTTGTTGTTCCAATAAAATATTTGATTTGAAATATTTGATTTTGATTTAAAGTTGTCCGGTACTTCATACTAGTGTAGTGTAACTTACTGCTAAAGAGAGGATATTTACTCCCCTTTTTGTAGCTATTGGAAAGGGAAGCAAAACTGTGAGGTTAGTTAGTAAAAACTCCTCCTTACTAAAGAAAACTTTTGGTATCAGTTATGATAAGGTAAATATTACGTAGGTAAGATTTGTAGCAGTCGAACAAGCTACATTTAAAACTATTTAGTGTTTCGTGCTTGTGCTACTTAAAACTGAGCTACTTAAACTGTCAGTAGGGACTGGTCATCTCTTATCTGCCACGGCTTATTTTAATTTAATTTTTAAATTGTTTTATTTTTATTACGGACGCTTTTAACGTTCTGCATCGTTCTCACATGTATAACTTCAACATGAATGATGTAATCAATATTTTGTAACCATATTTTTATTTAAAAGAGTGTCCGTGGAGTTTCTTGCCCGTTCTTCTCCATAGGTACCTACTACAGTTTGAAATGGGCAACTAGCTTCATCTTTCTCACTGACCGACCCCTTGAAAATTCAAAAGTGCCTGTAATTGGCTTATTTGAAATAAATGCTTTGAGTTTGAGTTTGAGAGAGCAGTGGTGGCCCAGTGGTAACGGCGCCGACTTGCGAGTTGTGTATATAGGTCGTGGTTTCAAACCCAGCCAGGCACATTACTTTGTGTAGGTAAATAATTTCATCACCATTGCTTTCAAAACGGTAAAGGAAAACATCGTGAGGAAACCGGCATGTCCTAGAACCAAAAATTCGAAGACATGTGACATCTATCAACCCAAACTGGGCCCACCGCGTGGTGGATTACAGCCCACTCCCTCTCGAAGAGAGAAGGCCTGTGTCCCAGCAGTGGGAACATTGTACACTGATTATGCTACGTTACTTACTGCTAGTTGTAAAAATAATAGGGGTTTTTATGTGACTCGGACTTCCTTAAAGAAAAAAAACTTTTCACAAAAAATACAACCGACTTCCAAACTACAAAGTGAAAAATAACTTTAATTTCGGAAGTCGGTGTCTTTGGATAAGTATTTTAGTTTTTTGACACCGACTTCCGAAATTAAAGTTATTTTTCACTTTGTAGTTTGGAAGTCGGTTGTATTTTTTGTGTGAAAAAAAAAAACTTTCACAAAAAATACAACCGACTTCCAGGTTGTATTTTTTGTGAAAAAGTTTTTTTTTTTCACTTTTTAGTGGGTGTGTTTGTAATTTATCTAAGTTACAACAGCCTTATGTCAACTGCTCATCAAAAATATGCAAATCGCTATAGATGTGCCTATAATATTTGAAGAGTTCCCTCGATTTCTCCAAGATTCCATCATCAGATTGTGACCAAATGACAATGGGACCAACTTGAAAGTATACCCTTTCAAACAAAAAAAGAATTTTTCAAATCGGTCCAGCCGTCTTCGAGTAATAGGGGAACATACATGAAAAAAAACTCAGAGGTCGCAGTCTCTTTTAAAGTCCAGACATAATCTTGGTCAGGCCATATGAGGACCATGTAGATTAGTGTCTGAAAAGGTCTCTTGAGGAATGAACCACACAGATTTGAGTGGACTTGTCCAGTCAGTGCAAGCATTTGTCAGTAATCGTGGAGCTCAACTCAGAACATAAAGAGCTCAAAACGACGAACAATACCAAAGAAAGGACATTTGGGTAGGCCGCATAAACTACTCAAACAGCCAGACCATCACTAAAACTAGCTGAGAAATAAAAATAATATCCACATAGTCCTCACATTCACAATAATTAAAATAATATAATAATACTTTACAAAGTAATCATGTCATTTTGAATATAAATATAAACGTACCTATTCTAAGTTTAGGCTATCGTTACACAGGAGGTAGAAAAAAATTTTTACTTATCTTATAAATCAACGTGTGTGCGTTTTATAAAAGAAATAAAACTATCAAATTTAAAAAATACAAAAGATTCTCTCCGGCGGGGAATCGAACCCCGGTCTCCCGCGTGACAGGCGGGGATACTTACCACTATACTACCGAAGACTTGCGTAGCATTGTTGAATTTTTCCTATGCAAATGTTTTACAGCAGGTACAAAAAAAAATCTTACAATACTTATCTCACTTGAACACATTAAACGAAATTAAAGGTAGTCAATATAGTACGTGCAATCCACGACGACGCGCCCCACTCCGCGATTACTGCACTGTAAGCTGAACTCTAGTACGGCGCGGAGCGGAGTGGGGCGCGTCTTCGTGGATTGCACGGACTGTAAAACACAAATTTTAACA
The DNA here is from genome assembly GCA_949152395.1 of Agrochola litura. Classification (NCBI taxonomy): domain Eukaryota; kingdom Metazoa; phylum Arthropoda; class Insecta; order Lepidoptera; family Noctuidae; genus Agrochola; species Agrochola litura. Next base: position 13,034,766 of record OX424514.1, on the reverse strand, counting down.
AAATTTCCATGTTTTAAAACTATTAGTTTTTGGGCAAAATTTTGTAACTACCCATCTTGGCCTATTACGAACATTGTGATTCTGATAAGTGCAAAATTTTGATTGTAAAATTATCAGATAACTAAAAATTCACAAAATAAAGCTATTTTAAATATAAATTCATAATTTCCTAACAACTAGCACAATAATAAATACTTATAAAATGCAAAAAGATTCTCTCCGGCGGGGAATCGAACCCCGGTCTCCCGCGTGACAGGCGGGGATACTTACCACTATACTACCGAAGACTTATTCACACGGTTGAAATTACCGTTCTATAACTCCGAGCTAAAATTAAATATTGACGTCATCCTAAACATGAATTAAACAGCACATGTTTCTGTTAGCCAAAATATGATAAGCGCCATTCAAGGTTACGTTTTTATTATGCGTCTTATGTAAAGGCAGTTAGGTCGTTTTGACCTGAACAATGTTTATCAAAGGTGACAGATATTGAATGTGTGTGTCCTTGTAAAAAGTTTTATTATACTCCATTAGGTACTTACATTGAAATATTTTTGTATTGTTTCTCTCTCATGTTGTTGTAATTGGGTATCTTTAAATGATAATGATTTTATTTCCGTAAGTAGGTTTGTACAAACACTTTTAAACGTCAATCATATTTTAAAAACTAGATGAGGTCGGCGTTTCCTATTTGACTACTCTGAAAAAAAGGCCGAAACAAACTCAAAGACCTCACAGTCTCTTTAAAGTCCAGACATAATCTTGGTCAGATCATGTGAAGACCATGTAGATTGGTGACTAGAGTGGTCTTTTGAGGAAAGCACCACACAGATTGAGAAGAGGCTCAACGATTCTACGAACAATACCAAAGAAAGAACATTTAGGTAAGCCACATAAATTACTCAAACTGCCAAATCATGATTAGAACTAACTGTGAAAAAATTTAAACAAAGTAGGCTTACCTAGATTAAATAAAAAATAACGTAGTTTCTTTAAAATTTCGTTTGACATTATTTATTTCGGAATTAAATACATACCCACAGCTACGTACAGTACATGATTGCATCAGGATAAAATTCAATAGTCTAATCTTTAGCACGGACTGAATCATTTACAGGTAGCTGCCGTGATCTCACAACCAATTTTATACAAGCAAAGATAAAGGACGGAAAATCCAGTAAAACCATAAAGCAACTAAAATGCTTTTCAAAAACAAAAAACTACGTAAGACAAGGAAACTCCTTGCTTAACAAACTTAGCAACTACGGCTCGTCATTATAACTTAAAGCATCGGTCATTATGGTACTAAACAAAGTTCTTACTGTTCGTAGTACTTGTTCAAAACTTGTAGAACTTCTCATACTGCTAACGATGTCCCTGGCATTGGATATTTTAATTCTTCGTTTATGTAAGAAGTAACTTTTACAAGTTTATTTCGACATGCGGCGAAAAATGGAACTAAATTTTTGGGTACTAAAATTTGACTGTCTGCTTAGAAAGTAGCGCCGCTGTGAGTAGTCAAAATATTATGGTAATAAAGTTAGACAGTTGAAAAGTTTCTGTATATGTGTCAAGAGATGGCGTTGCATTAAATTGTACTTAGGAAAAAGTGTAATTATTATTTTGTCACGGGTGTTTGAATAAAAATAGTGGATTGAAACCTGTTTCGTCACTGTGAGAACAAAAAAACGTTGCCATTATCATTTTGAAAGTACCTAACCATAGTCAAGTGTTAATAGGTCCTTATTTTTATTATTTTATTTATCTTTTATATAGATTCTTTTCTTCCTTCTTATGGACCATTTTCTATTTTGGTATACTTGGTATTAGGTACCGGGGTACTTGTTGATAAGCCTACACTGTCCTCTCATACCTATTAACACTGTAATTTGAAAACATTGTAGAAACCATTTATTTTAAGAGTAACCGTGGAGTTTCGTCTTGCTGGCTCTTCTCCATAGGAAACGACCAATTGGAACCGTGCACCTAGCTTCTGACGTTTCATGAGTACCCTTACAGGTATATGAGAAATAAAATATTTTGAATTTGAACGCTTTTCAATTTAATTATTGCAAGGACAAGATTGATTGCTGTTGGCTGCTATTGCATTTTCCGTAGGCGCATTATTTATTCCCTTTCTTTAGCGTGCCTGGCTTGCTACACCATTGATAAATTAAAAGTAATCATATTTTTTTTAGATAAAGTCTGTATTTGCTATAATAATATCATCCTTCACTATATTTACCTTGACTTTCAACCACCCATCTTTATTTACCGATCAAACGATGATTGAACAGATGAACCATAGTTCATTTGACATTTCATTTCGTACTCATCCATGGCGTCAATGTATCATTTCTATAGTGTGCACTCGACGTTAAAAGGGTGTTATTTGATGGACGACCTTCCAGCAATATTCCACAATTAATAACAACCCCCAAAACGCAGCAAAATAAGCCTTAAAAGAGAGGCAATAAAGTTGAACAGAAGTGTAAATATATTTTTGCAGAGAAAAGGGGGAAGTAGACACAAAACGATAACCGATTGGCTGTCAATGTCAGTCATAGTACATTTTCTTTGTCGCTTGGTTGGTTCCAATTTGGGTCAAATCTCGTTGTAACAAGGTCATTTGGTGTGACAAGTTGGGCCAAGTTTGGGGCAAATATGTGGCGATGGCGTAACTGTGTGAGAGAAGTGGCTCATTGAGAAAATGAAATATTTTGTGTCTAGAAATTGTGTTGATAATAAAAACATCATCCTATATTTGTGCAGACGGATCGAGCAAATGTTCAATACGCTTGCTCTCTAAGTACCTACTGACGACTTCAGGCTTAGGAGCCCGTCAGCTGTCAGGGTTTCCTCACCATAACTCGGACGGTGAGCAATGGGTAGCTCGCCGTCCGATAAGGACCAAGCCCAGGTCGGCGGCGCGTTGTGTTCCACGCGCGCCTCTAAGAGATGTCAGCACAACTGAAGGGGTCCGCTAGGGTCGATGGCTGCCGAGGTTGCGGGTTTGTCCGAAAGGGCTACCGTGGCCCCTGGCAACATACAGGCAACTGAAGGAACACGGGTGGGTTTTAGTCAGTAAGAGTCTGACACGCCCTCCTGCTCCGCCCAGAGCGGGAGAAGTTATTTCATAATTTCCCAACCAAAAAAGAAATAGAACAGGTAGTCATGCAATTTACTTTGTGTAATTTATTTCACTACAAATATTCTAAAAACGGTGAAAGAAAACATCGTGAGGAAACCGGCATGTCCTTAAACCAAAAATTCAAACACATGTGACAACACTTAGCCCGCGGCCCACTCTCTCTCACAGAGAGGAGGCCTGTGTCCCAGCTGCGACAATTACAGGCTACTTTTGTTTATTATAAGTGATGATGGGGACGATTCCCAGGTCGAGCAAAGTGTTATTGGGTTTTCCCATTAGCAATTTCTCATTAGCAGCCCGGAGTTTGGAAGTTAGCGGTGTGATACCCCCGTGCCTCGGAAAGCACGTAAAGCCGTTGGTCCAGCCTTGCTATTCTGTAAAAATCTCACCGTGAACGCTAAGGTGAAGTGAGCTTGACGTGAGCTGTCATTCCACCAAATACTAGGGATTGACACTGTTGACAGCTCACTTTCTAGCTCACTTCACCTAAGCGTTCACGGTGAGATTTCTATAGAATAGCACTGCTGCGCCTGATCTCTCCCCGGTCGTGTCGGATTGCCGTCCCATTGGACTATGAGAGTAACTGATACCGCTACCGTCTCTTTACATTTATGAGATATGTATGTTTGTAAGGAAGAATCAGAATGTCCGAAACCGACAAGACCCCAACAGGCTCGTACTAAGCGAGTTTCCAAGACTAACTAATTATAATAAAAGCTGCCTTGCAATGTGTGTACGTTTATATACTTAATAAGTTACCAAAAGATCTCAAAAATATAAACACTAGATTATTTAATAATAAAGTTTATGAATGGTTATGTGTTAATAGTTTCTATTGTGTTAAAGATTTCATTGGCAAAAAATGTTAATATACAAGTCAAATCTGGGTACTGAAAAATTTGCATGCTGATTATTATATTGGCAAAACATGTTTTGTTCTAAATTGTTCTTTTACCATGTTTTTATACCGTGTTTTATGCAATTAAATGTATTCTTATTCTTAAAGTAACAGAGAGTGCACTTATGTTTGAGCACACTTGTGCACGCAGTACCTGGCTAATCTCCGTAGAGATTTGCCGACGTAGCCGACATCAGTCGAGACGATTATACGTGATGATGAAGGCAAGAAGGATGCGCATACCTTGTCAAATAAACAACACATCATACTCTTACTATTTAGTAGGCTTGCAGATTTTTTTTTTTAGCCCTATCGGAATACCAGCGCTGCGACATTTATTCTTTTTAAATGTCGCAGTATATGCTGAGATAGGAGCCTTTTGGCCTCGTACAGGACTCTCTGCTTTTATTTTTTTATTTTACTTTGTTTTTTATTAATGTTTTTAATGAAGGTGTTTAGTTTAATTTGTGATTTCCTGTGCGAGTCTCAATAAATACGTTTTCTTTCTTTCTTTCTATATATCGATATAAAATATCAAGTATCAAAATTGTATCAAATTAGATAATGTTTCCAATAGCAACTTCGTTGTCGCCACTGACTAAAACCACTGGGAAAACACTGGAAAAAAAAAATTACGGCCCTGTTGGCCGTAATTTTTTTTTTCATTTCCATTTTCAAGGTAATTTGAAAGTATATAATATATGCAAGAAGTGCCAAAAAATCGATATATCGAAATATTGTTTTTTTTTTCGATATTTCGAAATCGATTTAGTTTTTAAATATCGATACTTTTTGGCATTTCTTGCAACCCTACTATTTAGGAAACTAAAACCCCGCCATTTTACAAAACTAAAATACCATAGACAATTATCGTCCTCGCATCCTCCCGGTATTGGCTTCGTAAATTATCGGCACCCGAGAACAGATGTACCGAATGGCCCCAAATAGCCCCGAGGTCGTTTTTACGACTACAATTGACTTTTAAGATTAAAGCGCCCGCATTTTGCGAATCATATGTGGTTATAATAAAGTTTTATGGAAGAGATATTGGTTGAAAGGTCGGGTTTATTAGGAGGGGATTTTTTTAACGGTTTTCGATTAAGAGCTGCTCTTTTCGTTGGTAAGTATACCTACCTATTTATTTTTGGAATAGTTAAAGGCACTTGTTATTGGCGTGTGCTAACTGACATTATATTATGATTAATATTTTGTTTCGCATACAATTATTTGGAGTCAAGTTCTTCAAACTGAGCTGTCAGCTGTGCTGCTGGGGAGTGTTTTGCGCCACTTCTTCCCAGTTCCAGCACTAGAAAGAGGTGAAGGGCGGGCGTATTCGTCCTGTCTAGGGTTGCCATAACCTAAATTACGGGCTCCGGACAAAAACTTCAAATACCCCGGACATTTGGGTGAAATGAAGATTTTTCACCGGACGCCCTCGGATTTTTTTTACAATAAATTAAACCATCAATTAAGTTTATAGTATTTTTTTTAACAATACAAATAAAAGGCTTAATTTACTAATCCATTGTACTTACACTATTCTATATCTGAGGTATTATGGTAACAAAAGTAAAATTTAGGAACGCTCGTCTTTTTGGCATCAAAAATGGGTCATTTGCCGCGCGGCGAATTTTTAACTATGATAATGTTTTAATTTATTGCAAATAATTAAATTAATCGGATAACCCCTAACACAAAGTATAGCCCCGCCCGGTCGCTCCCCGGACGCCCTCCAAACTAGGACAAATCCGGGAAAACCCGGACGGATGGCAGCCCTAGTCCTGTTTCGTGTAATTTTGATGTTCAAAAACTGCTGAATACGCTCTCCCTCTTACAGAGAGGCCTAAAGTCCGAGCAGTGGAAAAATTATGGCTGACTATATACATATATTTATCGTGAGGAAACCGGTATGTCCTAGAAGCAAAAATTTCGAAGACATGTGACATGTACCAACCTGCACTGGGCCTGCGTGGTGGATTACAGCCCACTCCCTCTCACCGAGAGGAGGCCTGTGTCCCAGCAATGGGAACATCTTATAGGCTGATTATGCTAAACAAATTATTGCACTAACAAAAGTGTGCGCCTGCCGAGTTAAATAATTCTATCAGTAAATGCTTTATTTTGATACAATTAACTTGTACGGTTTTCCTGAAAACAAGAACCCGAGCAAGGAATTTTAATTGCTTCCACAAATAAGAGATTATTTCGGAAGGAATTCTAACGTTTCTGTAAGCCTGCTTTATGCTCAGAACGAAACGAGTACTTACCTACTTTGTATTAATAATAGAAGCGAGATTTTTTTTTCTTTATTCTTGAGAACTAAAATTCTTAGTAATGGATTACAATCTAGCCTAATAGGCTAGTTAGCAATTTAACTCTAACTTAATATTTTACGAGATAAATTCTGAATTTTCAGTGAAAAGTGTCAAAATCTTGACCTATATCAGTTTTAATATTCTTACACTAAGTTTAACAGTAAAAAATATATATTTTTTGGTCTAATTGGTACCCCTCTAAGATTAAAATTGAGCAAGTTTATTTTCGTGTAAAGTGCTCTAACTAAGCATTTTTTACATTTATTAATGTGTAATAAAATACATTTTAAATAGTATCAATGTGAACTGAACAAATATTTCAAGTACCTTGAATGTATATTAATACAAATGTATGTGACTCTTATTACGCGATCTATGTGAATTAGTACAAACTGATATATTTAACACATAATCATCCAACACCAACCAATAAATAATGTGTAAAATGGTTCAAGTAATTTTAAATTAATTTACACATAAAACGACTTTAATATATGTTGTGTTAGGTGATACAACTGGATTTCTTTTTAAGTTGTAAAAAACTATACAAATTAATCTGTTTATTCTTACACTAAATCGTGCTCTAAGATATTGTTTACCAATGTCAGTAATCAGTACTCATTTTAGTGAAGTAGACAAAGAGTCAGTTTTTTTTTAACTTTAACATTAATTTTCTTAAAATCATGATTTTCCACTTTTTACTGAAGGTACAGAATTATGTTATAGTAGGTAACTACGAATAGTATCAATTTGCACTTTTACACAATTTCGTAGCACTTTCTTAGGGTCTGACAATTGATGAAAACACTTCATTCATGTGTTACTTATATACCCAGTACAGTATTTATAGTTTCTTAATGTCCCTCGGGTATCATCGCATTTCCGAATACAAACGAATGCTAATTTCTATGTCCATCAATTATTAGATTTATCGTGTATAATAATTTGAATTCAGAACTAAGTAGGTACTTAGTTCTGAATTCAAATTCAGAACTAATCGACTAGTCGATTTACTTCATTGTTGTTTTGTTTTGATTTTCGTGTGAATTATATAGAGCTGTAAAACTATTTTTCTATCTGTCGTGCCGGCGACTTTAGCGGCTTTTCTCCCATTTTTTAATAAATTAAAAGAGTATTAACAACTCTATGTACTTCAAAATCGATTGAGAGCGTCCGATCTACACCAAGTGCAAAGGGCAACTGACAGAAATCCGACAACTGACGAAACACGAAGTGAAGAAATGAGCCCGTTAAATTATGAGAAATGGATGCGGTTGACAAAGTCTCGTACAATTATAATTTCACTAGTGAAATTATAATCTCACTGGTTTGAAAATATCCCTGCGACATAAATGTATACAGATTAACTAATACAATTTGTTTTTTGGCAGGGCAGTTGTGTTTTTTTTAACATTATTTTATTGTTATTATTTGTTGTTATAGCGGCAACAGACATACACAATCTGTGAAAATAAATAGGCTATTTCTTCCAAAAACTTTAAAGCTTACCTCCCTTGCAAACCAGAACTAAACGAAAGCTTATCTATAGCATCAGTTTCCACTGAAAGCTATTAATTCCCTCACATCTTGTGCCGGATTAATTCATCAGCGGACCAATCCAGTGAGTGACGCTAACGTTGATGTAGATCACTAGATACGCCCCGCGTAGATAAAGTAGAGAGTCAGGAATTGCGTCGCCCTTTTCTAGTATTTTGGAGAAGTTTGACAACATATTTTGGCCAACCGCATATGTCGGAGACAGGCATGTTACCCTTTCGTTATTATCAGCGATATTTTAACTACTGTGGGCGTAGAGTGGTATTGGTTAATGCGCAATAGAAAAACAGTTTTTAGTTCAGATCACATTATAATTTACTATCAAATGAATCACACTAGCTAAATTATACATACACTGGGTGCGACGACGTTTATTAAAATCACCAATTAACAAAATGATCACAAATTACAACTAACACAATAACTGAGCACCACGAATCGAGAACAGTTCCGTGACGTCTTCTCTCCAATGCGACCAGAGGCTGAATGCCCTCCTCGCCTTGGCCTTAAAACATTACGACTCTGGAGAAGCGCGCCTTTTTTGGTGTAGAGGGCTGAAATAGGAACACAAAACCTGCCAAGTTCAAGTCGAACTCGCACACGAATGGTATCCCTTACTAGTGTACAATATTTAGCAAAAAACGCCGAAAACAAACACGTTTCTTGTATGGCAATAGGTATACTCAATCTGTGAAAATTTGAACTGTCTACCTATTACTTACTGCTCATGATATACATACAACCAATGATATTATAAACTATAGATACGTTACCCGCGCTCTATAGTGGCAAGATGAATGCAAGGTATTTACCGGACTTCGATTTAGTCGCGTACCAACCAGTGCCGCGGCTGTACGTGATATTAAAATAACTTGTGTGGATAACTTCCAAAAAATAACAAAAAAAAAAATGCCGTCCTGTGTTTATAGGAAATGTAAAAATTATACTGCAACTGTGAAAGATAAAAAAGTATCATTTCATGCGTAAGTATCAAGAAAAATGTATTTTATTTTATGTTTTTCGATGCCTTCTAATGGCGGCTGGCGCTTGAGGTAAGTCACGTGCCGTTAGGGGAAGATGGGGTACTTTGCATCAGTGTGTGTAAAACCTAATATTGCGTTCCAGGTATTTTGAAATTAAATGGTTTTGTTGACTAGCTTATCTATCCGACCATAGAATAAAAAATCCATAGAGGACATTAGACTTTATTTGAGCGTACAAATAGAGATGTAAGCCGCGTATGTGAAACGCCAAATGGCAACAACGGTCCTTTACGGAATTGGAACATTTTGTAGCGTATTGGCAACAACGGTGCCTGAACGGTGCCTCATACTGTGTAAAATGTCCAAGTAAATGAGAGGAAATTTAATTTAAACGATTGTTGTACTTTTTATTTTTAATTTTTAATTATTCACATTTTTTTAATAAAGATTTTTATGTTTATAATATTGTAGTTTTATTTTAAGTAACAGTAATTACCTACTCTTGCTAAATACTGCATTCATATTTAGATCGAAAATAATATTATTTTACCCGTAAATCTACTACCAGATCAACACGAGAAAATCGAGTGTCCATTTATTCCCCATATGCCTCCTTTTGTACACGTTTGGCCAATGAGCATGCACCACAGAATGACAACGTAATTAAAGAAATATATTTATCTCTCTCTAACAACAGGAATTCCGTAGATGACATTTAATTTTCTTTCCCTTTCTTCGTGCGTCTAAGTAGCTATCTAGCTACCGATAGTATTTACGCTGTTTTCGAGTGCCGTGATGTTCATCCATAACGCGTCTATTTATATTACATCATTGCATACAACTCGCTGACCGACTTGACAGACGGAAAGCCGAGGCTTGGTAATAAGATTCCGTTTGGCACCCTTCGGGTAAGGAACCCTAAAAAGCTTGTATAAAAAAAATGTTTACATGTATGTAAAATCTTGTTACATTTTGAACGGTCGTTCTATCTGATCAGTTTAAAAGTTTTGAATCGAGGCTCATTTTTGATCATTGTTCTAGACGACGAGCCACAGCCTGTTTTACCAGCATCTTCAAATAAGCTTGGGTTAAATTATTTATCAAATATAAACCTAAAATTAAATTTAAAAACAACCGTCCAAGTGCGTGTCAAACCACGCACAATTTAGATAACACATCCGTGTTTGAGTCACAGAAATTGAAATGTATATCAAATTTCAACTTAGGTAATCGGTCCGTAAGACAAACAGACAGACAGACGAGTGATCCCATAAGGGTTCCATTTTTTACATACTTCATTGACATAATCTTTTCAGTATTTGACATTATATACCTACAATTTTCTATATTTTTTTTAATAAAATTATATTTGTTACAGCTGTAGTGGCAATCATGTCATTTGGTTTAAATAGGTTTTTATTTTTATTATTTTGTTTATCTTTTATATAGATTCTTTTCTTTTAGATTTTGTGAATGTGAGAACGTTGTTGGCTGTAAACTTCTATTTTACTAAGTACCTGGTACTTGTTGATAGGCCTACACTGTCCTCCCATACCTATTAACACTGTAATTTGCAAACATTGTACAAACAATTTATTTTGAAAAGAGTAACCGTGGAGTTTCTTGCCGGCTCTTCTCCATAGGATGCGACCAATTGGAACCGTGCACCTAGCTTCTGACGTTTCTTTATGTGCCCATGTAGGTTTATGTGAAATAAAATATTTTGATTTTGATTTTTCATTCGGAAATACGGAACTATAAAAATTAAACAGAAATGTAAAATGTTACAGATTATTAACAAAAGGAGAACATTCACCGTCCATACGTTTTTGGGCTAAATGTGAAAGTGCCGAACAAACAAAAAAAAAGTTATATTCCGTTAGAACATGTTATTCTCTTCACTTTTTACTATGGTACCAAATCTGTAGGGCCATTCCCTGCGCTGTTATACGAGTTTGTAAAATACTGTTTTCAGTATGCTTTATCAGTTAACAGTTTCTTTAACAGTTATCTAATTATAGTACTTAATAGCTTTTATGCCAGTTAACATTACAGTTATCATCTTTTACTGTGAAACTAAAGCTTTAGGGTTATTCTCCACATAACTACAGATACGAAATAAATTTTTTTTCGACAGTACTAGTATTGGCTGATTGAAGTAGGTATCACTCGTAGGTATTCCGGTATTTCGGAAATTGTGAATTTGAATTATTATTGAAATTGAATCATCTTTAATTTATTTTAATTTTTAAATAGTTCTTTGTTTTATCTTTTTATTACGGACGCTTCTAACGTTCACGTCTTTCTAAATTGTTCTCACATGTATAATTTCAACATGAATGATGTAACTAATATTTTGTAACAATTTTTTATTTAAAAGAGTGTCCGTGGAGTTTCTTGCCCGTTCTTCTCCATAGGTACCTACTACAGTTAAAAATGGGCAACTAGCTTCATCTTTCTGATTGACCGACCCCTTGACAATTCAAAAGTGCCTGTAAATGTTTAATTGAAATAAATGCTTTGAGTTTGTGAAATCAGCAACATCTATTCGTCACATCCAGTATTTTAATTCATGTAGCATGAAAATGTAACGTGGGAGAGTAATTTATAGGCTCTCAAAGAAATCAAGGCTGCATTTAGATACCTTCTAGTAGTCCAATTTAGTGATGGATTCGATTTTCATTAGTTAATATTCATTTCCCTTTTTGTCCTTCTTGTTATTTATTCGGCGACCGACCACATTTCTCCTCTCTTATAAATAAATGCTTATAAAAGTTATGAGAGAGGCCCCGACTTACGAGTTGTAGGTCGTGGGTTCGAACCCAGGCTTTACTTTTTGTAAATTTCATCAGTCACATTAATAACACTGTCCCCGACCCGGGAATCTAACCCGACCTCATGCTCAGCAGTAGCACTTGCGACCACTAGACCAATGAGACAGTCAAAGTTAGTCAGCATAGCAATTAAAGTTGACTTGTTAAGACTAGGCACTGCAAAGACAATTTCCACGCAAACTCCTCCCCCATGCACTCCACTATGTGCTAAACGCTAACACATCAGTAATAAAGTTGAATATCGCGTGCGCTCTTTGGTCGTGTTCGAGCACGGACCTAAATGCTGTAAGTCTCAATTCTTATTTCGTTTGTAACTAAAGCAATAATAGATCTAGAGAAAAAATATTTTACGTCTGGATTATAAAGTATATTTTCTTACTGTCAATAATTATTTAAGACATAAAAGCCGAGTAATCTTGTTTTTGTTTCAAATAATCTTTAAAAAAGACATGATTTTCGAATAAAAAATGAATCGAGCGAAAATGTTCCAATTACGTTACTGTCTTATACAACGTGTAACGTTAAATGCGCAAAACCTCGGACACCCCAACAAATGTTTAATTCAATTTACCATTTCAGAGAGAAAAAAAATCATTAAAAAAATTGTAAAGGTTTTATGTGCTGTTTTAGTTCGTAAGATTCGTATATGCATTGAAATAAAAGCTATTAATATCCCGCGTTTGAGAAAAAATAATTGTTTGACAACAATTTGTGTTTGGTTACCTATTTTGGCGAGTTTGCGCATGTAATGGCTAGACCTTTTAATAAATAGATTTTTTGAAAAATGTGACCTATATTAAAAAGTGGTTCAATTGATTCTGCTCGTTATTCTGATCAAACTGTTTTCAGGTTTTGCGCATTTAACGTTACACCTTGTATATGGAAAGAAAAAGATCCAATAAATCATATACTAAAGTTCCATTTTGATTGTATGCTTGACTTTTTAGGGTTCCGTAGTAAACAAGGAACCCTTATAGTTTCGTCATGTCCGTCTGTCTGTCTGTCCGCGGTCTAGCTCCGAGACCCTTAGTACTATAAAAGGTGTAATTTGGCATAGGTATACATATTAATTACGCCGACAAAGTAGTAAATCAAAATTGTGAAAAACAATTTTTTTTAGGGTACCTCCCGTACACGTAATGTGGTGATGTTTTTTTTTTTTTATCCCATGATTTGGGATATCATTGGAAAGGTCCTTCAAAAACATTGTGAGTTTGGGAAAACCATTTTTGGATTCAGGGATCCGTTTGGGGAATAAAACTTTAAAGTGCTAATTTTTGTTAGAGTCAAGTGTCGTCCCCCCGGGCGGGGGCGGGGGATGCTAGCTAAATGGTTGGTTTTGGATGTGTGAAAAAAATCACAATAGTAGTTTATATAATGAAATTAAAAGGAAAACTATCACAGCTAAGTAGGCTTTACAAGTTAACGAGTAATAATTGACCAACTTAACTTTGCAGTTGCAAAAATCTGTTTTCCCATACATTTTGTATGGGAGAACATGTTTGTCAACTACAAAGTTAAGTTTGTTTTTAGGATAAATTCATCCCAACTACGGAACCCTTCATTGTGCGTGGTCCGACACGCACTTGGCCAGTTTTTTAAATATTAATTCAAATTCAAAACATTTATTTCAGACGTAGTCCATATACTGATAACACAAAAAACCTTATAAAGCTATACAAAAACAAAGCCACAGATGCAAATTAACATACAATTTAGGGAGCCTCCTCTTAACATATCCAATCACTGTTTCTATCAAATCACAGTGAAACCGTTTATAACGACTTCGCTTAAAATGTGGTACTGGTTATTACAACGAAATTTTGCGGTCCCAACATTTTTGTTTACTTAACAAAGTTTTTGGTTATAACGACTATCGGCTATACAGGTGGCCGGATACCGGATGCTGACCTACCTCTGTCGTGTGGTCAAGGCCTATCTGACGGACAGGGCCGTCATCCACCCCGGTCACCAGGGAGAGTGGAACCGGCAAGAGATGTCGTGCGGTGTCCCACAGGGTTCGGTCCTGGGGCCGCATCTGTGGGACATCGGATACGACTGGGTGCTGCGCGCCGACCTCCCTAGCGGTGTCAGCGTCGTTTGTTACGCTGACAACACGTTGGTCCTGGCGCAGGGAAGGTCGCACCAGGCGGCGGCCGATTTAGCGACACGCGGGGTTGCGACAATCGTGGACAGGATCCGGCAGTTGGGACTCGAGGTGGCCTTTCACAAGTTCGAGGCCATGTGTTTTCATGGTTCTCGGAACGCGCCACCGTCGGGCTCCCAGGTTACGGCGGGAGGGGTTCACATCGGCGTCGAGTTGACGATGAAGTATCTGGGACTCGTCCTCGACAGCCGGTGGAATTTCGTCAAACATTTCCGACGTTTGGCTCCCAGACGGGAGCGGGCCGGGGCTGCCTTGAAGCGGCTCTTGCCCAATCTAGGGAATCCAAACGCCTCCTGCCGGAAGCTCTACGCGGGGGTCGTGCGGTCCATGGCGCTTTACGGGGCACCGGTGTGGGCGCGTTCATTGAGGCTGCTGCCAGCCCGCCGGTTGCATGCGTCCCAGAGGGTCATATCTATCCGGCTGGCCCGAGGATACCACACGGTCTCCTGCGAGGTGGCGAGCCTCCTTGCCGGATTACCGCCATGGGATCTGGAGGCAAAGGTCCTCGCGCACATCTGGGAGTGGCGCGAGGAGGCGAAACGCCGGCGCTTAACTCCGATGCCGCAAGAAATCGCGGCACAGCGGACAGAGCTCCGGCGGGATCTCATGGCATCATGGAGAGTGCGATTGTCGCAACCCAGCGCTGGGCAAGCTACAATTGCGGCGATAAAACCCCTCTTTGAGGAGTGACTTGAGAGGCGCCACGGCGTCCTCACCTTCCGCCTGACGCAGGGTCTCACCGGGCTGCTTCGGGAGGTTCCTGTTCAGGATAAGGCGGAAGGAAATGCCAGGGTGTCACCATTGTGTGGATCGCCCGGAGGACACAGTGGAGCATACGGTGGAGGTCTGCCCGGGTTGGGCATCTCTCGCGTCTGGCCTTGGTTCAGGCCATGGTACGGAGCGAGAGGAAATGGGAGGCCGTCACCTCCTTCTGTGAAGGAGGCGGAACGCGTGAGGGAGAGGCAAATTTGGCGCCCTAACGCCCCTAACCGCCGCAGGAGGAGACGCCCTAGGCGTTGGGAATCGCGAGCCGATTTCCGGCCACCGTAGCCGCGGGCTTGCGGACGGTGAGCAATGGGTATCTCGCCGTCCGATAAGGACCAGGCCCGGGTCGACGGCGCGTTGTGTTCCACGCGCGCCGCAAAGTGTCCCCTAGAGCCGATGCCTGCCGAGGGTGCGAAGAAAACCGATAGGGAAATCGTAGCCGGCAACAGACAAACCGAAGGAACACAATTGGGTTAGACCGCGTAGGTAGTGCACTTTTCTATGAAACAGCCTTCGATCAACAAGAAACAGCAGTTTTTTTTTTAAATAACCGGCGTAAAATTTAATCGCAGGGGGTTCAGAATCATGTACTGAATCCATGGTTACAGTTTTCGCGTCGATGTCCCTGCCACCCTGTATAACAACCGTAATCCCACGGTCCTTTCGAAGTCGTTATAAACGGTTTTCACTGTATTCAAACTGTTCAAAATAATTGAAATACTTTGCGCCAATGAAGCTCAAAGGTCGGATCCAAACAAGGTATTTCTACTGTAGATAACGCTCAAAATCAATTCAAACAAACATTCTTCATTACTTTGAAATCCAATCAGCTAGAATTATACACGAATTCTAGTTAAATGCAAATAGGCAGTAAGAATTTAGACCTTATGCTAAATTATTGGGCTTGATTCTATTAGCTAGTAGGCAGTAATTAAATAACGTCTTCTATCTTTTTCTTTTCTTTGTAAACAAATGGATCAGAAAAAATACCAAATTCAGTGCTTTGATTTTATTATTCCTTAAATACGAAATTATAATTTTAAATCACCTTGAAGATTTATTCATTTGACAATTGAGGTTAACTTTCTATCGTAAATTTTCGTCGATGATTTTTTAATTACAATTTACTAATGTTATTCAAACGAGTGGAGACTGCGTTACTTTCCTGACATTGGTATAATTTCATCAGCCCACCGTCGATCGTCGTTCGATAATTATAAGAAAAAAATAAACAAAAAAAAATAAAGACGTTTATTCGACACTTAAAATACAAGTTACAAACAAGTAGGTCGTAATAATATAGCACACAAATGTATTACCAAGAATCTGATCCTAACCCCCAAACTAGACCTGGACCTGTATTTTGGGGGCCAGCGTTCAGCCATGGGCTCTATTATTGCTCTTACAACATTGTGGAGAAGTGTCGCTACATAGTTGACAGTCAAGTGTCATGTGATAAAACATATTTAGTTAAATTTATCAGTTTAAAACATAGGTAAAACTTATGAACTACAAAAACACGGTGAAATACAACAGAGTTATGCGTATGTCTCTGCGTGTGAATGTGTGTCTGTGTGAATGAGTGTCTCTCTGTGTGTGTGTGTGTGTGAGAGAGAGAGAGAGGGGCTAAGGGTGTGTATACGTGTCTGTTTATGTTCACACCTTTGAATGTGTGTAAAAAGGGGACACTTAAGTATGGATCACAGTATGTAATAATTTTGGATTATGATATGAATGTGAGTAAAGTTTCAGTCTCCTGATAATCCATCTTTTGGAGCCAGTCTGCTACTTTCTTTTTCATTTCCTGCCGACACATTTTAGCTATGTAATTGGACGAAAATTGAGAGTGAAACAACGATGCGTCACGTTTCTTGCACATTTCGTTACATGAGAGAGAAGTAAGATATTAACTCTCTCTATCTCTCATACGAAATCTCTCTTATTCTTATGCCCATTTTCACCTTCACTAAGTGACACTTAAATTCATCATCTGCCTAGCCTTTATCCAATTATGTTGGGGTCGGCTTCCAGTCTAACCGGATGCAGCTGAATACCAGTATTTTACATGGAGCGACTGCCTATCTGACCTCCACAACCTAGTAACTAGGTAACACGATACCCCTTGGTAAGACTGGTTGTAAGTCTTTTGGGCTTCTAACTATCCGTAACGACTGTCAAATATCTACAAATGACAGCCGGGACCAACGGCTTAACGTGCTTAAGTGACACTTAAATTAATCCCCAAATAAAAGTGCACTGTTTGATTTTCAACGCTAGGCTCAGCTCTGAGAGTTGAAAATCCAACAATGCACTTTTATTTACGGATTTATTTAAGTGTCACTACTTAGTTGTCGGTAAAAAAGGGCATTAGTTTCTTAAGAATTTTCACTTCTATCACGTGTACGGTGCTATATAAATAGGTTAAACTTACCAGGTTCTAAGTTAAAAATGCACTCAACAAGTACACTAGTCATGTCAATTAAAATATATGATAAATTACCAGAATTAATAAAAAATTAACGAAAATTTAATACATTTATAAGCAAATTAAAACTATTCCTATTATCTAAATGCTAATATGATATCAATGATTATTAAAATGACAAATTTTAATTTACAAGTTTTATAAAATAATTACAATAAATAGGTACAAAATAAGTAACAAAATTAAAAGCCCTCTTCCTCTCTTCTACTTTTGCTGTGCCCGACAGGGTCCACAATGATCATATTACCTTTTATTTTTATTTATTTTTTTGTGTGGGAAATTATCAAATAACTTCTCCCGCTCTGGGTGGAGCGGGAGGGATGTCATTACTGACTAAAACCCACCCGTGTTCCTTCGGTTGCCCTGTTGCCGGGGGCCGCGATGTCCCTATCGGTTTTCTTCGAACCCCCGGCAGGCTTCGAACCCCCGGCAGGATGATCATATTACCTACCACCTAAGTTCACATGTGCAAGCAATAAATATATTGAGTACACGTGCAATTTTTCTTTTCTTTCTTTCAGTTTTCCCTATGCTAGTGCAGTCTATAATAAAACAAACTTAGGTACGTCAATTACTTCGTCCAATGATGCTATACAAACACTAAAGATACTAGATATCCCCCCCGAACTTCGGAAAACAAACGGGCATCATTGGAAATCGGATAATCCATTAATTCAGAGTCCAAATTTCCTTTATAGCCCACCCGGGAGTGCTCTAGTGATGAATCGCGACAAATTCGCTTCGGAAAGCAATTTGGAAGAGTAGAGAGCTTTGTCGATGTGTTAGGTAGGTAGATACCTGTTTGGGTATAAAGTTTATATTCTGAGAGGATGAGCCCTTTAATAAGTTTGTTAGGAATTCGTTTTAGAATAAGGTTAGTGGTAGGGCTTGTTCTAAGTCCGCCGCATAGCAACAATTTTAACAGCATTATTGTGTTTCGGCAGTTAGAGCTTAGATAGCCAGTTCCTCTGTGGTTGAGGATTCCGGGTGAAGCTCGGTTCCACCTTCGGCCTGATCATCACTTATCGTCAGGTGAGATGCAAGCCAAGAGCTACCCTGTTCACATTCGTTGCATGATGTAACACAATCCAAAAAATAAAAAGGAAGAAGAAAAATAAAAATAATATGGTGGCACTCCAGGAGTGCTGACAGAAGTGAAAACTTGAACAAGATCGCCTTGGTGGAAGAAAAATACTCGTATAGAACATTGGTCCGTAACTTTATCTAAATAAAGAGCACAATCGCGTTTATAAAAATAATACTTTCAAAACCTTTAAAGTAAAAATACTTGCATAGAACATTGATCCGTAACTTAATATAAATAAAGAGCATAATCGCGTTTACAAAACCTTTAAAGTAAAAATACTTGCATAGAACATTGATCCGTAACTTAATATAAATAAAGAGCACAATAGCGTTAACAAAATCTTTAAAGTAAAAATACTTGCATAGAACATCGATCCGTAACGTAATATAAATAAAGAGCACAATAGCGTTTACAAAAATGATGTGTCGTCATAGTGTCGCGAAATCAATGGTTTAGTCCCATCTCAAAAATGCCCAACGCGCCTAAAGAAGTTTTCACTTCAAAAATATCACAACAGAATATATAACACGGCATTTTATAAGTATTATTAACAGAAAAAATATTCACACACTTGGTCGGTACCTACTGAACAGAATGCGTTCTATCTAAGATTTTTAACAGAATACTTTCGAACTACATATAATATGGGAAATTAAACTCGAAATTGTTGCTTCCATAACAAAAGTTTGTTCTCAAGGGTTTTAGAAGAACACGGAACAAAATTTGACGGTACAGGCGATATTTTCGCCTCCTCCCTGAGAAGGTTACCGATTTTACTTTTATTTCACGCTTATTTTGTACTTAACAAAAATAGGGTTCCTAAGTTCGAACCACAAGCATCTTGGCCTCTAACTCAAAGGCCAAGAGTTCAAGACCACAAAATCGATAACTCCTTCTTAAGTACAGAAATTAAACAGTAAACCGCCTTGAGCGAAACCTTCCTTAACTTTTGATGAATATCAATCATTATAATTTTTACCCTCCTTTTAGGCTGTGTGCACAATTGAGACAGACTAACGGTGCTACAAAGATCTTTGGCGTTTGAGTAAATTTGACGGTGGCTTTGTTATAATAATAAATAACAATAGCGGCCTATTATTGTCCCACTGCAGGGCAAAGGCCTCTTCTTATACAGAGAAGGCACGAGCGTTAATCACCACGCTTGCTCAAGACGGGTTGGCGATTTCAGACTTATATTAACTATAAGTCCAGGTTTCCTCACGATGTTTTCCTTCACCAATGTCAGTAATGTCCAAGATAAACTCAGAAAGTACAGACGCCAGCACATCAAGCTACCCGAAACTGTCAAATTTTCCCAATCAACTTTGAACCTTATTTTTCAGCGATGAAGTTGAAAATCTATTAAATAAATTTGACAGATTGTAGTAGCTTGATGTGCTGGCGTCTGTACATAATAAGAACTGAAAAAGTCACATTGGTACTTGCCCGGATTTGAACCCACAACCTCGTGCATGAGAGGCGAAGCCTTAACCACTGGGCCATCATGACATATGTGGTGTGGTGGCGTTGTTGGTAAACTTTTTTAAAACACGATAGCAGCGGTAATTCCGATTTTAGCCACGTGCCAAAAGATCCTAGTGCAGCTACCTAGGCAATAGGTAATACGGGCTGGTATCCGCAACTCCACGTCAATGCGTGTATTTTGCGTATGGGTGGGAAAATGGATTATTCGATCCACCCCAGCTCCTCAAGGAAAGCCAGCATCGCCTTGGTGTTACTGACAATCTCACGGAGGGTACCTGGGTTACCGAAGTACTTTGCCCTGTATGTGGCGACCACCGGGCAGTTTAGATGCACATGAGCTGCTGTCTCGTCCTCCTCCATGCAGGCTCTGCACAGCGGACTGTCTGTGACTCCTATGACAAAGAGTTGTTCATTAAATGACCCTTGGCCAGTTACAGCTGCTGTAACTATACGCAGCTGTTGTTTAGAAAGTCGGAGAACCTGTTCGTGAGGCGGCCATCAATTGTAGAGAGTGCTTCCTCAGCCTGCCTGCATCACTCACCTTGGTCCACCCATAGTTTGTAATGTTAGTCCGTGGTGCCTTTCCTTACCAGAACGTACGTACGTGCGTACGTACCCGAAGGGGAATGCCGCGATGGGTTCGGGTCCCACTGGTGCCTTGCCCGACCCCCTTCTGGCAAGTTCGTCGACTGCATCGTTGCCCCGCGAACCACTGTGTCCTTTGATCCATTAAACGGTTATGTTATTGAGGCAACCCACCTGGTTGAGGCGCTGGTGGCACTCCCTATACACCTAATATATCGCTCTATGAAAAAAAATATGACAGTCTGAGGCCGCGTTCATAAGCCTCCGACTGCGAGAGAGCGTAACGCAATTTTCCATATACATATTCAACTTTTCAGTCACACCGAACCGACAATATGCTATACGAGCTATATATAAGATACGGTTTTAGTGAGCTTACTCACAATTGGTGGCTGGTTTACGTTTGGTGTGGACATGGCCTTAAAAATCTTTGTTTTGGCAGTTAAAACTGCTTTAACCCTTCTAGCATAGGAACGCAATATATTTTCTTCACTCAGGTCTATGCACAGCCTTACTTTATATTCATCTAAACTTCGACTGTTAAGAGTTAAGACACTGTGAATATTCTTCGGGCATTTTTACGCTTTTATAATTACAATTTTTTGGCGAAAGACGAAGAATTTTCGTTGGAATTATGTTTTTAAAAGATTTTGTGTGGAAGTTTTTAATTTTCTTCCGCCTCGTGGCTCAGATTTATAGACAAGTTACGGTTGCAAAACTACATGTTAAACTCATACAAAAATAAAATAGGTATAGGTACATTACTGCCGCGGTCTATAATGACTTCTTTGCTGGTCGCGCTGATGATGGCCGACAGCGCAGCTCTGGCCGATACAGCGCGGTCAGCGATCGAGGCCTTTACAGCGAGGACAGCAAAGGCTGCAATGATGGCCAAGCTGGAAGGCCTAGAGCGTAGCTAGGCTAGCTCGAGGCAATCATAGCGTGACCAGCGAAGCAGTCATAGTGGGCCAAGGCTTGGATAGTGCTTTACTCAAAAATGCAAGTACCTTCATTTTGTTGGAAAGATCATTGAAATACGCAAGAAAAACATTTTCGGATAAAGATTTAGATTTCCTACTGATTTTCCACTGCACAAATTTTTCATATGCAAGCTTATATTTTTCCTTTGAGTTTCGCGGTATTAAATTTTCAACCACTAATTTAGCTTCATCTTTAATGTCTGGCGGTGTTAAACACATTGAATCGGAAGAATTTTTGCTTTGAGAGCTCATGTTTAGCAAAAAAGTCACTAAATAAAAATAAAATTTTCACTGAACCGCGCTTTTGTTACTTCTATGTTTTTTTTTTTTTTTAACAATGGTAGTTGGAACTATACAGCCAAATATGGAATAAAATCTTTTTGTACCTATCTCTATAAATACAAACAGCTGTGTTTTAAATAAAACCTTTTTGCATTTGATTTTTTAAAACGTTGAAACGTCAAAATAGCGGCCGGCAATGTTTTGCCGGCCTGTTAGAGCGACCAGCAAAACTTTGCCGGCCGCTCCTTGAAACAGAACGGCAAGGTCGACTTTGCTCAAACAAGGTTGTCAAAATAATGACCACATTACATGCATTTTTGAGTAAAAGTTATTTAGGTTTTTGAAGTGAAAACTTCTTTAGGCGCGTTGGGCATTTTTGAGATGGGAAAAAACAACTGAACTCGCGACACCGTTACCGACACCTCATTTGTAAACGTGATTGTGTTCCTTATTTATATTACATTACGGATCAATTTTCTATACAAGTAATTTTACTTTAAAGGTTTTGGAAGATTTTTTTTCAAATTTTCTCTTCTGTTGGCACTCCCGGAGTGCCACTGTTTTTTTTTTTTTAGGTTAGGTATGACATCATCGACCATTCCATTCCTAAGGCCCATTAGACCCAATAGCAATGTTCCACCGCCGGCGATTAACTTATCCGTTAACGGCCTGCGCAGCCTATCCTGCGCAGTCTAGGCCATAGCAGTGAAACCGCAATAGTTCAATTCTACTGGTTTACGTCATGTTCTGCTACCCGAGTTCCGCTCTTCAAATTTCGAGTAGCGGAACATGACGCGAGCCAGTTGAATTGAACTATTGCGGTTTCGCTGCAATGGTTTCGCGGCGGAGGTGTGCTACTGGCGTGATAGCTCTTACCGCTGTGACAAACGAGAGTAAAGGTACCATTCCGTACCCGACCGCAGGAGGTAACTGCAAGCGACGTGTCGCGGCGTCATGTCGTGTCAACACGTCGTGGCGTCATGTCGCTGCAGTCATAATTCCGAACCCGACCGCAGGCGGCAACTACCCGTATTCCAAAACCTGACTGTCGTTCGAGCGTTGTCAGCACCGCCCATCACTCGCCCGTAGCTGCCAACCACGTGTCGCTAGCTACGGAAGGTATTTCATAGAAATTCATAGAAACTAGTCGTGTCGCGCGACACGTCGCCTGCAGTTGCCACCTGCGGTCGGATACGGAATGATACCCTAATATATACGTATAATTTTGAGCAAGAAGAGGTAAGTCTTTGAGCTCTCCCTTTTCTCTTTCTCTCTTTAGTTAATACTTCACCTAGAACCAGCTCCCTTTTCACTACTTTGGCTAGTGGCTAAATTATAACAACAGCACGGGTCGATCCAAGATTAAGCTGCGCTTAGTCCTGGCTGTCATTCGTAGATCTTTGATAGTTGTTACGGGCAATCAGAAGCCCAAAAGTCTGACAACCAGTTTTACCAAGGAGTATCGTGTTATCCTGTAACTGGGTTGTGGAGGTCAGATAGGCAGTCGCTCCATGTAAAATACTGGTATTCAGCTTCATCCGGTTAGACCCCAACATAGTTGGGAAAAAACTAGACAGATTTTGGTAGTGATACATTTTTAGCCTTTTGTAAGTTTTCCTGAAAGTTGGATTAAATTCTCTCATACCATCATTCATGTCGTGTTCCACTTCCGTATTTAAGATAGTTCCACTTGCCAGATGTTGCCCCATAAATAATGGAGGAGAACCTTTTAAAGGCCTGACTGTATTAAAAATTAAAACGGAAACATTTTCTAATCCTGCGTTCCTACGTGAAGATTCCTCCGGGGAATTAAATAAATTGTTCTCTTTTCGAATACATTAAGTTTTCATAGTAAATCTACATAGTATTAAAAATAGAAAATATTTGTATTTTTGTTTGTAATGATTAAACTCAAGAACTACTGGGCCGATTTTAAATGTATTTTCACCTAGAATGGTATTAAGATTGTTTGCACGTAATACGACATAGTAAGACTTAAAAGAAGCGAAGTATTATTTGGGACTTAAAAGTGGCGATTTGTGGTAGAAATCTCTGTCCTAAACTTTAAGGGAATACAAGAATATTGTTCTCTAGACGCCTACGTCTAGAGAACAATATTCTTATCTTCTTCTTATCCTTTTGAAAAAGTAAGTCTTTAACCAGAAACAATTAGGTAATGTTTTTTTTTTTTTGTTATACTGAGTGGCTAGGACATCGACGTGCAGCTTGTTACCATAGATTCACTGCATGATTCTAGACCCCCTTTTTTTTTTATTGGCAACTTATCAAATAACTTCTCCCGCTCTGGGCGGAGCGGGAGGGCGTGTCAGACTCTTACTGACTAAAACCCACCCGTGTTCCTTCAGTTGCCTGATGTATGTTGTCAGCGGCCCCGGTATCCCTTTCGGACTTTCCCGCGACCCCGACAGGCATTGGCCCTAGCGGACCCCGTTAATTCTGCTGACATCTCTTTGAGGCGCGCGTGGAATACAACGCGCCGTCGACCCGGGCCTGTAGTGCTATTCTGTAACCATCTCACCGTGTATCTTAGGTGAAGTGAGCGTGGAGTGAGCTGTCAGTTGCTAAGGATTGACACTATTGGCAGCTCACTTCACCTAAGTTATCACGGTGAGATTTTTACAGAATAGCACTACTGGTCCTTATCAGACAGCGAGCTACCCATTGCTCACTGTCCGCAAGCTAACGTCGCGGACGAAGTCGCGAGCAGAAACTCTATATTATATATAATAATATTATAAAGAGGTAAAATTTGTTTGTTTGTTTGTAAGTTTGTATGTAGGGGGTAATCTCCGAAACTGCCAGTCGGATTTGAAAAATTCTATTTGCATTGGATAGCCCAATTCTTGAGGAAGATGCTATGTAACATCACGCTACGACCCTCAGGAGCCGAGCAAAACTTTGTCACGCGGACGAAGTCGCGGGCAGAAGCTAGTAAATAAATAAAACGGTCAGTAGGATAATCTGTACCCTAATTGCGTAATACACGATCAATCAAAATTTGTTTTGATTTGAAACAGATTGCTAATCCATTGCTTCATAAGTTGGAAAAAAAAATCTGCTCAACAACGTAAATAACGCAATGAATGTTGTTGAACTGTCAAAATGAATCAAATTTGTCATAATCATTTACGAAAATAAGTTACGCAATTAGGGTACTGGCATACTTTTACGTCACCGTCCTAATCCATTTTATCCAATTAACCATCTATTCGAATCCAAACCAAAACAAAAGACGATCAAAGTAGATCCACCTCATTTATATCAAATCCCAACTAAAGGAAAGTATCCTCTATACGTCTAAAGGACAGTGTAATCTATTATGCGTTTCATCACGACTGTGACGGGATGCGTACTTACTCACACTGACAAATTGAGGCAATTTACCTTCTTTTCAAACTAGATACCAGAGGCTTGAAATAGGCTCGAAAAGTGAAGAAATATTACAATCTATATGTCTCTTTTAAGGACCTTAAGTTTAAATAGAACGTACTATGCCGACCATCGTTCTGGAAGCTATTAGGCAAGTATGGGATAACTTCAAGAGGTTAATACAGTATTGAAGTGAAAACTTCTTTAGGCGCGTTGGGCATTTTTGAGATGGAAAAAACTCGCGACACCGTTAGCGACACCTCATTTTTAACCGACTTCCAAAAAGGAGGAGGTTATATGTTCGTCGCGTATGTTTTTTTTCCCACTTAGTATGTAGATGATATGATAAGTTCCTGTCACTGGTAGCAGGTAGTGGTGTTCGAATGTGTGTGGGATAGGTACCACAACCAAAAAGTGAAAAATAAAAACTTTTTACAAAAAAAAACAACCGACTTCCAAAAAAAACACTACGAAGTGAAAAATAACTTTAATTTCGGAAGTCGGTGTCTTGGGTTTTGTATTTTTTTTTTTGCCACCGACTTCCGAAATTAAAGTTATTTTTCACTTCGTAGTGTTTTTTTTGGAAGTCGGTTGTTTTTTTTTTTGGAAGTCGGTTGTTTTTTTTTGTAAACGCAATTGTGCTCTTTATATAAATTAAGTTACGGATCAATGTTCTGTGCAAGTATTTTTACTTCACAGGTTTTGGAAGTATTTTTTTTTGTAAACGCGATTGTCCTCTTTATTTAGATAAGGTTACGGACCAATGTTCTTTACAAGTATTTTTCTTCCACCAAGGCGATCTTGTTCAAGTTTTCACTTCTGTCGGTACTCCCGGAGTGACACGTTTTTTTTTAACTAACGAAAGGCGTTCCCGTTAACCCGCAATAGTATAATTGCATACATATACTATTGATACATAAAAGCGGTAGCCCGCGAAATTCAAATTTTCTTACGTTTTTTTGTAATTTGCAGGTCAGTGTCAGAACAAAATATCGTAAAGAAAAGCTCTTATGGAACAAATACAACTTGAGAGAGATGTATTAATGATTTTATACACACCCATGCTATAAAACCTCTATAAAAGTTTGTGAAACAGTTGGCTTATTGGCAACATTATAACAACAAGTGTCATAGTAACCATTACATCATCCAAACGAGTGTTATAATGTTGTACTAAATTTCATTACGCAACTCGTTTCAATGTTCAAACGGGGGACAGCAGCACCCGCTGCACGCGTGTGTGTGTGATGTGCTGCTGCAGGCGACATACATACGTGGACTTGTACTGAATTTTGTGGGAATTTCTTTATTCTTGATCTTGAATTACAAACACCCAATGGTTTCAGAAACTTTTATAGAGGATTCATATCATGGGTGTAGATAAAGTCTTGTATGCAACTGTTATAATTAGGTACTAAACAACAGTTGCATAAATAACTGGTAATGATTATAATTCTGTAACTATATATTTGTCATGGTCGTGAATAATATTTTGATCAAGATACACTCTGACACTGACCTTCAAATTGCAAAAAAACGTAAGAAAATTGGAATTTCGCGGGCTACCACTGCGGATCCTCCTTAACAAGAAGTAAACAGAATAAGTATATTCAAAACTGAACCAAATGGGTAAAAAGATACGGTAGATATATCTCATTCAAAAACCTTCAGTCCCCCAAAAAACATCCTCAAATTACCATATCCCGAAAAATAAAAGGAAATACTCAGGAAAGCGAATTCAATTAATACCAGTGTTTTCTCCATTCCATGGTGTTTGTGACCATGAATAAGTTATGAGCCTTCCGACCTATCAAATTGGAACAAGGGTACAACTATTGCAGAATTCATTCCTTACTTACGGTTGACGGGAGGGTAAACATTGGGATATCATACCCGTTTTGTTTGTAGTCTTAATATTATTTACCTGAGCCCTTAACACGAACGCGTGACGTAAACGTAACGTAAATTTGAACAATTTTTTTTATTGGAAATACAACTATCCTATAATATTTTGATGGAATTTTTTGCGATTATTCAGGCGCGACGCGACACCGATAGAACAATTTCCGAGAAAATTCATATACATTTTTCCACCCGAGTGACTTGACTCATGCTGTCGCGTCACAATGGCACTTTTTCATTAGTCGATAACTCGGTCGATATACAGCATGCAGGGACTGCCCACGCGGGGTAAAGAGTTATGAAAGTCATAAGTCGATAACGTGGTCGGTACACCGTCTGCGAGGAATCTCCGTAGTGGGTGTAGCGACCAATGAAATTTATCGGTCGGTAAAAAGCTTGCGGAGACTCACACTCAATGAAAATGTGCCATTAAAACAACTGCCAAACGTGCCGTGCAGTTTCTCCGTTTACCGCAATCGACAAAACGATTCCCCGAATACGAGTCCTAAGACTGCCTGTCCACTGAAGCGGAGCGAGGCAGCGGAGCGGAGAAATGTGCCAATATTAACCAATAGGAGCGGAGCTCTGAAGCGGAGTTTAGATTCTATTGGTTAATATTGGCACATTTATTTATTTTATTTATTTATTTATTAGACCAGAAATAGTAAACATGTAACACTTTAGCTACTTAAAATTATTATGCTTAAAAGTAATTTAGTAACAATTGTGTCCAATTATTAGCATCTGCTGCCGAACTAGGTTTATAGCCTGTGTTTTAGCATGCAGCGCCTCAAGCCCTTGGACTGGGTATGCGAGTATGAGCTTAAGAACAAAATTTCATTTAAAATATGAACTTAATTTACTTTAAAAATAATGAAAGGGTTGCTGTCCTCTGGGTGTGTAAGGTGAAGGAGGTGAGTGTATGTGTGTGAGAGACATTTCTCCGCTCCGCTGCCTCGCTCCGCTCCAGTGGTCAAGCAGCCTAAGGCATGCCTTACAGAAATCTCCAACACCCCAAATGCCGGCCCTATTGACTAATGAAAATGGTTCCCTGCATGCGGGGCCTATGGCATGCGTCACAGAAATCTCCCGCATCCCGCATACGAGTCCTATCGACCAATAAAAATGAGCCTACAGGTATAATAAAGTCTTAAACTAAGTAAATATTAAAGTGAGAAATGAAAATTTTCAGTTTTGAAATCGTTCGAATTTACGTTACGTTTATTCCGCGCGTTCGTGCACTTCGGATGGTAGGAAGGCTGTTGGTAATAAATCTTTTAAAAATAGTAATACATCCTAAAATGTGTGATAACTGGATAAAAATCTCCTTTCATACAGAAAAGATGCCTTATCCATTCGGTGGCTCAATTTTAAACCTTTATATTCCAGTCCACATGGCTAAACGTGGGATCTCAGGAGGAGCAGAGCTCTAATGGGATGGTTGCCGAGAAACGGTAGAAGGTGCGTTGGCAGACCAATAGCCAGAAGGGTGGACGACCTACAGAAGAAAATACATTGGACGTTGATATATCTAGGAACCTGTTTTTTTAGGTAGGGCATCTCGTAGTTGACCTCTGAGATCATGACTACTTAACCGGGCTTTCTTGTGAGTGCCTTAAGCTACTACACTTAAAACCACCAGCCAGGGGTTATTCAACTCGTGGCCCCCGGCAACAGGGCAACCGAAGGAACATGGGTGGGTTTTAGTCAGTAAGAGTCTAAGAGTCTGACACGCCCTCCTGCTCCGCCCAGAGCGGGAGAAGGTATTTGATAATTTCCCACGCAAAAAAAAAAATGGGTTATTCAACTATGCTAATTAAAACTAGGTAAACGCTCGCTAAGGGCACCCCCTGAGGGGTACGAACCTCGGCTTAGGGCGTCAACCGAAGGGAGGACATCAAGGATGGGACGGGCTGGAGGGTAACCTGTTCCGCCCAACCATTCCTAAAGAGCCATAAAAAACCCCGAAAGAAATCGACACGTGTTTCACCTCTCAACGAGGCATCCTGAGGATGACGATTGACTTGTCGCGAACCCGAACACTGCGTGTTGTTACACTGAACGCTGGACGCAGCGACTGCGCCAAACGCTCAACAGGCTTGCTTACTAAATTTATCAACGTCTATTGTATTTTATTATGGATTTCCGCAAGGTCACGACTGAATCAATTAACTGACCTTCAGAAGATCGCGGGGAAAACCTGGATGAGACTCGCACGGACGAGGGAAGCATGGCACAAAAGGGAGGAGGCCTACACTCAGCAGTGCGTGGAACAAGGCTGCCAATGATGATGATGATGATGATATTCCAGTCCATTGATTGCCTCGTTCTTCGAGTGGCCGAAAGCACAACTGCTGATGCTGGGGCCACACCAACGGGAAACGCCGCCGCGCCGTTGATTATCGCGAGCATGAACGTGGAGCCAAGGATGCCTGAATTACATTTGAGTTTTTTAAGATGTTTGCCTCACAAATAACTTCTTGAGTGCGTTGATAAACACCATCATACACGACCCGAAACAACTTTCTTTAAAACTCCGAAGAAAGGCAAATTCCCGTAAATAAAAACGTTCATAATCTATAGTGCGTTCATTATAACTTGACTCGTAAAGTCGTGACGCGATTGGTAGCATTGAATTTTGCAGTCTTATTTTTAATACGAATAGAATTCAAACAGGCGACTGACAGAACAGTACTAGGTACCAATCACACGACTGCAAAATTCAGTGCTATCCTATCGCGTCACAGGTCAAGTATAATGAACGCACTTTAGTCGCTCTCATAACTCAGCGACAATCAATGTCAAAAACTTGTCAAAATTGTGGGGAAATTATAAGTATTTTTGACAGATTGAGTTTGAGATTAGAATGCGAACGTTTTTAAAAATACAGGAATTGCCCCTTAGATTTTAGATAAAATTGTCTTCTGTCTCTCCAAAGCTCTCAATTCACCCCAACGGGGAGGCCAGATCCTGTTACAATGTCCCTTGCGAAATAAACATTTGAACCCCTTCCATATCCGAACTCTTCACCACTCAAACTAAGTTCTTTTTCTCGCCAAAAACATTTAATTGTGTTGCCAACTTTTTGTTGTGTAAGAGCTGGCAAAGTTTTCCTTCAATCTATCTTGTAAGCCCTCAGCAAACCTCTTTAGGGCGCTTCGATCCGGTAAATCAATAAGCGGAACCCACTTTGAAAGTTGGTAAACTCTTCTACGCAGAATAGAACGACTATTGTAAATGGGGACTGGTGACAAAAAGTAATATCTCCTGAATGCTTTCGAAGTATCTATACGAGAGGGGTTCGTAACAGCCACACGGGTCGATCGGTTAGGTTAAGCTACACTTGCTGCGGTTGCTTCGCGAATGGGTGACCATTCGTAGATCAGTTGTTACGGGTAGCCAGAAGCCAATTATGCCAAGAGGTATCGAATTACCCAGTAACAAATATTAATATTAGTGATAAACATAATTATGAATTGAATTAATACTGAGCGAAGAAAATGCAAATGAATAAGGTTCTAATGCGATTACGTAAAAAAACAACCACATATTTGTCAAACAAATGATTAAATTTTTACGAACTCTTAGCCGAACGCATTACGAAGTTCAACGAAAACTACCAAATCAAATGCGTGTGCCAGAAAAAGGTGGTGCAATAGCAATAATTCCTTCTCGCTCCCGGGTGCACGTTTCTGCTACTCTGTACCTACAGTAAGTCGTTACAGATCGGTTTACCCGGCTCATAGAAACCACGGTGTCACGTGACTGACGTCATGATGGACTTTATTTTGTAAGGAAATTGAATTTAGTATAAGCCGGACGCGCCTACGAGTTATTTTAGCGCAGTGTTTTGTTGTTGGGTTATTAAGACAATTTTTAATGTACAGTAAGCGCTCAAAAGTGCATAAGCACGCTAAGAGTCGTATTGCTGTGAACACGCGGTATAGTCCGTACATTTGTATGTGTAAACAGTCAGACGTCTGTGGTGTGAGTGCCGTACACACACAACAGAGAACGCATATTTGCACTACACACTGTCGTATCGTCACGGTTCGCGGGCGCCGCACTTATATTTCCATCACTTTTGTTAGCATGCATTATACGCGTGACCTTGGCCAGTGTATGGCATTGCTAAAATTCGAAAGTAAATTATAAGTGCAGATAGCAGAAGGCGTTAAGCGTTGGTCTTAGATTCAAGATGGCTAAGGTTCTAATCTCGTAAATCACAGCGCTGTTTTTGCAAATATTATTATTTTTGTTTGCAATAATAATATTTTCAAATATTCCTGCCTATTTATTAATGTTGTTATTGCAATAAAGGGTTTAGAATAAAAATGCGTGATGTGTGATGATAAAAAATTAATAATATTTATTCGTTATATTTATTTTACTTAAGTATAGTTAATAAACTGCTACAATTATTTATCATTACTTCACCTGAATACTATGTGAAATAGATGTCTAGAAACTTAGAAGCAATTTGTATTATTTTGACATATTTAAATTTTGAAATATTTTAAATTTTAAATGGATTTTTTTCACCATATATATAAAGCTTTGATCATGTTCGAAGTAATTAAGCAATAAATAAGAATATTAGTCTACTTAAAATGTAAAAAAATCTACTGACAATATTGTTGATTTTAAGGTTAAGTATTATTTTAAATTTTATTTGGCTTTAGTAAATATTGGTTGGTATTGAGGTTATAGCTTAAGTATTCATTTTCTTTACGAAAAGAAGATTGAAACTAAACCTCAAATTTTAAAAATATATATATATAAAATATATATAATATATATATATAATATTACTAAAATAATATTAATTAAACAATTTCGGTCTATCTGCAAGAAATACGACAAACACCCTATTGAAACGTGCTTAAAAAATTCGTTACCATAAATTCATGCAATAATGACTCTGTTGTTTATTAAGTTGGTACGGTCAATATTTTAAGGTCAAAAACGGTTTTCTAGCTGGTCTTCAGTGATGCAAGCCTTCAGAGTGCACGGCGAACGGTTCATAATGACGTGTTTTTAATAATTCAGCAAAATATCTCGTTGGTATGAAACCATTTGTTTCATATTCATTCATCATTTGACGTCGCTGCACCTCGATAATAAGCCCCTTCCTCATATCTCTTAACCCTCACAGTATTTCTCTAGAACAAAGAAAAACATTGTTTTTATTACACATAATACCTAATTATTTATTATTCATTAATCGAATTAAACCTCATAATGAATTTAAAACTTTAAAGGCATCTTCTGTCTCAACAATACCTCTGTTCTATCAACAATATCCTTGATTAAGATTTATGTTTACTAAAATATGAAATATATAAATGATAACACTCACACTTAGTCCGGTTTCATTAGATATTCACTTCACTTTTACGCAGCGCAATAATATTCTCTGATCTGATCTGATCTCTTCAATATATTTTATGCCTGCTTTTTGAAAATAATAACTACAACACTGCGCTAAATACTCGTCACCAATATTATCCACGAGCCAACAAAGTTCTATTAATTGAATACTCGTAACGAACTGTATCTGTCTACCCCACAGAAAAATAATTTACTTAGTTTTCTGTGGTCTACCTGCTAAACTTTAATATTTATGTGAACAAGACGAATGAAACAAAAAAGGAATGATTATCGAACTAGTCATTGGTTGCAGACAAAGTGAGTGTGTGTGTGTACTGTGCGTGTCTATAGTATTGTAACAATTTATAGAAGAAGGTCGTAAGTCAAACCGAAGTGTCAGTCTATTGCTTTGTGAGATTGCTTATGGACTTTTGGTCGGTACTGTACGTAGGCGTTTTGTAAAAGGTATTTTAATTTTATGGTGTATCAAATACTTATAGTTTGATTATTCAATGACGATTAGAGTGGTTGTGTTCCGAATTTCCGAAGGGAAGCCGGTAGGAATCGGCTTATATGGACACTTCGCCCCTAACTGACACCTTATTTTTGTAAACGCGATTTTGCCCTTTATTTATATTACGTTACGGATCAATGTTCTATGCAAGTATTTTTACTTAAAAGGTCTTGGAAGTATTTCTTTTTTGTTAACGCGATTGTGCTCTTTATTTAAATAAGGTTACGGACTAATGTTCTACACAAGTATTTTTCTTCCACCATGGCGATCTTGTTCAAGTTTTCACTTCTGTCGGAACTCCCGGAGTGCCACTGTTTTTTTTTTTTTACTGGGTACGTTTTCCTATGACCTTTAACATGACAAATTATAAAGAGTACGTAATATAATAGTGTTGGTGTTAGAAAAGCATGAGTCTGTGAGTCTCGCAGGTCGGTTTATGATTTGGTTACAAACCCAACTTTTCCTTAAAATAAACATCAAAAGCTTTTCGACATAATTATACTGCTACAATTTAAAGGAAACCTATTTATAGGGTTTCATATTCAAATAGCTCGTTTCGTAATATAAAGGCGATTCAGAGCTATTGTTTAAAATAAATAATTTAATGTTTTCAGTAATAATAAAATGGAGTTGGAGTTGGTATTCAGTCGCGGTTTGTACTTGAATGTGTATAAATACATATTTATAATGAGCTATTGAAATGTTGGAATTTTGTCCAGTTCTATTGTCCAAAATAATGATTTGATTCATTTGAATGTACAAGCGCGCCACGAAAGAAGGTCCGCACAAAATTGAGAACTACAATTTTGGAACGAAGTTCTTTATCGCGGCTTGTAAACTTTCAGAAATCGTTACGCTAAAAAGAGTTAATACTTCCGACTGTCTTCTTCTAATTCAAAGATAAAGAAAGAGAGAGAGAGAGTTAACGCCGGCAGAAAAAACAAAAGAAAAGAGTAAAGTGATTACAGTGTCGTGGGATAAAATTGTACACAACGGCCCGAGTACACTGCATGCCGCGAGAGAGAGAAAGTGTGAATTTGGTCTAAATGAAAATCCAAGATGGCGGCTCCGAAAATTTTCAAATTTTTGTCATGGGTTTTTATAGTTTTCGAGGGTGCCAAAGCCGATAGTCAGGTCAAAATATAAATCCAAGATGGCGGCTGCGATTATATTTCAATTTTCTTCATGGGTGTCGTTTTTTATAGTTTTCGAGGGTGGTAAGCACTATCGGCTGATAGTGAAGTCAAAATGTAAATCCAAGATGGCGGCTGCAAGAATTTTTGACGGGGGTCCCCCGACCGCAGATGTGTTTTTAATGCAATGTGATGCAATGGCATAGATACTACCACCGCGTCTAAGGGCCTTCTTTCATGGCACGCACTATACCTACTGTCAATTATTTTCATATGTAGGGTACTACCACATATTGAATTGAATATAATTTCAATGAGTTATAAAATATTTCTACGAACTACATAAAATCATAACATGACGCCTGTAATTCCCGAAGGGTTAGGCAGAGGAATTCTTATAGTACACCTTTTTTTTTTGGGTGGGAAATTATAAAATAACTTCTCCCGCTCGGGAGGGCGTGTCAGACTCTTACTGACTAAAACCCACCCGTGTTCCTTCAGTTGCCATGTTGCCGGGGGCCACGCTCTCCCTTTCGGTTTTCTTCCTACATTTAGCCAGTTATATTTAAGTCCCATGTAATAAATAGGGAGCGAGTCTAGGAATTATACAATCTTCTTCATTCATTTTCGTGTGGTTAGTGACTAACCTGTACCCTAATTGCGTAATACACGATCAATCACATTTTTATGCGATTTGAAACAGATTGCTAATCCATTGTTTCAGAAGTTGAAAAAAAAAAAAATCTGCTCAACAACGTAAATAACGCAATGAATGTTGTTGAACTGTCAAAATGAAAAAAAATTGCCATAATCGTTTACGAAAATAAGTTACGCATTTAGGGTACTTGTGTCAGAGTTTTAAAGCCACCCATGGGCCTCTGACTTGGCTTCATAAGACATCGAGAAATATCTCTCAAGCATGCCGGTTTCCTCACGATGATTACAACAATATAACAGTATATTGTGTTTGTTAATCACAAACGAGAAATTGATGTGTAATGCGTTCATTTACACCACTTAATCAGCCTATACTGTTCCCACTGCTGGGACACAGGTCTCCTCTTTCTGTGAGTGGGAATGGGCCGTTATCCACCACGCGGACCCGACGCAGGTCGGTGGAGGAAACCGGCATATCCTAGAATCAAAAAATTCGAAAACATGTGGCATTTACCCCACGTTACTGTATTTCTATTTTCTTAATGTCCCTCGGCAAACTTCGTGTTTCGTCAGTTGTTGGATTTCTATCAGTTGCCCTTTGCACTTGGTGCTGACCGGACGCTCTCAATCGACTTGGAAGTATATAGAGTTGTTAATACTCTTTTAACTTAATGTAATTTATAAAAAAAAATGGGAGGAAAGCCGCTAAAGTCGCAGAGACGATAGATAAGAAAATAGTTTTACAGCTCTATATAGTTCACACGGAAATCAAACCAACAAAACAACAATAAAGTACTTAGTGCTGAATTCAAATTATTATACACGATAAATCTAATAATTGATGGACATGGAAATTAGCATTCGTTTGTATTCGGAAGTCCGATGATACCCGAGGGATATTAAGAAAATAGAAGTACGTGTACATTTACCGCACTCGTGTATTTTATGTCTTTTAAAATCCTAATGACCCCAATGACGTCAAGATGGACGAATTGTGCTGAGTACCAAAGCTTTAGTAGCAGCATCGTCTACTAAATGAACTCGTCCGACGTCACGTAGATACACAAACTCAGCAGATCGGGACTCTCACAATAATCAAGTTGGCAGCACTGGATTTGATTTGATGTCTTCAGACTGCTGAAGTAATTTATTGTGTCAATGTTTTGTTTATTATTCAGTTTCTGGTGTTTGAAATAAGCATAAAGGGAAAAAAATTTACCAGTGCGCAAACACGTGACTTTACTCATCGTTATGAACAACTTTTACTAAGGGACCAAAACTGAAATCGCGAAAAAATACGCGGCACTCCGGGAGTGCCGACAGAAGTGAAAACTTGATAAAAAATCGACACCGCGGTAATCAACGCGTTGATGTCTTTTACTCCACGGTGTCGGTAAATTGCGTTACAGTGTCGTGAAATCAATGGTTTAGTCCCATCTCAAAAATGCCCAACGCGCCTTAAGAAGTTTTCACTTCAAAAATAGCTGTTCCCTACATTTATGTCCGCATAACTCTTCAAAATGTAGGGAACAGCAGATTTTTTTTTGCGATTTCAGGTTTGGTGCCATAATAAAAGTTGTTCAAAATGATAAGTAAAGTCAGGTACTTAAGATTTAGAACTGGTTAAAAAAAAATCCTGTATATTTATTCAGTAGGTAAGTAAAGTCAGGGAAATTTGCATAATTTTAAATATTGCTGAATGAGCCTGTTCTTGTCTCGATTTCGCCTGATGGAAAGCTATAGATGAGGTCTATGATGGATCGAGCTCGCCCAGAAGATACCTGTTCACTCTTGCTTTGATGGCTGATGGGTTATACGTGGAAAGGAACACAGACGCTGGCAAAGAGTTCCATACTTTGGCTGTGCGCATAATAAATGTGTAGGAGAACCGCTGAGTACGACTGGACAGGATATCAATCAAGTGCGGATGGTACCCTGCAGTACGCCTGGTAGTCCGGTAATAAAAGGGCGATGGTGGGATCAGGTCGTGGAGCTCCTGCGCACACTCTCCGAAGTAGTCTGTATGCATATAGCATAATCAGCCTATAATGTTCCCACTGCTGGGACACAAGCCTCCTCTCGGTAAGTAAAGCGCCTATCAGGGTTCGAACCTTACGACCTCGTTAGCCGCGCTCGTTACCACTGAGCCACCACTGCTCTCTCACTGGTCGCTCATACTTGGGTAAAAATCTCTTTTTTCTCAAACATGCTTGGAAATTCGAACATTATTTTGACAACCTTCTTCGAGATAAATTGAAATTGCTGTCATCATCATCATCATCAGCCACTGCTGGGACACAGGCCTCCTCTCTATGAGAGGGAGTGGGCCGTAATCCACCACGCGGGCCCAGTGCGTGTTGGTAGATGTCACATGTCTTCGAATTTTCGGTTCTAGGACATGCTGGTTTCCTCACGATGTTTTCCTTCACCGTTTTGAGAGCAGTGGTGATGAAATAATTTACACAAAGTAAAGCGCCTGTCTGGGTACGAACCTACGACCTACAACTCGTAAGTCGCGGCCGTTAACACTGGACCACCACTGCTCTAAAATTGCTGTACTGGTAAAAAAAGCGATTAGGCGGCCAGTAATGTTCCTATGAAAATCCATAACTGTCATGTTACCAACTTTTTACTTTGACTCATGGCAACCAAGGAGGTAACATATCAAAGAATTTATTTAAATTTCGAACTGACCTAGCAAATAGAGCTGTTTAAAGTAAAGAAGAAACAAATGAACTCATAGGCGCGTGAAAAGTTGTCTTTGTTTGTCATTGAGTCTAGAATTTATAATTATTTTACTTAGTTTTTCCGCGTATTGTTTGAGAAAAGTACTATACAAGCCTTGGCCGCAATCAGGCATTGATGAACGATCCGCGACAGTAATGTACTATTAATAGTACTAGATGTGCCATATTAACACACCGTACACATTCAGTAGTCATATTAGGTACAGTCAACCGCACATCAATGGTAACACTTGCACTACGAAAATCGTGCTTCCAGCTACGACATAAAGGCGCTGTCAATGTAAAATTGTTATCACTGATGTGTGGTTGACTGATTGTCCCTAATATATTTAAATTACAACTGTCATTATTTGACAGTTGTATGAAATCAAATGAAACGTTATACCATGGCAAATTGACGTAGCTAATAGTAGATATAATGCCACACACTTGTGCATTTCACACAACACACTTCTTCTTGGGTACATTGCTCGCAGAACGGATGGCCGATGGGGTCGAAAGGTTCTGGAGTGGCGACCACATACCGGAAGACTTAGCGTTGGAAGGCCTCCCACAAGATGGACCGATGACCTTGTGAAGGCCGCAGGAATCCGCTGGATGCGAAAAGCACAGAATCGGTCGAAGTGGCGGTGCTTGGGGGAGGCCTATGTCCAGCAGCGGACGTCTTTCGGCTGAAATGATGATGATGATGATGACTTGTGCACTATAATATCTCCCTCGCCGAAGGCTAGTTAGTCTCCGTTGAGATTGGCCGCCATGGCCGAAATACGGTCTGGAAGACTATACAATGTCGCCCATCGGCATGTGCCCCCATCCGCATTTTGCTGAATGTTCATGAAAAATTATAGAAAAATAACTTCAAAGGGGGGTCTATCTTGCCTTTTTTTTCACCTCCATTTTTTTTGCATAGTCGGCAAATTTTAATAAAAATGTTATAAACGAAAAAAAACTAAATGTTATTATAAGCTTAACAATCCAAATCGAGCCAGTAACATCGGAGATATGGCAAACGCTACTCAAAACATAAAAATTGAAATTAAAAATTAAAGTTATTTTTCGATCATTTTTCATGAAGATTCAGAAAAATTCGGGCGGGCACATGCCGATGGGCGACATTGTATATATATAAACCACGCGAACAAAATTTCCAGTGCGGGCTTGGCTTTACTGTAAGGTACTTGTGCTCGTACCTACTCTAGTTGCAGAAGAAATAGTAATGACTAATGAGTGTTTACTTTAACAAGTTCTCCCTTGTTATGACTTGCGTGAGAATGTAAGCAGCTGACTGAACTTGCTTAGAAGTAACTTTAGATACTAAATAAGTAATGAATCCACTCCTGTAGCTTAAGAAACGAAAATTGAACCTGTAGCGAGGCCATCACGACATTTAAGGAAATAAATGCACAAAAATTAGAGTTAAGTGATTAAAAATGAGGCTTAAAAATATAAATGACGGAGAGGGTAGGTGTCTCTTTCGTTATTATCGGCCATATTTTAATTACTGTGGGCGTACTGTGGGTAGTGTTGGTTATTGCGCAATAGAAAAATCGTTTACAGTTTAGATCAAATTAGAATTTACTATCTAATTAATCACACTAGCAATTCACACACTGTAGGTACACGACACGACTATTGGGAACTTGTGACAGTTTCTTTGGCGCGGCGCCCACTATCGGTGGGCATCGGTACGGCTCGGTAGAGCTCGGGCGCTTTACGGTGGCTTCGGGTGCTTTACGGCGGCTTCGGGCGCCTGAGGGCTGCTTGGGGCGGCATCGGGCGCCTCAGAGCTGCCTCGCCAGTCGTAAACATACCTAAGGACGCTGGTTTCGGGCAGCTCGGGTGGCATTTTTGTGGCCAGACAAGTCGCAGAACAGTCATAACGTTCACCGCGCGCGCCTCCATTAGTTTGGCAACACCCAGAGGAAAATAAAAGGCAACAGCCTCATTAATTACACGTATAGGTTCGTTTTATTTATTTAT
This sequence comes from Agrochola litura, assembly GCA_949152395.1. Lineage (NCBI taxonomy): Eukaryota > Metazoa > Arthropoda > Insecta > Lepidoptera > Noctuidae > Agrochola > Agrochola litura. Next base: position 12,995,496 of record OX424514.1, on the reverse strand, counting down.
CGTAAATCATTAAACAAGTTATGAAATTCATCGAAAGTACATCTTTGCTTCCAAAGCTTATTCACCCAAAATATTATTTTTTGCCTTCACCCAAAATATTATTTTTTGCCTTAAGGCTCCAAGTTTCTCTTCTTCTTCAGCAAGTTGAACAATGAGAACTAAGTCCCAATCCACCATTATAAATACACACGAACAACTGTTTTCACGTAACGTTACGACTGCTCTACGACGTGTCTGCCACCCGAACTATTCTTAGTTTTGCCGAAACCAGCCTCGGCGTCCTTAGGTATGCTTACGACTGCCGAGGCAGCTCTGAGGCGCCCGAAGCCGCCCCAAGCAGCCCTCAGGCGCCCGAAGCCGCCGAAAAGTGCCCGAAGCCGCCGTAAAGCGCCCGAGCTCTACCGAGCCGTACCGATGCCCACCGATAGTGAGCGCCGCGCCTTAACGTGTTCACTGCTCGACCGCCACTGATGAACTCTCCTTAGCTCCGGCTCCGACCGGTCCGAGCGTTATGTTGTAGATTCTGCCAAGTGCCGCTAGGCGGCGCTGGCGCTCCAATTAGTCAAATCATGACGTATTTTCGAAATATATAAATAATTTAATTAATTGGTTTCGATATCAAAATCTTCTGAGATCATCACCATTAAAATATTGCGCTTTTATAATTTCTAACTTGACGATATTATCGCGTACGTCCACGTGTATAAAATGTATGTAAATACGTGTACGTGACGTCGTTGAGGAGCTCGTGGCTAAGTAATAACAGCCGCAAGGGTCGGATCCATCAGGTTAAGCTACGCTTGCCGGGGTTGGTCTGTGGATCACCTAGCACCTAGCTTCTGACGTTTCATAAGTGCCCTTGTAGGTTTATGTGAAATAAAATATTTTTAATTTTGAATTTTGATGGGTGACCATCTTAACATACCGAGACTCCTCCGTGCCTCGGAAAGCACGTTAAGTCGTTGGTTGGTCAGTCAGAAGCCCGAAAGTCTGCAAAACCAGTCAACCAGTCTTACCAAAGGGTATCTATTACCCAGTTACTGGGTTGTGGAGGTCAGATAGGCAGTCGCTCCATGTAAAATAAGGTATTCAGCTGCATCCGGTTAGACTGGAAGCCGACCCCAACATAGTTGGGAAAAGGCTAGGCAGATTGATTGATTAAAATACGTGTACGTTATAACGTTATCGTGAACTGAAATTTAAAACCATCTTCATAATTATATTTCCATACATTTTATTTCCCTGTGTTATCGTTATGCCGTGGACGTCCACGATATTATCGTCACGATAGAAATAATAAAAACCGCACAATGATAACCAAAACGATTACCAATCCCTACTTCCCGGCCAACTAAATAACCAGACATTTCATACTGATTTCCCAAAAAAAAAACAACCTCCCAATATTGCTGTTCCGAAAACCAAACAGCCAATCTTTTCTATATACAGGGTGGTAATGATCGACGCTAAGCGGCAGTAAAAACAGTCAGCGGACGCACAGCGGCGCCACTGAGCTGTAAAACACACAAACTGAACATACCTAGTTAGTGAAGGAAACCGCGTGATGTCATACTTAGTGAGATGGGTTCCGTATTTTGGAACGAAGTTCTTTAACGCGGCTTGTAAACTTTCAGAAATCGTCACGCTAAAAAGTATTAATACTTGCGACTGTCTTCTTCTAATTCAAAGAGAAAGAAAGAGAGAGAGAGAAAACGCCGGAAGAAAAAAACAAAATAGTAAACTGAAACCCGAGTACACATGCCGCGAGAGGGAGAAAGTGTGAATTTGGTCAAAATGAAAATCCAAAAAACTGTCTGAATACAAAAAGAAAACTCTTTAGTTATCTTCATGAAGGTTCTAGTAACGAATACGTCCATATAAGAAAAGTAAAACGGAATTGATTTAGCACATTGAAATAGATTACTTGATATGTCTATGATTTAGCATATCAATGGCACTCGACTAGATTTCGGCACTTACGTCAATGTCATCATAATATTATTAAAATCAACAATACTTTATTGTACAAAATTAACTGGCGAAATGTGGGTGTAGTTCTTCCCGTCTTATAGCGTCGATGGCAATCTAAATAGACTCGACCCAGAATTCGGCCACGTGTTGGGCGCCATCACTAGCGTCCATCAGTTCCAGTAACGTGCAGCTGACAGGACACGCAGGACACGACATTAAGTGTCCCATCGTTTGTGGAACAGCACCACATTCACACTCCAAGGCGGAGTTGTCTATGAATCTCCACCTGAACAGATTTTCCTTGCTTCGGCCAACCTGGGTCCGGAGTCTGTTTAAAGACTTCCAGGCTACCCAAGGCAACTCATGTCCAGATGGATCCATAATCCATGTGCAGGAGATCTTCAGCAGGTGGAACGAATGGTTTGGGTAAGGAAGCACTGTCTCGCCACAACTTCAGTCTCTCTTTCGGTCGTTCGCGAGAGAATGGAACGACACACTTTAAAAAACTGTTTCGACTTTTCAGCCTTTGCGGCACAAGGATTTTGTTGTGCAAAGGGTGTCGTGTGTCGAAGATAATTTTGGATCTTTCGCTGGAGCTTGTCACCGCTCTGCGAACTTACTGCTGGAGCTATTCCTGCTAGTGGATACAGCATTTGAACCGGAGTCGGTTTTAGGCAACCAGTGATGATCAGTAATGGTGTACTATATATAGGTATAGGTACACCTCTATCTAACTCTTCGGGGAAAACAAGGCGTGATGTTATGTTTATTGTACTATTGTCTAAATGTCTGTATTTCTGGTAAGTATGTTAATTGTATTATTGTCTTTTGTCTGTATTTCTGCTTAGTAAAGAGAATACAAATATAGATGTTGTCTTTAGTTGTTACCTTGACGTTAAAAAAACACTTATTTATTTCAGTCTAATCTTAAATGTCTTTTCCTTATGTGCACTTTACCTTTCTTTAAGATTTTCACCTACACAATAATATCAAATAAAAAAATACCCTTAACTTTCATTTATCGTCATTTTATTCGAACCCTTACTCATAACTACGCTGCCCATGGGGAAAAACAGTAAGTTCTGAACCGTACACCAAAGAACATAACATAAAAATAAAATAGCATATTTATTGCGGACCCCTAAAAAAGTTGTGCCTCCACTCTCCCCAGTTTATTTGCTTTTATACTTAAAGAACGCTCCAGCGCGGAAAATTGTGTCCTCTGCTTGCTAAACGAACATATTAAAATATTTCTTTTATATTACTAGCTGAGAAGTGGAAACTGTTTTAAAGTACAGTTACTTATTTGGTTTGCAAACTTTTCAGGTGTTCGGTGAATGTTTTGTACTTGATTTTATGTGGATTTCTAATGTTGGTATTCTATTTTCCTCTATGGCAATGGTGCCGATGTCGACAATTCTGCCAATGTCAGATGTGTTATGAGAAAACGTGCGAAGGAGGGAAAAAAAAATGAAATAAAAAATCTACTATCATAACAAGTTGAATTTAATGTGAAACTTGTTAACGGGTTTTAGTAGTACACTGAAACAGATAAAAAAATATTGTTAGTTATATTATTAAATATGTACATAAATGATCACAAACCAAACAAAAATCATCATAATTTGATGTCATTGACACGGATAAAAAACATCAAATGGTAGTCAAGACTGAATAATTAATTGAGTTATGTAAACTCTGTCTCATTCACACAAGTAGTGAGGTAGAGGTGCTGTCACTAATGTCATCTGTCAGCCTCCACAAATGTCATCTGTCATTCATCACAAATGGCGGTAAAAGTGAAACGGTGCATAAACAAGGGGCTTTATAATCAACTTAAATAAGGGATCAATACGATTCTACAAGGTACATACATACTTTGCTTTACTTCGCACACAGGGCTCGCCGAAAACTTAAGTACGGCCGAGAAAATATTGACAGCTCGCTTATTTTCTAATTAAGACACTTTCAACTTTAAGGAACTTTTGAGGTAGAATACGGAGTTCCTGCCAATTCAGTGACTATTGAAATAATCCAGACTCCGCGCTGGTACAAAGAATTTCCAAATTACGAAAACCCCAATAACACTTTTTATTATACACTTTTTAGTATTGTATAATTGCATATCACATGTGTGAGCACTGTGACCATGTTGTACATTCCATAAAGCTACCATTTACTGGGTACGTCTTTCATTGACTTGAATGTGCCCTGGCGGCTGAGAGTATGTCATGCTCACTCAAATGTCTCGCTGATGGTGGCGTGTGTGTTGAATCATTAAGTTCCCTTCAAAATGGTTGAGCTAAATGGTGCTGATCCATGTGTCATGTTCGTGAACGGGCGCCGTCAGTAGGGACTGGTCATCTCTTAGCTGCCACGGTTTATTTTAATTTATTTAAATTTTTGAATTGATATTATATTTTTATTACGGACGCTTTTAACGTGCACGTCTTTCTACATTGTTCTCACATGTATAAGTTCAACACGAATGATTTAACCAATATTTTGTAACAATATTTTGATTTAAAAGAGTGTCCGTGGAGTTTCTTGCCCGTTCTTCTCCATAGGTACCTACTACGCTTTGGAATGGGCAACTAGCTTCATTTTTCTGACTGACCGACCCCTTGACAATTCAAAAGTACCTGTAATTGGTTTATTTGAAATAAATGCTTTGAGTTTGAGTTTGAGTTTAAGACCCGGGCTCAGCAGTCGTGCTTACAACCACTAGGTAGATCACATTATTAGAATTCCTCAAATAAACTTGTACCAAATTTTTTTTTTTTAATTGGGCTCAGAGAACCACTGTTTGGATCCCGTTAAAAGCGACATCGTGGCAGACCAAGACGAAGATGGATAAGGACGAACTTGACTCCTACCGAAAGGACTGGCCCGTAATGGCAGAAGACGTTAAAAGTGCCGGTGGCCCGTACAAACTTGCTAAAGTTTCCACCAGATATTACGGAAGTCGTTTTACCGGAACCAAAACCGGACGTTTTAAACTTGATTGATCGGATTCGGAACCAGAACTGGAACTGAAGTCTAAGGTAGAAGAAAGATGTGTTCTGGGAAGGCTTAATGAAACAATTGAAATATAATTCTGTCTATGAGCCTGAAAATGAAATCAGTCAAACATTGGCGATAACATCCACAAACAAAACAATAAACTGAGACTTCAAGCGCGAACGTGTATAAAATAAACTAAAATTACACTGGCGACGAGTTAAAACTTATTTGTATGCGCTCTAGTCACGTGCATCGCTGCGTTTCGAACTTCGGTATAACTCCGATTCAAAATCATCGGAACCGAAGTCGGAATCGGAGGTGAAAAATTAATTGGAAGTTCCGACCTTTCGGTACCGGAACCGAAGCTCCGTAACATCCCTGGTTTGCACCAGTGGGGCGGGCAATAAAGATACTCAACAGCGTCTCTCAGCAAGTGGATATCTTTACATGCTTATTGGCGGAATTCCAGAGGGTGACACTTAACATTATTGTCCTCTGTATGACTTGTGCCGGTACTCAGACTCGTTCCTTGGGACTTGTTAAATTGATTATCCACGTTTTTCAATAGAAATAAACTTGGACCCTTTCAGTCAAAATAGTCATAGTTTAAAAAGATTTCATTTTGTTAAATTGGTCGTGGTATTTAATTGGTTTTTGGGTGACGTCTCCGAGTGTGGAAATTGTGACTACATTGTTGTATTGGGTTCCCCCACCTGTAAAAACAAATGTAAGTGATAATAGTAAATAAATAAATAAAAAACAGTGGCACTCCGGGAGTGTCGACAGAAGTGAATACTTTAACAATTTTATTGTGCAGGAAATACTTTTCTTTTGACGTGATAACGTCTTATAAATCGATGAACGCCGGCTGCACGCACGAAAAAGTGTCACGTTCCGCCTGAGCCGAGCGTGCAAGCGAGAGCGCGAAACAAGCGATAAAGAGGCACGATCGGCCTAAGCGTTCGGCTTATGACGTTATCACGTAAAATTATCGTCCGTAAGCCGACTTTACAGACAACCAATTTTTTTTAAGTCGGTTATAAAAGGTAAATGTCAATCATATCGTTGTCATGGCTCAATGTTTGGAATGTCATTAATCCCAAAGAAAATGTATCGCGCGTTGATGTCTTTTTAACGGTCAAAAGCTGGTGTCGGTTACAGTGTCGCGAGTTCAATTGTTTTTAAAGAAGTTTTTACTTCAAAAAGACAGATGTTTGTGGAAAAGAGAAAGAGAGGCCTTTGCCCAGCAGTGGGACAATACGGGGTAAATAGATAGAAATATATAGAATTATCTAAAACACAAAGTCTACATCACCAAACTAAAGTTTATATTCCAACCCCAAACGATACGTATTTAAACTGATACAGTGAACAGAATACTGCTATCAAACAAATTATTATGTTGTTTCATGTAAATACGGAAGCGATAGCGATCCCTGAACGCGATGGAAAACCATTGTGATATCGTCGTGATAAAATTGGAACGGTACCATTGTTTTAACAGGAAATAAATATTTTTAATAAAGAGTATCAATTAGTGAATCTACCTAGCCTTTTCCCAACTATGTGGGGTCGGCTTCCGATCTCACCAGATGCAGCTGAATACCAGTATTTTACATGGAGCGACTGCCTATCTGACCTTCACAACCCAGTTACTGAGAAACACGACACCCTTGGTAAGTCTGGTTGTCAGACTTTCGGGCTTCTGGCGACCCGTAAGAACTGTCAAAGATCTACAAATGACAGCCAGGACCAACGTCTTAACGTGCTTCCCGAGGCACGGAGGGGTCTTGGTATGTAAAGATGATCACCCATCTACGGACCAACCGCAGCGAGCGTAGATTAACCTGATCGATCAACCCGTGCGGCTGTTATTAGTTTATAACTTAGCCACAAGCCCCTCACGGCGCACGTAGTACGACTTAAAAGAAGCGAAATATTATTTGGGACTTAAAAGTGGAGAATTGTGGTAACAAACTCTGTCCAAACCCTGTAGGGAATACAAGAGGCTTCTGACTACCCGTAACGACTGTCAACGATCTACATGAATGACAACCGGGAACTCGGGATGTAATTGATGGTCATCCACGCACCGACCTCGGCTTATTTATTTATTTATTTATTTATTTATTTATTTATTTCTAAAACACTTAACCTATTACATTTTGGTTTTAGCCTCACAACGAAAACCTCTCAGGGTTTATCTGTGTGCGGCGAGCCGTTCAAGATTTTTTTTTTTTTTGTTTTACAAAAATGTTTCTTACATACTACTACGATGATATGACATCTACATCTACACCAATATTATAAGGAGGAAAGATTTGTATTCCTGTATGTAATGAATAAATTTAAAAACTTCTGGTCCGATCTCAAAATCTATTTTGCCGTTTGAAAGCTACATTATCACTGAGTAACATAGGCTATAATTTATAAAGATATTTTTTTATAAAGATATCACGCGGCCGAAGCCGCTGGCGGAAGCTAGTGATACATTTATTTTTAAGATGATGATAATAATTTACAGTACATTAATACATACATACATTAAGAGAAATTTTGTGTAAGGAAACGTTTTGATTTGTACTTATAACTTTTCGAATTTGCTTTGTATAACGTTTGTAAGTCTTCTGGCAGTTTACTAAGGAAAAGAGGTACTAAATATTCTTCAACCCTCATCCCGTACACATTATTGAACTTTGGTAGGATGTATTTATTTTTAAGTGGTATCGTTCTTAAGGGCTATCGTTGCTTAACCTTGAAGATAACGCTGAAAAACCAACTATCTATTTGGAAAAAGTACCTGATATTAACTCAAGGAGCTAATACTCCTTGAGTTTTTAGAGAGTATTTGAAAACTTGGTCGTGAAATATAACGGCTCAACGTGCTTTCTGAGGCACGGATATTAGGTATGCTGGGGCCACACCAACGGGAAACGCCGTTAATTATCGCGATGATAGACTTTATTCCGACGGGTTAAGGTCCATCATCGTGATAATTAACGGCGTTTCCCGTTGGTGTGGCCCGAGCATAAGAGTATCAATGAGTGACGATGACACTAATATTATAAAGGCGAAATGTTTGTGAGTGTGTGTGTGTATGTTTGTCTTTTCTTCATGCTTAAACGGCTGAACGGATTTGGATATAATTTGGTATACAGATAGTATATAACCTGGATTAACACATAGGATACTTTTTATCGCGATATTCCCACGGGATCGAGACTTCTGCGGGTGAAACCGCGGGGCGCAGCTAGTATTTAAATATAAGTAACAATTTTTGGGTAACTGTCTGTCTGTCGTATGGTCTAATGAATTCTGGGTAGCCTTGTGGTCTACATGGTCAGTCTTTACAGTAATAATTATCTGTTGCCCCAATTAGAGGAGAAAAAAATTTCTTTAAAGAAATGTTGATAGTGTCAAAACGCAGTTGATATTTGGCGCAGCCGCGAGGCACACTTCAGGAAAGTGTGTGTTAAATGATTATTTTACACTTTGTTTTTGTTTCCTTTTTTATTTTTTACTTGTGTTATAATTGTTGTGTTGTGTGCCTTTTTGTCTGTGCTAAATAAATGTATTTTCTTTCTTTCTTTCTTTTCTTTCTTTCAAAACAGCTCTTTGTGCATTTTCGCAGGTAATATACAGTTAAAGGTATCTAACCCATGGCTGTATTTAAAGAGTATAGCCGTGTGACTTCCGAATTTTCAGAGCGTACATTTTTGAGAGTCGTTACGGGTCATCAGAAGCCCGAAATTCTGACAACCAGTTTTGCCAAGGCGTATCGTCTCAAACACAAATTCAAAGCATTTATTACAATTAATCCATTTACAGGCACTTTTGAATTGTGAAAGAGTCGATTCGAGTCAGTTAGTCAGAAAGTTGAAGCTAGTTGCCCATTCCAAAACGTAGATCTCTATGGAGAAGAAAGGGCAAGAAACTCCGAGGACACTCTTTTAAATATAGATATTACAAAATCCTGGGTACATTATTCTTGTTGCTTCTATATGTCACAACAATGTAGAAAAAGTAATCAAAAGCAATTGAAAATATAAGATTAAAAATAAGCCCTGGTAGATAAGAGATGACCAGTCACAACTGACGGCGCCCGTTCACGAACATGACGCATGGGTCAGCACCATCCAGCTCGACCATTTTGTAGGGAACCAAATGATCCAACACAATCGCCACCGTCAGCGAGACATTTAAGTGAGCATGACATACTCTCAACTGCCATGCTCTTTCGTGTTACCCAGTTACTGGGTTGTGAAGTTCAGATAGGCAGTCACTCCATGTAAAATACTGGTATTTAGCTGCATTCGATTAGACTGGAAACCGACCCCAACATGGAAAAAGGCTAGGCAGGTGATGAATGTAATTTTGAGCGCATCATTGATTACTGAGTCAAAAAAGATGAATTGATGCGGAAATCTTGACAGCATTTATAATAAAAAGATCTCTCCTCACATAATTCTCACTCCAAACCCAATGCTATCGAGTACCAACATTAACAGTTAACCAAAACGAGTTACCAAGAGTTCACTGAGCAAAATAATCGACTTAACTTCGGGTACGGGGAAAATTCATTTATTTAATTAAGACTCGACAAACTTCCTGAACTTAGAGCGAATTAATGATTATAACATCTTATTTTAATTGAACATTAAATCGGAGGATTATTTAAATTTTCAGGGGATTGGTTAGTGAAATACGTTTCAGTTATTTATTCGTTCCATTATCTTGATTGATGAAATGTATGACGTAAATGTGATATAACCAAAACATTGATCAATGGACAATGCTATACTATCTTCTATATTTCTTTGGTACTGTTCGTCGAGTCATTGAGCTCCTTAAGTTCTAAGTTGAGCTACACGATTACTGACAAAAGCGTGCACTGACTGGACAGGTCCACTCAAATCTGTGTGGTTCTTTCCTGAAAAAACCATCTCAGACTTGCATGGTCCCCTGTGGTATTATCAAAACATTGCTCAATGGTTATGCTTTACTATCTTCTATATTTCATTGGTATTGTTCGTCGAGTCGTTGAGCTCCTTAAGTTCTGAGTTGAGCTACTTGATTACTGACAAAAGCGTGCACTGACTGGACAGGTCCACTCAAATCTGTGTGGTTCTTTCCTCAAAAAATCTCAGACATGTTAATGTCTGACATAACCATGGTCAGGCCATATGGGGACCATGCAGGTTACTGAATGGTCCCCATATGGCCTGACCATGATTATGTCTGGACTTTAAAGAGACCTCTGAGTTTGTTTCGGTAGTAAGGAAACACCGAACTCATTTTTTAAAACGATTTTTTTAATTTATCATGTCGATCTGTAATATGCCATTGCAGGGCAGGGATTCTTCTTCACTTTGCAAATTTTTGTTTTTTGATAATTTTAGAATTTTCCAAAAATAGTAGATCTGCCTTGTTTTTTCTTAACTACAAAGGTTCAGGCCAGATGCATCCAAATAAAGCACAACCGTTCACAAATTCTGACTCCAGACTGCCACTGAGGACCCCCCACCTTTTTCTAAAATCAATAACACTATAAGTACTGTAGTGCATATAATACTACGTTATATTTTACTAGATATGTCCTACTTTGTCCCCAACAAAACCGCGCAACTATAAACATCTAACTTCCATCATTAATTCAAGGGTCGAAACATTTTATAGACAAACACAAAAAGATATCAAACCTACCCTTTTTGCACTATTCGACGACAGAGCACCGCAATAAAGTTATTACACTGGCGCATGAGAATATTTGGACCACTACTCTGATGCCCGCACTATACAGCGGGTTGAAAAAACATTGCAATGTAGGGTGAAATGTGGGGGTGAAATATGGGTTGAAATTAAATTTCGGATATGGGTTTTACGTGTGAAATGTTTTTTTCGTGGAGTGGTAATGCTTTGTCTACTGGCCAGTAATGTTATTGGAAAAAAGCGTCAAACAGAAACGAAATATTTTGAATCTGTAAAAGTTTGTTGTTTTAGTCTACTATTATTTACTAAAAGCTGTTAAGTAGGGACTATACTAATTATAGTTTACTTAGCTAATCCTAAGAAAATGCTAGAGAAAAGCTCAGAAAAATTTAATAGGAAAACCTTCTCGTTTAAAAAAAATCCTTTAATGGTCGTTTCTCTGTGCAATCACTAGTTTCCCGCGGGGTAATTACGTAACATACTTACAATGGCAATGCCTTTCATTTAGACAGCTCAACAACATTAATTGAGTTATTTATTTTGTTGACCTGACGTATTTTTCAAACATACGAAGCAATGGATTAGCAATTTCCATGAAAATCTTATGGATTGTGATTGAAAATGACATAATTAGGGTGCCGATCCTAAATGAACACTTCAAACATGAAGCTACCTAAATTCCATTAAAAATAATAATATAAAACGTTAAATCCGTTACATGTTACTTCAAAAGTAGGTCATGAGCTTTCGAATAGCTGAAATTCCGTAAAAACTAATTTTGTTGTTTTTGCGCAGTGTATCCGAGCCAAATGTTGCGGACGCAAAAACTGAAAAAATAAATAGTTAACGAACGAAACTATTGCTATCCTGGCTATGTAGAAAAATAAATTCTAAGCACTGTATTGGAATAAATAAACGACGAATTGATGATTTTCATTCCATTTTCTAAAAGTGAAGGGAACACACAAGTCATTACAAACTTTAATCAAATAAAAATATAAATTACCCAATTCATTTTAAGCCTGCACCGCTGGTGGAGTGCCACATAATGCTCGACCTTTGGGTTTGTCCATCGGGAATTTCTCGGAGATTTATTCGCGGTTTCTGACAATAGGCTGGCCTCCTATGACATGAGGTTTAAATATAAATAGCGAAATGTGGATACACGTCTACCTAACAGGCGTCATATTATATTAAAAAATCCTATCCGTTTAACTAAAAATGCTACACCAATGTTCCTATCAAGCCTCTACAAGAACCAAAACTACACAACAACCACTTACTACCCGAAACACCCTGTATAACATCCGTTAAACGTACGTATGTGGTCTCATGAATATTCCGGATCCACGATGAGATTTATTACGGCCCGGTTTTCCGTCTTCCTCCAGATTTATGCGTCGGACGAACCGTACGGCCCGGATCGGTTGTCGGCCAGCACCCGCCGAATTAGATTTGTGACTGAGCGTGTGAGTTCGTTAATAATTTATAGTTTGATGTTAATATGCAGGTAGAGGATGCTAGGATGCTGGTACAGTAGGTAAATATTGTATGGTTTTATTCAGTATTCGCCAACAAATTGCTGTCGAACAGAAATACATATTTCAGTGACGATGCACGATTTAAAGTAAGGAAGAATTTTCTTACATCAACACTGGGTGTGAAATGGGGAGTAAAAAAATGTTTGAACAATCTCCAAAAACTAAGACGGAGACAAAACGCTTTTATATTATTTTTTTTAAATCGCGAGACTGTTACCGACCGTCAGTCAACGTCGGACAGTTTAATTAAACCACTCAAAATAGACACATAAATTTGGAAATTGCAAGTACATTAAGAAAGTATTTATTGAAACTCAAACTGTGGTGCGGGGTGCTGGTTAAGACTCAGTGAATTACATGTCTCAGCATTGAGAAAGGTATTCATGAGGTAATCGTTAAAATATTTTCTACATAGTCGACAAGACAAATTCTGCAACCAATTAGTTAGCTTTGGTTTCAGGTGGTCACATTAGAAACGTCACATTATTGCTAGCCAGCACCCCAATTGCATAACACACTTTAATCGCAATCTGAAGGATTTTGAAGGAAATTACATCGTTATGTTTGAAACATTTGTCTGCTCGAAAACGTAAATGACGCAATTAATGTTGTTGAATTGTCAAAATTAAACGCATTGCCATTGTACCTAAGTCTGTTATACAATCACCCCGCTAACCATAAACCATATGATGCTCAAAAAGTAGAACTTTTAACTTCTTAACCACTTCCAATACCCTTTCATCCATTACGAACACAAAAATCCTTTTACCCCTTTCACCCCCTACAGACACAAAATCGTTCATACTCAACGATTCGCCTTAAAGATCGTTGAAGTATAAAAATATGACAATCACTAATACGGTCGGTTCGCACGGGTGGCTCTGAATTTATAGCCTACGACAAAATGTTGCACGCTCCGGTGAATTTGTGAGATTTAATGGAAGCGACTTGGTTTGTGATTTAGTTTTGAATTTTGTTATTATTAGGTACTTTTTAAGTTGGTAATTATTCTTTAAAAAAATTATGAGTCGAAGTTTACTTCTGTGCTTTACGAAAATTTATTTTACAATTAACTATTTACACTAGGTACTCAATTAAAATTACTAACTAACTATACAAATAAATACAAAAACAAAAGGACACAAACGTCGAAGTACTCGTTCGCATCGCTGTCATCCGGAAACGTGCCCAGAAGACTGGCAGCATTGCCACGTTGAATGGCAATGCTAATTCTTTGGCCAAAGAACGAGCCAGTCACGTAAACTGTCGACCAATCGGCGAGAAATTTCCTTTTTAAGTTTATCTTAGAAATAACTGACATTGTTGAAGGAAAACGTCATTATATGCACCTAGTTAATGTTAGTATTGCAATTAAATGAAAGAAATTTTAAAACTCATATTAAAAGTACACTTTGTAAACCAAAATATTATAAATTATAGGATTATATCCAAGATAAGAGTGCTTGGAAACATGCTGGTCCTGCTCCAAATGACAGTTTAGAATCTAGACAAAATAAAACTGGTTGCTAAATTATAATTTATTATTTTTTGTTTTATGACATTGATTTTATATTCTTTGATTTTCCTCACACTAACTTATTAATTGTAAAACTTTAAGAAAATCGTCTACTTTTATAATTTTTGTAAATATGTGAGCAAAAAAATAAAAAAATGTACATATCTATCAAATAATGAATTTATCGGTCGTTACTTCATTTTTAATTCTTTTTACGGTATAGTATTTTTTTTTTTTAAACTAATGCATGTAGGTACCTATACAAAATATTGTAAAACATTTTAAAAGAGTGTTAGGTTTCAATTTATTATACTGGCAGCACCGAAAGATTCGATGTGTCCTTCTGGGTTGGGCGCTCGTGACGGTAGGACGTGCTTAGTGGCGGTGTCGGTAAAAATACAGATTGGCATAGAATTGGTTGGAGATCTACTGTAAATTAAGGTAACCTATTAGTTTTATGGTAAATATAAGAATACTGATTTGATGGTGAAATGAATTGTGATATTATGTGGGGAATAGAAGATGTGATGGTATGGTGTAGAATATTGAATTTGATGTTGGCAAAGAAATATAAATGACTGACAAATATCTTGGTGTTTCATATTACTTCCTTATCCCTGAAATACTGTAAATATGTAGTTTTATTATATTTCAGAAGTGGGATGTGGCCCGCTTATTTCTTTTGCATTATAATAGAATTCATTTAAAAGTATTATTAACGGTTAAAATTGAATTTTAGAAATACCTAACCTACCTACATCACATCTCTTTTGGTATATTCGAATTTTCGGTTACAAAAATTAAATAGACTGTGATCCGTATAGTACCACTTTATGAAGGTTATGTGAAGGTCACATTTTTCTTTCTCTAAATTGATCTCCTGGATAAGTTCGAGGGGTGCAAGGGGAAGTAAAATCTTGTTATTTTTGAGCTACGACCTACCGTTTAGAAGATATTAGACATTTTAACTTTTTCACGGCTTGTTCGAAAAGGAGTCAAACCCGTTGTTATGAGTTTCAGATAATGTTTCGCGACAGTGAAGCGTCCTCACTGGGCACCGGCTGACGACCCCGGCCCGAAGTGGTATCCATTCAGGGGTAGAACTGGGAACTAGTCGCAGTCATAGCCGACGCCATGGGGGTCGCAGGCACCGTGGTCGGAGTTTCGTGTGCAGCGTCCATTGTGAGCGGACCGCGGGATGTGCGAGCGAGAGCCGGCAAAAGCGGTTACGCTGCTGCAGCTGGACGCCAGTGCAGCTGGACGCCAGTGCAGCTGGACGCCAGTGCAGCTGGACGCCTGTACAGCTAGATGCCAGTGCAACTGGATGCCAGTGAAGCTGGACGCCTGTATAGCTGGATGCTAGTGCAGTCGCACTTGGTGCTGATAATCGGTGCTGTTGCTTCAATATCTTTTCATTATATCATTTTAGTTACGTATTTATTCAAAATCATTTATTTACAAATAAGGTACAGAAAGTTTTTAAGATAATTATTTCTATCTTATATTATGCCTTTAATTACGGAGTGCACATACTGGATTATTATTTTGAGAAATTAATTAATTAAGTTATATAATGGATGCGATTAGTAAATAATATTAAATTAAATCCTTGTTCATAAATGGCATCAAAATACTACAATTTACAACTTATAACTTACTGTACTTGGGATTCAGTTATACAATTCGATACACATGATAAAGCTGTTGTTGGATCTGAGTGTGAGTTTCGTCTTGGGTTGATATAACTAGTTAGTATTACGAGATCAATACTCAATTCTTTATTGCGTTCCATATGTATTACATAGAAAACATAACAAAGTAAAAGATCAATATGGACCCTGTCGGGCATCAAGGGGCATATAGTAGCTTGTTGCCTGCTGTTAGTTTCTTACATTTGATTAATAGTACTTCCCAGATGTCATAAGGTAAACTAACTAAGTTTTAATGAGGACAAATAGGAGAAATCAATCCGGATAAGTTTATGTACAATTTTATTGTGTCTAAAGTTATTAGTATTCCTAGTTAATTATAATGTGTAGATTGACTGGTTTGAGATTTGATTAATTATATCTGGAACGATAAGGATGAGAATATGTATGTGAATATGACACATATGTAGCACACATGTATATATGTATGTAACTGTTATTTTGTGATACTTCTGTGAATATCAAAATTATAATTTCGAACAATCAGTATATACTTATGTATTTATGCTTGTGAGAGCGTTCACAAGTTATGAGCACGGTTGGCGAGAGCGTTCGCTACCACCGTGACTTTATGATTATATGTATTTATGTACTTATGCTTGTGAGAGCGGTCACAAGTTATGTCGCCATGATTGGTGAGAGCGTTCACTACTATCATGACTTTATGATTATATTTATGTATTTATGCTTATGCGAGCGGTCACAAGTTATGTCACCGTGGTTGGCGAGAGCGTTTGCTACCACCGTGACTTCATGATTATAATTATGTATTTATACTTGTGAGAGCGGTCACAAGTTATGTCACCATAGTTCGAGAGAGCGTACATTGCCACCGCGACTTGATAATTATTTTTATGTATTTAATATGAGAAGGAGGGTTCAAGAAATTATGAAAAGTATAGAATAGTTCTTTAGTTGCACAGAAAGTAGGTACAAGTTACAGATGTTAAGTTTAAAATTGATCCTTATACTAACTACCTCAATTAAGGCATGCAAACAGTTTAAGCTATGATAAAGACTCCCTTAATATAATATTATTAAAACTTTCAATCAAAACAATACAAGTTTACCATGTCAAGATGAAATTTAGTAAATAATTTGAAATAAGCAATACCTACAATACATAATGTCAAGTTGACTAAAATGGGATCATAAATTCGTCAAGTTCGAGGTCAATACGGTTAAATTAACATGATTTAGTACAAGTCAAGAGTACAGAGATTTATTTATTATTATTAGATATATAATAACAATTTACATTCTCATCAGAAAAAAAAAACGCCTATTTATTTTATTTTATTTTCTTATTTAACTCGAACCCAAATGATTCATATTGTTGTTACTTGAGTAATAACATTTATTAATTAATTGATCTGACAATTTATTTTTGAAAAGTGGAAATGTCTCATTTTATTACATCGGGTATTTTGTTAAATATGGTTAGTAAGAAGCTACTGGTTAGAACATATACAGTTAGTTCTGATAATAATATCAAGGAATTGAATTGTTTTAGTTTAGAATCAGATTATAAGATAGATAGACAGTTAGATAGAATATTCTTTATTATGTACACCATAAAAATTACAGACATTATATTCAGAAATTTTACATTGGGTGTCACAATGGGCGGTCTTATCGCTAAAAGCGATCTTTTACTGACAACCTTTGGATGGATTTAAATGGCAAAGGAGAGACAATACTGCAGGTAGTCAGTGGTGTACCATTTACATATACAACAGATACACAGATACATAAAGCATATATTTACCTATATAAATATATATATATTAGATAAATAACAGATACACCTATATAAAATTATAAACATGAAAAAAGAGCAAGGAACTACATGTAATGATGATGTTTAAGGAGAGAGGAAGTGTTTAAACCCCAACAGAAGCTTGTTTGGTCGTAATTTAATCCTTGGTAGTGAGAATATTATGAATGAAATATTTTTAGATACAAGACGGTTATCTGAAAAATAATGATTAAGTTGATTAGGCAGGTGATGAATGAAATACGCCTAAATTGTGGAGTATGTAATTGGTCATAGGTTTTAAAAACAGAATAATTGTGTTGCATCAGAAGTTTATGATTTACGTTTCTTCATATGATACGGTTGACCTGAAAGAATAAAAATAATGATTAATAAGGAAATAGTAACAAATAATGTATGTTAATTAATCTATGAATTTTATGATTAAGTTATTGTTTGAAAGTGAAGCGGAAGTGTGAATTAAATATTATTATGCTGTTTTGTTAAAAGTCATGCTGTGTTAAAAATAATAGAGGCAAATGTTATGATTTTAATGAAACTGAAACCTTTAAGGGAAAATATCGATATTACTTAAGTTAGGCTAAAATGAAAATACATACTTATATATGATTGAGAGATGGAAGTCGAAGCATAGGCCATTCATTGGAAGTCGTACAGTGGCTGGCAAGTGAGAGTGCTTAACCAGTAAAGCTTGCGGTGCAATGTTTGGCACGTGCAGGATGTTATATCACTTATTGGAAATCGTACAGTGGCTGGCAAGTGAGAGTGCTTGATCAGTGAAGCTTGCGGTGCAATGAGTGACGGATGTAAATTAATATTGAAAAGTCTGTATGAGCTAATCAAACTGAGAAATTAACAAAATGCAATAATGTAATATCTTACTTTTTAAGCGTTTTTGGAGTAAATTGTCACTGACTAATGAATTTCATAGTTTTTGAGAATATTGTTAGCTCATGCTTGTAATATTTAACGCTAAATATTCAGGTCTTCTATAACGTTGATTGAACAAACAAACAACATAACGTTTATTTTATAATATAAAGCTTACGGACAAACTTGATGTCAGGAAGGTCGAATGTTAGCTTTTGATTTTAACGTAACTAAATCTTGTTGATAGGATGCAGATTATTTTGTAAATGTTTTATTTAATTATTTGACACTTTCTGAAACCGACTTCCGGTGCTGTAATTACAGTCTCCGCGGGCTTATTACGTATCTTGCAGAAGCCTAGCGATAGCGAAATTTGCGCAATAGTTGCTCTTAAATTGAAAATCCGTATTATGTATCGGCGATAGCCACACCATAGCAAACTAGCGATAGTGCTGCCTCTAGAGAACAATCAGTCAACTGAAGTGTGCAGTGGTCGCATGGTGATCGCGATTATTTCGTAATAAGCATAGTTTTTGGTAGCCGAGCGACAGCCATTGGCGAGCATATTTGGCGGTCAAATTGCGATAACCTTTTCCCGTGTTGTTGATCGCTTGCCTGTCGCTCGCTGATTGAAAAATATAAATTGGTCTTATAATTCGAAGAATTTTAACTAAAATTGTGTACCTACATTAAATTTAACTTCGTCGCGTGTTCATTAGAATAAACTGTGTGTAGCGTAAAAGACTATTCATTTAGTTATGTTTGCGTCTCTATTGATGTATTGGGTAAGGATGGCTAAGAAACTCTAAAAGTTCATCTAATTGGTCACCATTTTACACTGAAACAGGATTAGGTACTGTAAATTTTAAAGTTAACTTTATTAAGATAAGACATATTTATTTGCTCAAACATGTGTACACGTACAATAATAAAAACGTGCGTGAAGGATAACAAAAAAAAAAATACAAGACATGTTTGCCACATGCTATGCGTGCAAATTTGAATAGTTATGATTATTAATAATTAATTTCAAGTCAAACATTCATTTAATGTGAATTTAGCAAACAATAATAAATTAAAAATGTCGACATAAAAAATATATAGATATTCATAAAAACATCTAAGTTGAAATAAATGCTTCAGTCTTAAATTTATTAATATTACGTATAACTCTTTGTTTCTCATATTATTAATGTTTTAAAACTTATTTTAACTTATTGAGAACAGTCGATTAATGTTTGTAGTTCAAGTAAACACTGATTTCATCCACTTATCCATCTTGTAGCCGACGCTAAGCTATTTGATAAATTTCAAGTAGAAAATGGATTCTTTGTTTTTTTTCATGACAAAGATTTTGTTACATGTGTTTGAAAGTTGAATTTCTTATCACGTTAGTTTCGAAGATTGCTACTTATTTGTTTTGGCGCTAGTGTCGATAATTGCTGATTGCTATTTAATATGCGTAATAGACCTTAGGTTAGCGAATGGAAGTCGATTACAAACTTGATTGAAATAATATTTAATGTTTTATTTTGGAAGTTGCTTGGCACGCCACCTAGTTGCAGTTTTTAGATGTAGAAAGGTATAAAAGCAAATGTCAGTGCATTTTATAGTAAGTTCCGTGCAGAATGAAGAAATGTAAATGTGAGTACCATGTATCCATTTATAATGTTATTATGATGTTGTTAGACTTGAAAGTGAGTATGTCATGCACACTCAAATGGTTGAGTTAAATGGTGCATAGCCATGCGTCATGTTCATGAACGGGAGCCGTCAATTCAGACTGAACTGCCAGCGCTTATCTTTAATCGTGTGTTTTGAGTTGTTTGATTTTGTTTTTTTTACATTGTTCTCACATATAGAATCAACAATAATAATGTACCCAGGATTTTGTAATATCTTTATTTAAAAGAATATCATTGGAGTTTCTTGCCCGTTCTTCTCCATAGAGATCTACCTATGTTTTGGAATGGGCGACTAGCTTCAACTCTCTGAATAACTGACAACCCTTTAAAAATTTTAAAGTGCCTGTAAATGGTTTAATAGAAATAAATGTTTTGAGTTTTAGTCTACGTAATACCATCATATCACGACTAGTGGAAATTTCAATAATTTTTCTCTCATTTTTTTATATTCTGGCTAGAAGAACGGTTCTCAGTTTATAAGTTTTAGAAATAACGTATAAATAGTTGTAAGCCGAGTGTTAGGTTTTAGATGCTAATATTCACTTGCGTGCATGAGGACATGCACGATGTCAGGATGGTCGAGTGTTAGGTTTCAATTTATTATACTGGCAGCACCGAAAGATTCGATGTGTCCTTCTGGGTTGGGCGCTCGTGACGGTAGGACGTGCTTAGTGGCGGTGTCGGTAAAAATACAGATTGGCATAGAATTGGTTGGAGATCTACTGTAAATTAAGGTAACCTATTAGTTTTATGGTAAATATAAGAATACTGATTTGATGATGAAATGAATTGTGATATTATGTGGGGAATAGGAGATGTGATGGTATGGTGTAGAATATTGAATTTGATGTTGGCAAAGAAATATAAATGACTGACAAATATCTTGGTGTTTCATATTACTTCCTTATCCCTGAAATACTGTAAATATGTAGTTTTATTATAAGAGTAACGTAAACTTTTGGATGGGGAGATTAGAATCAATTCTATAATTTTGTAAATGACGTCCAAAGGTGCCATATAAGCCTATTTGAAATAAATTATTTGACTTTGACTTTAGTCTGAAATCACCAATCTGTCTTGAGCAAGCGTGGTGATTGATGATCAATGCTCGTGCCTTCTGTGTATGAGAAGTGGATTTTAACCTGCAGTGCGGCAATAATAGAGTGGACCTCTGCCCAACCCTTCGGGGAAACAAGGCGTGATGTTATGTTATGTTATGTTTATGTTATGTTTAACTTTACACTGGTGCCGATTCCCTTGTTCACAAACTAAACTAAATTTAAGTTCAGTGCATCTTTTTCTTTATATTTCATTAAGAAAAGGACAGAAGATAAATTTTAGTTTAGTCCTGTCAATTTAGTCAGCGCCTGTCACTACTCCATACAAGCTTAGACGTGATTAAAAACTTGCCTACTAAAATTACGTCAATTTACGTCAAGCGCTGACAAATTTGACAGGACTAAACTAAAATTCATCTTCTGTCCTTTTCTTAATGAAATAGAAAGAAAAAGATGCACTGAACTTAAATTTAGTTTAGTTTGTGAACAAGGGAATCGGCACCACTGTCTACCTTAACACTAACATAATTAATAGGAAAACTACGCGAGTTTTTTTGTTAAGAATAAACTCTGAAACTACATAACTCAGCTTTTTGCTAACATTTTTGGCTTAGCCAAGACTAAGGATAAACTAGAACATAAAAACTGGCCAATTGCGAATAAGGGTTCCGTACCACCGTACAATATTTAACACTACATCATTTTTAACAATAACAATTCATATACGGTATAATTAAAAAAAGTTAGTTATTAAAGGACACCCCCAATCCCCTTTAATTATTAACATTATTTAATTTTTATTATTTGTTGATATAGCAGCAATAGAAAGACACAATCTGTGAACATTTCAATGGTCTAGGTACCTATTACGGTTCATGAGATACAGCCCGTTGACAGACAGACTGACGGACAGCGGAGGTTTCGTTTGGCACCCTTGGGGTACGGAACTCTAAAAAATATTATATTTTATGACTAACAGTCATCGTAAAAAACTAAAAGATTTAACGCTCTTAGACGTTTTAAAATCTCCGCTCCTGCGTCCTATTTACATGAGATATATGTTCTCCAAAAACATCAGGTTTCTGATAAGCTGATCAACGGAAAAAAACACTAAGATACTGAAAAATTTCATGATAACTGCTGCTATTCATTATCATCATTATTTCAGTCCAAAGACGGTCACTGATGGACATAAGGCCTACCAAAGCGTCGCCACTTTGACAAGTCCTGTACTTCTCATCCAGCACGAACATCACCTGCAGGTCATCGATCCACCTTGTGAAAGCCTACTTATGCTGCGCCTTCCGTTACGCGATCGCCACTCCAGACTTCAGAACCTTTCGATTCCATCGATAATATTTTTTTGCGAGCATTGTGCCCTGCCAACTGCTGTGTTTCATTATCTTCCTGCCCTTGTCCCATGTTACGTGGGGTTGGCGCACTCGTTTTCTTCTTCCATTCTCCCTATCAACCGTCACGTCATCATTCACTCCCATTTCTTTCATATCATTGCCAACTACATAATTGGTGAATCTAAATAACAAAAGCCAATCAAATCATTTGAGAACAGAAACCGGGGTCTCTTCCAGTACGCTCACTCTTTGTTCCACACGAACAATTTATTCCACGTTGCGATATCTGTGACGTTCGCTACCGTATCTCGCGTCATCGTTATGATAACGACTGATACCGCGGAACTCTGCTGACAATATGTTACAGAAATAAGTATGCGTCGTACTGTGGTACAGGCATTATAAACAATGATAATTTTAAACAACAACAATATTAGTTAATTGATTCAGACGAAAATCCATTATAAAATACAATAGTCGAGGATATATTTAGTAACCTGTTCCGCTTAGTAACCTTATCGCTTTTGACGGGCGATAAGGCTCACTCTGTGTTCAGCGCTCGATGTGGCAACACGTCGTGTTCGGGTTCGCGACAAGTCAATCGTCATCCTGAGGATGCCTCGTTGCGAGGTGAAACACGTGTCGATTTCTTTCAGGGTTTTTTAAGGCTCTTTAAGCGGAACAGGTTACTAAATATATCCACGTCTACTGTATTTTAACAACAATATTAATATTTAGCTGATCCTCTAAAAACTTGAGCTTCTAATTATGCACACTTATTTTTTTAATGAGCCTATTTTTAACTTTCTGGCCTTGTCTCACAGTTGATCGCAGTATGTGCTAACCAGAAGACGGACCAGTTATCGCTACGCGACATCGATATCTCTACTTCTTCTTTTCGTGTGGTTAGTAACTAACCTGGTGACAGAGTTTTAAAGCCGCCGATAGGCCTCTGACTTGGCTTTACATGCCGTCGAGAAATATCTCTCAGGCATGCCAGAAACATTTTATTTTTTATTTATTAAGCAATATTGTAACTATCCTTGTAAATATTTCGTTGGTGTGCCTTGCTTGATAAATAAAAAATAAAATATTTCTTCTTGGTCACCCAGATAGCGGTAACCTTAATCGTAGAAGTAACAAACATTTTTCGATACCTGTATCGTAATTTATAAAGGTTTTCGGTCCCTGGTTCAAACACCTCGTCATTAACCTCTCATCAACTCTAATAGAAATACCTTAAAGGTCATGCCACACCAAAGTCGACCTTATTACACACGTTTACCCCAAAATACCTGATCGCTCCAATCACTTACAAGATGTTCCGATTCCGCGCCGGGAAATGAGCCGTGATGTTACCCGATTACGTGCGAAAAAAGGGGGTTACATGTATTTTACACCTGACGTAGATGTGCGAAGGTGTGCGGAAATTGGTCGGGCGTGGTTATCGGTTTAAGATTGTGGGGTAGTGTCGGGGAAGACTGTGTTTTTAAAAGGAAGTTTAGTTAAGTGAGATTCTCAATCTTAACGCTTAAGGGGAACGCTTATTGATTGATTCGCACAAATTTACTCGATGCTCACCGCTTCAGACATTCTCAGTAGCAGCCCTGAGTCTGGATTTGTGCCCGGTTTATAGTAATAAGCTGGGGATAGATTCTTACATAGGACTTAAACATTACTGGCAAAAAAACAGTGGCACTCCAGGAGTGCCGACAGAAGTCAAGATCGCCTTGGTGGAAGAAAAATACTTGCATAGAACATTGATCCGTAATGTAATATAAATAAAGAGCACAATCGAGTTTACAAAAATGAGGTGCCGGTAACGGTGTCGCGAGTTCAATTGTTTTTTCCCATCTCAAAAATGCCCAACGCGCCTAAAGAAGTTTTCACTTCAAAAATTGGTGAGCTGATCACCTCTGCCGAACCCTATAGGAAAGAAATACAAGCATGATCTTATGCGAAGCGATAAAAATAGGTCTGTCCCTCTCACACAGTGTCACTAGAATATTAATTCCCTGCACTATCCTAGCACACTTCAAAGCAACATTTAACACAGAGAGTGTAATTCTAAATTCACAGTCACGCACGCACAGGGTTGGTCAAAACGTGCTTTTAGTTCCGAGTGGGCGCTTTGACGGGCTCCATTAGCAACGCATGTTGATGAATGAGTGCATTTGAGCGCATGTTGTATGTAGGAAAATAGGTGAAGGTGTGGATGTGGTGTTGTGTGTACTGTTGCTAGAAAATATCACTCCGAAACTTGAAACAATTCTCGACTATTTAATCTAATATATAAAATTCTCGTGTCACAGTTTTCGTTGCCATACTCCTCCGAAACGGCTTGACCGATTTTGATGAAATTTTTTGTGCTTATCCGGTATCTATGAGAATCGGCCAACATCTATTTTTTTTTTTTCTATTTTAAGTGATAAGGGTGGTCCACCCTAAACATGTATATGGCAAAACAACGTTTGCTGGGTCAGCTAGTATATATATATATCTTTAAAAAAACTTTTTACAAAAAAAAACACCCAACTTCCAAAAAAAAACCACGACAAAGTGATAAATAACTTTAATTTCGGAAGTCGGTGTCTTGGGTTTTGTATTTTCGTTTTTTGCCACCGACTTTTCACTTTTTAGTGTTTTTTTTTGGAAGTCGTTTTTTTTTTGTAAAAAGTTTTTATTTTTCACTTTTTAGTTATGGTACCTACCCCACACACATTCGAATACCACTACCTGCTACCAGTGACAGGAACTTATCATATCATCTACAAATTAAGTGGGAAAAAAATACGTATTTTGTAGCTAACTCAAAAACTACCCAAGCAAAGTTTATAAAATTTATATGGGACCAATTTGAGAGCATACCCTTTGAAACAAAAAAAGAATTTTCAAAATCGGTTCACAAATGACGGAGAAATCGGTGGACATACATAAAAAAACAAACATACGCGACGAACATATAACCTCCTCCTTTTTGGAAGTCGGTTAAAAACACATATAAAGATAACACAAAAGTAATGCTTATTTCAACAGAAATTTCTTACAGCAGGACAGTGCTTTTTAAAATTTATTTTTTAGTAATTAATTTAAACAAGTCCGTTTTTTTTTCTTCATCGATGAACTATTTGTCTAGATTTTGAAAATTGACCATTGTAATGTTAATTAGATTAAATTCGGGGTGAGAGCCTGGTGATCCGTCACACAGGGTATCCTAGTATGGACGCCAGTCTCTCGCAAAGGATCATATCCGCTCAAGCCCCGGTGTCAAACAATGTTTGACACTTGGAGTGTAATCGTTGGTATTTGATGGGTAAGTCGCCTTTTTTAATCAACATATTAGATTTTTAATAATGTTAGGCACTTTTTTTGCCTAAATACGGCAAAAAAATTTTTTTTGGAACGAAGAAAGTTACGTAAGCAATAGAAATTCTAGGTCTTAAAAAATTTAGATTTTTTGTATTTTTTATTTTCAACGTTTGTCTCTAAAAACGCTTTTGTTAGATAACATAACTATCCATAATGTACCTTGCAAAATTTCGTGTGAATTGGTTAGCTAGTTTTATCAGAAATCGTTAAATTAGTGGACAATAGACTCGCCAACAAAAACGCGTAATTAATCTTAGTGAACATTTCTCACGAAAGTTATAAATATTTATGTTGGGTTCCTTATCTATCCGAGAACCGAAAACAATAGACTTTATCGTTCGACGCCTTCTAGGAAACTTGAGTATTTTGTTTATCTGAAGGTGAGTCATAAATCTTTTGCGTCGTGGGTGGTGGCGGGGCTTGACAGATGAGTCATCATCTGTCAAATAGGGCCATAAAGGATATCTTATCCATTTTTGTCAAAACGCTACAATTCTTGTCTGTATGTTTATAACTTTGTGAACTTTTGTGAAGAAAGAATTAAAAAAAATATTACTATAACTATTATTACAGGCAGGAGAGTTGGATAAGAGACGTAGATACAGTGTGTAAAAATGCCGGTTTCCTCACGAAGTTTTCCTTCACCGTTTTAAGAACAGTGATGTTAAATAATTTACACAAAGCAATGGGCCTGTCTAGCTCAATAATTCAATACTATATTATTTTATAAAATGACTGTTAGTTTCCTTTTTTAACTGACTTCAAAAAAAGGAGGAGGTTCTCAATTCGTCGGGATATTTTTTTTTAAATGTAGCATACATTAAAAAAAAATATTCGAAGACGGCTGGACCGATTTGAAAAATTCTTTTTTTGTTTGAAAGGGTATACTTTCAAGTTGGTCCCATTGTCATTTGGTCACGATCTAATGATGGGATCTTGGAGAAATCGAGGGAAATCTTCAAATATTAAAGGCACATCTATAGCGATTTGAGTATTTTTGATGAGCAGTTGACATAAGGCTTAGATAAATTACAAATTAACCCACTAAAAAGTGAAAAAAAAACCTTTTTACAAAAAATACAACTGACTTCCAAACTACAAAGTGAAAAATAACTTTAATTTCGGAAGTCGGTGTCAAAAAACTAAAATACTGATCCAAAGACACCGACTTCCGAAATTAAAATTATTTTTCACTTTATAGTTTGGAAGTCGGTTGTTTTTTTGTAAAAAGTTTTTTTAAATAATCATTTACTTAATGTGTATTTTGTACTAGCACTTAAGTTATATTATTTACGAAACATCTAAGTAATATAATAACTTATTTACCACTTGAACATTTTCTTCCATATAAGTTACCACCCTGTAGCGTTCGCCCTAAACGAACCTTAACAATCGAATTCGATAGCGAATCGAACAGCTGTGCAGAATAGAACACCTAATGTCTATTCAAATCCTTATTTCCAATTGATGTTATTTCCACCACAAACATCAACTTTATGATACCTAGTGTAAATAAAGATGATTTTAGACTGACTAGTACTGTTGAAAAAGTCATTAAAAAAAATAAGGTGGTAGCGCAAACTAAACCTTATGTGTAGGTTTTACAGCTATTTTTCCTAAAACTCGTGTTTGTTTGCATATTTGGCAACTAAATTGCGAAGGTAGATTCATCATCATCATCATCAGCCTATATTGTTCTCACTGCTGGGACACAGGCCTCCTCTCTGTGAGACGGAATGGGTCGTAATCCACCACGCGGGCCCAGTGCGGGTTGGTAGATGTCACATGTCTTCGAATTTTCGGTTCTAGGACATGCCGGTTTCCTCACGATGTTTTCCTTCATCGTTTTGAGAGCAGTGGTGATGAAATAATTTACACAAAGTAAAGCGCCTGTCTGGGTTCGAACGAAAAAAAACAAATGCACAAAAGAAACGGCCTCTTCACCACAAAACATCTCAAAAGACAGTAATAATAATCTTCAAAGACCCAGACATTAAAATTTTACTGTCTGAAATGTCTCAAGTTATATTGGGTAGCAGTAAAGGAGTTACGACCTTTAAATTGAGAGGCTCGGGTTCGTCGTTTGGGGACTTTTGTCGTATGTTGGAGACTTATCTTTCAAAGACTGGTTGGTCGCATTTGCATATGATTCTGTCTGACGTTTCCGGGATATTTAAATAAACCAAGAGGCCTAAAATGTTAAGTAAGGTACAGTATTTCTATTTTCTATGTCCTTCGGGTATCATCGGATTTCCGAATATAAACGAATGGTAATTTCCATGTCCATCAATTATTAGATTTATCGTGTATGTATAATCATTTGAATTCAGAACTAAGTATTTTATTGTTGTTTTGTATTGATTTCCGTGTGAACTAGCGAATGCAAACCGGTTTAACCGAAAACCGAAAACCCGGTTTTTTGGCATATTTGAATTTATTAAAAAAACGGGTTACCTAATTTTTCATGTTTCCGGTTTTTCGAGTTTTTCGAGTTTTTTACATTTACAAACGGCAACCACTACACCACCTGTAAGTCAAAACGATGCATTTGATTTCAGCTATTTTGTTTTGCCAAACGTTGACAACGGTTTTTAGTGTGAAGACGTGTTGTTTACCGTAGTATTGTTAATTTGGTAACTTTAAACCGTTTTCAAGAGTTGAGTGAAGGAGTTAAGTGAATTTGTCGTGCAGTTCAGCTATTTTATGTAAGTATTTGGAATTTATAGAGTATGGTCTTTCTTAGGTTAGGTACAAATTTATTATTAATTATTCGTATACAAATTTAGACATTCAAAAATGGTGTTTTGTGAAATGGCATTACACGAAAATGGCGGTGGACGCGGCAGTTTTTAACAACGGCATACAAAACCCTCATCACGATCAAGCCAACAAGTATTGAATCAGAACGAGCATTTTCGACAGCTGGTTATTTCTGCAGCAAAATACGGTCTCGTCTTAATGATTCCACTTTCTTACCAAAAACGTTTAAGTTAATTTGTTTTTAAAGATTATCTGTTGATTTTTTAACCTATGTTTAAGAGATGACTTTTTGTTTCACTTGATTTAAAAAAAAAAAAACATTATTTATATTTATTCATTAGAATAATTAACCTGATTGAAATTATAATTGATCTCTTTTAAAAGACTTATATATACTTTATATTATGTTAATTAAAGGTTTAAGTTATGAAAACATTGAGTATCTCAGCTATTGTGACTGTTATGGTTTCATTTTAAAAGTTAGAGTTTTATAATTACAGAGTTTATAATATGGTTAATTTTTTATCAGATTTTCAGTAATATAAAATTTTGATTTTGTATTTTATAATACTTTCTTTCATGCGTGGTACCTTACTTTTTTTTAGTTTAGTAGATCTTTTTCATACTGTTGTTTATTTTGCATCTACTTAGCTTAAGCACAAAAAGCAAATAAACCTTTTACTTAAACAAATTTTTGCAGTTTCATTTAAATTTTGAATATGTATTTCTTTTTAATACACTGTTCTATTTAATCAGTGAAAAGATTAAAATGTAGGCGGCCTGAATTTCACAAGCAGTTTAAAAATATCATTGAGACAAAGAATTAAAAATATCTAATTTTCAAACCGGTTTCACCGAAAATCGGGTTTTCTGATTTTCTGATAGCCGAAAAAAAAACCGGGTTTTAATTTAGGCCGGTTTTGCATTCCCTAGTGTGAACTATATAGAGCTGTAAAACTATTTTCCTATCTGTCGTGCCTGCGACTTTAGCAGCTTTCCTACCATTTTTTTTTTAATAAATTACATTAAGTTAAAAGGGTATCAAGTCTAAAGGGCAACTGATAGAAATCCGACAACTGACGAAACACGAAGTTTGCCGAGGGACATTGAGAAAATAGAACTTAAGTATACTAGTTGGTTTATATTAATGTACTTATACTTTTTAATTTTTAACGTGACGATTAACGGGGACGTTCACGTCCATATCAAGCTTCCATTTGTAGTAGTATTAGTAGATACTGTATACAACACTGACAACCATTCTTTCCGACCCAGATGACCCCATTACACTCCTCCAGGAGCAGAATAGGGCCACCAGTACAGTATACAAGAACAGACGCCTCCCGTCATTCCGACCTCGCCGCCGAGGTCCTTTGCGATCGCGACCGCGTCCCCGAGTCAATGAAAAACCTCCCCGACCCTTGCTCGAAAACGAGGTGCCAGCTGTTGTTGCAGCTGAGCACGTAGCTGTAGAAGCTTAAGGCCACCACAGGAAAAGTTCGGTTAAGCAGCCAAGATCTTAGTGGTCACAACTGCGAGAGGCCATAGTTAAAAAAAAAAAAAAAAAAAACTGGCAACCATACCTACACACGCCAACCGCAAACAATCCACTGTAGTTTTTCACGGCAAAAACATCGTGCATGTACAACGTGCTATATACCTACGAGTCGTAGCTTACGAGTACATAGATTTCTAATTTTATCTTCAATTTCTCCTACAAATTCTTCATTATCCATCCAAACCAAAAGCAATCAATTCTAATTCGGCCTCTCAGCTGCAGACTTCGCGAAAACCAACTAAAACAATTGAAGAGCACCTGTTCTATAGTTTTCCTTCGTTAAGTTAAAAAACTTAGTCCCGCTGTCTTACGATAGGGTTACCAAGAAAATAGGAGAATGGAGATTTTCCTGGATAAAAAAAAAAGTGGTGGCACTCCAGGAGTGCCGACAGAAGTGTAAACTTGAACAAGATCACCTTGGTGGAAGAAAAATACTTGTATAGAACATTGGTCCGTAAACTTATCAAAATAAAGAGCACAATCGCGTTTACAGAAAATAATACTTCCGAAACCTTTAAAGTAAAAATACTTGCATAGAAAATTGATCCGTAACTTTATATAAATAAAGACCACTATCGCGTTTACAAAACCTTTAAAGTAAAAATACTTGCACAGAAAATTGATCCGTAACATAATATTAATAAAGAATCGCGTTTACAAAAATGAGGTGTCGTCATGGTGTTGCGAAATCAATGGTTTAGTCCCATCTCAAAAATGCCCAAAGCGCCTAAAGAAGTTTTCACTTAAAAAAAAATGAGCCGTCGCGGGACGCCTGGCAGATGTGAAACATCGAAATTATTATGTACAGTGCCGACCAAAAGTCCATGAGCAATCTCACAAAGCAATAGACTGACGCTTCGGTTTGACTTACGACCTTCTTCTATAAGTTGTTACAATACTGTAGACACGCACATTACACACACACACTCACTTTGTCTGCAACCAATGACTAGTTCAATAATCATCATTCGTTTTTAGTTTCATTCGTCTTGTTCACATAAATATTAAAGTTTAGCAGGTAGACCACAAAAAACTAAGTAAATTATTTCGATTTCTGTGGGGTAGATGCAGTTTGTTACGAGTATTCAATTAATAGAACTTTTTTGGTTCGTGGATAATATTGGTGACGAGTATTTAGCGCAGTGTTGTGGTTATTATTATCAAAAAGCAGGCATAAAATATATTGAAGAGATCAGATCAGATCAGAGAATATTATTGCGCTGCGTAAAAGTGAAGTGAATATCTAATGAAACCGGACTAAGTGTGAGTGTTATCATTAATATATTTCATATTTTACTAAACATAAATCTTAATCAAGGGTATTGTTGATAGAACAGAGGTATTGTTGAGACAGAAGATGCCTTTAAAGTTTTAAATTCATTGTGAGGTTTAATTCGATTAGTGAATAATAAATAATAAGGTATTATGTGTAATAAAAACAATGTTTTTCTTTGTTCTAGAGAAATACTGTGAGGGTTAAGAGATATGAGGAAGGGGCTTATTATCGAGTAGCAGCGACGTCAAACGGTGAATGAAACAAATGGTTTCATACCAACGAGACATTTTGCTGAATTATTAAAAACACGTCATTATGAACCGTTCGCCGTGCACTCTGAAGGCTTGCATCACTGAAGACCAGCTAGAAAACCGTTTTTGACCTTAAAATATTGACCGTACCAACTTAATAAACAACAGATTCGTTATTGCATGAATTTATGGTAACGAATTTTTTAAGCACGTTTCAATAGGGTGTTTGTCGTATTTCTTGCAGATATACCGAAATTGTTTAATATTATTTTAGTAATAGTATTATTTTAGGATAAAAATATGAGGTTTAGTTTCAATCTTCTTTTCGTAAAGAAAATGAATACTTAAGCTTTAACCTCAATAACAACCAATATTTACTAAAGTCAAATAAAATGTAAAATAATTAATACAAATAAAATATAAACAAACTGCCCATATTTAACCTTAAAATTACCTATTCTGTAAGTAGTTTTTTACATTTTAAGTAGTCTAATATTCTTATTTATTACTTAATTACTTCGACCATGATCAAAGCTTAATATTTATGGTGAAAAAATCCATTAAAAATTTAAAATATTTCATAATTTAAATATGTCTAAATAATACAAACTGCTTCTAAGTTTCTTGACATCTATTTCACATCTTATTCAGCTGAAGTAATGATAAATAATTGTAGCAGTTTATTAACTTATGTAAAATAAATATAACGAATAAACATATATTTTTTAATTTTGTTATCATATATCACGCATTTTTTATTCTAAAACCTTTATTGCAATAACAACATAAAAAAGCAGCAATATTTAAAAAATATTATTATCGAAAACAAAAATAATAATATTTGCAAAAAACCGCACTGTGTTTCACGAGATTAGAACCTGAGGCAGATTGAATTCCATACCAACGCTTAACGCTTTCTGCTATCTGCGCTTGTTAAGTAACTATCGAATTTTAGCAATGCCATTAACTGGTCAAGTTCACGCGCATAGTGCGTGTGTGCTAGCATGTTTAAAGCGACGGAAATATATTGTTGTTTCGTGTAACTGCGTTATCTGTGGTGTGTGTATCGTGTTGCTTACACATACAAATGTACGAGCTATACCGCGTGTTCACAGCAATACGACTCTTAGCGTGCTCATGCACTTTTGAGCGCTTACTGTACAGGTAATATGCATAAAAGGATAGTTTAACGATGCCAACATTGGCGTTGGCGTTGGTTTGGCATTGGCCCTGTTGGCGTAGCAACGCGGTGTCGCCACGCCAACAGTCGGTCTGACCCGCCGCTATAGATGTTTCACATCAAAAATGTCACGTCTAACCAAACACACCCATCATAAACAAAACATGTACAAAAATGCTAGTCTCGCAACCCAGTTCTTGTACCGCAAAAAGTTGCGAGATCTAATGTAAACCCAAATTCGTTTAATAATGTTCAAGTTTGAAGCTTGTGTGCCTGCTAGGAATACCTTAGAATTTTGATGATTGGTGAATGTGTCACTGACAAAATTAGGGAACTTTGACTTGCAATAGTTCTTAAACTACAGGTTCAAATCAATTTGAACCTGTAGTTTAAGAGCGCGCGCGATTTTTCGACGCATTACATTTTAATTTCCAAATTACATTCAAATGGACGGCCGCCTCATGAAACAGGTTCTCCGATTAACAAAACAGCAGCTGCGCACAGTTACAGCTGCCCTAACTGGCCATGGGTCATTTAATAAACACCTATTTGTCATAGGAGTCACAGACAGTCAGCTGTGCAGAGCTTGCATGGAGGACGACGAGACAACAGCCCATGTGCTGTTAAACTGCCCGGCGGTCGCCACATACAGGGCAAAGTACTTTGGTAACCCAGGTACCCTACGTGAGATTGTCAGTGACACCAAGGCGTTGCTGGCCTTATTTGAGGAGCTGGAGTGGATCGAATAACAGATTTTCCCACCCGTACGCAAAATACGCGCTTTGACGTGGAGTTGCGGATACCAGCATTACCTATTACCCTACCTTCAAATGTAATTTGGAAATTAAAATGTAACACGTCGAAAAATTCCTCCGCATCACTGTCGACTGGTAATGTATCCAAGAGACTGGCGGCATTGCCACGTTGTATGACGATGCTTAGCCTCTGGCCAAGGTAAAAGCCAGCCCTTGGGTCACGGGAAGTGTCAACCAGTCGTTTGGAGATTTCATTGAACAGACCGTGAGCATTCGGACCCCACAGCTCTAGGGTTCCTCCGACCAGACAGGTGTTGTGTCTGGCGGGCAACTGCCTAACAGTTTGAAGTTGAAATCTTGTAAATATGTCGGTCGCTCGGTAAACTCTAATTGCGTGATGCAGGATTTGTATGACGTCATGTATATGATGCGTAGTTTGTATGTGGCGGTGTAACCGCTAGAAGGATATTATATTTTTAGTTTTGTTAAATGGAAAATACAATTTCGTATTGTTTAAAAAAAATAATGGAAATATACCTAGTTATATTATGCTCACTTGGTTACTGAGAGGGTCGAAAATGTCCTGAATTCGGTTTTGAGAAAATGATTGTACGGCTGTGTCTTTGTTTGTTTTTTTTGCTCGACTTGGCGGTGGATACTTATAGGTTAAACTGTTGAAAAAAGGTCTCTATCGATCGATCTTAAAAGATTTTGTCATAAATGCCGCATTAAACATGAGGGTTAACCTAAAACTGATGGTTAATCAATCTGCCTAGCCTTTTCCCAACTATATATCAGCTTCCAGTCTAACCGGATGCAGCTGAATACCAGTATTTTACATGGAGCGACTGCCTATCTGACTAAATGGGTAGTACGATACCCCTTGGTAAGACTGGTTGTCAGACTTTCGGGCTTATGAGGGCCCGTAACGACTGTCAAAGATCCACGAATGATAGCCGGGACGTTGGAGACTCCTCCGTGCCTAACGTGCTTTTCGAGGCACGGAGGAGTCTCGATATGTAAAGATGGTCACCAATCCACAGACCAACCCTGACAAGCGTAGCTTAACCTAATGAATCGACTCGTGCGGTTGTTATTCGTGGAGTTTCTTGCCGGCTCTTCTCCATAGGAAGCGACCAATTGGAACCGTGCACCTAGCTTCTGACGTTTCATAAGTGCCCTTGTAGGTTTATTGTGAAATAAAATATAATGAATTTTGAATTTTTGAATGTTATTACTTAGCCACGAGCTCCTTCTATAACTGATGGTTAATACACATCTTTAATTCATTTACTGACAGAAAACTGACACACCACTGAGTCTATCAGCATGCTTTTTACAAGAGTTCCATAAATAACGAAAGCGGAAGGAAATATTAAAAAAAAATCATCTCCTAAGGTATAGGGGGATGAAAGTTATAGGGGATGAAAGTTTGTATGGTAGTTCGTCATTTGCGACGACGGGAATCTCATCTGGCATGCGGATTGTTTTGTTATAAAAACGGATGCGTTCACAATATGACATTATTTAAGCTGAAGTTAGATGCCCTCCATTTCTCTATTAAAACTATCAATTTCACTCCACGCATAACGCTTAGTGACTACACCAATTTATCTTGTCTGCTTGACGTCCGTAAGTCACTGCAGGGATCCAGCAGAATATCAGCATCAGGTAAATTTGCATGACACATGCTGAGCTGGACTCCCATTTGGTGCAACCTTGAGACGCACACCGCACGAAATATATCTGATATTTTTGAAGTATGTCATAATGTCACTCCATTTCTATAGGTACGTATGTTTTTTGTTTTTTAAATATTAGCATCTTGTTTTTATATATACAGGGTGTCAGAAACATCGACGCGAAAACTGTTACCATGGATTCACTACAGACATGATTCTGAACCCTCGTCTGTTATTAAAAATAAACAGTGGCACTCCGGGAGTGCCGACAGACATGAAAACTTGAAAAAAAATCGGCACTGCGGTAATCAACGCGTTGATGTCTTTTTAATGGTCAAAAACTGGTGTCGTTACAGTGTCGCGAAATCAATGGTTTAGTTCCAGCTCAAAAATGCCCAACGCGCCTAAAGAAGTATTCACTCATACCTACATTTTGACCGCGTAGGTATTGCATTTTTCTATGAAACAGCAATTTTCTTGGTTTAATAACCGACGAAAATTTTTAACGCATGGGGGTTCAGAATCATGTGCTGAATCCATGGTAATAGTTTTCGCGTCGATGTCCCTGCCATCCTGTATTCATGTAATTTGCTATCACTTAATTGTGTTTATGTGTGTCTTTTGTGTGCACTTTGCGTTATGCTTGTGAACGGGTGCTGCTTGTGATGACTGGTCGTCTTGCTGATCATGGTTTTTTTATTGTTACTAGTAATTAACTGTTCATTTATTTTAGCTCGATGGTCCTAGTTTATCATTTATAACTTCCAATTACAACTTTACGTAAGCGGGCACGCCCTTTATGCCTGGAGGCTTTTATTTAGATATTTAGTTCTGTTTACGTTTAGTTTTTATTTTTTTTAATTCTGCTTGAGTATAGTTCTCGATGTTTTTGGTTGGTATATTGGCGTGTGCTAGCTGACATATGGCCAGTAATTTATAATTAAAATAATGTTTTGTGTTGCATAATAATTTTGCATACTATTGTATAAAATCATTTTATTTTTCTAACTTGAACAGACAGCTGTGCTGCTGGGGAGTTTGTTGCGCCACTTCTTCTTCTCAGCTAAAGGCACTAGGAAGTGGTGAAGGGTGGGCGTTTTTGGGGGACTGTCTTATGTAATTTTGACGTTCGAAAAGTGCTGATTCTCAGCCTAGTTTGAATAAATGACTTTTGACTGAATAAATGTTTTATCTATCTACGTATCAATCTTATCTCATAAGTTTAAATTAAGTTCATAGTTTATTTTAAACAACAACTAATCCATACCACATTTTCCAGATAGCAAGCGTGCGTACGCATCGAATGGGGGGACTCAACTAAATAGGTTACAGTTAGTGGCTCATTAATTACTATAAAATGAGGGCAAACCCCTCGAACTACCCTCCGTCAAGTTAAAAATAGCTCTGGCCTAGATTATGTTACGCACTAACAAAACTTATACTCTTGCTATCGTGTTTGTGAAGATTAAAATAAACTATTTAACAAAAAAAAAACCGGCCAAGTGTGTGTTGGAATGAAGGGTTCAGTAGTGGGGATGAATTTATCCCAAAAACAATCTTAACTTAGTACTTGAGAAACATGTTCTCTGAGACACGGTCAATTGTCCAACTGCAAATGTAAGTTTGTAATCGCATTTTTTTTTTTACGTAATGGAACTACAAATTATCAATTTTCGGACTTTTTCCTTTACTAGTGCTGTGACACATTGCTTCCTGCCAAATTTCATAATTCTAGGTCAACGGGAAGTACCCTGTAGGTTTTGATTTATTTGCGAGTATCATAATATGTCACATAAATGGCCGTATTTTTTTATTGCGCTGACTTAGAAGCTTGATTTTTTAAGAGCTCCGAGAGAACATAGATTTACGTCTTTGATATTAATTTCAACTTGATACCTCCACGCGTTCCTGAAAAAATGGGTCATAAGTCATTTATTTCATAACAAAATACATTGTGTTGAAAATATTACAGTGATGATAAATAAAATAAAATAATTAAAAGCATAAACATTACCATTCATATTTAAAATTCATTACGCATTTAAAATATATCAATTTCACTAATAAATAATTTTATGTCAATAATTCAGCAACAATAAATTAAATAATCAACAACATTCCATTTAAAAATTCTTGGGTCTTGGCAGACTAACGGACAGACAACGAAGTGATCCAATAGGGGTTCAGTTTTTTCCTTTTGAGGTATGGAACCCTAAAAACAACAAAGTTCAACAAATATCTGGCACATGTAACAAAATAGAAAATGGTACACAAATCGAATAGGCCTGTGTCCAAAAATTTTCGTCTTGTAGATTATTAATTATATTAAACACGTATTTTTCTTTTTTGACGTAATCAAAAGATTACGTCGATACATTGAGTTAAAATGTGGCATGAAATCACGCCTTGCTAGATTTAATACTGAGTTGTGACGTAGCGAGCCCCCACTCCCCAACTTTAATGCGTGTTTTCTAAGTTATTTTTGATTAATATGATAAAGGAAAAAATACGTGTCTAATATTTTTTTATTATCTGAAAGACGGACTAAATAGAATTTCTTTTTTTTTTTACCTAGGCAACTACCGTATATCTATGAGCCTACATCTATGAGAGGCGACATTGTGGGCCATTCCTTCCGGTAGGAGTCAAGTTTATCCCTCCAAATTCGTCTTGATCTTCAACGATGTTGTCTAACATTTAATGACGAGAAAATATTGAATAGACGAAACTTCAACAATAAACTTTTTCAGTACCCACAAAAAGCAAAAAAAAGTCCAAGAAAACATAGAATTTTGGGTTACAAGCAGGAATGGAGCACTCAAAAAAAATCCTCGCAGAATTTGCAGGAGTCGGCGCTTCAATTAAGTTTCCACCGCCGTGCACCATTGTACGAGCGCTTAATGTTGAGACTTGCGTTACCGAGTGTACTTCACTGTTGCTTATATAGCAAAACTTTTTGCAGCTTTATTTTTTTATTTATCCTTTTTTTCATGACGAGAAGAGATAAGCATAGAGAAATAGGAAAAGTTTTATTACTTTTTTAATAACGGTATTAGCTTTTTTTTTTGGAATCGGTGTGCTCTCGACGGATATAGTACGACAGTAAATCCTTTTTCGCTTCTAATTAAAAATATGAAGTTAAGCTCATATTAAGGGCGGTTGCCCACGGCGACTTTTTGCAGCGATTCAGTAGCGTGGTTCGTAAACGCGCGTCTTCATCGCTACTTTTGGCTATTTATCGCATTTGCAACGCGCGACAGAAGCGATTAAGTAGCGATACAATCACATAGTATCGATTCAATATCGCTTCTGCATCAGTGCAAACGCTCGGAAAAGTAGCAACAAACACGACGCGATCATCTCCGTCTCGATCGTCTCCGTCTTGCAACTGTAGCGTCCATAGGCATTTTAGGCATTCATAAGTACAGCGTACATCTGCATCGAAAGTGCATCGCGTCTGTATGAATTCTGCATCGGGACTATATCCATGCTGAATTTCGACTGTATCGATGACGAATCGTGGTAACATGGTCGAAGGTATACAACCAGCGACAGCGTCACAACTGTAATACGGTCTTTTTGCAATTGTATCGCTACTGAATCGCTGCAAAAAGCCGTGGGCGACCGCCCAACACTGCTTAATTTTATAATGGAACGTATTCTGCGTACCGTATCTTGAACTGATGGTTATAGAACAGCTCAATTTTTGATTTCTGAGTCTAATTAACCAACTGTAATGACCACCAGAATTAATCAAATCAATGCCAAATAAATACTGGGAGAGACTTGCATAAACGTTACTTTTACACACAAAATGTTGATAAATGTCACAATTTGTTCTGTAAACTACAAGGGTACATATTATTTAAGCATTTTCCTAGCAGTGAGACACCATAGGTTTATAAAAGAAAGAAAGAAAATATGTTTATTTGCAGTAAACATGACGCAAAGTAAGATAAAAAAAAACACGTAAATAACAAATCGGGGAAGAATACACACACAAAACGGCCATCGCTCAGCATAATGCTGCGACCCCATGCGAGACAGAGCCCCAGCGCTGGTTTTCAGTGACAGCCGGGTCCTAAATGTTTATACAAATATAATATTTAAAATGGCAACATTTCGTTCCAACACCCAGATACCTACTATCCTAAAAAGTTTCCGCTAAA
The DNA here is from genome assembly GCA_949152395.1 of Agrochola litura. Taxonomy (NCBI): domain Eukaryota; kingdom Metazoa; phylum Arthropoda; class Insecta; order Lepidoptera; family Noctuidae; genus Agrochola; species Agrochola litura. Next base: position 12,956,305 of record OX424514.1, on the reverse strand, counting down.
TGCCAAAAGGAACAAGACCTCTTCACCCACAGAAACAAGCTAGCAACAGACTTGACTCCAGTTAACCAAGTAACTACTCTAATTAGAATTTAAAATTATACCGAAGTTTATTTTCTGCATTAATACCACTGAGTGTTGAGTAAATGGAAGATTGAGGCAAGGGTGCGATTGCTGCAAATGGCGTGAGCTAACCAATTGGAACAAGAGATATAATGCGACGTGGGTCATCATCCAATGACGAACGTTTTGGCAGCTTCAATCAATCTGCCTAGCCTTTTCGCAACTATGTTGGGGTCGGCTATCAGTCTAACCGGATGCAGCTGAATACCAGTATTTTACATGAAGCGACTGCCTATCTGAATAACTGGGTAATACGATACCCCTTGGTAAGACTGGTTGTCAGACTTTCGGGCTTCTGACGACCCGTAACGACTGTCAAAGATCCACGAATGACAGCCGGGACCAACGGCTTAACGTGGTTTCCGAGGCACGGAAGAGCCTCGGTATGTTAAGATGGTCACCCATCCACGGACTAACCCCGGTCAGCGTAGCTTAACCTGATGGATCCACTCGTGCGGCTGTTATTACTTAGCCACGAGCTCCTTGAACGTTTTGGCAGCTTACAAGCTTAAAATTTATAAGATCTTATACAGCATGGGAATTGTTGGTCCCATGGAGAAACTTGTTTAGCCTTGACCACACCTTTCTGATTAATGCTATATACACATACATAACATAATTAGCCTACAATGTTCCCACTGCTGAGACACAGGCCTCCTCTCTTCGAGAGGGAGTGGGCCGTAATCTACCACGCTGGTTGGTAGATGCCACGTATCGTCGAATTTTTGGTTCTAGGACATGCCGGTTTCCTCACGATGTTTTCCTTCACCGTTTTGAGAGCAGTGGTGATGAAATAATTTACACAAAGTCAAGCGCCTGTCTGGGTACGAACCTACAACTCGTAAGTCGCGATCGTTACCACTGGCCCACCACTGCTTCTCACACACATGCTGTATACATTAAAGGAATAATTATAGTGTACAATATTTTAAAGAGTTAATTGTAATCATCAATATGAAAAACTTTTAGTATGAGTCCAACTTTGAAATATTGGAAAACAAAACAGCTATTCCATAATTCCATTCCATGATGCAAGACCAACCTGAATAAAAATTATGGAACAGTTGTTTTTTTTTTCAATATTTTAGAGATTGTGCCCTGTTAGTGGCAATAGGCTCGCCTCACATGAGACTTATATTACATAACATAACTGCTTAAATATGTGTGAACTATCCACCTCTGTGAAACCCTCCGGAAAACAAGGCGTGTTGTAATGTTAGAACTTCATTTACGCATTCTCCATGTCCTATCTATACAGTCGTATATTTAGCGTGGAGACACAAGTTTCTAGATCCTTGTTTTTCTGCCTCAATCTGTTTAATGGCAGCGGGAATGAAATGCGGCCGCAGGCGACTATTCTAGAAATTTAAAGAATATTTATTGCGTGTGCTATTTTTAGGTTGTGTAAAAAAATATGGGCTTTTAAGAGCATTTATTCTGAAAGTGGGCAACGTCGCAAATAGATGTTATCAGATATTTCGCTATTTTTTTTTTATGTTAGCCTACACTGTCCCACTGCTGAGCAAAGGCCACCCCCAAGTTCTTCGATGTATCCTTTTCCAGGGCCACCTCCATCCAACCCTTGCGGTACTCGTCTAGGTCGTCTCGCCACCTCTTCCTGGGCCGACCTCGACGCCGCCGTCCATACTCAGGCACCCACCGTATGGAGACTGTTGCCCAACGGTCACGATGCATGTGGCTAACATGACCCATCCAATCCCATTTTAGCTTGGCAGCCATTTTGCCTACGTCTAAGATCCCCGTTTTGTAGTGTAGCGTGGTGTTGCGTATTCTGTCAGTTCGGTTTACACCTAGAATGCTGCGCTCCATTGCTCTTTGGCAAACCCCAAGGTGGAACTTTTGCGACTCGGTGAGCGACCAAGTCTGAGCACCGTAGGTTAGGATTTGATTAATTTGGCAATATTACTGAATGGAAATATGAAATGTGGCTAACTATCGAACTAGAATATCAAAAATGAATTTGATGTTGTAACCGTTTTAGGTGAAAAAAGGCATTTGGAAAGTATCCAAATACTTTTTACATCTAAAACTAAATATCCGGTGTTACAATATTAATTACTGCATTTCATAATAAATATTCTAGTTCGTTAGTTAACCACATTTCATATTTCCATACAGTAATATTACCAAATCAATAAAAACAAGTAAATAGTTGACAGCTATTTGGGACGTTCCAACTTTTAGGATAAACGCTCTTAAAAGGCGTGTAATCGAGCTTGTGGCGGCATCTACAACGCCACATGTGAACTACGCATCAAAGACCTGACGTCACACAAATCCTGCATCGCGCAAGCTGCGTTTACCGCGCGATCAGCACATGTATATACAGGGTGGCAGGGAACATCGACGCGAAAACTGTTACCATGGATTCAGTACATGATTCTGAACCCCCCTGCGTTGAAAGTTTTCGTCGGTTATTTTAAAAAAAACTCTGCTGTTTCATAGAAAAGTGCAACACCTGCGCAGTCAAAATGTATGGAACAGCTGTTTTTTTTTTAAATAACCGACAATGTATCTCGCACTCGGCTGGGCAGCGTTCGGGAAGCTACGCAATATCTTTTCGTCCCACATACCACAGTGTCTCAAGACGAAAGTCTTTGACCAGTGCGTGTTGACAGTGATGACCTATGGTACTGAAACGTGGTCGCTCACAATGGGCCTTATCAGAAGGCTAAAAGTCACCCAAAGGGCAATGGAGAGGGCTATGCTTGGAGTTTCCCTACGTGATCGAATCAGAAATGAGGAGATCCGCAGGAGAACCAAGGTAACCGACATAGCCCGAAGAATTGCGAAACTTAAGTGGCAATGGGCAGGGCACATTGCTCGTAGAACGGATGGCCGATGGGGCCGAAAGGTTCTGGAGTGGCGACCGCGTACCGGAAGACGTAGCGTTGGAAGGCCTCCCACAAGATGGACCGATGACCTTGTGAAGGCCGTAGGAATCCGCTGGATGCGGAAAGCACAGAATCGGTCGAAGTGGAGGTGCTTGGGGGAGGCCTATGTTCAGCAGTGGACGTCTTTCGGCTGAAATGATGATGATGAATGATGATGAACCGACAATGTCCCTGCCACCCAGTCTAACTTCTCCGATATCAATCGTCGGGTTGCCCGCCAGATACGACACCCGTCTGGTCGGAGGATCCTTCCTCTTCTATAGAGAATGAGTGAACTTTACTCCCTATTCCTAATGTCTCTACATGCTTTCCTAAATATATTATTGAAAACTCTAATACAATGAATGCCCAATTTGTAACTTTTGTCATTTATACTTTGGTGTTGGTAGACTCTTGTTGCAACAATAATCATAACATCACGCCTGTAACCTGCAAAGGGGTAAGCAAAGGTCTATACTCAGTGCTTTTTTTTTTTATTTCTCCGGACTGTTAAAGAAGAAAAACACAGTGGCACTCCGGGAGTGCCGACAGAAGTGAAAACTTGAACAAGACCGCCTTGGTGGAAGAAAAATACTTGTATAGGACATTGGTCCGTAACCTTATCTAAATAAAGAAAACAATCGCGTTTACAAAAAAAAACTTCCAAAACCTTTAAAGTAAAAATACTTGCATAGAACATTGATCCGTAACAAAATATAAATAAAGAGCACAATCGCGTTTACAAAAATGAGGTATTGGTAACCGTTTCGCGAGTTCAATTGTTTTTTCCCATCTCAAAAATGCCCAACGCGCCAAAAGAAGTTTTCACTTCAAAATAAAAAAAAAACTTTTGGTCGACCTGGTAATCGAACCCAGTCGTTTCGCTTGCAACCACTGAACCACGGGGGCAGTCAATTTACACAAATTGGTAAGGAAAACATACTTACATAAGAAACCATGTAAATTCACAACACAACAATGATTTGGAATAAACCTTCGGGGCAAACAATGCCAAAAAATCTTTTGTATAAGTAAAACCGAATTAATTGATTGTAAGACTTCAAATAACACAGCCACCGGTGGCTGGCGACAAGCTGTTTACATGATTTTTAACACGAATTGTATGGAATCGCCGCACAGGTGTAATAGTAATAGTAATAGTAATTTATTTCCAAAACTTCAGCACACATTACATCAATGAGGTCTCGACCCCTGAACTAGGACATCCTGTATGACAGGGGTCGAGGTTTCTCCAGTTACATGGACCAACATGAGAAGACTTAGACTAAATATAATTAAGTGATTTTTAAAATTAATAAAAGAAAATTGAAATAAAATGAAAAATAGACAAAAAATTATGAACAAAATAAGAAATAATAATAACTCTAAAACATTTTTTGTTTTAGAATAAAACGGGGTTAGTGGCGTCCCCTCCCGACAACCAACAACAACCGCCGACCGGTGGTGGCCACTCGGGACTCAGTGTTCGCGACATGTCACCGGTGGCGACGACTACTAATACTACTAGTGGCGGCCACCGACCACCTTCGTTTGCGCGGTACCAAAGGGCGTGGCGTGCGACAGCCACTGGTGGCTGTGGTCGGTGTGCGCGTTTGCGCGGAGCCTTAAATATATGTATGTATAATACTTTTTATACAAGGACTTTTTATACAGGGATCGTGGCTAAATAACAACAGCCGCAAGGGTTGAACTTCAAGATTAAGCAACGCTTGCCGAGGTCAGTCCGTGGATAGGTGACCATCCATAACATACCGAGACCCCTCCGAGCCTCGGAAAGCACGTTAAGCCGTTGATCCCTGCTGTCGTTTCAAGATCTTTGACAGACGTTATAGTCAGAAGCCCGAAAGTCTGACAACCAGTCTTGCTAAGGGGTATCCTGTTAATGTTGCCAGTTTAAATATTATATGTGTTTAAACATTTAGGACTAGTATTGTATTTATTTTATTTTTTGTTTTGTTATTTCATTAAATGCTGCACCGGTCGACGTCATCACGTCAGCGCCGGCTATCGCTGAAAACCAGCGCTGGGGCTCTGTCTCGCATGGGGTCGCAGCTTTATGCTGAGTGATGGCCGTTTTGCGTGGATGTGACGCATATTTTCCCCTGATTTGTTATTTACGTGCTTTTTTTTTATCTTTCTTTGCGTCATGTTTACCGCAAATAAACGAATTTTCTTTCTTCTTTCTTCTTTCTTTCTTTCTAACTGGGTTGTGGAAATCACATAGGCAGTCGCGCCATGTAAAATACTGGTCACTGGGTCGTAAGTTTGGCCCATTGATCGTCTGATGTGTACAGCCCAATTTTATTTAAGCGTGGCAGCTTTGCGCGTGACATTAGTAAACATTTGCTCTCAGTAAATGTTCACCTTTAAAATGTCCTTCTCATCATCACCATCTCCCTAGCCTTTTACCAACTATGTTGAGGTCAACTTCCAGTCTTACCAGATTCAGCTGAATACCAGTATTTTACATGGAGCGACTGACTATCTGACCTCCACAACCCAGTTACTTGGTAACACGATACCCTTGGTAAGACTGGTGAAACTTTCAGGTTGAATTCGAAAAGATTTTTAAATCTAAGAATTTTTAATTTACTAATATAAATTGGGTACCTATGCCATACACTTTTTAACCGACTTCCAAAAGGATGAGGTTCTCAATTTTTTTTTTTTTTTTTTGGTTATTTGTTACGCCATCACTCCGCCAATTATGAATAGATTTTAATGATTATTTTTTTGTTTAGTAGATCATACTTCAGAGGTGGTCCCATATAAATTTTATTAACTTTGCTTAGGTAGTTTTTGAGTTAGCTTCAATTACGTATTTTTTCCCACTTAGTATGTAGATGATATGATAACTTCTTGTCACTGTTATTTACAAAGCAGGTAGTGGTATTCGAATTTGTGTGGGGTAGGTACCACAACTAAAAAGTGAAAAATAAAAACTTTTTACAAAAAAAAACAACCGACTTCAAAAAAAAACACTACAAAGTGAAAAATAACTTTAATTTCGGAAGTCGGTGACAAAGAACGAAAATTCAAGACCAAAGACACCGACTTCCGAAATTAAAGTTATTTTTCACTTTGTAGTGTTTTTTTTTTGAAGTCGGTTGTTTTTTTTTGTAAAAAGTTTTTATTGTTCAACAAAACTGACACCAGTTAATACCACATTCCCTCAATTTACTTGTTGTAATTTTTTGTAGCCGTTTGTCCTTTTTCGTCTTTGAGAGTGACAGCCGGGCTTTGTGACGCACAAGGGACCATTAGCGTGATTACATCTTTAGAAAATTAGACTATTTATTTAGGTATCGTTTTTAATCATCATACCAACTGTATCATCCAAAGTGCCCTTACTACTACTGTCATGAATTATGTAATTTTTTTTAATTTTATGATTGTTGTGTGTCAGCAGGCAACACAGTGTCGGATGGCCGAATGTCATGATTCCCAAATGTTAATAAGATTTTGTGATTTTAAATGTAAAAATAAAAGTATGTAATTTGCCTCAAATTGTTTTTGTATCAGTGTAATCATGAGGTTTAAAAGTATCTCATTTGACAGTTACCGTAAAAGTACTGGTTTTTTAACGGAACAGAATTGGAAACATGATGTTTGGAGCGTCGCTTAGCTTCTAAGTTAGTTTGGTTTGAGCCTCGAAACCTAAAGAAGTCTAAAGTCTATAACGTTAGGTATTATATTAAATACCTAATTAAATAGTTTGATAAATAATGCTAAAAGTATACTAAGTTTGTATGTGTCCAAGAATATCAATACAGAATATTAGTACTGAAATGGTGTATCATTACACTACTGCGCTGCGACTGTCAAATTGTTACCATAGACATGCTGTTGCATTTCTTACTTATAAATATTAACATCGATAGAATTCACAAAAAAAATAGTTACATCAATTATGATTTAAAATTAGAATTTTGGTTAAGTATTTAAAGAATCAAATCAAACTCGTAAGTGGCACTACAAATTTGCATCCACAGTTAGGTCACAGTTTAATAAAGTAACAGTAATATTTCTCAAATCAAATCAAATCATTTTTATTTGCATTAAAACATGGTATTACAGATATTACATTAAAATTAGTGCTTACATGTTTGCATAGCATGCAAACTTGTCGGCATGCGTTACATCACATAATATTATACAGTTATTGGAGCATATTTAGTCTCTATAAATTCTTTAATAGAATAGATATATCTCGGCAGTGACCTGGAATTAATTACCTACCGCGTTAAACCTTCCGCGTTCGTGCGTAACTGTCACGCTCTTGATACTGTTGCATACTGATATACACTGAGATTTCTAAGCGCATCGTTTCGACCGTTTTCATCATAATACTGTTACTTATTTATACTGTGGTTACGTTTTCTGATCCATTTGTTTACATTTTCGTCAGATTTTTATGGCACAGACCATAGATAGGTATATCACGATGCAAGTCCCCAAAAAAATATCGAATTAAAATCTCACTATTTTATCGAACGTTTACTAAAATAGTCCCCAAACTTTTTTCCATCTCACAGCGCTAAATCAGGGCGTGCTTACTTTAATGTAGTATCGACAGTAATAATGTTTTCGAAACACTCATATTTTCAAACTACCCACGGAAAATGTTGCTTAAAAAATTCGAGTTTTCTCGACCACGGTATACGGATGTTCCGTTTCGATGACTCCCGTTTTTAATTCCGCCGAAAGTTTTTGGTAAAGCTGTATGAATTTTGTTCCATGTGTGATTCTGGTTATGAGGTTGAGTCTCAACAAATTTTCTAACAATATTTTCGATGCTGATGCGGCTGCCTCGCTATTGTAGTGAGTCTGGTATGTTTGCGGAGGCGCGAACGGACGGCTTGCATGCGATTGTGCGCAAAAGGGTAGCTTCCTTGTCACAGCATGTGCAAGGCAGTAGCAACGGCATTCTGCAGATGTTTGTTTGTATCTCGTGCGTATTGCCCTATCCAAAACAAATGAATGCGCATTGTTTTGGGCGCTCACTAACACATTGCTTAGGTAGTACGTCATAACTAACACAATTTTGGATTTTGATTTTATTGTAAATTATTTAATTTATTTTTGTTAGTAGTGTGTAAATTGATTTTAATTTAATTTCATGTAATGTATGGATTAAAATTATCTGAAATAAATGAATTAAGAATAATAAAGTATTTTATAAATATGAGCAATTTTCTGCAACTGCAAAATAATTACTTTGTAACTCACAGTATCATTATGACATACCAATGTATATATTTACGATTTTTTAAATGTAAGACAAACAGTTATTCTTATTTTGCTATAACATACATAAATAAAATAAAAATATAATACCCTAAGCTAACTAAAACTAAATTATGGCGTCGAAAAATTCCTCCACATCGCTGTCAATTAGGTAATATACCCAAGAGACTGGCAGCATTGCCACGTTGTATGGCAATGCTTAACCTCTGGCCAAGGTTGAGTCTTAGTTAGTGGTAAAGGAATGTTGAGTGATGGCTGGCGTTGACTGTTGTATTGTATTTATTTTATTTTTGTTATTTCACTATGTGCTGCACCGGTTGACGTCATCACGTCAGCGCCGGCTGTCACTGAAAACCAGCGCTGGGGCTCTGCCTCGCATGGGATCGCAGCATTATGCTGAGCGATGGCCGTTTTGTGTGGATGTGACGCATATTTTCCCTAAAACTTATTATTTACAAAACTTTGTATAAACCTAAGATTACATCATTTGTAAAAAAAAACTTTATTGTTAAGTAAGGAAACCATCATCATCATCTGCCTAGCCGGGTCGGCTTCCAATCTAACCGGATGCAGCTGAATACTAGTATTTTACATTGTGCGACTGCCTATCTGTAACCCAGTAACTGAGTAATACGATAACTCTTGGTAAGTCTGGTAAATGATTTAGAAAATTAATAAAAAATGCTTTAAAATTAATAAAAGTTTAATGGCAAACTAACTTGATTTTCAATCAACTGGCGAGTCAATCCATTATGCCTTGATCACACGGACCGAGTTGATGGGCGAGACAGTGCTCTCGGCCGAGTGCTCGGTACGTGTAATCACATCACCGAGTGCTCGGCCGAGCGCTCTGGCGAGTTAAAGGGCAAGACAGTCACTCGGACCCTGGACTATTTACTAGACCGAGTGCCCATCCCCGCACTTCCCGGCACACTGACTCGCTTGCCCACTCGGCAGGTATAAACATAAAAAAGCAATGATAGCCTAGTGGTGTGTCGGACTGCCAAATCATAGGTCTCGAGTTCGAACCCAAGGCACGCATCTCTGACTTTTCGGATTCATATGCGTATTGTATCATTATCACTTGCTTCAAAAACGGTGAAGGAAAACATCGTGAGGAAACCGGCATGCCTGACAGATATTTCTCGACGGCATATGAAGCCAAGTCAGAGGTTAAAACTCTGACACCAGGTTAGTCACTAACCACACGAAAAGAAGAAAGTACCTATAAACATGCACTTGGTGCGTACTCGCCACTCGGCACACTCACGTTGCTCACAGTACGCTACCGCACATTGTTTTATCTTTTTACGATCCATTCTCTTGCTATTCCACAGCATCGAAACTGAACTGTCAGACTCAGTGCCAAGTAAAAAAAAAACAGTGCCTCTCCGAGAATGCCGACAGAAGTGAAAACATGAACAATTTAAAAAAATACTTCCAAAACCTTTAAAGCAAAAATATTTGCATAGAACATTGATCCATAACGTAATATAAATAAAGAGCACAAACGTTTACAAAAATTAGGTGTCGGTAACGGTGTCGCGAGTTCAATTGTTTTTCCCATCTCAAAAATGCCCAACGCGCCTAAAGAAGTTTTCACTTCAAAAACGTGTAAACACCTACTCGTCCACCCGACTCTCTCAGCCTGGTGTCATTTTGCTGGCTCATCTACTCGGTACGTGTGATCAAGGCATTATGATGTTTGTGCATGGACCATAACAATCACTTTGCAACAGTGCGCAGGAAGTTAGGTTCCCAATTACTCTTCGTATACGGAGTGGCGATAATCTTGAAACCGAGGTTAATGTCTACAATGGTGGCAGGACTTTGAAAGAAGTTTCTCTCTCCGACGTATTTCTTACTGCTGCGGAACGGATTTCTAGTACTCAGGGTTGCAGCGTCCTTTTTGCTGAAAAGAAAAAGGTTTTGTTTGAAATAAATATTAAATAAAAGGTTTATAATGGGCGAGAATTGACAAAATTTCTATCCACGCCCTGTTATCTTTGGTGTAAGTACAATATCAAACTTTATTGCTGCATAAATAGAGTATTTATTTACTTCGTAAAACGGATATACAAATCTCGCACCGGCCATCGAGGACCCGCACGGTCTCTCTCCGTCAAGCGCTGACTCGCTATGTCTCGCGATGTCTTGCGCTGGCACACGCTGGAACGCGCCGGCTCGCTCCGACCATTGCGAGTCATCTCTGCATACTATATTCTCGGCTGGCCGGGCGGCGCGCGTGATAGGCGTGATAGCGCAAGCCGGCCAGCGCTAGGTAGCGATGGCCGGCGCATGAAATCGCGAGCCGGCGCGAGGCAGCGCTGGCCATCACGAGACGGCGCGGTATAGCGCTGGACATCTTTCGATGTAAAAGGTAAGCGTAATTTCAATTCTCGACCATTCCATACACGCCTCGCCATGCCGGTATAAAACCACCACAACTGGATTCAATGCAACAGCTGAATACTAGTTTTCTAGCGAGGAGTACTGCTTAAAAGTGATCTCCATGGGTAAGACTTGTTATCATAAGACACATTTACAATATGTAAAAAAAAATCGGCCGATCCGAAAGGGGCACATAAGTACTGCAACACACATTATCAAAAAGTAATAAAAAATCTTATTATTGAAAATAAAAAGTTATTGCTATTTAAATTTCTCATTTTTTGTACCAAATCCATTAAAAATTAGCAAATTTTCAACAGGGGTCATACATAAGTTATGACTTAATTGTAGACACCAGCTAAATGACGGCCGCCTGTGCCCCATGTAATAAGCCGCTAAAATTCCCCATTAAAAATTATGTGGCGGTTTTGAGATGGGAAAAAACAATTGAAATCGCGACACCGTTACCAACACCTCATTTTTGCTAACGCGATTGTGCTCTTTATTTATATTACGTTACGAATCAATGTTCTTAGCAAGTATTTTTACTTTAAAGGTTTCGAAAGTTTTTTTTTTTTTTGTAAATGCGATTGTGCTCTTTATTCAGATAAGGTTATGGACCAATGTTCTATACAAGTATTTTTCTTCCACCAAGGCGATCTTGTTCAAGTTTTCACTTCTGTCGGCACTCCCGAAGTGACACTGCTTTGTTTTTTGTTTCCTCAAATTACCACATTCTACAAATAGACTTTCAATTCGACACTTAATAACACCCTTACGGATCGGACAGGTTTTTTTACATCTTGTTTACATAATATACCCGAAAAAGATAACATAGTCGGGTAACAATACTCACAGATTTTGAAGCACCAATTCTAGTGAAATTTTGTTCTTAACGTCATCAAATCCAACTCCATTAGGGATTTTTTTCTCATTTGCAACCATCGGTTCCTCCGTTTTCAAGCCTTTAGCATCATCAGAGTTCGAAAAAGAGCCTCGTATTCATGGTAAACAATAGTTTTGAGCAACAGTTTTTTTATGACTCAAAACAACAAAATTGAAAAGTCTTACATACCCGTACCCTATTTGCGTAAACAATTTTGCCTAATTTATTTCATTTTGACAGTTCAATAACATTCATTGCGTTATTTACGTTGTTGAGCAGTTTTTTTTTTTCCAACTTATGAAGCAATGGATTAATAATCTGTTTAAAATCGAAACAGTTTGTTCGATCGTTTATTTGTTTGTTTGTTGTTTGTTTGTTTGATCGTGTATTACGAAATTAGGGTACAGGTCGGCCCGAAAGGTCTTCTGTGGCATTTAACCCTTCAAACTGGTGCACAGCAACGCTGCTTGGCGGTAGGAGTCGGTAGATATGGTACTTCCCCCGAGCTCCTTCACAATGAATTTTACTACTCATAGGAAGTATAAGGAAGCAATTTTTATACCAACATTCTCATCAACGTCCTACATATTTACCGAGGAAGATCGTACTTATCACGCTTTTCGAAATACATACAATTGTTGCTAAACAAATGTATATGCAGCACAAAAACATGTTACAAAACACTGCAACAGAAAGTGTTGCTGTGTTTCGCAACATATTTTTTTGTTATTTGTAATAACAGCAGTAACAAACCCGCGCTTACACCAAGGTATAAAACATGTATTCTACGTACTGTGCCCAATGATATTATAAACTATAGATACGTTACCCGCGCTCTATAGTGGCAAGATGAATGCAAGGTAATTACCGGACTTCGATTTAGTCGCGTACCAACCAGTGCCGCGGCTGTACGTGATATTAAAATAACTTGTGTGGATAACTTCCTAAAAATAACAAAAAAAAAATGCCGTCCTGTGTTTATAGGAAATGTAAAAATTATACTGCAACTGTGAAAGATAAAAAAGTATAATTTCATGCGTAAGTATCAAGAAAAATGTATTTTATTTTATGTTTTTCGATGCCTTCTAATGGCGGCTGGCGCTTGAGGTAAGTCACGTGCCGTTAGGGGAAGATGGGGTACTTTGCATCAGTGTGTGTAAAACCTAATATTGTGTTCCAGGTATTTTGAAATTAAATGGTTTTGTTGACTAGATTATCTATCCGACCATAGAATAAAAAATCCACAGAGGACATTAGACTTTATTTGAGCGTACAAATAGAGATGTAATGCCAAATGGCAACAACTGTCCTTTACGGTATTGGAACATTTTGTTGCGTATTGGCAACAACGGTGCCTGAACGTCTCAAATGTCTCAAAATGTCCAAAACGGTGTGTAAAATGTCCAAATAAATGAGAGGAAATTTAATTGTAATTTAATTTAACCGATTGTTGTACTTTTTATTTTAAATTTTTAATTATTCACATGTTTTTAATAAAGACTTTTATGTTTATAATATTGTATTTTGTTTTATTTTAAGTGACAGTAATTACCTACTCTTGCGAAATACTGCATTCATATTTAGATCGAAAATATTATTATTTTACCCGTAAATCTACTACCAGATCAACACGAGAAAATCGAGTGTCCATTTATTCCCCATATGCCTCCTTTTGTACACGTTTGGCCAATGAGCATGCACCACAGAATGACAACGTAATTAAAGAAATATATTTATCTCTCTCTAACAACAGGAATTCCGTAGATGACATTTCATTTTCTTTCCCTTTCTTCGTGCGTCTAAGTAGCTATCTAGCTACCGATAGTATTTACGCTGTTTTCGAGTGCCGTGATGTTCATGCATAACGCGTCTATTTATATTACGTCATTGACTGTGCCTTACAGTCTTCCTTTATCAATTACACGTAAAACAAGACTACTTGTGTACAAGACTTGTCTAAAAGGTGAACAAAATAGTTAAGAATACCGGTCTGAAGCAACGTAAATACTACATGCTTTATAGACGTCATGTTTTCGAAGGTGTTACGGTGCAGCAACATGTTTCAAAAACAAGTTGTGCAACTTTTGTTTACCATGAATATGATGCTTTAGAATGCCATCTATTTTTCTGGGCAGCCTTTTCAACTCCATCGGGCTTATCGTTTCGTAGTGGCCAGGCTCAGGGTCTTCAAATGGATCCGCTTCATCGAAGTCAGCTAAGGATTTCGGCCCATACGCATAGGATGCTATGTTAATTGCACATGCAACATGGATAAGCCCCAAAAGCATTAAAACTAACATTTTGACTTTTCTGACTTTCTTGGAAAACAAGACCTTTCACTTCTTGGTAAATATATTCCTGAAGGTAGATGAGGCACTAAATGTAGCGTCTTCTTATGCGTCGATCACTGTTAATTAGTCACATGCCCATGATGCTGAAAACAAAATTAGAAAAGGCTCTGATTTAAAGCGGCAGTTGTATATAGTAGTTTTGGTAAGTTAAAAATTACAATATGCATATTTATTAACAAGTTCGCCAGTTAAAACTTAGCAGTAAACAAAAAATCGGCCAAGTGCGAGTCAGACTCGCGCACGAAGGGTTTCGTACCATTATCTATAAAAACGACAAAAAAATCACGTTTGTTGTATGGAAGTCCCCCTTAAATATTTATTTTAATTTTTGTTTTTCTTAGCCATTACTATCCCACTGCTGGGCAAAGGCTACCCTACCCTCTTTCCACCTCTCTCTGTCCAGAGCTTCCAAGGACCAATCTTTCTTAAAGGAGTCCAGCTCATCCGTCTGGGCCTGCCACGATGTCGTTTGCCATTAAGCGGGACCCACTGGGTCGTAAGTTTTGCCCATTGATCGTTTGACATGCGGCAGATGTGTCCAGCCCAATTCCAATTATTTTAATTATTTATTTTAAAGTGAATTTATAATTAAATATTCTGTGAATATTTCAAGTGCCTACCGGTTGCCATTATGGATATCGAGCAAAAAAATGGCAAAAAAATCGCGTTTGTTGTATGGGAGCCCCCTTAAATATTTATTTTGTTTTTAGTATTTGTTGTTATAGCGGCAACAGAAATACATAATATGTGAAAATTTCAACTGTCTAGCTATCGCGGTTCTTGAGATACAGCCTGGTGACAGACAGACGGACGGACAGACAGCGAAGTCTTAGTAATAGGGTCCCGTTTTTACCCTATAGATACGGAACCCTAAAAATGAGTTGTAAAAAATAATCAATGGATCATTCAATAAATACTGAGCAGTGAAATAACAAAATGGGCAGTTACGAGTGGGCAGTTGACAAATCGGAATTAGTCGGTAAGAAATCTCATTCTAAGCAGTTCTATAAACAACGTTCTAACCTAACCCAAGTGAAGGCTCTTTCAAAAAGGCACCGCTCGTTGCGCGACGAGCGGTGTCTTTGTGTCGCGTCGCGTATCGCGCTGGTTTGCACAAGCCTTTATTCACCAACAATAGAGGGGATCTGGCGCTCGGCGCGGGCGGCCGCTGCTGCGGCACTGCGCACCGGTTCGGGTGTCTCCGCTCCCTATGAACAGCCGAACTATATAACTAACTACCCATTCCATAATTTTTACCGGCCATTTATTTATTAGTCTGCTTATGTATTTTTAACCGACTTCAAAAAATGAGGAGGTTCTCAATTCGACTGTATTTTTTTTTTTTTGTTACCTCATTACATTCTACTGGGTAAACCGATTTTGATGATTCTTTTTTTATTTGAAAGCTGGTGCTTTCCGTGTGATCCCATATAAATTTTATTAACTTAGCTTGGATAGTTTTTGAGTTGGGTTCAATAATACGTATTTTTTTCCCACTTAGTATATGGATAATATCTTGAAGTTCCTGTCACTGTTATTTACATAGCTGGTTTTTTAATATTCGAATTTGTGTGGGGTATCTAGTGTAGCTACCACAACTAAAAACTGAAAAATAAAAACTTTTACAAAAAAAATCAACCGACTTTTTAATTATTTTTTTGTTACTTTGTAATTTTTCGCTTTGTGTGTTTTTTTGGAAGTCGGTTGATTTTTTTTGTAAAAAGTTTTTTTATTACTGACTTTGTAAGACGAAATAACAGGCCAATTGTTTTTTTATTACTGTCTATGTTTTACTGTCGCACAAATTTACCAACCGCTTATAAAAAAAATAACTGCCTATTATTTTTTTCAACTGACCATAATAACCTCTCGAATGTTTAAATAACAGTTTAAAAAATGTGTTCCCATTAGAAAGCAGTATGTAATGTTTAACTAGCTGCTGCACCCTAATTATTTTTCTAAAATAAAAGGCACCTAAGCTACTCCTTGTAACATCAGCTAACTGCCAGTGAAAGTCCAGTCAAAATCGGTCCAGCCGTTTCAGAGATTAGCTGGAACAAACAGACAAAGAGACAAAAATAAAACAAAAAAACAGTGGCACTCCAGGAGTGCCGACAGAAGTGAAAACTTGAACAATTTTATTGGAAATAACGATTAGTGTCGCGAGTTCAATTGTTTTTTCCCATTTCAAAAATGCCCAACGCGCCTAAAGAAGTATAAACTTTAAAAAAAAAATAAGTACCGTATATACCTGGGTGGGTCTAGAAAATTCAATTTTCAGCTATAATTAATATTAAAAATAAATACCGAAATAAATTGGACCAAACTCATTGCAATTAAAAGTAGAAGTTGATGCTAAAGTTAAACATATACATCCTTCTCACTAAAATAGCACTCCTTGTATTTAATTAAGTATAAAAAATCGATTGTAACTGAATGTTTTTTTCTTATTTGAATAGTCCTTCAGTCATATAGTTAAGTATGTCCCTTTTTCATTATGACAGTCAAGAGGTGAGTCCCGAATTTGGAAGTTTTTGTTAGGTGGGTCGCGTCCAATCACTTTTGGGAACCACTGGTACATTGTACATGTCGTGGCCAGAATTTAGAATTGATCATTTCAGAAAATGAACATCAACCGCTGGTCACATCATGATGTGGCCAGGCTAGATCATTGAATACTCAACGTTTGACGACATGACCAGTTAAACGCACGACTACTTCATGATGTGGCCAAACATTAGTGATCATATCGTAAAATAGTTAGATTATCCACCGGTAGAGGCGTTGATGTCGCTTTGCTTTTATTGTGCATCATGGCGGTGGCATACAACAAATCAAACAAAGTAATGACAATGCAAAAAAGTCGATGGACTTTTATTAGGTTTTCAGATATGATATTATGGAAAGCGATCAACTTGAAAGTAGTCCTCGCGGCCGCTGCCGCGGCGTGAAATGCTTCATAGCACTTAAAATTAGTTTTTAAACATTACATTTTTACACCGCTTATGTGGCACCCTGGCCAATGGGAACTGTGACCAACCACGCGCGAGCCGAGCGAGCGAAGCGAGCGATGCCGTAGGAGCGATCGGCGAGCGTTATTTCTAAGTTGGTCACAGTTACTTGGCTATTTCTACCACACCTAAAAGCATGGATACCCTACATTAATGATATGGCCAAACGTCGACTGACATATTATCATTAAACGTTGACGTTTAAACGATATGGCCAATTGTAGCTGGCCATTTCATGAAATGGTCAATTTTAAGATCTGGCCACGACATATAGATTTCCCGGCTTTACTGTACTTTAATTTAGGGTAGAAAATGTTCGACGCCTGAATTACACTGCTTCAAGGATCTTTTAACGCTCGAATGACGTTGATAGAAAGGCACTGTTGGTACCTACCATTGGTGTTTTTTATGGTTCCGTAGTAAACAAGGAACCCTTATAGTTTCGTCATGTCCGTCTGTCTGTCTGTCTGTCCGCGGTCTAGCTCCAAGACTGTTAGTACTAGAAAGTTGTAATTTGGCAAGGGTATACATATTAATCATGCCAACAAAGTGGTAAAATAAAATTATGAAAAATATTTTTTTAAGGGTACCTCCCGTACACGTAAAGTGGGGATGGTTTTTTTTATCCCTTGGTGTGGGGTGTCGTTGGAAAGGTCTTTCAAAAACATTGTGAGTATGTTAAAACCATTTTTGAATTCAGAGATCCGTTTAACAAAAATTTGCACTTTAAAGCTTAATATTTCGCAGAGTCAAGTGTCCCCCCCCCCCCCCCTACCAGCTAAATGGTTGGTTAAAGGTATGTGAAAAAATTCACGGCAGTAGCTTATATAACGAATTTAAAAGGAAAACTATCACAGCTGAGTAGGCTTTACAAGTTAACGAGTAATAATCGACCAACTTGGATTTGCGGTTGTAAAAACATGTTCTCCCATACATTCTGTATGAAAGAATTTTTTTATCAACTACAAAGTTAAGTTTGTTCTTGGGATAAATTCATCCCAACTACGGAACCCTACATTGTGCGTGGTCCGACATGCACTTGGCCGGTTTTTTTCTTTTGTGAAATGTATTGAAAAAACAAGATGGCAGCGTTAGTTCCGATTATGGCCACGCGCCAAAAGCTGCCTGTACAGCCTTGTGGTCTTTGTTTTTTGTGTTGTTTGTGTCCTTCCCATGGGGGTATAGTACGCCACCTGCTACGATCCTTATATACTCCTTTTGCTTCGTTTATGTTCATACATCTGGTCATACACACATGATCAGCTGTATGAATGTTCCCATCTGCTGGGACAGAGACCTCTCGTTAAGAGGGAGTGGCCCGTACACCACGCGGGCCCAGTGCGGGTTGGTAGACATCACATGTCTTCAGACTAATCATCATTAGATATATATTAAAATGAACAGACAGCAAGCAAAAATGATTTTTTCGATAAAAATATTACTGTCGTCAAACATATTATTATTATATCTAAACTACTATTTCAAGAGTTATCATCTTTTGCATCAGAGTTGTTCCAAACTGAAGGAATTTTCACGACAATTTTCCAACGTTGAAAGCTCTTGATAATGTCTCGAAAACTTCGCTCCGTTTCCGCTGCCAAAGATACTTAATAAAACTAGAAGAGCAAATGTACAGAAATGTCACGACCCGATCCAGCCTGTCCCTTGCTACTCTCCCCCAGCGACGCCCTAAGTCCCATAGGGGCCGCCCTTAACGTGTAGTCGCTGAGTTTATAAGTTTTATGCCCTGGCTTTAGCTGCGGTTAAGCAGCCGACAACTTCCTAGGTTGACCAGCGAGATGCCATACACAAAAAAAATGCAGAATAATGTAAAAAAAAATGCATTAATTGCCACCTGCATCAGCAAAAATGACCTATTTTGAACTTTCTAGTTCCATTCGGATTTTTTTTGTTTACATTTTGTAACTGAAAAGGTAGAAATAACATTCTTTGTTTGCAAAAGGCTTTTAACTTTGCTACTTCAAGCCTATCATACCATTTATTTTATGTTATTTTCATAATTATTTAAAAATTAAGAGGTACAGGGATACTTTTTATTTACCCCTTAAAGTGGCCTCCATATTCAAAATTCATTTATTTACGTTACACATCTGTGTTTGGGTCACGGAAATATATGATGTGTACCAAATTTTAACTTAATCGGTCCATTAGATTCGGAGCAAACTGGCTGTGACAGACGGACAGACAGACAGACACACGAGTGATCCTATAAGGGTTCCGTATTTTTCATTTTGAGGTACTGAACCCAAAAAATCACTCAACGCACCTAAAGAAGCTTTCACTTCAGTAAAAATCGTTCCTTAATCACTTCTAGCTCCAATACATCTTTGAGAATCGTCACCAGTCTGTTGTGATTGCAAGTTGCGGCCCATTGGGTTCGAAACAAAGGATTTATTCAACAAATATTGAGAAGAAACATTGTTTATTTGAGAGATATTTAAGGAAAGACACGTCAAATAAAATGTTTATATTATTTTCCACAGTATTAGGCGTTGCCCGCGGTTTCACTCGGCTCTTAAAGAAACTATAGTACAATATGTTCTTAATGTCCCTCGGAAAACCTCGTGTTTCGTCAGCCGTCGGATTTCTATTTTTCTATCAGTTGCCCTTTGCACTTGGTGCAGACCGCACGCTCTCAATCGACTTGGAAGTATATAGAGTTGTTAATACTCTTTTAACTTAATGTAATTTATTTTAAAAATGGGAGGAGAAGTCTAAAGTCGCAGGCACAACAGATAGGAAAATAGTTTACAGCTCTATATAGTTCACACGGAAATCAAAACAAAACAACAATAAAGTACTTAATTCTGAATTCTAATTATTATACACGATAAATCTAATAATTGCTGGACATGGAAATTAGCATTCGTTTGTATTCGTAAATCCGATGATAACCGAGGGTCATTAAGAAAATAGAAATGCTGTACTACATTTAGGTACAGACAAACCAGCTACTAGTAGCAGCTACCAGTACTTAATAACAAAATTAAAAAGAGGTAAATTGTTTGTTTGTATGTAGGGGGTAATCTCCGCAACTATCAGTGGGATTTGAAAAATTCTTATTGTATTGGGTAGCCCAATTCTTGAGGAAGGTTATAGGCTATGTAACATCACGCGCGATGGGATGTGATGCGGTGAGTCGGGCGGGGACCGAAATTTCACGCGGACGAAGTCGCGGGCAGAAGCTAATCTATACTAATCTATATACTAATTAATATTATATAAAGCTGAAGAGTTTGTTCGTTTGCTTGAACGCGCTAATCTCAGGAACTAATGGTCCGATTTGAAAAATTTTTTCAGTGTTAGATAGCTCATTTATTGAGGAAGGCTATATATCATCACGGTAATACTAATGGGAGCGGAGCACCAATGAAGAATGTTTCAAAATCGGGATTTTTTTTTCCTTTTGAGAGCTTCCGCTGCGTGCGCTGCGTAAACGGTTAAAGTTACGCAAAAATTATGTACAACAGAATTATTTCCCTTTAAAAGTTCTAAAAAAAGTTCACGACAGCATATATCTATCTTTTAAGGTTGGCTCACTATAACCTTTTTTATGCTAACCAAATTTGTTCTAAAATAATGCATTATTTGCGAAGGTGTTTTTATAAACATGATATTAATCCTTTAAGTCGCGGGCAGGAGCTAGTATAATATTATAAAGACGTAAAATTTTTGAATTTGTATGTAGGGTTTCGGAAGAGTTTTTATGTAAGGGCTTAGGAGCTACTGATCCGATCACAAAAATTATTTCACTGATGGAAAGCTACACTATAATTTATGAGTATCAAAGGATAAGTTTCAGGTTATATTATGTTTTATGCAGAAGCTAGTTTGGTATACAGATACTACGTCATAGTTGCGTAGGTATGTATTTTTTAATATTTTTTAAATTACATTTTATTTAATAATATCATAGTGATATTTATTTTAGAAGTATGCATGTATGTAAGTATATTCTCATATTATTTGTTTTATTTTATTAAGTGAATTGTTTTGATTTTATGTATTTTACTTTTTCTCTACTCTTACACACGTTGTCTATACCTATCTCTTTTTATCCTCTGTCATATCGCAGGCATGTTGGAAGAGATTTCTTTAGAAATAAGCATCACCTTTGTACGTATTTTTCTGTTCTTTTCTTCTTGTCTGTTTCCATATTATATGTGTACATAAATGGTTAAATAAATAAAAATATTAATCTTTCCACCACACTGCCAATATAAATTTTTATTGTACGCGTTAATAACTTTTTAAGTTTATGGCATACTCAAGAGAGTGATATAAAAGTATTGACTATTCAGCACACTCACGACATTGTTTCAAAGTAGTTGAAAGGTATATATGTGGCCTGTATACCAAATAGTTTGTTCTAATGTACATAATTAAGTACCTGTTTGCTAGACAATTAGTTAACACATTATAAAATAATGAAAATGGATTGTTGATTCAGAACAAACTAGAAAAAAAAAATAAGAAAAAAGAAAGAAAAATATTTTATTTGGGACACGCACAGCAAATATAAAACACTAATAAAAATAATAAAAATTAACAAATATTTGGAGGAGCATTTTAAACTAACAAACAAAAATAATAACGACCTGTGCGAGGCCAAAAAGGCTCCTATCTCAGCATGATGCTGCGATATTTAAAAATAAATAAATACCGCAGCATTTTGATATAAATAGGTTTATTTGTCACAGAAACACGTGCATACATAAAAGACAAGAGTAATCAGAAAACAACAAAAAGTACATAATACATCACGAGCATAAAAACAGAAATAAGTCGGCAGCTGCACAACATGACTGTGACAAGAAGGCTTCCACTCAGCATGATACAGTGCTATGGGGACCCACAGCACAGCGCTGATTTTCAGTGGTCACCCGAAAAAGGACTACTACTCCCAAGATTCACGTCACATACAACGCACACAAACCAATACACATGTAGACTTAGAAATAGGGTGCTGTTTTCCCCCTAATATCCGCTATTGGTACGGAACCCTAAAAAACACTTCAAATTCTAATTCATCATCATCATCATCAGCCTATAAATATGTTCCCACTGCTGGGACACAGGCCTCCTCTCTGTGAGAGGGAGTGGGCTGTAATCCACCACGCAGGCCCATTGCGGGTTGGTAGATGTCACATGTCTTCGAATTTTCGGTTCTAGGACATGCCGGTTTCCTCACGATGTTTCCTTCACCTTCCTCAAAACGGTAAAATTCTAATTAATAACACTTCAAACTCACAAATAATCACGACACTAGTGGGAGATAGTACTGGTATGATCTAAAATTCTAATTAAACAATGTAGGGTACCTACTAAAAGTACACACACTACACTCTCTTGACACGATAAAAGAAGAACAATGATCTATCGATACAAGCGTGCCACAGAACACAGTTTCGACTATTCGTCGAAACGGTGTTCTGTGTGTGTGGAGTACGGTTGACCGTACAGCCAAAACACAAACGTGGTTAAATTTGCTCTACGAAAATCGCCCTTACTACTTCGAACGTTACATAAACACGCTATCAATGTGAAATTTTTACCAACTAGCTTCTGCCCGCGACTTCGTCTGTGTGACATTTCTTATTATTAGGCCGCGCGCACTTTGTATGCATGTTCGTACGAATTTCACTCGTACGTACACGTACGAACACGCACGAACGATCCCGACCTTCCAAGTACAAAGGGAGCGGGCAGACTGGGTGCGACTGTCGTACGTATAGTTCCGACGTCCGAAAACAATCCGAACTTGTTGGGGTTTGAGGCCGCGCGCACTTTGGATGCATTTTCGTGCGAATTTCAGTCTTTCGTACACGTTCGATTTCGGTCGTACGAATTGAGTGCGCACACTGGATACGTTTTTCTCCGTCAAATAGAACAAATCCCAACAAGTTCAGATTGTTTTCGGACGTCCGAACTTCCGAAGTATACGTACGTATACGTACGACTAAGTCGCACCCAGTCTGCGCGCTCCTTTTGTACGTGGAAGGTCAAGATCGTTCGTGCGTGTTCGTACGTGTACGCACAAGTGAAATTCGTACGAAAACGCATCCAAAGTACGGACGGCCTTACAGTCAAGCCGTTTACAACGACATCGCTTAAGGCGCAACTAGCCGATACCTTTTCCATACAAATTTCGGGGGGGTTTTACTCCACTGTTACACATTGTACATCCAAAGTAAAACATGAAATCGTTTTGTCTTATTATTAATTTTGTCTATAAAGAAGCAGAATAGTAAAAAAAAAGCAATTAAAAAGTTATGAGCCAACAAAGATTCGTTTTTCCTGCTAATTTTAACGCAACTTTGGGAGTAAATAAGTAATAAAAGAAGTATAAAATCGACAAAGCTCAATTGTCGAAGATTATCATAAACTTTATTCGTAATTGATTTATGCAGTAGTTTTTTCATAAAACTCCACCTTCCAAAGGACTTTTCGTAATTTTTTACGCGTTCGTTTTACTAAAATCGTTCTGAACGGTGTTTGTGTGCGTGCGAACTAGAGTTTGTGCATGTAGACCAGCGTCTTACTGCTCATCACTGATACTATCTCTGTCGGACACGATGCCAGGTGAGATAGCGTGCTTTTTGACCAAGCCCACCAATGAGTTTGAGCCCGCGACTAGTTCAACCTTAAGACGACGTACCGGTTATTAAGACGAAATTTTTAGGTCCCAGAATTTCTGATTACCTACTGAACATAGGTTTTGGTTATAACTACTATAGGCTATAACAACCGTAATCCGACGGTCCCTTCGAAGTCGTTATAAACGGTTTTGACTGTGTTTCATTTATTTTTAGCCTGTTCTGTCCTACTGCAGGGCAAAGGTCTCCCTTTCTCCTTCCCACTCCTCCCTGTCTTCTGTCCCGCCTTCTTCTCTTGGGTCTGCCTCGATGTCGCCGGATGTTTTCTGGAACCCACATGGTGTTAGATTTGGCCCATGACTCAATCGACATTCGGAAAACGTGTCCGGCCCAGTCCAATTCCAATTCAAAAGCCATTTATTCAAACTAGGCTGAGAATCAGCACTTTTCGAACGTCAAAATTACTTATGACAGTCCCCCAAAACATCCACCCTTCACCACTTCCACTAGGAAGTGGTGAAGGGTAGGCGTTTTGGGGGACTGCCAGCCAAAGCACTAGCTTTAGCTGGGAAGAAGAAGTGGCGCAACAAACTCCCCAGCAGCACAGCTGTCTGTTCAGTTAGAAAAAAAAAATTCTTTAACGAATAATTACGTCCTACATACAAACACAAATTTAAGTAAAGACTAGCGACCCGCCTCTGCTTCGCATATTATATTATTAGATGTAACCTTAATATTATACATTTTAATATATTATACACATAAACATACATACACCTTCCTGAATAAATTCTCTAAATGATGGTGAAACCGCATCAAAATCTATTGCGCAGTACATCATGATGACACAGACAGACACGAAAAGCGACATTAATTTATATGTATAGATGCTGTGCGGTTGCCTGTAGTACTAAGAATTTAAACTGAATACAAGCAAGATTGATACATCAAGACACTATTTGATATTGTTGCAACTGACAATGGAATTACGGCCGCCCCACGTAACAGGCTCTTCGACTAAATAAACAACAACTGCTTACAGTTACAGCAGCCATAACTGGCCACGAGTCAATTTATAAACACCTCTTTGTCATAGAAGTCACTGATCGCGACGATAGGTCGTGGTGGAGTTAAATAAAAGATGATTAATGGACTGTATAACATGAAGGTTTATGCAAAGAAGGAAATTACAACGGTGTCGGTTAAAAGGCAAACATGAAATAATAATAACATGTTAATAAAACGCATAAGCGCAGCCGTGCGTGAAGGCGTGCAACAGCTGACTGCCGAGGCGCGCGGTGGCCCGCGCTTGGCTGTGAGGCCAGCTGACTCGCCGCTGTTCCCGCACCCCTCGTTCACTGACACCAGCGTGCGGCAATGTTGAGAACAGAGGTCTCAACAATCACAGATAGTCCGCTGTGCAGGGCCTTTTTTTTTTTTTTGGTGGGAAATTATCAAATAACTTCTCCCGCTCCCAAGAAGGAGGTGACGGCCTGCCATTTCCTCTCGCTCCGTACCATGGCCTGAACCTGTGGCTGTGCAGGGCCTGCATGGAGGACGACGAAACAGCAGCGCATGCTTCTAAACTGCCCGGTAATGACCACATACAGGGTAAAGTACCTTCCACCCAAACCTGTATGTGAGATTTTCAGTAGCATCAAGGCATTGCTGGTCTTTCTTGAGGAGCTGGTGTGGATCGAATCATCGATTTTCCCAACCGTATGCAAAATACGGGCTTGGACGTGGAGTTGCGAACACCAGCTCGTATTACCAGTTACCAAACTGACAATGGAATGGTTGAATGTATAAAACCGTATATTTATATTACGTTACGGATTAATGTTCTATGCAAGTATTTATGCTTTAAAGGTTTTAGTTTTTTTTTTTTTTTTGTAATCGCGATTGTTCTCTTTTTTTAGATAAGGTTACGGACCAATGTTCTATACAAGTATTGTTCTTCCACTAAGGCGATCTTGTTCAAATTTTCACTTCTGTCGGCACTCCCGGAGTGCCACAGATTTTTTTTTCCTACCTACTTAATATACAAACTAGGGGCTCATGGCTAAGTAATAACAGCCACACAGGTCAATCGAAACTTAAGCTACACTTGCCGCGGTTGGTCCGTGGGTGGGTGACAAGACCCCACCGTGCCTCAGAAAGCACGTAAAGCCATTGATCCCGGCTGTCTTACCACTACTACTACCACTACTACTACCACTACTACTTCTACTACTACCACCACTACTACTACTACCACTACTACTAACACTACTACTACCACTACTACCGCTACTACTACTACTACTACCACTACTAACACTACTACCACTACTACTACTACTAGCACTACTACTACTACCACTACTACTACCACTACTTCCACTACTACTACTAATACTACTACTAATACTACTAACACTACTACTACCACTACTACCACTACTACTAATACTACTAACACTTCTACCACTACTATTACTACTACTACCACTACTACCACCACTACTACTACTACTACTACCACTACTACTACCACTACTACCACTACTACTACTACTTACTTGGATTATGATGAATGATTCACGAAGGGTTCCGTACCACCGTACCATATTTAGCAAAAAACGCTGAAAAAAACTTAGGTCTAAAATAGTTCCACAATTAGGTATTGGAAAATATACTACAAAAAATAAGGGTTGATTAATTACTCAACCACTTAAACTAACTATGTTATACCTGCGTCAATTTCCAAAGAAACTATAGAGGTTTTGCGCAATGCCTTTATTCATAGTAGTGAACTACAAAAGACCACATTTATTATCAAACCATACAATTTACACATATTTTTCCGTACAATGAGTGGTCAGCTTATAATCATCATCATCAGCCTATAATGTTCCCACTGCTGGGACACAGGCCTTCTCTCTGTGAGAGGGAGTGAGCCGTAATCCACCACGCGGGCCCAGTGCGGGTTGGTAGATGTCACATGTCTTCGAATTTTCGGTTCTAGGACATGTCGGTTTCCTCACGATGTTTTCCTTCACCGTTTTGAGAGCAGTGGTGATGAAATAATTTACACAAAGTAAAGCGCCTGTCTGGGTTCGAACCTACTCGTAAGTCGCGGCCGTTACCACAGGGCCACCACTGCTCTCAGGTTACTGGTGGTATCGTTCAGGTTGCGCACTGTAACGCTCGGTTCTCCTCCCTCACTGATGTAATGCTCGACTCTGAACTTTATATTACAGGCGAATGCTCCCGGTGATGCACCTTTATAGAAAACACCGACTTCCGTTCCGGTAAGATGATTTGATGGTTTTTTTTACTTGCATTTTATCTAATCTTTAAAACCCTGTGATTTAAAATACCACCGGTGATGTTTCCGACAAAAACAATTATAGGCCCCCGCGTCCGGCCCTGGTTCAGGCATGGTACGGAGCGAGAGGAAATGGCAGGCCGTCACCTCCTTCTGCGAAGCGGTAATGCTCGCGAAGGAGGAGGCGGAACGCGTGAGGGAGAGGCAAATTTCGCGCCCTCACGCCCCTAACCGCCGCAGGAGGAGACGCCCGGGGCGGGAATCGCGAGCCGATTTCCGGCCACCGTAGGCGCGGGCTTGCGGACGGTGAGCAATGGGTAGCTCGCCGTCCGATAAGGACCAAGCCCGGGTCGACGGCGCGTTGTGTTCCACGCGCGCCTCAAAGAGATGTCAGCAGAATTGACGGGGTCCGTTAGGGCCAATGCCCGCCGGGGGTTCGAAGAAAACCGATAGGGAAATCGTGGCCCCCGGCAACAGGGCAACCGAAGGAACACGGGTGGGTTTTAGTCAGTAAGAGTCTGACACGCCCTCCCGCTCCACCCAGAGCGGGAGAAGTTATTTGATAATTTCCCACCCAAAAAAAAAAAAAAAAAAAAAAAAAAAAAAAAAAAAAAAAAAAAAGGCCTATCTCTTTAGCCACGATAGTAGGGAAGGTACTTGATGGTATGCTTGAGCAAACTCAAACCATTTATTTCAATTAAACCATTTACAGGCACTTTTGAATTGTCAAGGAATCGGTCAGTCAGAAATATAAAGCTAGTTGTCCATTCCAAAGCGTAGAAGGACCTATGGAGAAGAACGGGCAAGAAACTCCACGGACACTCTTTTAAATAGAAAAATGTTTAAAATATTGGTTACATCATTCATGTTAAAATTATACATGTGAGAACAATGTAGAAAGACGTTCACGTTAGAAGCGTCCGTAATAAATAGAACAATTCAAAAATTAAAATAAGCCATGGCAGCTAAGAGATGACCAGTCCCAACTGACGGCGCCCGTTCACGAATATGACGCATGGATTAGCACCATTCATCTCAACCATTTGGAAGAGAGCTAAATGATCCAACACACGCGCCACCATCAGCGAAACATTTGAGTGAGCATGACATACTCACAGCCGCTAGGACACATTCAAGTCAATGCAAGACATATTACCCAGTAAATGGTAACTCTTTAGTACATAGTGCTCACACCTGTGCTATGCAATTATATAATACAAAGGAGATTGAGTTTATACAATGAAAAGATGGTCTTACAATCTTCACCAGCTCCAACAGTATTTGCAAATGTTAATCAATTAGTTGTGGTTGTGGAGCAGAACCAGCATAAACAGCACCAAATAGAAAACCAAGACATAGCGATGTCAACAGTTACGTGAAGCCGGTTTCGTAAACACGAGTGCACTTAGTGAGGTGTAGTTTGAGTGTAAATGGTTGTAAATGAGTGCGTGTGAGCGTGTATGCACAGAGCGGAGGTGTAGTTTAGGCATGCTTCACTGTATTGTTCGCAGCGCAATGTCTTGGTTTTTTATCCGGTCTGAGCCCCCAAGATGATGTGAAAGTAATTAGCAATTCCCGTAATTTTAAGAACGGTCGCATTCTAATATCGGTCACAATACGACAAAAATATATTTAATTTACTGATTGATTGATCGGTTTTAAAAACGGGAATAAGTCTTTTTATATCATCATAGAAAGGCTGTTGAATAACAAAAAAAATGTAGGTAAATAAATTATAGAACAAACATAAATAAAAAACATTTTTTATTCACAGATCTTTTACGGAACTAATTTATAAATGTAGTACAACACAACATGTGTACCTTAATTTTAAATTAATACTTAAAATAATACAAGGTGTCTCAAAAGAAAGTTTATATTTATTTAGCTTACTGCGTGAACGCAATGAATCCGAGGGGCGCGGGGGTTATGTCAATCGGTAGCCTGGCTCTTGAGAATTCAGTCGCTATGGAGCGTTTCTCGGGAGCAGACCGCGCGTTGTGCGTGCGAGAGTCTTACAAAAACGGTGATTCGGCGACTGTAGTGCCACTTAAATGATGCGCCAAGCATTCCTCTTATTCGAAAATGGGTCAAAAAGTTTGAAGAGTCCGGTACAAGGCTGGAAAAACCAAAATCCGGGCAACCAAGGTCATCAAGAACGGTAGAAAACGTGGAGAGTGTTAATCAGTCTGTTCGTGACAACCCAAACCTTTCAATTCGGAAGCGCGCAAGTGCTTTAAATGTGCATTGATCATCATTACACCGCATTTTGCACAAAGACCTAAAGCTGCACCCCTACAAAATTCAATTGGTGCAAGAATTAAAGCCCTAAGATGCCACTCAGAGTCAGTTTACTGTTCGATTAAATGGGTGCCACGAACACGAGGGTCTACATTTGGACGATATTATTTTCAAGAAATAAATACCCAAATTGTGTACTTTAATAACTAGTAAACATTGTTTCGAAACTACTTACTTTTTTTTTATCGATCCACTAAATATACCTAAACTTTCTTTTGAGACACCTTGTATAATGTCACAAACTTGTGAGTGTATTTTGAATATATTTACACTTATTTTTCAACTCAGATATTAATTAATACTTTGGCAATAAAAATCACTTGTCTAATATTTTTCGTTGCTTACATACTAATTGGTAATTTTTTGGTAAATGAAAGAAAAATGAAAAATTTGAAAATGAGAATGAACTGCGTAAATTAACACTTTCTGATTATTAAAACATTACAACTGACTTAAAAAATAATAACGTATCGAAAAAAACACTACAAGGAAAAACAACAATAATGTATCGATCGTAACTAAAATACGGCCGATAGATCATGGCCGGTCCGAACTTTGCGCAGAAGGCTGCGCATTAACATTTTTTAGAAACAAAAAATGGTGACATGAGGCGAGTGTGAGTGAGAGAACATGCGCGAAAGTTCGGAGAGCCTATGTTCAGACCGGCCATATTATACCCATAGATTATTTCGTAAGTCGGTGTCATTGACTTAGATAGTTTTTTTTTTTGGGATAGTTTAAAAGAATTTCCTAAAAGTAAAACCAGTCGATGGTTCCCAAGACGAACTCCTCATAAATGGTGACACAGACTTGCTCAAACCTGCGTTGAAGTCTAGAGAAGTGCTTTTATCTCTGAAGAGGTTCAAGTTTCCAGTGGCAGAGTAATCAGTCCGTTGCAGGAACGGAGTTTGAGCCACACCTAATGAGGCGCCCACTTTGTTTCTGTAATAGAGGAAAATAATTAGGCCGCTTTCCGAATTAGAACATAATCGCTCAAAGCGCTGGCATCAATAATTAGCGTCCCGATTTAGATATCACGATTATGACAGCTGAGGGCTGTCAACAATTTGAAACGCTAGTGAACGTGCTCACAGTGCTGCTCAACGTCAAAACTTGCATTTATCATATTTCTTTGTGTATATACCACAAATTATTTCTTCTTCTTTGGTTAGGTGGCGACAGACAGTAGCCAAAAGCACAATTTGGAAAATACCACGTTAGTTTAAAGATACAATGCCACTCAAAACATAACAGCACAACTGTCATTTTTGACATCGCTCACAGTGATATTAATTTAGGGCACGGTCGGTGTTATCGCAAGATGGCGCATGTCATGACGTCATCTATGACGATTCACCGAACATCGTTATCGCGCTCACGCTAATTCTTTACGGGTATTAGCGCTCAAATCGATTACAGCGTTACTCGGAACGTAGCTTTAGAAACCTTTATTTATTTTTCAGGCAACGCAATCGCTGATGATGTAGAAGAAGTGTACATAGTACATATATTTTAAAAAAGAAATTCCAATAAAAACGATAGATGAATTGCGTCATCATCATCATATCAGCCGAAAGTCGAAGCATAGCCCTTTGGTTGCCTTTCAGCCTTCTAATGAGGTCAATTGTGAGCGACCATGTTTCAGTGCCATAGATCATCATTGGGAACACGCACTGGTCAAAGATGAATTGCGTAAGAAATATAATTATTAGGGGTAGAAAGAAGCTGACTGTCGATTTGTATACTGTCTTGTGCTTGTGCTGCAAAACAGTGTTGCTGCGCCGTCGAGAAAGATCTCTTAGGCATGCCGGTTTGTTTCCTCACGATGTTTTCCTTCACCGTTTTTGAAGCAAGTGATAATTATACAATACGCACATGAATCCGAAAAGTCAGAGGTGCGTGCCTTGGGTTCGAAATCGAGACCAGACCTGTGACTTGGCAGAACTCTTACCTCTGACGATCACTCCACTAGGCTATCACTGCTCTTCCCAGTTACTGGATAACACTCATCCTCTTGGTAAGACTGTCTTATAATCTAAATATTTTGATAAAATACTCACTTGTACATATAGTCAAGTCCGCCTCCATAAGTGTTGAAGTTTGGAACCTGAGGGACGGACGGCATACTCCTGGTGATGAAGGCATTAGCTCCGATGTCGTGGTTCGGGTTGTGGAAGAGGTTCGCGTGGCCTGCAGCTGTGACCCGATTGCCAAAATGAGGGATATGCGTATTGCTGAGGGAGAGCCCGTGGCCGTTGCTGAAATTAAGGAAGGATCAAATGTGAAATGATGTTTCAAAAGGATTGATATTTACGACTAAGGTTATTCAAGAATAGCTTAATGCCATAACGAACAGATTGGATGATCAAAACAGTGTTAGCGTGGCTGCTTGACTACCCTTGGAAACTACATGTTGTGTAAAAACATCTTTCTTTTTATATGTATAAGATTTATCCGAAATTTACACTTTAGCTTGCAAAATTAAGTTATTGTAGTAACCACAAGTAGTTGTATTCAGATGTACAGGCAATTACATGATCACGGCACCAGTGTGACTTTGAGAGCATCTTTACGTCGCAGCACCAAGGGCGGATTTCGATATCTAAGAGTTATTTCTGAAATGTGATTGACCGTACATCCAGCTCATTCTGAACACTCAGCCCCGCTACCTTGCTGGCGGAGTAGTTATTCTCGCAGAGTTCATGCCAACACGAAAGAAGAAAATAATAAATATTAAAAAAACAGTGGCACTCCGTGAGTGCTGACAGAAGTGAAAACTTGAACAAGATCGCCTTGGTGGAAGAAAAATACTTGTATAGAACATTGGTCCGTAACCTTATCTAAATAAAGAGCACAATCGCGTTTACAAAAAAAAAAAACTTCTAAAACCTTTAAAGTAAAAATACTTGCATAGAACATTGATCCGTAACGTAATATAAATAAACAGCACAGTCGCGTTTACAAAAATGAGGTGTCGGTAACGGTGTCGCGAGTTCAATTTTTTTTTCCCATCTCAGAAATGCCCAACCCGCCTAAAGAAGTTTTCACTTCAAAAACACTTACACATTATCTAATGCCAATCCAGCGGTTGCTGACTGCAGGTGCTGAGTCGCATCAAAATTAGCTCCACCAGTAGCACTCAGGATATTCTTATCATTACCAGCTAATGGCAGCTTAGCATTAACACCTGGAAAAGAAGAATTAACAAATGAATAAATACATTTTTGTAGGGGACGCCCTACCTGCCGGGGCTGCGAATCCTGCCGGGGCTGCGAATATGGGCCGAAAGGGATATCGTGGCCCCCGGCAACAGGGCAACCGAAGGAACACGGGTGGGTTTTAGTCAGTAAGAGTCTGACACGCCCTCCCGCTCCACCCTGACCGGGAGAAGTTATTTAATAATTTCCAACCAAAAAAAAAAAAATAAGGGGACGCCCTAGGAAGACATAATTATAGTGATCTTATTGCTGATGTTCTCCAAAAAGTTCAGGTGCATAGTAATTTCAACCGGCGTTCGTGTATGACCAGATGTATGAACGTAAACGAAGTAAAAGGAGTAAGGGTCGTAGCAGGTAGCGTTCTGTACCTTCTGCCTATCCCCAGGGAAAAAGGCGTGAGGTTATGTATGTATGTAACGACATTTAAAATTATTGGAACCAGCTGAGTAGGTACGTCAATGGTTTAGCCTAGTGTTTGCAAAAAAAAACAATGGCACTCCGGGAGTGCCGACAGAAGTGAAAACTTGAAAAAAAATCGGCACCACGGTAATCAACGCGTTGATGTCTTTTACTCCACGGTGTCGGTAACAGGTCGCGAAATCAAATGAATGAAATGAATTTTACAAACAAACAAGAACAACAAGGAGCAAATAATTTTAAAAATACTTACCGCTAGTTAGGTCCGAATTCACAAAAGCACTTCCTTTTAATTGACGCGTTTGTCTTCTATGTGCCTCCTGATGCAAGTACCGGTAGAAATCATCGTCCAGATCCTGATCTTGAGGGCTCCAATCCAGCTGATAACTCTCAGGGACAGTCTCCCAAGCAGTTACACTCACTACCAAAACAGTAAAGAGAATTGGAGAGAACATGTTGGTTTCGTTCTGGATTCACGAATGATGTCTCTCAATGGGTCCCTGTGTTTATATAGTCCGAGAATTTGTATTATGAGATAATTTTGTTCAGTGCATCGGGACTTTACCAGAGTTCTTTTGAACTTACGGTCTGAGTTTTATCAATGTTTTTGTATGATTTACGTATGACGTGGTTATGATTGTTGTTTAATCGTGGAGGAGCTCGTGGCTTAGTAATAACAGCCGCACGGGTTGATCCATCAGGTTAACCTACGCTTGCCGGGGTTGGTCCGTGGATGGATGATCATCTTTACATACAGAGACTCCTACGTGCCTCGGAAAGTACGTTAAGCCGTTGGTCCCGGCTGTCATTCGTGGATTTTTGACAGTCGTTACGGGTCGTAAGAAGCCTGAAAGTCTGACAACCAGTCTAAGGGGTATCGCATTTTACCCAGTTACCGGATTGTGGAAGTCAGATAGGCAGTCGCTCCATGTAAAATACTGGTATTCAGCTGCATCTGGTTAGACTGGAATTTGACCCCAACATAGTTAAGAAAAGTCTAGGCAGATTGATTGGTTATGATTGTTGTTTGTGAATGTGTCATTCTGTCAGAAAATGCTTTGAAATACGTATATATATCGTCGACCGTAGGTTCAATTGAGGTAAGGGACAAAATACCCAAAATGAGTTGAGTATACAGTTTTGTTCAGAATTTTTCGCTCTATCGAATGGTGAATATGAAAAAAAAAATCTTATTTTGTCCCTTACCTCAATTGAACCTACGGTCGACGATATGTTACGGCTAAAACCCGAATACCTAGTTTTAGCCAGCTAGCTAACAACTAGGTGCGACCGGTAACAGTTGGTTAAACTTGCCTAAATTGACCCTGGCACTCGCTGGCCACTGCCGCAACACCGCTCGCTTCGCTCGCTCGACTCGTGCGGTGTTATGTGGTCACAGTTCTAACCTAACCTAACTTTCAGCCATTTTCATTTGCTACAACTAAAAACCAACTGCTACCGGCCGCACCTAGTTGTAGCCGGCTAAAACTAGGTATAGCCGCACGTCGGGTTTTAGCCGTGACATATACTTACATAGGTTAGGCCGTTTCCTCATTGGTCGGTTGCGGTATCGTTTCGGTATAATATGCTCGGCATACCGAAACGATACCGCACAGCTCTCATTCATGGACCTGAATGTTTTCGGTACAATTTGTGCAGTACTGCTTAATTAATTGAATATAAGCGCTTGGTAAGGTTTCGGTACCGAGTATACCGAGCATGCTGTGAAACGCGTGACGTGAGCGGGTACCACTCTGGATGTTTCTACCGAGACGCGGTAAACCGATACTATCCCGCCCCGCTCCCGCGTATACCGAGCCAATCAAAAAACGCTCATTGAAATATAGGCGCTCGGTGAGCTTTCGGTATCGAGTATACCGCGCATGATGATCCCGCACCGCTGACGTACTGACCAGTGAGGAAAGGGCCTGTGTATGATATAATCGGTAAGAACATGTATAATTTTTAGGATTTACTATGGGCTACAACATAAATTTATGTCTCTGTCAGAGGAAGTGGGCCGGCCGTAATCCACCACGCGGGCTCAGTGCGGGTTGGTAGATGTCACAAGTCTTCGAATTTGTGGTTCTAGAACATGCTGGTTTCCTCACAATATATTTCCTTCACCGTTTTGAGAGCAGTGATGATGAAAAAATATATACAAAGTAAAGCGTCTGTCAGGGTTCGAAATAGTGATGTGCCGAACCGTTAAAAAATGTGATCCGCGGATACGGATACGGATCATAAGGGTGTAGATACGGATCTCAACTTTCTTAAGGTTCAGCAGGAATTATTTATGATCCTCATCGTAACTGACTTTTAGGGGACAAAGCTGCAAAGTCACTCTTTTTGAAATACAGTTTACCATTCTCAATATTATTATGATATATATTTTTTTTAAGTTCTTGAAAACAACATATTTTGAGTTGATGTATTATTAACTCACATAATTATTTTAATTAGCATAGCACAAATATTAGAGGTTTGATCTCACTACAAAGATAGTTTAATTACTACCTTATAACTTAATTTACTGGTACTTACTCTACTTGAATTATAATAAACATGATTATTTTATTTTTTACTAATTTGGATTGAAGTTAACAGTATTTCATTGCTACATATCTTTAAAATTAAATAAATTAATATATGGATACGTTCAAGATCCGCCAAAAAGTAACGGATACGGATACGGATACAGATCTTTTTTCTCCCTCGGATATCCGCGGATACGGATACGGATATCCGGCACATCACTAGTTCGAACCTCCGACCTGTAAGTCACGGCCGTTACCACTGGTACACCACTGCTATCAACCTTGTCCTTCAAAATAAGGTCTATTTTCGATAATTTTTCCTTAAGTGAAACCGCAGACAAAAGAAGGTAATTTCCTAAATAAAAAATTCAAAACTCGGCTTTAGTCATAGTTTATAACAATACAGTATGTAATTTACTTTAATAATATGAATAAGAAATAAAAGGAAAATTATTAAACAAAATGATTCTATTGCGGTTGTTATTGTGGTGAACAAAACTGATATTTGGTCAGCATTCAACGTCAGAAAAGATGGCTGAAATAATAAACAAAAACCGCTTTTTTATAAATGGCTTTTCTAAATAAAATACGAAAACAGCAAAAAAATATCCGCATTTTATATTTTTAAACCGACTTCAATAATGGAGGAGGTTTTTATGTGTGTTCGTCGATATTTTCGTCAATAATTTTAAAATATATTTTTCATTCAGTAGTAGAAGCTTACGCGGTGGTCCCATTTGCTTGGGTAGTTTTTTAATTAGCTTCGATAATACGTGTTCAGGCTGTACAAAAAGCCTTAAAAAATTAGCAACATTTTATGTGTTTTTACAATGGCAACATTGCCATCGCTGTCATTTTCATAGTGACATTGTAATTTTTATAATTTATCTGAGGAGAAAATTCCTCTTCCGACTAACTTTCCCTCCTTACTAACACATTCTTCTCCTGAACTGCTCGTGGCGTTGATGACTTTCATCCGTCACAATAACATTAAATTTTAATTTTTTCTGTTTGTGTGGTATGCGTATATTTTATGTTCTAACAATTAATAGTATTTATTTATTTTTTGTTTGTTTCAGTCCCGTACTAACCCAACAAGATCTACATTGTATTTAACTGTATCAATCGAAGAAGTTTACTTGTGTCTGTAGTTGTTGTTTTCCTTTTTTTAATTTATGATATACAATTTTTTTTTCTTTTTTCAATCATACATACTTGTTTTTCCAATGCACTTTAGACATTGTCAGAATTGTCAACTTCGGCTTTGCTTGTCATTTAATAAAAAATAGAATAGAAGAGATTTTCCCGCCAATACCCGAACGAAAAGCTCGTAAAAAACTCATGGTCGTAAAATTTAATGTTATAAACTGCAATTCTTGGGCCTTTTTTGCACCATTATATCCCCAAAGATATAACGATACGTATTTAATCCACTTTGTGTATCTTGATGACGTTATAATACTTCTTGTCACTGATGTTTACATAGCAAGTAGTGGTATACGAATTGGTGTAGCCATAACTAAAAAGTGAAAAATAAAAAACGTTTTTACGGCTAAAAACTGAAATAAAGATCCAAAGACACCAACTTCCGAAATTAAAATAATTTTTCACCGTGTAGTGTTTTTTGGAAGTCAGTATTTTTTTTTTATCAGTTCGGTCACAATCGCGACTGCAGAGCATGAGATTTTGGGTCGATTCCGATACGGGTTAGCTATTATTGAGTATTTTCATTTGAAACTTCTCAGTTGCTACTGATTGCGATGTCAATCATCTCGCCCCTATACTGGCTAAATTTGGATTCATCATCATCATCATCAGCCTATAAATGTTCCCACTGCTGGAACACAGGCCTCCTCTCTGTGAGAGGGAGTGGGCCGTAATCCACCACGAGAGCCCAGTGCGGGTTGGTAGATGTCACATGTCTTCGAATTTTCGGTTCTAGGACATGCCGGTTTCCTCACGATGTTTTCCTTCACCGTTTTGAGAGCAGTGGTGATGAAATAATTTACACAAAGTAAAGCGCCTGTCTGGGTTCGAACCTACGACCTACAACTCGTAAGTCGCGGCCGTTACCACAGGTTTGGGTTTGGATTACTAATAAGAAAGAAAAATATCAGGCCTTTTTTTGTTTTTGGTTTTTTTGTTACTTTTAAATGTTAATTTTATAATGTTTTTATTTCCTGTGCGCGTCCCAAATAAAACACTTTCCTTTCTTTTCGAGGGCACGGTTGATGTCAATAATATCGCCCCGTATACTGGCGAAATGTGGATTACTAAAAAATGAGAAAGATAAATAAATATTTTATTTTGTAGGAAATATTAACAATAAAAATCCGGCCATATACGAGTCGGACCCCCACACGAAGGGCTACGTACCTATTTTTTTTTAAACATTTTTGTAAAACATACCTACACGTTTCTTGTATGTGACCCCCTTTAATTTTTTACTTTTTTTTGTTATTTGGCGGCAATAGAAAAACACAATCTGTAAAAATTTTTACCATCTACCTAATTGCAGCTCATGAGATACAACCCACTGACAGTCAGACGGGCGGAAGGACAGACAGCGGAGGCTTAGTAATAGGATTTCGTTTGGCATCCTTCGGGTACAGAACCGTAAAAAGAACATTTAAAACTAACAAAAAGACCTGTGCGATGTCAAAAAAGCAATAGGTAGGTATAATAGGTAAATGTTTTTTTTTTTGTTCTTATAAAGTGTATTTTTTTGCTGTAATACCAATAAACGCATTTTTCTTTCTTTCATTCATTTTGACCTTGACCTGGCCTAATGTAGTACGGAGTTTCAATTGAATAAGTGACCAGCTTAAGGGGGAAGCGTCAGGGTAGCCCGCGAAATTCAATTTTTTTTACGTTTTTTGCATTTTGCAGGTCAGTGTCAGGTTTTATGTTGATTAAAATGTGATTCGCACCTTTATCTTCTTCTTAATCACTATTGCTGATTGTAATGATTATAATTGAGTAAAGCCATATTTGTTACGGCCGCGAATCATATTTTAATCAACATAAAACCTGACACTGACCTGCAAAATGCTAAAAACGTAAGAAAATTTGAATTTCGCGGGCTACCCAGACGCTTTCCCTTTTTTTTTTTTTTTTTTGGATGGGAAATTATCGAATAACTTAGGTACTGACTACAACCCACCCGTGTTCCTTCGGTTGCCATGTTGCCGGGGGCCACGATCTCCCTTTCGGACTTCTTCGCAGCCATTCTAACCTGGTTTATTCACCTCTGACGTGCATACTGCAGGTACATCCCTTTCTCTACCCACCTCTTGTGGGAAAACAGTCGTGATGTCACGTCATAAAATGAACCTAACATATATTTTAATACTTTAAGATAAGGGGAGAGAACCGTGTGTTGATAAAGTGTAAGTCATTAGTCGCTATTATTGTTTGAGGTCAACCGCGGTCAGTTTAAGATACCGCGCGTGACAGGGGATTCCTTTTGGTAGTACCTACTGAGAATTGAGTTCGCTGGAAGAGCCATGACGTCATGAGTCCATACATGAAAAAAAAGTAGGTACACACGGCCACACATCAAGCTTATACATTCCCAGTTTATGCTGATCTCGCATTGTATAGGATTTCCATAGAATGCGAGGTCAGTTTATACTGGAAATGTAAAGCTTGATGTGTAGCCGTGTGTACCTACTTTTTTTTTTGTTTTTTTTTAAAGATAGATGACTGATCTTATAATGATTTTATAATGACATGTAATGATTATTGAAATTTTGATTTGACTTGTGTATATTTTATTTTGGAATTTATATTTTTAATGTAACTCAATTTATAACCTGTTCTGTATTTAATGTTGCGATTAGTACCTAATATATTTGTTAATTTTGCACACCTCATTAGGTTATAATACAATGTACCTACTTTTTATACCTGTATCACCTTTTTAACATACATTATGCAAATAAATTAATTGATTTGATTTGATTTGATTTTTGTTATGAAATATTCACAAAAAATATTAAATTGATAAATAAAAGAAACACTCTGTACACGTGCACTTGTTGCACTTGTCCTTCCACGTTTTTGTAGTGAAAAGTTCTTTAGGCGCGTTGGGCATATTTAAGATGGTACTAAACCATTGATTTCGCGACACCCTGATGACACCTCATTTTTGTAAACGCGATTGTGCTCTTTATTTATATTACGTTACGGATTAATGTTCTATGCAAGTATTTTTACTTTAAAGGTTTAGTAAACGCAATTATGCTCTCTATTTATATTACGTTACGGATCAATGTTCTATGCAAGTATTTTTACTTTAAAGGTATCGGAAGTTTTTTTTTTTTTTTGTAAAATTGATTGTGCTCTTTATTTAGATAAGGTTACGGACCAATGTTCTATACAAGTATTTTTCTTCCACCAAGGCGATCTTGTTCAAGTTTTCACTTCTGTCGTCACTCCCGGAGTGCCACCACTTTTTTTTTTTAATTGTTATTGTTTTTGAAGTGAAAACTTCTTTGGGTGCATTAGGCATTTTTTGAGATGGGACTACACCATTGATTTCGCGACACTGTAACGCAATTTACCGACACCATGGAGTAAAAGACATCAACGCGTTGATTACCGCGGTGCCGATTTTTTTCAAGTTTTCACTTCTGTCGGCACTCCCGGAGTGCCACTGTTTTTAGGGTTCCGTAGTAAACAAAGGAACCCTTATAGTTTCGTCATGTCCGTCTGTCTGTCTGTCTGTCCGCGGCTTAGCTCAGAGACGCTTAGTACTAGAAAGCTGTAATTTAACATGGATATACATATAAATCACGCCGACAAAGTGGTAAAATAAAATCACGAAAATTTTTTTTTTTTCATGTACCTCCCCTAGTCGTAAAGTGAGGATGATTTTTGTTCTCTCAATAAACCTATAGTGTGGGGTGTCGTTGGAAAGGTCGTTCAAAAATATTGTGAGTTTGTGAAGACCATTTTTGGATTTAGGGTTCCGTTTTCGAAATATTAAGCTTTAAAATGCAAATTTTTGTTAGAGTCAAGTGTCCCCCCACTTTAACAAAAATTTGCACTTTAAAGCCCCTGGAAGTTTAATGGTTGGTATGTGAAAAAAATTCACGGCAGTAGCATATATAACGAAATTAAAAGGAAAACTATCACAGCTAAGTAAGTAAGCTTTACAAGTTAACGAGTAATAATCGACCAACTTACATTTGCGTTTGCAAAATGTTCTCAACTAAGTACAAAATTTAAGTTTGTTCTTGGGATAACTTCATCCCAACTACAGAACCCTTCATTGTGCGTGGTCCGATATGCACTTGGCCGGTTTTTTTTTTTTGCTTTGGCTTTTGGTTCACGGGAACATCTTTCATTAATAAACATACTGTATACTGCCCGACCTATCATGTTACCACACGAGTAAGTGGTGTTATCCAGTAAGTAATTTGTGGAGGTCAGATAGGCAGTCGCTCCATGTAAAGTACTGGTATTCAGCTGCATCCGGTTAGACTGGAAGCCGACCTCTACATAGCTGGGAAAAGGCTAGGCAGATTGATTGATTCATATGCTACTGAGGATTAAACCTACCACCAACTAGAATCAAGCTCGTAGACAAACTATCGGCAAACCTCGTGTTTCGTCAGTCGTCGGATTTCTATCAGCTGCCCTTTGCACGTATATAGAGTTTTGTAATACTCTTTTAACTTAACGTAATTTATTTAAAAAATGGGAGGAAGCTGCTAAAGTCACAGGCACGACAGATAGGAAAATAGTTTTACAGCTCTATATAGTTCACACAGAAATCAAAACAAAACAACAATAAAGTACTTAGTTCTTAATTCAAATTATTATACACGATAAATCTAATAATTGATGGACATGGAAATTAGCATTCGTTTGTATTTGGAACTGCGATGATACCCGAGGGACATTAAGAAAATAGAAATACTATATACTGTTTTATCTACTCTCATAGCGTAATATTCGAATTATGAACTTCAAAACGAGTTTATATTGACATACTTTATAAACAGAATACCGAAATTTAAAAATAGAATCATATTATAACACTTTTTAGGGTTCCGTACCTCAAAAGGAAAAAACGGAACCCTTATAGGATCACTCGTGTGTCTGTCTGTCTGTCTGTCTGTCTGTCTGTCTGTCTGTCTGTCCGTCTGTCACAGTCAATTTACTCCGAATCTAATGGACCGATTAAGTTGAAATTTAGTACACATATGTATTTCTGTGACCCAAACACGAATGTGTAACGTAAATAATTTAATTTTGAATATAAGTGTCACTTTTGGGGCGCAAACAAGAAAATTTAAAAAAAAAGTTTTGCTAACAGTACCGTGTGACATATCAAATGAAAGGTCTTATTGCGAGGATTTTAAATATATTTTTTATATAATTTTAAAATAAATACTTTTAAAGATATTTAATAAATTCAATGAAAATTGACCATTCCCCCCCCCTTATCTCCGAAACTACTGGACCAAAAATTTTGAAAAAAATACATAGTATGGCTCTTTACTCATAGATTACAGGAAAACCTATAAGAAGTCTATGGTCTTAAAATAACATGGTAAATCTCTCAATATTGTGCGTAAAAACTTACATTTCGTCGCTCGGCATCCAAAAGGCCCATCTCTCTAGCTACTATAATATCAAAATATCAAAAGTGTTTGACCGTCTGCTTAATACACAAATAAATAAAACTGTAAATGTTCATGACAACCAATTCGGGTTTCGGCGTGGTTTGTCAACAGAAAGTGCAGTGTTGTGCCTTAAGCATACTATCACATACTTACTATACACAGCGTGGGACGCCGATTTATGCTAGGTTCATCGATTTATTCAAGGTTTCTGATCTGGTTGCTTATGACGTATTGTGGAGAAAGATGGAGAAGGATAGGTTGCCAACGGAGCAAACATCTTTAAATAGTGGTATGGTAACCAGATCAATAGTGTACGATGGGCTGGAACTTTTTCCAAGCCATACAGGTTGGAATGCGGGGTGAGGCAGGATTGGCGAGCTCAGCAGCACCAGAGTGGGTTGCTATATAGATGGTATTTGTGTAAATAATATTAGCTATACAGATGATATGGTGTTTCTGAGCGCGTCAATCTGTGGTCTCAGAAAGTAATTGGTCGCCAAATGTGAGCAATATGCCAAAACACATGGTTTGACGTATAACTCCAATAGGTCGGAGATCATGGTCTTTGAGGCTGGGGGCAGACCGGGTTATGTACCACCTGTATTACTCAATGGGACTCCACTACAAAGAGTATTTACGTTTAAATATCTTGGTCATATATTGACCCCTGACCTCAATGACGGACTCGACATTGAGCGGGAGCGAAGGGCGTTGTCGGTAAGGGCAAACATGCTGGCTCGCAGGTTTGCACGCTGCTTACTTAAAAAGCCAAAATTACTCTGTTTCGAGCTTATTGTACAACGTTTTACACGTGCAGCCTGTGGGCTAGATATACCCAAAGGTCATGCAACGCCCTTCGTGTCCAATACAACAACGCTTTCAGGGTATTGGTGGGGCTGCCCCGTTTTTGTAGCGCATCGGGAATATTTGCGAACGCACATATTAATTGCTTTTACGTAACGATGCGAATGAGGTGTGCATCCCTGGTACGAAGAGTACGGGCCAGCTCCAACAATATCGCTAGCAGTCTGGATTGCATGTACATCAATCACTGCAGTGCCATCTCCCATGGGGTGAAATAAATTTAAACTAGATTACGTGGGGCACTCAGAAAGTTTTGTGATACTAGAAAAAAATATACAACAGGTTATAATTTTTTTTATTATATCTTTTGAAAGAACTCTCCATTGGCGTCTATACACAGTTTTATACGTCTAAACAAATTTTCATAACACATTTTCCAGTCCGCATCAGACACCTCTCCAATCTCCTTCTCAAATGCACCCAGTGCATCTTCAGGTGATGAAAACTGTTTTCCTTTGAGTTGATTTTTTATTTTGGGGAACAAGAAAAAGTCGCACGGAGCCAAATCGGGACTGTAAGGAGGATGACCTATAAATTTGACCGGTGTGCTGTCCAGAAAGTCCCTT
Source organism: Agrochola litura (assembly GCA_949152395.1). Taxonomy (NCBI): domain Eukaryota; kingdom Metazoa; phylum Arthropoda; class Insecta; order Lepidoptera; family Noctuidae; genus Agrochola; species Agrochola litura. The sequence goes on along the minus strand of OX424514.1, from coordinate 12,912,919 downwards.
GTTTTGAGCGCCGAGTGAGCCAGCGCGTTGTCGTGGTGAAGCAGTAGCCCACGGAGGCCAGTGTTCGGTCGCTTGCTGCAAGCAGCAAGCGACCGAACACTGGCTAGCTAAAGCTAAAGCTGGCTAAAAACTTCTGGCAAACATTTGGTAACATACCATTCAGCATTGATGCTTCTTTGATCTCGTCAGGGTACTGACACCAGATAACCCGGTAGAAAAAAGAAAAACTTGCGGTTAATATTTTGCCTGCACTTCTGGCTCGCTTAACTTTGGTAGGCGTTGGTTCATTTTGAAACAGCCACACGGTCGACTGACGCTTCATTTCTGGATCATATTGAAAAATCCAAGATTCATCACCCGTAATGATATCTTAAACGCGCCGAGACGAGCCTGCTACCAATTTTGCTATCATGTCTCGGCACCATTCTACCCGAACCTCCTTCTGACCCTGCGTTAGATTTTACGGTACCAGCGTGAAACTATCTTTTATAACCGAAGATGCCTGTGTGGAATTTCATGCACACTTCCCGATCCAATCGGCAGTATACATCTATACATCTTGACATTTTAAACTTTGCTTTTTTTGTATTTTTTCAAAAACTAATTATGTTTTTTTTATTGGATGCTGTAGAATGGTAGTAGACCATGGTCTGAACAACGTTTGTTCTAGCAAAACTGTGATTCAAATTTCACGGTGTATGCTGAACCTCTTCATATGTAATTCGCCTATTCTCTTGAATTAAAATTTTCACAGCCAGCACTTTTTGTTATGTAACAACCGTCATAGGGCGGCCACTTCTTTTTTTGTCTGCCAAAATTACTAGACCACCCATAAATTCGTTGAACCAGCGAAAAACAGTCGCTTTAGAAGGGTTTTTTTCTATGAACACTAATCGAAGTATTTCAAACAAAAAAAAAAACAAAAAAAAAAAAAAAACGATTCTTCTGGTTTTAGTCGACATTTGAAATCGTACAAAATCATCCCGCGAAAATGTTCTCGTTATAAGTCCAGTTTTCAGTAAGACAGAGTATTTTGATTTTGCTCGTAAAAAAATGTGGAGGGAATTTCGAATTTGGAATGTTATGTTTTTTGTAATAAGTAGTCATCGTTGTAATTCACATCAAAACCAGCCAGTATTCTATAGACAAAAACTGTTAGTCGCAAAACTTTCTAAGTGACCTCGTAAAATAAGTTAACATAGTTCATAAGTTTACTAACGCAATGAGTCACTTGAATAAAGAAAAATATCTGGATGATAATTTTTTTTTGAACGACGTTTTCTAAAAATGAAACCTAGCTAGATCTATTTATCGCTCCTGAAACCCCCCTGCATACTAAATTTAATAAAAATTCTTGGAGCCGTTTCCGAGATTCAGATTATATATACATAGGTATATACAAGAATTGCTGGTTTAAAGGTATTATTATTATATTAATACCGCGAATGTGAAATTTTTTACGAAAATTTGATTTTTGTTTTATTTCATTCTACACGTTCAAATTTAAAAAAAAAAAAAAAATGTCACATTCGCGGTATTGGATGCCGAGCGACGATTTGCAGTTGGAATGTATGGGAGAACATGTTTTTCAACTACAATGTTAAGTTTGTTCTTGGGATAAATAAATTCATCTCAACTACGGAACCCTTCATTGTGCGTAGTCCGACACGCACTTGGCCGGTTTTTTTCTCTAACAAATTAAAACATTTTTTTTTCTATTACGATACAGCGCTAATCCAAGAAGTTAATATCACCAAAGAGTTTCCATCAACTTTTGGCGGGGGACAGCAGCACAAGCTGTAGCGCATGTGCGGTGATGTGCTAGTGCAGGCGACATTCATTTGTTTTGTAGTACTTACTGAATTTCGTGGGATTTTTTAATTTATTCTTGATCTTTAACATTGATCTTTTATTTATTATTTGTTGCAATCCCAATATTTGAGAGTAGATAAAGTAGTGTATGAAACTGCACATAACTAGGTATTAAAACATTCGTGTGATACTATTAAAAACCTCGCCTATGGCTCGGTTTTTAAACACATACTCATGTTTTAATACCCCTCATTATGCAACAGTTTCATAAACTACTATTATAAACAAGATTTCAATAACGAAATCTTTCTTTCTCATCTAAACACAAAAGAGCGAAGAATCACTTAAAATAGCTTTAACTTTTTCCAACCTTCCAAAGAGCATTTAAAACCTCCTTTCACACCCTCTTTCCTTATCGAGCCAATACCTCCTCAAAGGACGATGCTCCTTATATTTGCCGTTATGAGGAACTTTCTTTACAAAGTCCATTTTGCAACAAATTAATGGCAGCATCTTTTCTATCACACCATCTCCGCACATTATCTCAAAAAGAAACATTTAAGCCTTTTTCTTTGACTAAAAGCTTGTATAAAAATATCGTCGAAAAACCATTCCACACTGACCTCTAGAAAAATTCAATAAGACACTATTTTCATAGACGTAAAGGTGATTTTGGCTTGTTTTTACAACCAACGCGTTCGTACTAAAGCTGGAAAATTCAATATCACACTAAATAAAAAAACCTTAACGTCACGATAAAAATCCTCAACAAAGCCAAAAAGGTCTGCGATTTTACGAACGTTTTCATTGCAAATGTGACCCTTATTGCTAAAGATGTAAGGGTCATGTAAAAATGTTATGTAAGCCAAAATAAGTGAATAGTACAGGAGATGGATCGGATTTTAATAAACGAAGTGGATTTTCCTTGTATTTTTTTTGTGACTTAATAGGTCGATTTTTTTACTGAGGCTAGTGGTTAGAAGGTTTACTGATGGTCCACTTAGGAAACATCTTGAGGAAACCTGAACTTCTAATGATCTAAACCGCCAAAAACTTAATCAATCAATCAAGCGCGGTGATCAATGGTCGATGTTTTTTGTTTTGATAAGACAAGTTATGCAATACAGATAAAAAATGTTTATCTTTTGGTTAATTAAACTAATAGCTCTTTATAACAAAACATAGTTTCACGGAAAAAATATATTTTACCTTTGAATATATCTAGAATACTAGTCTCTAGCAACAAGGAAGAGCTAGTGGCTAAGTAATAACAGCCACATGGTTCGATCAATCAGGTCAAGCTACGCTTGCCAAGGTTGGTCCGTGGATGGGTGACCACCTTTACATACCGAGACTCCTCCATGCCTCGGAAAGCACGTTAAGTCGTTGGTCCCGTGGATCTTTGACAGTCGTTACAGGTCGTCAGAAGCCCAAAAGTGTGACAACGAGTCCTACCAAGGGGTATCGTGTTACCTAGTAACTAGGTTGTGGAGGTCAGATAGGCAGTCGCTCCATGTAAAATACTGGTATTCAGCTGCATCCGGTTAGACTGGAAGCCGACCCCAACATAGTTGGGAAAAGGCTAGGCAGATGACAAGTCTCTAGCAACACCATCTGTGTGGTTCTTTACTCAAAAGACCATTTCAGACACTAATCTACATGATCCTCAAATGATCTGACCAAAATTATCTTTGGACTTAAAAAGAGACTGTGACCTTTGAGTTAGTTTCGGCTTTTCTTCTAAGAGTAACCAAATAGGAAACGCCGACCTCATCTAGTTTTTGTTCAAATACGATTCACGTGTAAAAGTGTTTACAAACCTGCTTATAGAAATAAAATAAAATCATTTATCACCAAGTTTACCAAAAAGAAATTCTGTTTATATCCAACTTGCAAGTCACAAAGAATAGTACAAAAAGTTTATAATTATAATGTCAAGTCAACGAGACTCTATGACAGTACTTTATTAAGTTGAAAACAAAGTTCTATAAGTGGATTCCTTGTGGATTCCACGGATTAAACTTTTGACTTTTAAGCTGTATAATCCGGATTTAAGTTAGATGGGCAAAAATCTGTTTTAAATAAGGGAAATTGATAAACAGAGAATTTGTATAATTAATTATGAACATACATTCATAAACTCACGCCTTCTTCCCATGGGGGTAGGTAGAAACTACAGAGCGCCACCTGCTACGATCCTTACATACTCCTTTTGCCTTGTTTACGTTCATACATCTAGTTATACACGCACGCCGCGAGTACTACGCACCTGGCCTATCTGAAGAACATCACCAATAAGGTCAGTATATGTCCTCCTAGGGCGTCCCCGACCGGCCTTTCCCTTTCATCCTTTCTTCGCCTTTTATTCATCCTCTCAACATACCCAAACCATCTCAGCATACCCTTTTCAATTTTTGTCACTACATCTTTTAAATCACACCGCTGTCTTATCACAAAAAAAATAATTATGAAAATACTAGATGTTTCTGTTTTTATGAAGATAAGAAGTTTAATTCAAAAAGTAGTAAATAAAAGAGCAATTGATGATGCATGAAATATTTGTTTATATCTAATTTGAATGACATATATTTTAATTTTATTTGATCAATGTTTCAGTGTTATTTTAATTATGTATGTGTGATTTTCATATCAATTTTGTATTTTATATAAAATTGTATGTAATGTAATGGACATTATCTGAAAAATTATTATAAAACCATTTCCAACGTGTCACGGGCAGTCTCACTAACAGCTTTTCAAACGCCACGTCATAGTTTGTGGTAAACATGAATAATGATTACATTACAGCGTACCAAATAAAAAGAAAGAGTAAGTTACAACCTCAAAGACGTGGACTTTAAAAGCTATTTTGATAGTAAGTTAATAAAGGTCTTAAACAATACTAATTATACTTTTCATCTTAGAAATGAAAATGTAAACGAAATATCTCTCTGGAACACCAACTTTAAAATTATGAATAAGGGGAATTACTGGCCCATCCAACACTCAGTGCGAGTGCGGTGCTTCTGATCAGACCGTGTCCCACTTGCTGGAGTCTCCTAAGTGCCCGTTCAAAGAACGCCACTGATGCCGGAATTAACGTGACCACTTCCTGGGCTCAAACAATCCTAACTAATATTATAAATGCAAAAGTGAGTTTGTTTGTTTGTTACGCTTTGACACTAAAACGACTGAACGGATTTAGATGAAATTAGGCACATGGACCACCATAACCTGTGTCTAGGACATAAGATACTTTTTATCCCGGTAGTACCTACGTTCCCGTGAGATAATTTGCGATATCCACGCGGGAAGCCGCTGGCAAAAGCTAGCAATAAATAAATAATCAACCAAAGTACCGTCAACACAAAAAGAAGAAGAATATTAGTAACGTGCATTCTATTAAAGCAAGCAAAGCAAAGCTATTAAAGCACCACCTGAATAATGTATGAATTGTAAGTTTTTACCGTTTTTATAACTTAATTTTAGCTTATTACCAAGCGAAACCGTCGCTTATCTTAATTATTATGTTTTTCCTCATAGGAGTGAATAATTGTATTCTTTTTAAGCAAAATAAATGTTCTTAAACCGTAAACCGTTCTATGACAGTAACAAATAAACACCCTATCTCCCTGTCTAAAACCTTGTACACTGCCTCTATTGAAATCAGGAAAAGGGCCGAAAGGTTCCAAAGTATAGGGCTATTTATTTTGATCTCAAGTGACATTCCCTAAATCGTTCGCGGAATGTGAAAATTTTTAGCCCTCCGCCGTCGAGGATATAAATTGTTTCCTAAAACGGATAAGGGTCCACAGATTTGGAATAATTCTGTGTCCAACACCTTTTGGGTGTTAAGATTGATTAATTTAGTTTTAATGATGATGTCGTATTTAAGGGATTATAGAGTTAATTTTAATAGAATAAAACGTGAAGGTTTCTTGTCGTTTTATGTATGAACATGGATGGCTATAGAAAAGTGGCAGAACAGAGAAAATAATATGGTTTGATATTATGTTTAAAAAAATACTTAAAAAAAAAACAACCCACAACGTCCATTTGGTTAGTATAAATGTATATTTCTTTCTTTCTTTCTAAGTCGTGTTAGAAAGAAAGAAAGAAAAATACATTTATTTAGCACAGACCAAAAAAACACAACACAAGAAAAAACAACAAAAAAAAAGGAAACAAAAAGTGAAAAGTAAAAATTTTTTTTTTAAGTAAAAACATCTTTAGGCGCGTTGGGCATTTTTGAGATGGGACTAAACCATTGATTTCGCGACACTGTAACGACACCGACTTTCACACACATTTTTGTAAACGCGATTGTGCTCTTTATTTTTATTTCGTTACGGATCAATATTCTATGCAAGTATTTTAACAAGGTTATATGAACGTGATTGTGCTCTTTATTCAGATAAAGTTACGGATCAATGTTCTGTACAAGTATTTTTCTTCCACCAAGGCGATCTTGTTCAAGTTTTTACTTCTGTCGGCAATGTCACCGACAGTCACTTTTTTTTTAAACGAGGCAGCTATAATAATGATAATTAAACTTATAACAGAGTTTGGAGTACATTTTCACGAGTAGGAACAAAAAGCGCGTAGGTAAGCAGAAAGGATTGCGATTCGCGAAGCAGCCGCCATTTTGAATCTTCATCATCCACGGTTGTTGACTCTTCAACTAAAATACAGACGCATCCTGTTTTAAATTGGATAAACTTTAGCTGCTTGTTTATAAAATATAAAAAGCGACCAAGTACGAGTCAGACTCGCATGCGAAGGATCCGCACCACCGTACAATAGTTAACAATACTTACATATTGTTTTATTTTAAGATCTAGCAAGAAAACGCTGAAATAAACACGGTTCTTTTATGAGGACCCCCTTTCATTTTTATTATTTGTTGTTATAGCGGCCTTAGTAGTACACACTGTGAACATTTTAAGTATCTACCTATCCAATACCTTTAAACGAGCAATTCTTGTATATAATTATATGTGTCGGAGACGGGTATGTGACTTTCGTTATTATCAGCGATATTTTAACTACTGTGGGCGTAGTGTGGGTAGTGTTGGTTAATGCGCAATAGAAAAACAGTTTGCAGTTCAGATCACATTATAATTTACTATCAAATGAATCACACTAGCCAAATTAGACTCACACTGGGTGCGACGGCGTTTATTAAAATCACCAATTAACAAAATGATTACAAATTAAAACTAACACAATAACTGAGCACCACGAATCGAGAACAGTTCCGCGACGTCTTGACAATGCGACCAGAGGCTGAATGCCCTCCTCGCCGTGGCCTTAAAACATCACGACTCTGTAGAAGCGCGCCTTTTTTGGTATAGGTAGCTCACTCTTGATGTCGCCAGTGGCGCGCTTGCGATTCGTTTCGTGTCCGTACTAATGACCGGATCCGACATATGTATACTAGCTTTTGCCCGCGGCTTCGCCCGCGTGGATGTCGGAAAATATCCCACGGGAACGTACTACCGAGATTTCATACCTAATAACATATGAAAAGGTCATTGACTCCTACCGCTGCGGCCGCGTTGCTACGCGTAATTTTGAAACTGTGCTATCTTTTAAACTATTCATTTAAATGATATGTTTTAAAGGCATAATTTAATCTAAATTAAATGCCCAATTTAAATAACTTAGGCATTTATTTAATTTATTTTATTTTTGAATAAGGATTAATACTATGCCGGTCAAAAAGCTTCGGAAATAACATTTTTTTTTTAATCAAATTATTATAGATAAAAATGGTTATTGTGGGTCATCAACTTTTTAAGGTGAATAATACCGTAGAACATAAATTTGTTGTATATTTTTCGGTTAACGCAGCGTACGCCAGTAAAGCTCCCAGTCGGCATGATTTTTTCCGACTTCTTCAACAGTAATCGTCATATTTCAGCCAATTTACACAAAACCGTAATGAATTATACATTAAAACCTTCCGCATGAATCATTCCGTCCATTGGTGAAAACCGTTTGAAAATCCGTTCGGTACTTTTTGAGTTTATCGCGTTCAGACAGACAGACAGACGCGGCGGGGGACTTTGTTTTATAATATGTAAGGTTAAGGATATAAATAAACTGAATCTCGGAAACGGCTCCAACAATTTTCATGAAATTTTGTTTGTTGTGATTTGTATGAAAGTTTGTTTTGGTTTCGGGGGCGATAAATCGATCTAGCTAGGTTTCATTTTTAGAAAACGTCGTTCAAAAAAAGAACACCGACCAGAGCTCGGTCATCCAGATATTTACGATTTAAAAGATACAGCCCTGAGACTGACGGATGGACGGACAGCGTAGCCATAGTAATATAATAGGATGCAGTTGGCAACCTTTAGGTACGGAACCCAAAAATTACCCTCATTTTCATGACTACGTCGGATGCTATGACAAGCTTCTTCTCTCATAACAGCACAAACTATTTTAGTGAGGAATATTTATTTATTTACTATTTACACTTACATTTCTTTTAACAGGTTTAACCCAATACAGCAATGTAGTCACAATGTCCACTGTGTGGCACAAGTCATACAGAGGACAATATGTTAAGTGTCACCCTCTGGAATTCCGCCAATGAGCATGTAAAGATATCCACTTGCAGAGAGACGCTGTTGAGTATCTTTATTGCCCGCCCCACTGGTGCAAACTTTAACAGGTAGGCAGGTAGGTAACTTTAATATAGGCAGTAGTATCTGGTTTGTGAACGTCAGATAGGCAGTCGCTCCATGTAAAATGCTGGGATTCAGCTGCATCCGGTTAGACTGGAAGCCGACGCCGAGATAGTTGGAATACGATGATGCTAATAAGCAGATGATTATGATGATGGTCAACTTATCACAAGAATTACTTATTCGTAACCTATGATTTGATAGCATCTTGACCAAAGATTGCCTTGTTAGCAGTTCCGGATGAGCTCATAAGCAAATTAAGCAATTGCATAGGGCATCACGTCTCGGGAGGCACCATAAGCAGCACCGAAACATCCTATAGATGTGACCCGCCCAGTCCCATTTCAGCCTCGCAGACTTATCACCAACATCGGCGACACCTGCCTTGGAGCGTATTATAGTGTTGCGAATTTTGTCAGTGAGTTCGATTTTTAAAATGCTACGCTCTATTGCTCTTTGGCAAGCCTTGAGTTTGGACTTCTGAGCCTCGGTCAAAAACCATAGGTTAGGATAGGCAGGATACACATGTTGACGAGCTTGCGCTTTAAAGAGATTGGAAGGTCGCCCATCAAAAAGAATCTGATTGTGAATGAATAAATTAGAAATTTGAACTGCGGTGTGGTTGGACTATAGGTACACCACTGTCTACCCCTTCGGGAAATACAAGCGTGATGTTATTTTATGCTCATCAGTTATCTTATTATTATCAGCCTCACTGAGAGTAATTCTATCATTCGAATCGGCTTATTCCCGTGTGTTTCCGCAAAAACCTTGGAATCTGATTTGCCCTGCAACCCTTGGGGAGTTCTGCTTTGCATATTACTGACATAGTTACGTTTCATCTGCCTGTGTATATTCTAGTTGATCAATTGAAACGAAAGATTTCTACTTATTTATTATTTATTAAAACTTTATGCAAAAGTAAAAAAAATACTGTACAAAGGCAGACTTAACACCTGAGGCATTTTCTACCAGTCAACCATAGGGTGACGCAGAGACAAAACATGGCAGGTGCTGTTGCACCTGCCATGTTTTGTCTCTGGCACTCGGCTAGTTTTTTTTTCGAGTTATCTATCAATTATGTTGAATTGATAGATAACTCGAAAAAAAAACCGGCCAAGTGCGTGTACGTGTACGCACAATGAAGGGTTCCGTAGTTGAGATGAATTTATTTATCCCAAGAACAAACTTAACATTGTAGTTGAAAAACATGTTCTCCCATACATTCCAACTGCAAATCGTCGCTCGGCATCCAATACCGCGAATGTAAGATTTTTCACGTTTTTTTTTTAATTTCAGTGTTACTTATTTGAACGTGTAGAATGAAATTAAAAAAAAACCGATTTTCGTTAAAATTTCACATTCGCGGTACTAATTTATGATAATAATCTAAATCTAATACCTTTAAACGAGCAATTCTTGTATATATATGTATATTTAATCTGAATCTCGGAAACGCTCCAAGAATTTTTATTAAATTTAGTATCCAGGGGGTTTCGGGAGCGATAAATCGATCTAGCTAGGTTTCATATTTAGAAAAGGTGGTAACAAGGACTGACTCATTGTGTTAGTAAACTTATGAACTATGTTAGCTTATTTAGCATTAGGTATACACCTGTAATGATAGTTGTAAGGGAAATTTTAATAAATAATAATAATAATAATAACCCCACCGCCGTATCTCTACGTTGACGTCGTGGTGGGGCTTGCGCGCTCCGAATTCTGGGTCTGTGCCGGTAGTTTACTTTGCCGGAACAGGTCTAGGATGAGGAGCCAGACCAAGAGAGATACAAAAACCCGCAGGGCAGCATGTGGCGAGCTGTTGGGCAGTAGCGACCCCACGGACCCTATCTCCCGGGAGAAGACTTGTTCCTCATCTCTGGCTTGCCTTTATTGGCCTGGCTGGAGTGAACGCTGACGAGGAACGGAGCTCCCACCTCATTCTTGCCTTAATTGGCCGGCTTGAGTGGAGATTCGCAAGAGCAAACGTGCTCGGAGGAAGGAAGTATTCCAGTAAGTGCTCGTAGGGATCTTGACCATCTTCCGGGCTCTGGGATTGTTCTGAAAGCCGTGGAATACCTCTCCACTCCTCAAGCACCTCAGGACATGTTGCCCCCTTGTTGCTACGACACTTTGTGCTAGCGACCGTTTTCGGGGGCCCATTATTGAGTGTGCAAGTCACCCCCTGCCATTTTATCCGTGTGCATATAAAACATTGATCAGGCAGGGGCCATAGTCCTTCCATAGTTCCAGGTGACCAGTCCACTTTAGCCACCCAAACCCACAGTCCAATACCTTTGTTTCCATATTTTACAATAGTCCTACACCAACCGGGGGTTGTCCTTGGCTGCACTTGCATAATGCGAACAGGGATAATCGTCGGTTGGTGCCTCATTCCATATAAAATTGTCTAAGGGGCCTCTGCGAGTTGGCTTCGGCTCCTCGTACGCCTTCCAAAAGACCGGGACCCTAAGGTCCCGAGATATTTAAATATATAAAAATAATAATAATAATAATTTTGCCAGGTCACTTAGAAAGTTTTGCTACTAACAGTTTTTGTTTATTATAGGATACTGGCTGGTTTTGATGTCAATTAAAACTATGACTATTCCAAATTCGAAATTACCTCCACATTTTTATACGAGCAAAATCAAAATACTCTGTCTTACTGAAAACTGGATTTACAACGAGAACATTTTCACGCGATGATTTTGTACAATTCAAATGTCGACTAAAACCAGAAGAATCGTTTGAAAGACTTCGAATGGTATTCATAGAAAAAATCCCTTCTAAAGCGACTGTTTTCCGCTAGTTCAACGAATTTATGAGTGGTCGAGTAATTTTGGCGGACAAAGAAAGAAGTGGCTGCCCTATGACGGTTGTGACGTGCTGAATGTGAAAAATTTAATTCAAGAGAATAGGCGAATTACATATGAAGAGGTTCAGCATATACTGCCGATTGGATCGGGAAGTGTGCATGAAATTCTACACATTCATCTTCGGTTATGGAAGATAGTTTCACGCTGGTACCGTAAAATCTAACGCAGGCTCAGAAGGAGGTTCGGGTAGAATGGTGCCGAGACATGATAGCAAAATTTGTAGCAGGCTCGTCTCGGCGCGTTTAAGACATCATTACGGGTGATGAATCTTGGATTTATTGATAAATCCAGAAATGAAGCGTCAGTCGACCGTGTGGCTGTTTCAAAATGAACCAACGCCTACCAAAGTGAAGCGAGCCAGAAGTGCAGGCAAAATTTTGACTAAAGTTTTTTTTCTCTGCCGGGTTATCTGGTGTCAGTACCCTGACGAGATCAAAGGAGCATCAATACTGAATGGGGTGTTACCAAATGTTTGCCAGAAGTTTTTACTACTGCAAGCAGCAAGCGACCGAACACTGGCCTCCGTGGGCTACTGCTTCACCACGGCAACGCGCTGGCTCACTCGGCGCTCAAAACAAGGGACTTTCTGGACAGCATACCGGACAAATTTATAGGTCATCCTCCTTACAATCCAAATTTGGCTCCTTGCGACTTTTTTTTGTTCCCCAAAATAAAAAATCAACTCAAAGGAAAACAGTTTTCATCACCTGAAGATGCACTGGGTGCATTTGAGGAGATTGGAGAGGTGTCTGATGCGGACTGGAAAATGTGTTATGAAAATTGGTTTAGACGTATAAAACTGTGTAGACGCCAATGGAGAGTTCTTTGAAAATATATAATAAAAAAATTACAACCTGTAGTATATTTTTTTCTAGTATCACAAAACTTCCCGAGTGCCCCACGTAATCTAGTTTAAATTTATTTCACCCCATGGGAGATGGCACTGCAGTAATTGATGTACATGCAATTCAGCCTGCTAGCGATCTTTTTTAGGATATTGTTGGAGCTGGCCAGAGCGCACCGGGGATGCACACCTCATTCGCATCGTTACGTAAAAGCAATTAATATGTGCGTCCGCGAACATTCCCGATGCGCTACAAAAACGGGGCAGCCCCACCAATACCCTGAAAGCGTTGTTGTATTGGACACGAAGGGCGTTACACGACCTTTGGATATATCTCGCCCATAGGCTGCACGTGTAAAATGTTGTACAATAAGCTCGAAACAGAGTAATTTTGACTTTTTAAGTGAGCAGCGTGCAAACCTACGAGCCAGCATGTTCGCCCTTACCGACAACGCCCTTCGTTCCCGCTCAATATCGAGTCCGTCATTGAGGTCAGGGGTCAATATATGACCAAGATATTTAAACGTAAATACTCTTTGTAGTGGAGTGCCACTGAGTAATACAGGTGGTACATAACCCGGTCTACCCCCAGCCTCAAAGACCATGATCTCCGACTTATTGGAGTTATACATCAAACCATGTGTTTTGGCATACTGCTCACATTTGGCGACCAACTTTCTGAGACCACAGATTGACGCGCTCAGAAGCACCATATCATCTGCATAGCTAATATTATTTACACAAATACTATCTATATAGCAACCCACTCTGGTGCTGCTGAGCTCGCCAATCCTGCCTCACCCCGCATTCCAGCCTATCGTATACTATTGATCTGGTTACCATACCACTATTTAAAGATGTTTATAAACTCCGTTAGCAACCTATCCTTCTCCATCTTTCTCCACAATATACGTCATAAGCAACCAGATCAGAAGCCTTGAATAAATCGAGGAAGCTAGCATAAATCGGCGTCCCACGCTGTGTATAGTAAGTATGTGATAGTATGCTAGTATAGTAGTGTGGTAGTATGCACTGCACTTTCTGTTGACAAACCACGCCGAAACCCGAATTGGTTGTCATGAACATTTACAGTTTTATTTATTTGTGTATTAAGCAGACGGTCAAACACTTTTGATATTTTGATATTATAGTAGCTAGAGAAATGGGCCTATTGGATGCCGAGCGACGAAATGTAAGTTTGTACGCACAATATTGAGAGATTTACCATGTTATTTTAAGACCATAGACTTCTTATAGGTTTTCCTGTAATCTATGAGTAAAGAGCCATACTATGTATTTTTTTCAAAATTTTTGGTCCAGTAGTTTCGGAGATAAGGGGGGGGGGAATGGTCAATTTTCATTGAATTTATTAAATATATTTAAAAGTATTTATTTTAAAATTATATAAAAAATATATTTAAGATCCTCGTAACAAGCCCTTTCATTTGATATGTCACACGGTACTGTTAACAAAACTTTTTTTTTTAATTTTCTTGTTTGCGCCCCAAAAGTGACCCCTATATACAAAATTAATTTATTTACGTTACACATTCATGTTTGGGTCACAGAAATACATATGTGTACCAAATTTCAACTTAATCGGTCCATTAGATTCGGAGTAAATTGGCTGTGACAGACGGACAGACAGACAGACAGACACACGAGTGATCCTATAAGGGTTCCGTTTTTTCCTTTTGAGGTACGGAACCCTAAAACTAGCCAAGTGCGTGTTGGACCACGCACGATGTAGGGTTCCGTAGTTAGGATGAATTTATCCCAAGAACAAACTTAACTTTGTAGTTGAAAAACATGTTCTTCCAAACGGAATATATGGGAGAACATGTTTTTGCAACCGCAAATGTAAGTTGGTCAATTATTACTCGTTACCTTGTAAAGCCTACTTAGCTGTGATAGCTTTCCTTTTAATTTCGTTATACATACTACTGCTGTGAATTTTTTCACAAATCCAAAACCAACCATTTAGTTGGCAGGGGGGATACTTGACTCTAACAAAAATTAGCACTTTAAAGCTTAATATTTCGAAAACGGATTCCTGAATCCAAAATTAAATGGTTTTCGCAAACTCACAATATTTTTGAACGACCTTTCCAATGACACCCCACACTATGAAACAGATGAGAAAAAAAAATCATCCCCACTTTACATGATTTTATTTTACCACTTTGTCGGCGTGATTAATATGTATAATATTAAAATGTACCGATGCCAAGCTTTCTAGTACTAAGAGTCTCTGAGCTAAGCCGCGGACAGACAGACAGACAGAGAGACAGACAGACAGACGGACAGACAGACATGGCGAAACTATAAGGGTTCCTTGTTTACTACGGAACCCTAAAAATATTATTACATACATAACAACTTGCCTTAAATGGAGTTTCTTGCCAGCTCTTCTCCATAGGAAACGACCAATTGGAACCGTGCACCTTGCTTCTGACGTTTCATAAGTGCCCATGTAGGTTTATGTAAAATAAAATATTTATTTTTTTGAACAACTTTATAAAAAAAACTACGCACACATTTTTTTTTCTATTCTCTTATGTTACGATACTGGGAAATTTTATTATATGTAACATGGGCTCTACCTGAATTAAATGTTTTTTATTTATTTAATTCTTATCTTCATTGAGTATTGGGGTTAAAAATAGTGGTCTATAGAGACGTCCGAAACGTGAAGGACTGCCCCTCAGACCAAATAAAAAACCAAGACATAGCGCTGTGAACAATACAGTGAAGCATGCCAAAACTACACCTCCGCTCTATGCATACACGCTCACATGCACACATTTACAATCAAAATACAATCAAACTACAATCAAACTACAATCAAACTACAATCAAACTACAATCAAACTACAATCAAACTGCAATCAAACTACAATCAAACTACAATCAAACTGCAATCAAACTACAATCAAACTACAATCAAACTCCAATTAAACTACAATCAAACTATATTTCACTAAGTCCACACATGTTTACGAAACTGGCCTCACGTCACTGTTGACAGCGCTATGTCTTGGTTTTTTATTTGGTCTGAGGACTGCCCGACCTCGGCCAATACTGCTTAACTGCTCACACACTGATATACACGAAGAGGAGGGAGGAGTAGGAGCTCGTGGCTTAGTAATAACTGACGCACGGGTTGATTCATCCGGTTAAGCTACGCTTGCCAGGGTTGGTCTGTGGATGGGTGACCATTTTTACATACCGAGACTCTTCCGTGCCTCGGAAAGCACATTAAGCCGTTGGTCCCGGCTGTCATTTGTGGATCTTTGACAGTCGTTACGGGTCGTCAGAAGCCTGAAACTCTGACAATCAGTGTCACCAAGGGGTATCGTGTTACCTAGTAACTGGGTTGTGGAGGTCAGATAGGCAGTCGCTCCATGTAAAATACTGGTATTCAGCTGCATCCGGTTAGACTGGAAGCTGACCCCAATATAGTTGGGAAAAGGTTAGGCAGATTGATACACCGATATACACGAAAGTCGCTGTTAAAAGCCTCGAGCCCTTGATAAATAACAGAGCAATAGTCTTAATTGGAAAAGTTCATAGTACCTAACAATTTCAAACAATCCTTCCTGACTTTTATTGAGAGAAACAATTCAAATTGTAACGTAAATTACAGCCGCTTTCAATTCAAATGACCTTTTAGACGATTAACTGAAGCCTTTAGGGGTGTGCCAAATGTGGTAATATGTTTTATGATGAGGATTTTTCATTTTAGGGTTATATGGAGATGGGGTTATAAGTTAAGTTAAAAGGGTTATTTATCAGAAATGTAAATGGATGTCTGTGAATTATGACGATGACGATTCTGACAGACATTTGGATATTATGGCATGACGCATGAAGTTTAAACGTGTTTCATTGAAGTTACTCGTAAATAGAATAAATATACAATTTCGCCCATCGGCATGTATTTTTCTGAATATTCACGAAAAATTATCGAAAAATAACTTTAAAAGGGGTCAATCTTTAAAAATTTTCATGTTATTAAATTTTTTTATGTTTTGAGTAGCGTTTGCCATATCTCCGATGTTTTTGGCTCGATTTGGATTCCGTTTATTATTTCTAAAAGCTTATGAGTTATTTAATCGGATTAACTAACATGTTTATTAAAATTTGTCGCAAAAGCAAGGGAGGTAAAATAATTTAAAAAAAAAAAGTGTTTTTTTAAACACAGTTTCATAAAGTCATATTTTGAAAAAAAATGAAAAATACAAAAAGCCAAGATAGACCCCGCTTTTAAAGTTATATTTCGATAATTTTTCATGAACATTCAGAAAAATGCGGGCGGGCACATGCCGATGGCCGACATTGTATTTGTTTGCAAAGAATGTAGGTACAAAAATCTGTTTTTAAAGTTGTAAGACAATGTTTTTGGACTTTTTTGGACTTTGAAAATCACGTGATAAAGTTGTAAGACAACGTTTTTGGGTTTTGAAAATCACTTGTCAAAGTTGTAAGACAACGTTTTTGGGCTTTGAAAATCAGTTGATAAAGTTGTAAGACAACGTATTTGGGCTTTGAAAATGGTTTTTCATTTACTACAGTTATTATACCGAATCTAAAACAGATAGTACCTACTAAGGCATATATTGCCGGCAGATTAACTTTTTTGTTATAGGTATTATGCAGTATATATGTATGTGTATGTACTTAGTCTTTTGAAAATGTCCTCTGCCTGTGCCTTCCACGTTAACGATATTTCAAGTAACAAAACAACCTTTTATACGATCGTTGACCCAAAAAAAGCATCAAATATATGTTTTGTTTTATCATGTTTAGATATCGATCACTTCAAGGGAGTTTAGGTAGCTAATTTAATTTGACCCTGTTTAATATTTTGACTACGACATAAACTATTTATCATAGCATACATACGAAAAGCACTAACTAAAAGGCTAACTAACATGAAAAAATAATTATTTTCTTTTTACGAGGGGCGGCCATCCAACGGTAAAAAATACACGGCATTGCAAAAAAATCGACCACTTATATTTTTCTATAACTTTGGGAAAAAATTGCATTTTTTGCAAAGGTTTGGTGTTATGCTTCACTTTGTGTAAATAATTTCATCACCATTGCTCTCAAAACGGTGAAGGAAAACATAGTAAGGAAACTGGCATGGTCTAGAACCAAAAATTCGAAGACATGCGATAGAAAGGCGACTAGAATCAATTCTATTTTTTGTAAATGTTGACGTTCAAAAGTGCCTTTCTGTGCCTAATTGAAATAAATTATTTGACTTTGAAAGAAAGAAAGAAAAATAGGGTTAAAGGTAAAAATAGGTTTATTTGTCACAGAAACACGTGCATACATAAAAGACAAGAGTAATCAGCAAACAACACAAAGTACATAATAAATCACGAGCATAAAACAGAAATTAGTCGGCAGCTGCACGACATGACTGTGATAAGAAGGCTTCCACTCAGCATGATGCTGTTTGATTTTCAGTAATTTTCGCTGATTTTCAGTGGTCACCCGAAAAAAGATGCATACATTCGGTATTTAGTAATTCGTCACAGCAAGATTTTGAAGTTCCGTATACATATCACCGATGAACATTCTCAATTAAGTAGTAATTCGTCATAGCGTAAATTCTAACTCACGTAAATCGTACTTTTAAACTTTATGAATACAGTACATCGGTATTTTAAACATCGAAGTTCAGTAGTACCTACAGTCGTGTTTTATATCACAATTGCACACACACAGAATCTTAAAATTTTGGAACATAATTTTCAGAAAGGATTTGGTGCCTTTTCTTTGGTTTTTTGCTTCTACTGCAAACTGAATTACTTTATTTAGTACCTACACGTTTGTTGGAGAGTTTTTGTAATGAAAACGTCGATTAGAAACTTAGTTTGATTTACCTTTTTTACAGCGGTATTCAAAATATAAAGGAAAGGAAGGAAGTATTGGAAGTATCCGAAATATCCGGATAGTAAATTGGGGTCGATAATTGCATACCTTAATCCAGGAATAGCTAGATTTATTTGCAACGCAGTGTATATCTTTTACTTCTTTCCCACTCCGGGCAACCCTACACAATGCATAGCTATAAGATTAGTGAAAACCTTCACTTCGCGTAATGGACCGTCGTTTAAAAAGCTACCGTACCTACCACCGTCACTTTCGGACAGATTAATGGATCTCGCGCCGGCTGAGAATCACTAAGTGGTTTATGAAAAGTCTAAACACTCATATGAGCGTTTGTTGAGAAGAAATGGTGTTAGGGATGGCTTAAGAAATTGTAAAGTAAGAATGATATACAGTGTGATTCTTCATAATGTGCACATATTGAAATGAGGGAATCTATGCTTAATTTTAGCGACGGAAAAAATATTCCAAAAAAAAATTTTTTTTGTCTTTTTTTTGTGTAATTTTTTTTTTTTTTTTCTCTTTGGCATCTTATTTATAAATTTTACAATTATTGTAAAATTTTATGAAAAATATACAGATTTTTGCTAAAAAAAACATTTTTATTGAGGGTAGTTTTTTTCTCAATTTTCATTTTATGTGGACGCCTAATTTCTTCCAATCATTATGGAGTTTGTTTCATCGCGATAGATGATTTAGTTTAAAAGTTACGCAGTTTAAAAAAAAAAAAAAAATCCGTATAAAGTATAAAAAAAATGGATTTTTTTAAATATTTTTTCTGTCTTTAAAATTAAGCATAGATTCCTTCATTTTGATATGTGCACATTATGAAGAATCACACTGTATGTATACCTATGTGGTACACTGATATTGGCAGGTTTGTACAAGGAAACCACGTTATTAAGATCGATGGACAAACTCATCATCTAAATTATTTTTCCTTACTACCGAGTCCACAGTATAAAATATGGACAGTACAGAAACTACATAGTAAACATTCGTAACGCGCGCACACACGCACTCACACAGACGCAGTCATTGACAAGATTCCAAGCGATTGTCGCGGTGCTGTCAGTTGCAGGTGCCGTGTCAAGTTGATCACATTCCGATCTTTTTAAAAATGGAGAGTAGGTAGAAATTCCAAATACTTTGGACATTTCGTTTCTGACGACCTTAAAGACGATGCCGATGTTGAGCGGGAACGCAGGGCATTGGCGGTGCGGGCGAATATGTTGGCCCGTAGGTTCGCGCGATGTACAGACGCGGTCAAAATCACACTTTTTACTGCACATCCCTGTACTCGAGCGCTCTATGGATTAACTTACTTATTATATTATCTGTGGCGTGTGGCTGTACTAAACGTGCCGCCAATGCGGTGCGTATTCAATACAACAACGCTTTTAGGGCGCTGTTGCGACTGCCTAATGTATGCGCGAGCCAGAGTGGATAGTTTCTCAGCTGTAGAAAAAGAATGCTTCTCTTCTCACAAGGTTGCGGAACAGTGGCAACAACCTCCTGAAAGCTATTGCTGATGGGCCTGTTGAAAGCCCCATGATGAGGCATCTTATTAAAACCACCCTGTCGGTAGTAGAATATAAGTACTAACAAGTAAGTTAAATTGTTTACTAACATCTAGAATTTTATATAATGTTTTTGTAATTGGATGTAGTTGTCTATCAAATAAATGAATAAAAATAATATTTCAATATACAGGCCTAATTTCCATAGGGAGAGGCAAATTTCGCGCCCTCACGCCCCTAACCGCCGCAGGAGGAGACGCCCGAGGCGGGAATTGCGAGCCGATTTCCGGCCACCAGGCCCGGGTCGACGGCGCGTTGTGTTCCACGCGCGCCTCAAAGAAATGTCAGCAGAATTGACGTCCGCTAGGGCCAATGCCTGCCGGGGCTGCGAATATGGGCCGAAAGGGACATCGTGGCCCCCGGCAACAGGGCAACCGTAGGAACACGGGTGGCTTTTAGTCAGTAAGAGTCTGACACGCCCTCCCGCTCCACCCAGAGCGGGAGAAGTTATTTGATAATTTCCCAAGCAAAAAAAAAAAAAAGGCCTAGTTTCCATACTGTCCATATTTATACTGTGGTATAGCCGACCACAATAATAAAGGAATAAGAAAGTTAGACGAAAAAGGAAAAAATACACCCATTATGAAGTTGAACTTTCGTTCATTCGTCTGTCTGCCTCTGAATTGAGTTTTTCTGTAGTACCTGGCTACCTAATGAAATCATAGTAAAAAACGTGTCTCTATATTTGTAAGAAAGAGATTTTGGTAGATTTATTATAGGAGTTTGGAACCCATTATTCAAGTAGAAAAGAAAACTTTAAAATAACATAACACAAACACATAACATCACGCCTTGTTTCCCCGAAGGGTTGGGCAGAGGTGTGCTTGTAGCAGCTACATCCACATTTCGCCAGTTATGTTTAAGTCCCATGTAATAGGGGGCGAGCCTGTTGCCATCAACCGGGCACAAATCCAGACTCCGAGCTGCTACTGAGAAATTTCAGATTGAAAAACCCATTAAAATATTGAATAATATCCAAAAAATGTATATTTAAAAATAGGGAATGCCTCCGCTGCCGACGCCGGCTCCCAAAAATAACGCCATTATTGGGAACCGGCTTGACATCGGCACCCGAGATTAAAAACGTCGGCTGCCGGCACATTACATACTCTGTGGCCGGCACCGCAGGCTTCAATAATGGACACCAACGGCGGGCGCGGCGTTTATGGAAATTCTTCCAGTATTCAGAACTCCAACTTACTAACCTTAACTAAAGTATTTTTTTCTATATATTATTCTAGTCGTTTTTGGCGCTCGCTCGGCTCGTGCGTAGGGGGTCACAGTTCTAACCTAATCTAACCTTTTTGCGAGTAAGATTTAAGCGTTTTCTGATGTTAACAAAATATCAATATTGCTTACCACAATAACAACCGCAATACAATAATTTTGTATAATTCATTTCCTTTTGTTTATTATTCATTTTATTCAAGTTAATAAAGGTGTTATTAATTCATGACTAATGCACATCACGTGTTTTAAACTTTTTATTTAAAAAGCTTCGAAAATTGTTTGTAGTGTCGAAAATAGATCGATTCGATGGCATGGTACATAAAATTTGTATTTTATAAAAGAGCTCAAAGATTCATTGGAATTAAATATCTATAAGATCCCATTAAAATAGATAGGCCATGTTTTAGAAATTATTCAGACCACCAAAATAATGACAATGGTAAAAAAAATAAGTGTGGCACTCGGGGACTGCCACGGTAAAGCTATTGCATAGCATTTGTAACCTCCATACTTCCTATTTGTCAACGCTACATTTGGGATGATGACGGATGATGACATAAAACAAAAATTACGTTCCCATGACAACACATGACAACATCACGTTCTCATGGGAACCGTCATTACATGGTAGGCAGAGTGGGGGGTGTTAGGTTTTATTTTCGTTACGTTACGGAATTTCTTGATTCGGTCGCCGCGCTCAAAGCCCGCGATAAAAGCTATGCAATAGCTTAAAAATAAGAAAAACGCATTAATAGATACTTACAAGAAAAAAAATCAGATAACGAAAATACACAAAAAATTTTGGTTACTAATGTTGATTAAGTCATTATTTTAGGTCAAAATAAAAATTACTTTAATCAGTGTTTTTTTTTGCTTAGATATCTTTGGCTAGACAGTAGGGTAGCTAGACGTTGTGTTAAAATTTGTCCATCTATTTTAATGAGACCTTATATACTTATCATAGTCGTTTACTTGTAAAGAGAGACTGACACATCAACACATGACAGTCACATCCAAAGGACATTGTTCGGCGTTCATACATTGTTCGCCTAATAACCAACAGAGCCGTGAATTTACTTTGTGTGTTCTAAATACTGCATATATTCGATTGAATCTAAATTAAAATCACGGACACTGCTGAGAATTGTAAAAAATCTAAAACACTTTCGGATTTTGGGGTTATAATTAGTTCAATAGAAACATATTAACTTAGCGTTTATTAGTGAAAATATATTGGATTTTACATTCAAATGTTTCATCAGATATTTATGTAGTTAGAACCATTCTTTCTTTATACTAATTTATTTGTAGTTAGTAGACAATATAAAAATGTACAAAATTGACACTGTCATTACTATCAAATGTCAAGGTGTCATCTGTCAATTTATCGACTGTCAGTGTCGATGTTGCTCGTTTCAATCGCTTTATTCTGTTTGTAACTAAAAACCTTAATCATAGATCAAGCGCTGAGAGAGCCTATTCAAAACGTCAAATTGAAACAAAAATGAATGGCGCCTGGGGAATAAGACAGAATTGAATTACTTTTTAAAATGTTTTCAAAAATAAGAAGTGTCCGTTCTATTGTAATAAGTGTAACGTAAATTATAAAAAAAACTAGTAATTATTGTAAAGGTTTCATACGTGTTGATTCATAGGCCATTATTAACAATGTCCTTTGTTTTGCAGTGTACACAAAAATCGGTGATAGATGGAAAATTATTAGTTCCCCAGAACCATGTAGCTATAGTACCTACATTATCCAGGAAAACACTATTAGTCCCAAATGTGTACTACCCTAGAAATATGTTGTAGCTATCAACCTGCCTAACCTTTTCCCAACTATTTTCGAATCGGCTCCCAGTCTAACCGAATGCAGCTGAATACCAGTATTTTACATGGAGCGACTGTCTACCTGACCTCCACAACCTAGTTAGGTAATGACAGCCGGGACCAACGGCTTAACGTGCTTCCTGAGGGACTGAATTGTCACCCATCCACGAACTGACCGCAGCAAGCGTAGTTTAACCTACAATCGACCTGTGCAGCTGTTATCATTTAACTTCGAGTCCCGCACATTAATTGCGTAACACAAGATCAATCACAAACTATTTCATTTGGACAGTTCAATAAAATTCATTGCGTTATTTACGTTGTTGAGCAGACAAATTTTAAGAAGCAATCCTTCAAAATGATTCAGATTATAAGATAAGATAAGATATTTATTTTGCAAATATGGGTAAGTACAAAAGTCGGTGACATAAAAAATATAATTAGCAACAACCATGTTTAACCAAAAGGCATGCAAAAGTACACTACAGATGTTAAGTAACATAATAAATAATTATAAACTATGTCAATATGAAAATTGATTAACTATAATTACAATTTAATTATGAAGTACTTCAATAGTAATTTATACTGTACACAATTAATTCTGCAGTCAACTTACTTCGTATTGGAATTAAATAAAAATTAAATTGAATAAAAGTTAAATTAAATAAAAATTAAATTAAATTAAAATTAAATGTCATATTTTTCCAATTTCCAATCATTATAAAAGGTAATCAAGAAATTCCTTTCTCCGTTAAAAATTCCATCACTCTATAATGATTGATCGTGTGTTACGCAATTAGGATGCAGGTCAGAAATAATTAGGTATATCTATAGTAAGTCTTAACCCGCTAAATACTACCTAGCACAAATTTATATGACACTAAACTATTGCTTTCAAAACTTTTTATTAAAAAAACAGTGGCACTCCGGGAGTGACAACAGAAGTGAAAACTTGAAAAAAAATCGGCACCGCTGTAATCAACGCGTTGATGTCTTTTACTCCACGGTGTCGGTAAATTCCGTTACAGTGTCGCGAAATCAATGGTTTAGTCCCATCTCAAAAATGCCCAACGTGCCTAAAGAAGTTTTCACTTAAAAAATAACACGTTCACAATTATCAATCAAAATGTCGTCATACAAAAACATTGATAAAACTCAGACAGACCGCAAGTCCGAACGCTGGTAAAGTCCCGATCCCGATGCACACAGTACAAAATTATCTCTCCTATATAAACACAGGGACCCATTGAGAGACATCATTCGTGAATCCAGAACGAAACCAACATGTTCTCTCCAATTCTCTTTACTGTTTTGGTAGTGAGTGTAACTGCTTGGGAGACTGTCCCTGAGAGTTATCAACTGGATTGGAGCCCTCAAGATCAGGATCTGGACGATGATTTCTACCGGTACTTGCATCAGGAGGCACATAGAAGACAAACCCGTCAATTACATGGAAGTACTTTTGTGAATTCGGATAAAACTAGTGGTGAGTTTTTTTGTTATAAACCATTTTAATTTTTAAAAAAACATCTTAACATTCCTAACTAATATTATTAATAAATGCTAATGTGAGTTTGTATATTACGTTTTCACGGCTAAAGGCTGAACCGATTTTGATGAAATTTGGTATGGGGATACTTTGAACCCTGGGGAACATTATGAGGAGTGATTTTTCAAAAGGACTTATTTCCATTTTTGCTAGAAAAAATCTATGAATGCCATCGTCTTTGTCATGTTAAAAACTTTAGTCCAAAATTCAATACAAAAAGTACGTAAATAATTTTGTTATTTAAAAATTAGTAGGAAATGACCTTTGAAAAATCACTCCTCATATACTTTTTATTGATATACCACGCAGGTGAACTTTTCTTGTTGGAAAACCCAATAACACTTCGCCTGCCTTAAGACTCGAATCTAGGACATCATGGTCAGCAGTAGCGCTTACGACCACTAAACCAACGAGGCAGTCAACTGCTTCCGATAATTTAAAATTTTGTTTATTCGTCTTTTGCAGGTTTCAATGCCAAGCTGCCATTTGCTGGTAACGACAGGAATGTCTTGAGTGCTATTGGTGGAGCTAACTTCGACGCAAACAAACACCTGCAGTCAGCAACCGCTGGAGTGGCATTAGATAATGTGTAAGTAGTTAATTGATTCAGGCGTAACCTTGCCGAAATCCATTATAAACTACAATAAACGTGGATATATTTAGGCGTGTTGCCACACCCAGCGCTGCAGTCAACTCAGTCTACGTTCGGTGCTTGGTGTGGCAACACGCCGTGTTCGAGTTCGCGACAAGTCAATCGTCATCCTGAGGATGCCTCGTTGAGAGGTGAAACACGTGTCGATTTCTTGCAGGGTTTTTTATTACTCTTTAGAAATAGCTAAGGTTACTAAATATATCCACGTCTATTGTATTTTTAATGTGTAAGTGTTTTTCTTATATTTATTGTTTTCTTCTTTCATGAACTCTATGAGAATAAATAAAGTCGTGTTAAAATAAAAAGTCAATCAGTAAGGACTCTCAAAACGGTGAAGGAAAACATCGTGAGGAAACCGGCATGTCCTAGAATAAAAAATTCTAGGACATGTGACATCTACCAACCCGCACTGGGCCCGCGTGGTGGATTATGGCCCAGTCCTTCTCACCGAGAGGAGACCTGTGTCCCAGCAGTGGGAACATTATAGGCTAATTATGCGGCAAGGTGGTAGCGGGGCTAACTGTCCAGAATTGATGTACAGTTGGTCGTATTTCAGAAGAAATTATTTCACGCGTAACATACAACCATAGAAACGGGTTTTGTCGACGGAAGAATAGACAAAATGATAGATAAACAATCACAATCCGTCATTTTGTCTATTCTCCCGTCGACAAAACCCGTGGTCATGCTATGGTCATGCTACGGAGTAAAGGTGCTCTCAAAGTCACACTGTTACCATGGTCATGTACATTTTTAATACCGCCACTTGTGTGCACTAGTATAACTTGCTTATGCAAGCTATAGTGTAGATTTCGGATAAAACTTTATACACATACATAATAGGACAGATTTTTCTATACAATATAAAGGTATGCATTAAGAGTGTCCAAGGGTAGTCAGACAGCCACGCTAACACTGTTTAGATCATTCAATCTGTTCGTTATAGCATGCTATTCTTGCATAACCTTAGTCTAGATAATATCAATACCTTTAAAACATCATTTCACATTTGATCCTTCCCTAATTTCAGTAACGGCCACGGACTTTCCCTCACCAATACGCGTATCCCTAACTTCGGCGACCGGATCACAGCTGCAGGCCACGCGAACCTTTTCCACAACCCGAACCACGACGTCGGAGCCAATGCCTTCATCACCAGGAGTATGCCTTCCATCCCTCAAGTTCCAAACTTCAACACTTATGGAGGCGGACTTGATTATATGTACAAGTGAGTATTTTTGCAAAATACTTACCAAGGGGTATTTTGTTACTGGTAACTGGGTTCTAGAAGTCAGATAGGCATTCGCTCCATGTTAAATACTGGTATTCAGCTTCCTCTGGTAAGAATGGATCGTGGTCCCTTTTAAGCGGATAATCTGCTTCCATCGACTCCGGTCCAAAGTTGTCATCACCACCTGCTGAAATTTGCTTGAGGACGTAGCTTCTTTTACTTGGTCGGACCATCGTGTTGGCGATCGGCCTCGTGCTCACTTCCCTTCGGTCTCTTCGCATTAGTGGTCGAAATAGATCAAAATTCACCACAGTCTGTACCCATCATCAATTACAGAAGCGTTGTAAATACGTCGCCATTCAACAGACAAAGCTGAAACGTCTCTCATGTACCTGAAATTATACTGGCAACTGTACCCTTCAAACCGGAATCCAACAACGCTGTTTTGCGGCACAATTATAGGCTAGAAAGGTGCTTAGCTTGTAATGAAATGATTATTATTTTTGTAAGTACAATATGTTCATTATAACTTGACGCGATTGGTAGCAATGAATTTTGCAGTCATGTGATTGGTAGTACTGTTCTGTCAGAAGCCATTTTTAACTCTATTAGTATAGAATCTAAGGCTGCAAAATTCAGTGGTACCAATCGCGACACGAGTCAAGTTATATTGAATGCACTGTAGATATTTTAAGATACTTTTACCCGTCAATATTTTGGTAAATATTTTAAAACTAGATGGCGCTGGCATTTTTTGGCTGGCTGATCCCTGATAAGAAATGCTGACACAAACCCACAGGTCAAGACCTCTTTTAAATAGTAATATGTATATATAGTATACAACAAATCGTCAGTAAGCTTATTTCTAGCCATACTATGCATATTCTTATACAATTCATCAATCGTTTATTCATTTGTTAATTTCTTTTTAGAATATATGGGCACATCTTCTTCAAAATCATTACTGATTGCGTTGCCTTAAGAATATAGGTTTCTAATTATCTTCTTCTATTACAGAAACAAAGTTGGCGCCTCATTAGGTGTAGCTCACACTCCGTTCCTGCAACGGACTGATTACTCTGCCACAGGAAATTTGAACCTCTTCAGAGGTAAAAGCAGTTCTCTGGACTTCAACGCAGGTTTGAGCAAGTCTGTGTCACCATTTATGAGGAGTTCGTCTTGGGAACCATCGACTGGTTTTACTTTTAGGAAATTCTTTTAACTTCCTTACAAAACCATCTGTCGGTAGTAACGATCGATTCATTATCGTTTCAATTTTACGATTAGATTTCCACCAACATTATTTCACTGTACCTAGTGATTTTTTTGAAGTTAATATTTTTCAATTCAGTTGTAATGTTTTCTTTATCAAAAAATTTTAATTTATCTGGTTCATTGCCATTTTCATATTTTTTTTATATTTTCTTTCCAAAACAATATTAGTATGTAAGCTACGAAAAATATTTTAGACAAGTAATTTTTATTGCCAAAGTATTAATTAATATTAATATGTGACTTGAAAAATAAGTGTCAATATTTTCAAAATACACTCACAAGTTTGTGTTATTATAATTAAGTTTTAATTTAAAATAGAAAATGTATACTTTACTCATTTTGTATTATCTATATTGCATTTATAAATTAGTTCCATAAAAAAATTGTGAATAAAAAAATGTTTTAATTACCTTTGTTCTATAATTTTATTCCCTACTGATAAGCCAAGTCAGAGGCCCATGGGCGGCACTAAAACACCATCTCTCGCGTGCGGCCCTGGTTCAGGCCACGGTACGGAGCGAGAGGAAGTAATGCTCGCGGAGGAGGAGGCGGAACGCGTGAGAGAGAGGCAAGTTTTGGGCCCTCGCGCCCCTAACCGCCGCAGGAGTAGACGCCATGGGCGTCGGGAATCGCAGGCCGATTTCTGGCCACCGTAGGCGTGGGCTTGCGGACGGTAAGCAATGGGTAACTCGCCGTCCGATAAGGACCAGGCCCGGGTCGACGGCGAGTTGTGTTCTACGCGCGCCTCAAAGAGATGTCAGCAGAATTGACGCGGTCAGCTAGGGCCGATGCCTGCCGGAGTTGCGAAGAAGTCCGAAAGGGAGATCGTGGCCTCGGCAACATGGCAACTGAAGGAACGAAAATAAGAGATGACCTACTGTATATTCTTTTTCCATTCATCAGCCTTCATCTCAGTACATTCTTCTTCTTTCTATCCATAACATCATCGTCGATCGATGATATGGTAGGAGAGGCGTATTTATCGTAACAGGTAAATAAAACAGGTACAGGTATCATAAGATAACAGTCTGTAACTGTGACAAACAAACTGAAATAACAGCTTCTGTTCCACGAGATAACAACATCCCATTAAATGACAGTTACAAGCTTTTCTCTATTCATCCTTATGACCTTAGTAAGAATAATAGTAGATTATACAACAAGTGAAAAAAAAAGGGAATTTAATTCGAGGGACTTAGTTGGATCCCGAGAGCAGCGAAGGATTCTAGAGTAGAATCACGAGCGTAGCGAGGGATTCTAGATTAGAATCCTGAGCGGAGCGAGGGATACAAGGAGCGAGTAAAATTTTTTTTTCACGAGTTTTGTAATCTACGTTTTACCATTGACTGCGAGAAAATAAATAGTAGTATAAGTAGTATTTTATAATCACATTTTAGGCGACAGCAAAGTTATCTACTATAATTGCTGCTTTAGAGGAGCTCGTGGCTAAGTAATAACAGCCGCACGGGTCGATCCATCAAGTTAAGCTACGCTTGCCGGGGTTGGGTGGCCATCTTTATATACTGAAACTCCTCCGTGCCTCGGTTGGTCCCAGCTGTCATTCGTGCATCTTTGACAGTCGTTACGGGTCGTCAGAAACACGAAAGTCTGACAACCAGTCTTACCAATAAAAAAGGGTATCCTAATACTCAGTTACTGAGTTGTGGAAGTCAGCAAGCATTTGCTCCATATAAAACAGCGGTATTCAGCTGCATCTGGTTAGACTGGAAGCCGACCCCAACATAGTTGGGAAAAGGCTAGGCAGATTGATTAAATTGCTGCTTTAGAACGAAATGATTCCGAAGTCAGTATCTCATTTTCGTCACTGGAAGAACTCATTTTTATTATAATTAATTATGTATAGATTTTCCAATAACATAAAACAACCACGATAACAGATAGAAAAGAACCTAACTAAAATTGGCAGGTTTAAAAAAAAATGTATCGCCCTATAGTTCCATTTAGCCAGCCAGTATGTACTTTCAGCACGTTTTATTCATCGTTTGTACATAATTCGTACAATTCGTGCTTGTTCCAAATTCAAAATGTTTTTATTCACTCAGTGAGTGAGTTAAAGAGAGTTTTATTCACTGTTATCGATGAATAAAATGCCCTTTTTCGAGTGGCAATGTAAAAAAATAATTAATGTTACTGTTACTCTGTGACACTCTGTTACAGCCATAGGCTCTTTCTTTTTCTCGCATAGGTTTCATCGCATACATAGGTACCCCTGTAATGAGTTATTACGTGTACACCGGTAAACTTGCCCAATGACGTAAAGGTACAGTGCAAAAAAATCTTTTGAACAAAAAATAAAACCGACGCAAAAATAAACTGAAAAGCAAAAAATAAACTTTTTAGTGTAACTAAGCTCCTAAATTAATGAAAATTACAAAATCATGGCAGCTTGATTGATCTTCGTTGGTTGATCTGCGTTGATTGTTTGTTTGGTGCCGAACCAAAATTAGTAATTTGCATTCATTTAGGAGCTTACTTAGACTAAAAGGCCTATTAAAGAAACAGAATCGTCAAAATGGGAGCACTCTATAAAAATTTATACGTGGTCATGTATAAAAAAAACGGTGGCACTCCGGGAGTGCCGACAGAAGTGAAAACTTGAAAAAAATCGGCACCGCGGTACGTCAACGCGTTGATGTCTTTTACTCCATGCACCGCGGTAACCAACGTGTTGATATCTTTTTAATGGTCAAAAGCTGGTGTCGTCACAGTGTCGCGAAATTAATAGTTTAGTTCGATCTCAAAAATGCCCAACGCGCATAAAGAAGTTTTCACTTCAAAAAAATTGCATACGCGTCGACTAGAGAACCTATTTGCGTCGATTCAAAATATACACCGTGAAATTTGAATCACAGTTTTGCTAGAACAAACGTTGTTCAGACCATGGTCTACTACCATACTACAGCATCCAATTAAAAAAAAACATAATTGGTTTTTGAAAAAACACAAAAAAAAAACAAAGTTTAAAATGTCAAGATTATCGTTACTCCCTACAACACAGACACCACGCATGGGACATAGCATTGTTTACAGGTAAATGTAACTCCATAAACGAAATTTAGTAAGCAGTAGATAATCTTGACATTTTAAATTTTGTCTTTTTGTGTTTTTTCATAAACCAATTTATGTTTTTTTTTTTTTATTGGATGCTGTAGAATGGTAGTAGACCACGGTCTGAATAACGTTTGTTCTAGCAAAACTGTGATTCAAATTTCACGGTGTATAGAGTGGTGTTTTTAGACTAAATGACTTCTTTTTTAGTTAAAAGATTACCCAGTCAGCAATGTGCGCGTACGCGTTAAACGATACCTATATGAGGAGAAGAAAGAAAATTATTTTTCGAGAAACTACAGAATTGATGTACCTTCTTATGTTTTATTGTACACTAGCTTTTACCCGCGGCTTCGTGCACGTGAAAGAACCATATCTTAGAGCACTCAGCAATAGAGTAGCTTTCAATCAGTGGAAAAAAGAAACAGTGGCACTCCGGGAGTGCCGACAGAAGTGAAAACTTGAACAAGATCGCCTTGATAGAAGAAAAATACTTGTATGGAACATTAGTCCGTAACCTTATCTAAATAAAGAGCAAAATCGCGTTTACAAAAAAAAACTTCCAAAGTCTTTAAAGTAAAAATACTTGCATAGAACATTGATCCATAATGTAATATAAATAAAGAGCACAATCGCGTTTACTAAAATGAGGTGTCGGTAACAGTGTCGCGAGTTCAATTGTTTTTTCCCATCTCAAAAATGCTCAACGCGCCTAAAGAAGTTTTCACTTCAAAATTTTTGTAATCGGATCAGTACTTTCAGAGATTACCTTTTACAAACAAACAAATAACCTCTTATAAAATTTGTTGTGGAGTACGCAGACAGTATACCTCAGCTTTATTCAGGAATTAGTCTGCCCCTGGCAGTCTCAACAGCAGAGAAAACACTAAAGACGAACTCAAAACTCATCTAGGCTAATCTTCCAGTACTTGATACCATTACATCTTCGGAACTTCATAACAAACTTCTGAAGAGTTCCCAACTAAAATGCGATGGGAAATAATATGAAAAACAATTTTATACTTTAAGTACGCTAGCGTAGTTCGCCGAGTTTCGAGACGTACTCTTTTTGTCCGAAGACAGAACGCTGTAACAAGTTGTGCGTCCCATTTCGCGCTTCAACGAAACGCGACGCTCTGCTCTTTAAGAAGGAGATGCAATGGGAGTTTAGAGATTATGTGATTTTTGGTCTATATTTTACGTGAAAATCGAGCCACAATGAATGAGACGATGTTCGTGGATTTAAGAAGGAATCCGGCTCGAAGGACCAATTTTTAAAACAATTTCAAAAAGGACCAGTGGTGTAACTGCGTAGCATACAATACAATGGCAATCGATCGTAATGTCTTTTATTTTGGCAGTTACGTTATTTACGTTATTGAGTAGACGAGTTTTTTAAACCTATCAAAGATGGACAATGGATTAGGAATTACTTTAAAAACCCTCACTCAGATTGTGAATGAAAGTATGTTACGGAATTAGGTGCGGCAACTGCCTGAGAGATATTTCTCGACGGCATGTGAAGCCAAGTTAGCGGCTTTAAAAATCTGATACCCGGTTAGTCACTAACCACACGAAAAGAAGAAGAAGGGTGCAGTTTTGACAATACCAAAATGAAATTAGCTACATTGGATGCAATGATATGAAATTAAATAATATACCCCGGTTTCTGAAAGGTATTGGCTGTTGTTATTTAAGTCAGACAGTGGTGCCGATTCCCTTGTTCACAAATTAAACTAAATTTAAGTTCAGTGCATCTTTTTCTTTCTATTTCATTTTGAAAAAGACAGAAGATACATTTTGGTTTGGTCCTGTCAAATTAATCAGCGCTTGACGTAATTTTAGTAGGCAAGTTTTTAATCACGTCTAAACTTGTATGGAGTAGTGACAGGCGCTGATTAATTTGACAGGACTAAACAAAAATTTATCTTCCGTCCTTTTCTTAATGAAATAGAAAGAAAAAGATGAACTGAACTTAAATTTAGTTTAGTTTGTGAACAAGGGAATCGGCACCAATGTCAATGGCAATTAACATGAGTTTAGCTTCGCCATAAAATTAAAAAAGAAACAAAATGTTTTATTCCACATAAGCCTACAAAGACACTTAAGAAACGTCAGAAGCTAGGTGCACAGTTCCAATTGGTCGCTTCCTATGGAGAAGAGTCGGCAAGAATCTCCACGGTTACTCTTTTAAAAGTTAATGGTTACTACAATGTTTTCAAATTACAGTGTTAATAGGTATGATAGGACAGTGTAGGCATATCAACAAGTAGCAAGTACTTAGTAAAATAGAAAATGGTCCACAAGTCTACAGCCTACAACATTCTCACATTCACAAAATCTAAAAGAAAAGAATCTATAAAAAAGATAAATAAAGTAATAAAAATAAGGACCTATTTAAACCAAATCTACCGAAACCGAGATTCATATTAAAAAGATTCCAAAATTATGTAATTTAGTTTCTAAAAACAGTCTACATAAACCACCCGGTGTACCTCTCGTCTGCTCCCACTTATTTTCATAAACTTAGCTATCTCTGTCTTTAACGAAGTCTCGTAGGACCGACTATTTCATTATAAACTTTACTAATAAATATTTTACACCTGCAGTCCTCTTGTTTTATTATGACAATAGTATTTTATTCTTTGTGTTTCTTATTTATATTTAAGGCTCTTAGTCTGTATTTGTATCATTGAAATGAGCAGTCACTCCTCCTGATGCTAGAGATTGACATTATTGACAGCTCATTTTACCTATGTCTTCTTATAATGAGAAGAAAAATTATTAATCACCATGCTTATGTCTTCTCATAAAAAGAAGGAATGAATATTAAAAGATAAGGAACGAAGATTAATTGCTTGCTTTGATTTTACTTGACCGTCTTCTGTCTGAGCGCTTCTTAAAGTAACTTTTAAGAAGCCCTACCGGTTCTCTACTGACTTACTCTATCGTGAAACGAGAGTTCTCAGAGTCCGCCAGCTTTTTATTCTTTCTGCCTGCACCAAAACTCATAAAATAATTAAAAACAGACCCGATTACACATCAATCATAAGCAAAAGAAACTATAGAATCCCT
Organism: Agrochola litura; assembly: GCA_949152395.1. NCBI lineage: Eukaryota > Metazoa > Arthropoda > Insecta > Lepidoptera > Noctuidae > Agrochola > Agrochola litura. Next base: position 12,879,294 of record OX424514.1, on the reverse strand, counting down.
ACACCTGACAACACCTCATTGCTAGCTAGACGCTCTCCAGCTTACTCTCTTATTAATACGTACAATAAAGTCTGCAAACTCTGTGATGTCAAAAATACTACCTCATTCAGATTAAAAAAAAATATAAAGGCTATGTTGCAAAACTCTGGTTATGATGACTCGGAACAATTAATCTAGATACCCTGACCTGACACTGAATCAAACGTTACACAAAGGGAACAAATTCGCAAACATCCGGTTTAAGATCATTTATTCTCATAAGAATAACACTATTCACTTACATGAGAATATTAAAACTAAATACTTAAAAATTGCATAAAGTTGGGGGTATTACAAAGTTTAGACATCGATTATCTAAAATGTTTCGAGGGTAGGTTATAAATCTTTTGGTCACTCAAAATGTTCGTTCGATACATGCAAACAAGTATCCGTGTAACACTCAATGAACGCCAACTGGATGTGACTCGACACTATAGTATGGAATGTGAATTTTTTTCTATAAATTGTTTAAGTAGCTTTTTAAAAGTTGTTTTGGATTTAGATTCCTTGATGTCTCTAGGTAATTTATTAAATATTTTAGATCCTTCGTACACGATAGTTTTTCTTCCGTAGTTTGTGCGGGTTGGGTGTAGTTTTAAAAAGTCTTGTTCACGTCTCAGTTTCATTTTGTGTTTTTTAATATTTTTTGTGAAGGTTATATTTATCAATCACAAACATACACAAACTTACACACACCAAACACCACAATCACACACACAACTTTCACACACATCCCACACCACACTCACCCCCACCACACTCACATCACACGTACACAAACACGCCAGATATACCCACACCTGGAATCACCTCTCTAGTCTCCACTATGGAATTCGTACCCCGAGCCCCAAGATACAGACTAACTGTCTAGTTTGGGGCTCATTGGTAAATAATATTTTGTAACCTAGCTATAGGTAATATTTTAAGCTACTCATGTCGTCTCAACTTGGTGTTAACCTGTAAACGCTTACTGTATTACCTGGACAATAAACTATTTCTATTTCTCAATAACTGCATTCGATTCGTTTTCAATCTGCGTAAATATGATCATGTCTATGTGCATCGGTCGCTTCTAAAGTGGTTGCCCATACGCCAGCGCAGGGAGCAAAGGGCGCTGACCACCTTGTTTTCATTTCTTGACTCTCCCTCTTCCCCTAGTTATCTAGCCCCCCACTTTCAGTACATTTGCGCAAACCACAATAAAACTCTACGTTCATCACACAATCGTCTTCTTCTATGTCCCAGTCACCGCACTGATTTCATTCACTCTTCTTTCTTCGTTCAGTCTAACTCTCTGTGGAATGCGCTCCCCCAAGAAATCAGGATGGCAACCAACAGATTATCCTTTAAAGTTAAAGTTCGCGAGCATATTCGTAAGAAGCTGGCAGTATCATCACAGCGGTAATGTTTTCCCATTGTTTGTCTTATTTGTTTTATAAATATATTCGTGTATTTATGTGTATTTATTTGTTCTTATATTTATATATATAGTTATATTATATATTTTGTTTTGATAGGTATATATATATCCTTATATTTAAATAAATATTTATTCCACAATTTTCAATATTGCACCTACCACTGTTTGTCTCTGCATCACCCAAAGGTTGACTGGTAGAAAATGCCTATGGCATTAAGTCCGCCTCTGTACATGTATGTGCTTAAAGTATTAAATAAATAAATATTAATCACCATGCTTATGCATTTGCTTGCTTGCTTGCTTTTATGCTCAGTGCTGCTCGACGATTTCAGTTCATTTTAAAGGCTCGGACTTCGTATCATAGGACCAGCATTACTAGTTAAATGTAAGTGTAGAGACGTACTACACACGGCTACACATCAAGCTATACATTTCCAGTATAAGCTGACCTCGTTTTGTACGGAAATCCTATACAATGTGAGATCAGCATAAACTGGAAATGTATAGCTTGATGTGTAGCAGCGTTGCCAGGCGTCCCGATTTTGGGGGGACGTCCCGATTTTTTGCCCAAAATTAAATGTCCCGCGCGGGACAGACTTAGTCCCGATTTTCGGGGATAGAAAAATAAATAAGTCATTCATAAGTAATGTAATAACTTATTTAATATTATATTATATTCCTCTGAAGATTTAACTTGTATTTGATTTGATTTTATTCTATTTGATTTGATTTTTTTTGTCAAAAGGGCTGATATTCTCAGCTTAATTTGAATAAATGACTTTTGATTTCGATTTTTAACCGTTGGTCCCGGCTGTCATTTGTAGATCTTTGACAGTCGTTACGGGTAGTTAGAAACCCAAAATTCTGACAACCAGTCTTACCAAGGGGTATCGTATTACCTAGTAACTAGATTGTGGAGGTCAGATGGGCAGTCGCTCCATGTAGAATACTGGTATTCAGCTGCATCTTGTTAGACTGGAAGCCGACCCCAACATAGTTGGGAAAAGGCTAGGGAGGTGATGATTTAGATTTTTAACCTACACTACCCCTTCCCCTTCAGGGATTTGAGGCATGTTGTTCTGTTATAGTAGGACAAGTATACCTACTAACTTAAGCCTCCAGGCTGCCACTACAACATCTAAACCAACAAGCTCCGTATCCGTATCCGAAAGACAAACACACACTTGATATTAACTTAGTAACAATCTCAAACAAGAAGTTCGCTTCCCCATATTTGTGTTAAATCCAAGGTTGTTCAGAGCTTATTAAATAACTTTCTTTTTGTAAGGAGTTTTAGGTTTTAATCAAAATTGGCTTGGTGTATAAAAGTTTTATTTCGTTTCTGGTCCTTTTAGCCCAGGTCTTTAAGGGTATGAGGAACAGGGTGTAAAGTTCACTAATCCTCTATAGAAAAGGAAGGATCCTCCGACCAGACGGGTGTCTGGTGGGCAACTGCCCGACGAGTGATGTCGGGAAGTTATACATTATGTAAAAAAAAACTGTCCGATCCAAAAATGGCTCATAGGCACTGCAATAACATTACCTATAAAAGTAACAAAAAATGTAATTATTTTTGAAAATAAAAATCTTATTTTTAGTACCTCCAAAAATTACCCCAAATTCACTACAAATGAGCAAATTTTCAACCGGGCTCTTAAGACTCATAAGCTATGACTTGAAGACACCCGCTAAATGACGGCCACCCGTGCCCCAAGTGCGATAAAATTCCCCATTGAAAAAAAATAAGACAATATTTATATTTTTTCGATTTTCCAGAAAATAACTAGACTCTCAGTACGATACTTAACAACACCCTCACGGATTGGATTACACGGTGTATATAATATATTATTATGTTGATCGCGCCGTATACCATGCTTGCGCGATGCAGGATTTTGTGTGACGTCATAACGTCTTTGATGCGTAGTTTGCATGTGGCAATATAGATGCCACCGCAGGTAAGATGAAGATCAAAAGAGGTGAAATTCGAGGTTGAAACACTAGGGCCATGGGGTCCGAGTGCCCAGTTGGTCTTTCGAGATATTGCCAAGCGGTTGATCGACTCTTAACCTGACCAGAGAGCCAAAGAATCAGTATTTCCATACCCATAACGTGGCAATGCTGCCAGCTTTTAGACACTTTTCCTGTTGACAGCGATGTCGGGTGGTTAGAATCATCAATGTAAGGAAAATTATTTTGGTAAATATCCTGAATGCTTACAAAATCACAGTCACCCTACAGCTCACTACTGAGTCCCACACTAATTGCCTCTAGTAACACATTGCACCAAGGTAAATGCATTATAATTTGTTTTGGTTGATGGCAATATGCTCACCCCCTATTTGGTACAGTAAACATAACTAGTGAAATTCGGGTGAACTTTAGATACACCTCTGCCTAACCCTTCGGGAATTATAGGTGTGATTTTATGTAAGCTCAATTAAAATCGTCAACTGTATATTTACTTTTCTCAAACATGCTTGGAAATTCGAACATTATTTTGACAACCTTCTTCGAGATAAATCGATATTGCTGTACTGATCAAAAACAAGCGAGCGCCCGGCAATGTTACTATGAAAATCCATATCTATCGTGTTTAGCGGCCAAATAAACTATGAAAACTCATATCTGTTGTGTTATTTAAAAATGGAACTAACTTTTTACCTCAACACATGGCAACCAAGGAGGTAACTTATCAAAGATTGTATTTAAATTTCGAACTGGCTTAGCAAACAGAGCTGTTTTAAAGTAAAGAAGAAACAAATGAGCATAATGGCGCGTGAAAATTATCGTTACTTATTCGTCATTTATTCTGGATTTTATAATTAATTTACTTAGTTTGAATGTCCGTGCATTATTTGAGAAAAGTACTATACAAGCCTTGGCCGCAACCAGGCATTGATGGACTCACGTATGTGTTTCACGATCGTCCATCAATACCATAGTTGCAAGCTGCGACAGTAATGGACTACATTCTCGATTGCCTAAATTTAAAAAAATGCTTTGTATTTAAGGGAGGAATTAAAACGAATTAATAACGTTTCATTTTCGATTCGGTATACAATACAGCAAAACAAGCAAGCTATATATATCTCCATCTGCCTAGCCATTTTCCAACTATGTTGAGGTCGGCTTCTAGTCTAACCGGATGCAGCTAAATACCAGTATTTTACATAGAGCGACTGCCTATCTGACCTCCACAACCCAGTTACTAGGTAATACGATACCCCTTGGTTAGACTGGTTGTCAGACTTTCGGGTTTCTAACTCGTAACGACTGTCAAAGATCCACGAATGACAGCCGGGACCAACGGCTTAACATGCTTTCCGAGACACGGAGGTATTGGTATGTAAAGATGGTCACCCATCCACAGACCAAGCGCGGCAAGCTTAGCTTAATCTGGTCGATCAACCCGTGCGACTGTTATTACTTAGCCACAAACACAAATACAAATTCAAAGTATTTTATTTCACATAAACCTACATGGGCACTTATGAAACGTCAGAAGCTAGGTGCACGGTTCCAATTGGTCGTTTCCTATGGAGAACAGCCGGCAAGAAACTCCACGGTTACTCTTTTAAAAAAATAATTGGCTTTTACAATATTTTCAAATCACAGTGTTACTAGGTATGGGAGGACAGTGTAGGTCTTTTGACAAGTACCAGGTAGGTACTTAACAAAATAGAAAATGGTCAACAGATCTACAGTCCACTAAGCCTACAGCGTTCTCACATTCACAAAATAGAAAAGAATCTTTATAAAAGACAAATAAATAAATAAAAAACTTTTTACAAAAAAAAACAACCGACTTCCAAAAAACACTACAAAGTGAAAAATTACTTTAATTTCGGAAGTCGGTGTCTTTAGTTTTGAATTTTCGTTTTTGACAGTTATTTTTCACTTTGTAGTGTTTTTTGGAAGTCGGTTGTTTTTTTTTTTTGTGTAAAAAGTTTTTATTTTTCACTTTTTAGTTGTGGTACCTACCCCTACCCCACACAAACTCGAAAACCACTACCTGCTATGTAAACAGTGACAGGAACTTATTATATCATCCACATACTAAGTGGGAAAAAGTACGTATTATTGAAGCTAACTCAAAAACTATCGAAGCAAAGTTAATAAAATTTATATGGGACCACCTCGAGAGCATACCCTTTCAAACAAAAAAAGAATTTTCAAAATCGGTTCACAATTGACGGAGAAATCGGTGGAAATACCTACATAAAAAAATTAAAAAAAACATATGCCATGAACATATAACCTCCTCCTTTTTGGAAGTCGGTTAAAATAGGTTGTGGCGTAGGCGAGACAGTGTTCATAGCGCGTATACCACAAATTCCCCACAATTACCAGTTTAAGCGCATGCAGTTCCCTGTGAGCATATGCTTTGCGATCAACAAGTCACAGGGGCCGACACCGAAGGCTGAAGGCTGCGGGTGTCGACCTCAGGACAAGCTGCTTTTGACACAGACAACTGTCGCTTGCTCCCGAGTCACCATTCCTGACTCTCTGTATATTTTGGCTGCTGAGAATAAAACTACAAACAGAGTACACAGGGAAGTTGTATAAAAATGTGGCATTGTAATATAATGTGGTGTCTTACGACTTCCACGCGAACGAAGTCGCGGGCTGAAGCTAGTAAATTAATAAAAATAAAAACCTATTTAAATTAAACGTGCTCGCACAGTACTCTACTACCTAGCCTATCTACTAAAATCATAATATTATACAACGTGTTCCTTTTGATATTAATCCCATAACTATAGGGGTATATAAAACAGTGGCACTCCGGGAGTGCCGACAGAAGTGAAAAATGGAAAAAAAATCGGCACCGCGGTAATCGCGTGTCAGTGTCGCGAAATCAATGGTTTAGTCCCATCACAAAAATGCCCAACGCGCCTAAAGAAGATTTCACTTCAATAAAAAAAACACTTAATTCAGATTATTTTTGTCAAATTCTTGTATTATTTTTACTTGTAGCATATAATCTTAGATTTATGGCACATTAAAAGGAACGTTGTTTAGTAAGATGCAAAGATATTTAATCCCAAATCATTGTCACTCTAAATTCAACAGTTTGTATACAGAGAACACATTAATTGCCTTGTTAATATACTTAGGAGCTAGGTAAACGGAATATTGCAGGCTCAATCAAACTCGCCGACTCAACTGTTTATTAAGGCATAGTACCTAGCATAATAATTATTGAGTATACAGCATGTATCAGAAAGTCACACCTTTCTCATATTTGAGGGTGTGGTACAAACCATCAAACTGAACACCTTTCTCCATGGGACTAGGGGTGCCAGCAGCAGGCCCCGGACAAAAACTTCAAATACCCCGGACATTTGGGTGAAATGAAGATTTTTCGCCCTCGGATTTTCTTTTACAATAAAATAAAACCATCGTTAAGTATCATAATTATTATTTTATTGAATAGAAAATATTACGGTAACAAAACGAAAATTTGAGTTTTTTTTTTTTATGAAATTAAAATTAAATTGAGAGCACATGGGTATATTTGCTGCGTGGCGCCGAATTTTTTACTATAATAATGCTTTAATTTATTGCAAATAATTCAATGAATCCGATTTCCCCGACACAAATAGTGTCAAAAGCCCGCCCGGCGCTCCCCGCTCCAAACTAGGACAAATTCGGGGAAACCCGGACGGATGGTAGCCCTACATAGGACCAACATCGTTATCGCAAAAAGTTATCAGCCGTCCCATGCATTTGGGTTGAGTAGGTACTGAAGTTTTGTGTGGTACAGCTGATTATTTTTTCGCGATTACGATGTTGGCCCCAAGGAGAAAGTTGTTCAGTTTGATGATTTGTATCACACTTTTACAGACAAATAATGTTCTTAATGTCCCTCGGCAAACCTCGTGTTTCGTCAGTCGTCGGATTTCTATCAGTTGCCCTTTGTACTTGGTGCAAACCGGACGCTCTCAATCGACTTAGTTGTTAATACTCTTTGAACTTAATGTAATTTATTTTTAAAAATGGGAGGAAAGCTGCTAGTCGCAGGCACGACAGATAGGAAAATTGTTTTACAGCTCTATACACCGTGAAATTTTAATCACAGTTTTGCTAGAACAAACTTTATTCAGACCATGGTCTACTACCATTCTACAGAATCCAATAAAAAAAAAACATAAATTGGTTTTTGAAAAAACACAAAAAGACAAAGTTTAAAATGTCAAGATTATCTACTGCTTACTAAATTTCGTTTATGGATGTACATTTCCCTGTAGACAATGCTGTGTCCCGTGCGTGGTGTCTGTGTTCCGTAAGGATAATCTTGACATTTTAAGCTTTGTTTTTTTTGTGTTTTTTCAAAAACCAATTATGTTTTTTTTTTATTGGATGCTGCAGAATGGTAGTAGACCATGGTCTGAACAACGTTTGTTCTAGCAAAACTGTGATTCAAATTTCACGGTGTATAGTTCACACGGAAGTCAAAACAAAACAACAATAAAGTACTTAGTTTTGAATTCAAATGATTATACACGATAAATCTATTATGATGGACATGGAAATTAGCATTCGTTTGTATTCGGAAATCCGATGATACCCGAGGGACATTAAGAAAATAGAAATATTGTAAATATGACCACGTATTTCTGATACACGCTGTATAATAGCATAATTATTGAGCATATAATATAATTATTTGCTAGTTTATGAAGCTGGCAGTTGCGTTAATTAGGAAACGCGTGTGACTGAGTGGCTGTTTGTGAATAAATGATTAGGAATGGAGAATTCTAGGAATGGGTAATGCTTAACAAATTCGCCTGTGTTTATTGAGATAGCGTTCATGTTTTTCTTAATTTGCTCGTTGTTCTAACAACGCTCTAATTAACATTAAGTCGCGGGTCACCGTAAAGCTTGAACACGATGCGATTTAAATACCTACCATACCTAAGTTGAGGGGCTTGTGACTAAGTAATAACAGCAGCACGGGTCGATCGATCAGGTTAAGCGACGCTTGCCGCGGTTGGTCCGTGGATAGGTGATCATCTTTACATAGCAAGACCCCTCCGTGCCTCAGAAATTACGTTAAGCCGTTGGTTCCGGCTGTCATTTGTAGATCTTTGACAGTCGTTACGGGTAGTTAGAAGCCCAAAATTCTGACAACCAGTCTTACCAAGGGGTATCGTGTAACTTACTTTAAATAAAAACAGTGGCATTCCGTGAGTGCCGACAGAAGTGAAAACTTGAACAAGATCGCCTTGGTGGAAGATAAATAATTGCATAAAACATTGGTCCGTAACCTTATCTAAATAAAAAGCACAATCGCATTTACAAAAAAAAATACTTCCAAAATCTTTAAAGTAAAAATACTTGCATAGAACATCCGTAACGCCATATAAATAAAGAGTACAATCGCGTTTACAAAAATGATGTATCGGTAACGGTGTCGCGAGTCCAATTGTTTTTTCCCATCTCAAAAATGCCCAACGCGCCTAAAGAAGTTTTCACTTCAATGACGTTTCAGTGACATCATTCGCCCCGGTAAATTCGAACGCTATGTGGACGGCCACTGCTCTTCCAGGCAACCATAACTCAGACAGAGAGACCACTAATCGAAACCAACGCGTCGTTGAGTGTGTTTGTTCTTGGAACAAAACATGTTTTAATTAATATTCCACCAATATATTTGGCAGTAAATAATACAGAGAAGCTCACCGATAAATTCTGCAGAATTTAACTAAATTTAGACCAGTGACATGCAATCTTAATATCTCCGAGCGATGTTACTCCAATTTACAACCGTTCGACTGGGGTTTGAGTTCAAGTCAAAGTAATTAGAACTTTAATTGCTGTTGTGAAAGTTGGTTTTGGCTTGGAAGTAGCCTCGTTGGGCGGGGTAAAGGTAGGAGCTTAGTGGTAATGAAGTGCTATTTAAACTATTATTAATAAATTATGGATTGGAAGTGATGTGTGTGGTTTGTGAATATGGAATGGGAGAAATGATACTTAATTGTCTTTCTGGGCTTAATTTGCTGAATTAATGTACCTATAGGTGCCCACCAGAGTACCTAAGTATTATTAACAGGTACTTACTGAACAAGGGCGATGTTATTAATTTACATAAGCCGACGTACGCACGGACGTCATAAAATCGCGGTGGGATTTTATCGCGCACTGGATTTTCAACTCTCGGTGTTAAAAGCCGAGCGTTAAGAATCCAACGCACTGAAACGCACTCTCGTCCCAGCGCGTTGTAAACAACTGTTGGATTTTCAACTCTCAACGATAAACAGAGCGTTGAAAATCAAGTGCACGAAAAAAATCGTCGCGATTTTATTACGTCCGTGCGGATGTCTGCTATTTTACCATCGCGGAAACCCGTAACTAACCACTTTGAAAACTAAATCCCGTGCACACGATGACCACATCTATTACCGCCCCGGTTCTATAGCGGCCGAGCGCTGCAAGCAAGAATAGTCCTTACGGTGGTTAGTTATGGCTTTCCGCGATAAAACCTATGTATGTTCGATAATACTTATTAAACCAGTTGCGAAAGAGACCGCTTTTGCAATTCTTTTGGTTAGACAGAAAAAAAAGAGAATAAAAGTTGAATAACATACCTACCAACAAAATTTCTATTTTCTTAAGGTCCCTCGCGAATCATCGCATTTCCGAATACAAACGAATGCTAATTTCCATGTCCATCAATTATTTATTACATTTATCTTGTATAATAATTTGAATTCAGAGCTAAGTATTTTATTGTTGTTTTGTTTTGATTTTCGTGTGAACTATATAGAGCTGTAAAACTATTTTACTATCTGTCGTGCCTGCGACTTTAGCAGCTTTGTTAGCATTTTTAAAATAAATTACATTAAGCTAAAAGAGTATTAACAACTCTATATATTTTCAAGTCGATTGAGAGTGTCCAGTCTGCACCAAGTGCAAAGGGCAACTGATAGAAATCCGACGACTGATGAAACACGAGGTTTGACGAGGGACATTAAGAACATAGCTGTACTGTACACGCTCAGTCGTTCTTAACTACTTCGCGGACCAACAGTTTCACATAGCTTAGAGCACATAGCAAAGACTTGTCTTATTCGCTCCAACTCCACATCGATGCTTTGCACTATGTAGATTCAATCAATCGATCCAGTCAGCTAATTACAGTTGAGTGCGACACATACAACTGCCGAAAATCTCACAGTGAAAATTTAGGTAAACTGAGCTGTCATTCTACCTGATGCTAGGGATTGACACTATTAACAGGTCACTCTCCCAAGTCACACCACAAGACCACAACACCGCCGTTGTGTGTTACGCAATTACCACCGGGTAATGTGGTGCAACTTGGGAGAGTTCTGCAGGGAACTCTCGAAGTTGCACCACATTACCCGGTTCTTTCACCTGCCGCGTTCAGCCAATCCAGTCTTCTTAAGGTGTGTGGTTATATATCCCGGCTAAGTAATAACAGCCGCACGGGTCGATCCATCAGGTTAAGCAACGCTTGGCGGGCTTGGTTCGTGGATGGGTGACTATTTCTAAAAGCACACGCCTCGGAAAGCACGTTAAGCCGTTGGTCCCGTCTGTCATTCGTGGATCTTTGACAGTCGTTACGTGTCGTCAGAAGCCCGAAAGTCTGACAACCAGTCTTACCAAAGGAGTATCGTATTAGGTACCTACCTAGTTTCTAGGTTGTGAAAGTCAGATAGGCAGTCGCTCCATGTAAAATACTGGTATTCAGCTGTATCCGGTTAGACTGGAAGCCGATCCCAACATAGTTGGGAAAAGGCTAGGCAGATTGATATTGTTATAAAACATAAAACTTTGCAATGTTAAATAATGTGGACGTGTTACAATAACAAAAGTTTTTGTGTTCAAGCGTTTGCACTAGCAAAACATTAACAACAAAACATGTTGAAATCTTTATTAACCGACTTCCAAAAAGGAGGAGTCCACCGATTTCTCCGTCAATTGTGGACCGATTTTGAAAATTCTTTTTTTGTTTGAAAGGGTAGGCTCCCAAATTGGTCCCATATAAATTTTATTAACTTTGCTTGGGTAGTTTTTGAGTTAGCTACAAAATACGTATTTTTTTCCCACTTAGTATGTAGATGATGTGATAAGTTCCTGTCACTGGTAGCAGGTGATATTCGAATGTGTGTGGGGTAGGTACCACAGCTAAAAAGTGAAAAATAAAAACTTTTTACAAAAAAAAAACAACCGACTTCCAAAAAAAAACACTACACAGTGAAAAATAACTTTAATTTCGGAAGTCGGTGGCAAAAAACGAAAACACAAAACCCAAGACAACGACTTCCGAAATTAAAGTTATTTTTCCCTTTGTAGTGTTTTTTTTTGGAAGTCGGTTGTTTTTTTTTTGTTTTCTGTCAATGTTCCATAAAATGTTTGACAGGAACTAGAGATTTCAACATGTTTTGTTGTGAATGTTTCGCTAGTGCAAACGCACAGTTACAATAAAATGACGCACCCTTACTGCAAAATCGCTGCCGCTCCTCTAATCGCTCCGCTCATTACCACCCGCAACCTTACGTTACAATTTAATTCGTCCTCATGCTAATAGGTCCCGGTCCCAGGCTAGGAGGCAATTTTGCAAGACGTTTCAGTTACTGATGGCATTAAGTTGTATCACGACACTACGGTTTTACAGTTAACGTTACTATGTCAGAGTAGGTTTATACAGAGGTTTATAATGTTATGGGGTACCTAATGATAGTGAGTGAAATTATGAAGGTTAACTTACGGTGACCTAAAAAAATACCGGTAAGTCAAGTCCCGCTAGGCTCTACTTGAAAAATACATACTAAAAAGTTTCGCTATGCACGAAATTCTTCGATTATACATAAACAATGGAAGGAATAGTTGGAAAGAAAAGTGTTTGAATTCAAGTAAATAAATTTAAAGCACTACTCGTATATGCGTAAGCATCTGTAGTTTTTGTTTTGTCTCGTTCTGACAATCAAAAAAGTCAAAATCACATAGGACAAACGATTTTCAGAGGAATTATGAATAAGAGCTGTTAGTCAATACTGAACCCACAAGATTTAACGGAGTCTGTAGACTTCGTTACAAATCTTATCTTACTAATATTACATAATGCGGAAGTTACGATGTTTGAATGTTTGTTACGCACTCATGCTTCAACGGCTGGACGGATCGGGATGAAATTTGTTACACAGAGTGGGTAACTTATTAAAAATTGTAATGCACATATGTTCTATGTTATGGGGTTTGGTTTCCGCACTTAGTCCGTCAGGTGGACCATTGTGCGTGGGCCATGGCGGCCGTTTGGTGGTTATTCCAACCAGCCCACCTCCCTCCAGAAGTTAATCAAAACTCCTGGTTTGTTCAGAACATCTGTAAAAGATCTGGGTGACCCGAGGGTTTCTGTTCTAATCTGGGTGACGCCTGTGCATTCGAAGAGCATGTGCGCGACGGTTTCCTCAGCCTCCATGCATGCCCTGCATAGAGGGCTGTCCGTTATGCCTATTGTGTGGAAGTGTTTGTTTAGCGAGCAGTGTCCCGTGATGGTTCCCGTCACCAGGCGTAGGCCGTTCCTGTCCAGGCGTAATAAACGCCTGGTTAGCGTGCTATCCAGGGATGGCATAGCTTCCTGGGACTGCCTGCAGCCCGGTGTCGAGGTCCACCAGTACTCCGCTTGTGTGAGGGTGAACTCCTGTAGCCACCTGAGTATTTGGTTGAAAGGGATTGGTACGATAGTTTCGGGTCCACAGACTGCCGTGCCAGAACCTCTTCTAGCAAGTTCGTCAGCTACGTCGTTACCTAGTGAACCGCTGTGTCCTTTTATCCATTGTAGCGTCACCGTGTTGCGACTAGATACCGTTATTTGTTCTAGTGCATTGTGACATTCTAGTATTAACTTCGAGGTAATACATTTTTTCTTCAAGGATTGGAGAACTGAGGCGCTGTCAGAGAGTATACGTATGCGAGTGTCCGTAACTCTCCTGGCTTCAATGGCGTGGACCGCTTGTATGATGCCCACACACTCCGCCTGATAGACGGTGTTGAACATTCCTAGCGGTCGGGATATCTTAATGTTGAGGTCATATGAGAAGACTCCGACCCCGGTACCGGAGTCGGTCTTCGATCCGTCAGTGTAAACCCTCAGCTCTTCCGAGCCTGAGTAGTCACACTGTTCTTCTGTAAGTATTATGTTGTAGTGCCTTTGAAAATGGTGTGATTTCGGGGCTTCGTCGCAGGGTGATGCCATCATTGGCTGACGTTTGATTACATCTTCCTTTATGCGTGTGTGCATAATGCACATATGATTAACATTGTTTTTTATTAGACTTGTATTACAAAAAGGAACTAAAATTTTTGTTGCATTTTTTGGTTTCTGTTTTGTGTAGTTGTCACCTTTGAATCTAAAGAACTCATTATGTTTTCTCATAAAAACCGATACCTCAAACAAATACATGGCCGGTCAAGGTCAATATTTTTAGTTTTTTTTTAGGCCTGCAAGACTCAAGCGGACCGACACCGCATATAGCTCTGACACATTTCTTTTGTACAATAAATGTCTTATCATTGTCTGTTGAACTGCCCCATATTATTAGTCCGTATCTTAATATTGATTCAACATAATTATGGACTATATGCTATGCGGGCTGTTTTTTCGTCTGACATAATACGAAGTTTTCATAAAGCATACACGAATCTAGTTTACTGCATACGTTGTTAATGTGTTGTTTCCAATTACAAAATTTATCTAGAGTTATACCTAAGAATTTAATACTTTCTGTTTATTCTGTTTTTGTCTTTTATTTTAATGTTAATATTATCGGAGAGTTTGCTTTTGTAGGTACGAAATTTAATGAATTGTGTTTTAGATATATTTACACATAGCTTCGTGTATTTTATTTCCATGGGTTGTACTTTTAGTGTTATTAGGCACTATAACAGAAATATCATCTGCGAATAGGACGATATCATTAGTTTATTGAATCTGGTAGATAATTAATATAGAGTAAGAATAGCAAGGGGCCCAAAACGCTTCCTTGTGGTACATCATATTTATTCAGTCTTGATGAGGATCTGTAGACAGTGGATTTTAGAATAACATTTAAATTAGTAACTTCAACACATTGCTGTCGGCCTGTTAAAAAACTTTTTATCCAATCTAGCGCAACACCATGGATACCATATTTTTCACATTTGTTTAGTAAGATGCTGTGATCCACAAAATCAAATGCCTACTCATATAAAAAAAGACTACTACAACCGGAGGTTTATCATCTAGATATTCTGTGATCCGCCAAATTGCGGGCGCCAATTTACGGCCGCCACATAACGGCCGCTAGATGACGGCCGCCACATAGCGGCCGCCACATAACGGCCGCAACAAAACTGCCGCCACATAGCGGCCGCCACATAACGGCCGCAACACAACGGCCGCCACATTGCGACCACTAACTACATTACGGCCGCCACATTGCGACCACTACATTACGGCCGCCAAATTGCGATCGCCAATTACGGCCGCCACATAACGGCTGCTAGATGACGGCCGCCAAATAAAGGCCGCCATATAACAGCCGCCACATAACGGCCGCAACAAAGCGGCCGCCACATAGCGGCCGCCACATTGCGACCGCTACATTACGGCCGCCACGTAACGTCCGCCACATAACGGCCACAACACAACGGTCGCCACATTACGGCCGCCAAATTGCGGCTGCCACTTTACGGCCGCCACATTACGGCCGCCACTTTACGGCCGCCACGTAACGGCCGCCACATAACAGCTGCAACACAACGGCCGCCACATTACGGCCGCCAAATTGCGGCCGCCACTTTACGGCCGCCAAAAAACGGCCGCAATATAGCAGCCGCCACATAGCGGCCGCCAAATAACGGCCTCCACATAGCGGCCAACACAAACGCTACCAAATAACGGCCGCCTCATGAAAATGATGGTTTGGACTTCACGGAGCCAAAAAACGCTCCTAAGGCCTGAGGCCTGAAACTGCGTTAAGCGGACGTCCGCGCGGTTCCATACAAAAGTGCTCCGTTGCGGAGCCAAGCGCGGGCGTCCGTCGCGGGGAAGCGGGCCCCGCATTCGCACCATGTCCCACCTCCGTGCGACAGACACCCGCGCGGGGGCACGCGCGTTGCCCGCCAGCAGCTCGGTCGCCCAAGAACAAGATACTGAATGATGACATTAGAATAATGATATGGTAGCATGGAATTAGTAAGTATCTACTATCATGGCAGCATGGAATTAGTATGTCCGTACTATGCATGGGATTGGTATGAACTATCCTATACTAATAAATGAGCCTTATCAATTTTCACCAGAGCAGAGCTCGGTCGCCTAGGTACTAATATATTAAGTTCTCCATCGACACGACTGTGCACGCACACCGTTAAAATGGAACTAGCGACACTGCGTACATAAAATAATCCGTTCTCCGTGCCCGTAGCGGGTGCCCGCTTAACGCAGTTTCAGGCCTAACTCCTGTGTTCTACGAATATTTCATATTTCCATACAGTAATATTGTTAAATTAATCAAAACAGGTAAACATTTGACAGCTATTTGCGACGTTGCCAACATTCGCATCAACTGACCAATCTTCACATAAAAACAAAATTTTCAGACGGGATTCAGAAAATTAAAAATGAGGCAAAAATAAAACCCATAGCGTTTTATTTTTGCCTCATTTTTAATTTTCTCAAATTATGGTCTCCTTGGTATAGTCCGTGCAATCCACAACAACGCGCCCCACTCCACTCCGCGCCCATTTGCCTCATCAGGCAAAAATGTTGGTCATAGGCCGCCAACCAATAGAATTAATTTTCGTTTCGGTTTACCGACCAGTGAGGAAACATAAGCAGTACCGAAACGGTACAGAATCGGTACCGAAACGAAAGGGCCTAACGAGACTGTCCTTAACTTTTTGAAACATGTTTATCTGCATTCACAGATTTCTTAAAAATTGCCAATTTTCACAAAAACTTTTCCACTAACATAGCTCCGTCATATATAGGCGGATTTGCAAAATTCTTTTTTGTTTAAAATGGTATACTCCCGAGGTGGCACTCCCGAGGTGGTGGGATCCTGGAGAAATCGAGGGAACTCTTCAAATAATAATTAAAAATGTAATTCGTGTAGTTGCTCTCGGAAAGCAACATTTGGTGAAGTGTGACCTGTGGAACTGATGATAAAGACCACAGATGGCCACCGGAACTACTCAACAGTATTTCACGGGTTGCGATTCGATTAAGTTCTTCAATATAGTTGCCAAGCAACTTATGCTCGTCACAATGCTTATGGAGAAGTGGAGCTGATGGTGAAGTACCAGGAGAATTCCTTAACGAGTAACGTCCATGCATCGGGAAAAGCAATATTTTGTAAAAGGTGATGAGCAGTTGACATTAGGCTATTGTAACTTACCTAGATACATTACAAACTGACTCACTAAAAAGCGAGAAATAAAAACTTTTTTACTAAAAAACAACCGACTTTCAACAAAACTGCTCTCTGCTTGAGTATAGTTTTTAAGGTTTTTGAAGTGAAAACTTCTTTAGGCGCGTTGTGCATTTTGAGATGGGAAAAAACAATTGAACTAGCGATACAGTTACCGACACCTCATTTTTGTAAACGCGATTGTGCTCTTTATTTAGATAACGTTACGGATCTATGTTCTATGCAAGTATTTTTACTTTAAAGGTTTTGAAGTATTTTTTTAAATTGTTTAAGTTTTTACTTTTGTCGGCACTCCCGGAGTGCCACTGGTTTTTTTTAAAGTGGTGAATGTTTGGCGTTTTGGGGGACTGTCTTGCAATTTTGTCGTTTAAAAAGTGCCGATTCTCAGCCTAGTTTGAATAATGACTTTTGATTTTGAGTTACGACCAGTATTTCTATTTTCTTAATGTCCCTCGGGTATCATCGGATTTCCGAATAAAAACGAATGCTATTTCCATGTCCATCAATTATTAAATTTATCGAGTATAATAATTTTAATTCAGAACTAAGTACTTTACTGTTGTTTTGTTTTGCTTTCCGTGTAAAACTTTTTAAAGAGTTGTAAAACTATTTTCGTATCTGTCGTGCCTGCGACTTTAGCGGCAATCCTCCCATTTTTTAAATAAATTACAATAAGTTGAAAGAATATTAACAACTCTATATACTTCAAGTCGATTGAGAGCGTCCGGTCTGCACCAAGTGCAAAGGGCAACTGATAGAAATCCGACAACTGACGAAACACGAAGTTTGGCGAGGGACATTAAGAAAATAGAAATACAGTAGATATATATTTGCTTTGTGTCTCGTTGAGATTCATGTTCTCGCCGCTTTTCGTATTGGTAGCGTCAGTTTGACGTGCCTACAATAGCAGCAATGGCTGGAAACAGTGTAAAAATGATACCCCAAAAAATTCTATAAAACCATTTATTTTCCTTACATAAACATCCATAAACCTAGATACTTAAATTATCTACTATGTACAAACTAGAACAATATAATTGTTGTCACAAAATAAAAATACTAATTCTTTGTTTATAATAAAACATGGCAATCACCTTATTACTAAGACTGTTAACTTAATACAAATATCTTTTACACTACATTATTAAATATTTTAATATTAATATGGAGTGGTTTTTATGGAAAAGGCGTTTCCCTGATATGTGATGTAAGGATGTACAGTCAACAACTTTAATATCTACCAATTTTATGCTATTCTAGGCTAAATTATAACATCGACACACGGATCGATCGAAGGTTAAGTTACGCTTGCCGCGGTCGGTTCTTGGATGGGTGACCATCCATTACATATCGAGACCCCTTCGTGCCTCGGAAAGCACGTTAAGCCGTTGGTCCCGGCTGTCGGCCTAAAACTCTGAAAACCAAACATACTAAGGGGTATCGCGTTTATCAGTAACTGGGTTGTGGAGGTCAGATAAAATACTGGTATTCAGCTGCATCCGGTTAGACTGGAAATCGACCTCAAAAATATTTGGGAAAAGCTAGGTGGTACATTGTTATGCTATTCCGTATTGCATCCAAAGACTTTTAAATATACTTACGATAGACGTGACAAGCGATCAAAATCTACTTGGTCTTACCAGATCGCACCTCGCTCAGTTAAGAGCGTTTATTCTGAAAGTGGGCAACGACGCAAAAAGATGTCAAATATTTCGCTGTTTTGATTAATTTGGCAATATTACTGTATGGAAATAAGAAATGTAGCTAACTAGCGAACTAGAATATTAATAATGAATTGCAATTATAACACTGAATTTGATGTTGTAATCGTTTTAGGTGTAAAAAAGGCATTTGGAAAGTTTCCAAACACTTTTCTTACATCTAAAACTAAATATTCGGTGTTACGATATTAATTATTGCATTTCATTATCAATATTTTAGTTCACTAGTTAGCCACATTTCATATTTCCATACAGTAATATTGCCAAATTAATCAACACCGGTAAATATTTGACAGCTATTTACGACGTTACCAACTTTTAGGATAAAGGCTCTTAAGTTCTATGTCTCGTGTCAAACGCCCCACATGACAGGTTGCAGTGTGTGCAGACGAAAATTATTATTGCAGAAAATATTTGACAAACTCGCAGTGATAAAATTACTGGTTTTAACTACGGTTTCTTTTCATTTGTATTTTACTATTTACCAAGTATGTATATAACTTAGATAATAAACAAGGTGGCATCCCGGGACATCGACGCGAAAACTGTTACCATGGATTGAGCACATGATTCTGAAATTGAAATTTTACGTCGGTTATTTTAAAAAAAACTGCTGTTTTATAGAAAAATGCAAGACCTACGCGGTCAAAATGTATGGAACAGCTGATTCAGAAAAAAATTACCGATGGTAAATTTCAACGCCGGGGGTTCAGAATCATGTACTGAATCCATGGTAACAGTTTTCGCGTCGATGTACCTGCCACCCTGTATTATGTCAAAGTATCTGACAGTTGGTAATCAAAAGGTTGGTGTCGGTAATAGTTATTTATGCAACTGTTGTATAATAACTAATTATAACAGTTGCATACAAGACTTTATCTACATCCATGATATGAATCCTCTATAAAAGTTTCTGAAATCATTGGGTGTTTGTAATTCAAGATCAAGAATAAAGAAATTCCCACGAAATTCAGTACAACTGCACGTATGTACGTCGCCTGCAGCAGCACATCACACACATGCGTGCAGCATATTATGTACTTTTGCTATATTGAGACATGTGATCACAGTTTTTATGTGACATTTCTTCTGATAACCCATAATTAGTTTCTTAATTAGAGCTAATTGGAATGGGCAAGCTATTTAAGCTATTGACTGTACTTAAAGATTTTAACGAATTTTTTTTATTTTTTATTTAATAAATGAAATCAGTGTTTTTTGTTCAGCAGCCTATGAGAAAATTTCGAATAAAGAAAATATAAATTAACATAATAGAAATCACAAGAAAAACATACAATAAAAATATCTTTAAACATAATTCGTATAAATATTGCCTCTTAAATTATAAATTTTATACAAACCTTATACATTAACGTGAATCTTTAAATTTATGTTGCAATTGTTCTGTTTTCGAAAATTATTTCCTTATAAAAAAAAATATTTCACGTTATGAAAGCTCATAACACGCTTTAAAAAATCATGTTGTCTATGCCAAATCTTGTGTGTTTCAATTTACTTACAAAAACTAAAAACTCAAAAATTGGAAACAAAAATGACAAGCGTCAGTGTTAAACATAATATGCTTTACATTTAATTCTTCTGTTTCGAAATTAATATTACACAAAATGCAAAGAAAATTGAAAATCGATTGTATTTTTTACGGACCGAAGGCACAAAAAATTACTATAAAAGGCCTAGACTACTTACTGTACATTTAAGATTGAATTACACTTAACACTATATTTGTACTCTTTTCAATTACCAGATAGTCTTACATTGAAATTATTTAGATTTACATGATATTTAGTGCAAAATCTACTTACATTTTATGCATAATTAGCAACACAACACAGCAATAGTACCTATTGAAAATGTGATCTTATTACATTGAATTAAGTATGAAAATTAAATGAAATATTTCTTGATTAATTACAGTTATTTTTTTCTACCTATAATATTTCTGACATGCAATAAGTAATTTATCCAAAAATCCTTGTGATTTCGACAATTTATTTGGAAATTGGAATTCTAAAATATATTTCCCGAACCTTATAATATCTAAAAAAAAATTGCTGACTTAATTAAACAATATTCTCCACACACAATATTAAATACAAACTAAACTGACTGACATAATATTAATTTACCACAAAACCTTAAAACTTATATTTATAAAAACTTAAAGATATACAAAACCTACATACAATATTCTAACACTTTATATTCTCCATATTATTATTCTAATTACTGCTACAAAATTATCGGTACATAATTGTCCTTACACTAGAATCACACTGTTTTTATTTACAAAAACTATGACATAACTATACTTACCAAACTAAAACCCATAATCTAAATTAATAAGCGTACTTACGACTTTATCGTATTTTACTACCTTTACAAGTCGTGGCCTTGTGAGGCCAAATATTAGAAGAAAAATCTTTCACAGTTGCTTTTTCTGGCCTCAATATAAACAAAATTTAGCTACAATGCCAAAATTCAGGCCACGACTGATAGGTAGAATTGACAATTACGAATCAAATCACACACCACTAACTTTGAAGATCAGATTTCTGAATATAAGGAGGCTTGCGCACTAAACGGCCGCGACTTCGGCCGGTCGTGGTCGTCTAGTTATATTGTATGGTCTGCGGCTGGTTCGCCGTTGCGACCAAGTGCGCAATTCGTATCGGTTTCAACAGTTTAAGAGGAGGCTCCCTAAATTGTATGTTAATTTGCATTAATATTCTGTAAAAGTCACGCATACAATTAAAATGGAACTTTAGTATATGATTTATTGGCTAATTACCTAATTGGAAAATTTTCGCTCGATTCATTTTTTATTCGAAAATCATGTCTTTTTTAAAGATCATTTGAAACAAAAACAAGATTACTCGGCTTTTATGTCTAAAATAATTGTTGACAGTAAGAAAATATAGTTTATTATACAGATATAAGATATATTTTCTCTAGATCGATTATTACTTTAGTTAAAAACCAAATACGAATTGGGACTTACGACATTTAGTTCCGTGCTTGAACATGACCAAAGAGCGCACGCGATATTCAACTTTAATACTGATGTGTTAGCGTTTAGCACATAGTGGAGTGGTGGAGTGCATGGGGGCGGAGTTTGCGTGGAAATTGTCTTTGGAGTGCCTGGTCTTAACTGGTCGCTGCGACCACTGCTCGTGGTCGTGGCCGCCTAGTGCGCGAGCTCCCTAAGTCCACAAAAATCCGGAATCCAGTTCATATTGACTTCACCAAAATAGTCCTTATTTATAGGAAGTTAAGGGACCTAGGTTTTAGAGCTGTTTTCCTCATGTATTGATGAGCTAACTGAGTGAGGTCCAATTGGTCTTGAGTCATACCGCATGCGAAGGTTTGCCACTTGTAGTTACCCTGTAAAGGTTAAGGATACAATCATTATAATGAGCTCTTCTAGTTACAGCTGTGTTTCTGCTGTCCAATGACAAAGGTCAACTGTACGATAGCCCGGCCTTTCTATAAAACTTGACTTAATAGAGGTTCTAGGTAACTGTGGTCTTGGTTCCGCTATGGAACCAAAAACTCAGTGTGCTTCTAAATGAATTTAGTTAGTAGATTTAGTCAATTTTGAAGTATAGTCCAAGAGCTAGATTAGTAATTCTTCGTAAACTCTTCGATCTAGCTCTTGGACTATACTTAAAAATTGAACTCATTATATCTTCAAACTAAGACCCGACTAAATCTGTAACTTGGCGAAAAATTGCGACTAATTAGCGACAAAATTTGGAAGAAAACAGATCTTGTCGCACCTGCCCTAGCTTTTGAGATTCATTTGAGCTAAGCTGAGGAGATGCTCCTCAGATCGGTCACCTGTGAACCCTTATAATTTTTGAACCAGTGACCGACAAATTCTGATATTTGGCGACAAATTTCGACTAATTACTGATTTTTTTTTTTGTGTTATCAAAATTTAAATCCCTGATGGTGGCCATGCCAGTGTCAGTCATACTGGGTTTTTTCATCAGGATTTGTGCCCGGTTGATGGCAATAGGCTCGCCCCCTATTACATGGGACTCAAACATAACTGGCTAAATGTGAGTGTACTTTAGATACACTTTTTACCTCTGCCTATCCCTTCTGGGATTACAGGCGTGATTTTATGTTATGTTGTTACTATATAAGCCAGTTGGATCGAATGACTTATTGGGTCAGTCAAAAAGTCGTCTACAACAAATAAAAAACCTTGTCATATCCGTGAGGATGTTGCTAAGTATCGTACAAAAAAAGAATATTTCCACATAAATAATAGACTCCCATCTAATATTTATGTGGATTTTTATTTTTTTTTCAATTGGGAATTTTACCGGGCGGCCGTTGTTTAGCGAGTGTCTACAAGTCATAACTTATGACCCCTATTGAAAATTTGCTAATTTGTAATGAATTTGCTAATTTGTAATGAATTTGGTAATTTTGGTACTGAAAATGTGAATTTTATATAGCAAGAACTTTTGTATTTTCAATAATAATTAGATTGTTTAGTCATGTTTGGTAACGTCTTATACAAAGTACAATTTTTTTTATCTTTCACTGAACTTACTTCAATTTCATCAAAAACTAATCAATCAATCTGCCTAGCCTTTTCCTAACTATATTGGGG
Organism: Agrochola litura; assembly: GCA_949152395.1. NCBI lineage: Eukaryota > Metazoa > Arthropoda > Insecta > Lepidoptera > Noctuidae > Agrochola > Agrochola litura. The sequence continues at coordinate 12,856,023 of OX424514.1, read as the reverse complement.
TCGGCTTCCAATCTAACCGGATGCAGCTGAATATCAGTATATTACATAGAGCGACTGCCTATCTGACCTCCACAACCCAGTTACTGGGTAATACGATACCCTTTGGTAAGACTGATTGTCAGACTTTTGGGCTTCTGACGACCCATAACGACTGTCAAAGATCTACGAATGATAGCCGGGACCAACGGCTTAACGTGCTTTCCGAGGCACGGAGGAGTCTTGGTATGTAAAGATGGTCACCCATCCATGGACCAACCCCAGCAAGCGAAGCTTAACCAAAAACTAATACTAACCAATATAAAAGGCGATGGATCCTCCTCCTTAATTTCCGAGAGCTCTTCCAGTCGATCGAACTTGATGGAACGGACGGCCGATTTCTTCACAAGTATGGGCTCGTTGCCCCGGGAGATCTATAAGAGAATACGTTTTGGGTGCAATTTATGGGTTTTTCTAGTTATACCACAGATTGGGTCACTCCGCAAAATCATTTAAATAGAAAGCGACTCTTGCTACGACACAATAAAGTGCAATTCAGGTCGCGAAGCGCTAATTATGTGCAGTTATACTACACCTATACAAAGTATTGCATCACTGATAAACAAGTTAAAGAGCGACGCTATTCAAGATCAAATTAATTTAGTTAGCAAACTCTGCAGACGTCATGGGTATCGACATCTAAACACGAGAAAAACTAATACTACAAGAGAACCTAAATTAGAAAAACCTGTGCGGTCGGGAACTGATCCCCATCAGGAACGAAGTTCCTTACGCGATACTCGCACGCACACATTCACTCGTATACAGGGTGGCAGGGACATCGGCGCGAAAACTGTTACCATGGATTCAGTACATGATTCTGCGTTTAAATTTATCGTCGGTTATTTAAAAAAAATCTGGTGTTCCACACATTTTGACCGCGTAGGTATTGCACTTCTCTATGAACGGCAGATTAAAAAAAAAATAACTGGCGAAAAATTTCAACGCGGGGGATTCAGAATCATGTACTGAATCCATGGTAACAGTTTTAGTGTCGATGTCCCTGCCACCCTGTATGATAGAAAGAGACAGAGAGAGAGAAAGTCGTATGGAGCATAACGCTTTTTCCTTACGTGACGATTTCTGCCAGTTTTATATCCATTAAGGAGCTTCGTTCCAAAAACATCAAGTCATATTATATTTATTTGTTTCATCGTGTTTAGATAATACCCATCACGTCTGGAGTTTTGCTAACAAATTTAATATTACCCTCTATTTATCAAAATAAATATAATTGTTTCTAGCCAAAATCATCGATTTTTCTTGATTAAATAATTAAACTTAACACCGAAATACTTTTTGGTCAGTAAATTTTAACTGTAGGTTAGTACGCCTTTTTTTGTGTGGGAAATTATCATCTTCTCGCGCTCTGGGCGAAGCGGGAGTTATTTGATAAATTAGCGCATGTCAGACTCATACTGACTAAAACCCAGGTTAATACATATGATTGCTTCCACAAATGCATTGTATGTATACTATTGTGCTGTATGCAAAATGAAAGAATTGTATGCCATTAATTTGAAAAAATGTGTTAAACATGTCTAATGGAGTACTTTGAAAGTATAATAGGGCATGGCCTTGCTTGTTGTACAGACGCCAGCACTTCAATCTGTCAACTTTATTTAATAGATTTTCAACTTTATCGCTGAAGGCTAAGGTTCAAAGTTGATTGAGAAAATTTGACATTTTCGGGTAGCTTGATGTGCTGGCGTCTGTACTAATAAATTGTGGCTTTTGCGTGACGAAACTTTACATGGTTTTTATAAGCAACTATACATTAAAGCCTGATTTACACGGTGCGATTTAATTGCCAGTGGCATGCAATAAGTTGAAGCAACACTAAAAGTTACACCGTGTAAAGATAGTTTAGACGATGCAAGTCAGTTGTTGCTTCAATTTTATTGTTTCCCACAGGCAAGAAAGTTGCATAGTGTAAATGGGGTTTTAGACCACATTACTGAAGCAAAAAATATTTAATTTTTAAGTTATTCGTGTGAATGAATTCAAATCTGTAGTATGATTCTGTTCTACGGCTAAACAACCACTATATCAAAATAATGATCAGCGACTTTTGTAGATGACTGTACCAAGGGTAAAAAAAAAATCAAAACAAAAATTAAATGTACAAAATACATTTATTGAAATAAAAAATGACATTGGATCTCTTTTTGGATTGGATTGGAATACAAACAATATTGACAGAGACACTAAACTACTCAAAAAAAAAAGAAAATACACAATATCGAAATACAAAAAAAATATGTTGCCATAATACAAAGAAACTACAGCTACAGAATAAATTAAAACATTTTTTTTTAAACATAAATAGTAACAAAAAACAATTTCTATAACAAGATATAAATAAATAAGTATTTTTTAAGAAGATTCAACACTGGCCTGTCAATATTGTACGGGAATGGATTTTGCGGGGAAAATACAAAATGATGGGAAAAAGGGTAAGGGGTAATGTCATTTATTTATTTCAAATAAAGATTTCTTAAGTAGCTGCCGATATAAAAAATGTTACAATTTAACAAAAAAAAGTGACTGTATAAATACAAATTCCACAACCTATGTGACAGCATTTTAGTCGTTATTCGAATGACAGTTAAATTAAGTATAAAAAATGTTAATATTTTTAAAGGCAAAATACAAAGCAAAAATACTATAATTAATAGAATTTCTAAATAAATAAATACAGGGATAGGACAGGTCACCTACTAGGGGTTAGTTAGTAGATCGAAAGAATCGTGCCCTAGAACTAAAAACCCTACATGTCCATTTTTCAACGATTTTTCTCAAACAATTCCGTATTAAAGAAAAAAAACTCATAAAACATTATTTTTTAAATTTCATCATCAATATGGAACATCGCGTCCTAAATACTGTTGAAACTCAATAATTATTTTGTACTTATTTGTTTTTTGTTACTACGAACAAGTATTTTTTTTTAACCTAAACAAATTAATACTTGAAATTATTACAACTAGTAACACTTAAATAATTTGGTGCATGGTAAACTTGAGGTATACTTTTGACGATTCCTACAACTATATTTTTAACTAGGAAATTAAGAATATATTATTAAATTAATAGAAAAAAAAACGAATAGTTCATTTGATGAAAACCTCATCTTTGGTACCTTATTCTCTAATACCGTTTAACGTTTACATTAGTTTGGTGCAAAACCTACCTAAGAATTGATATTTCGAAAAAATAAAATTAGAAAAATTTACAACCGAATATCGATAACACGATAAGATAAGATATTCGATTAATATTTCATTTTAAAACTTACGTAATTACATGATTTTTAAGATTCCGTTTTTCCGATCGATTTAGTCGTAATCGATTTTTATATCGATTTCGATAATTATTTTACAGAGAATTTAATCGAAATTGATCACCGATTTGCGCCTTGATTTTTAATAATAAGATCACAATAATATCGCATAATTTTATGTTAGTTCATTAGTCGTTCAATGATTAGTTTAATTAGAAGTGGGTTACCAGTTTGAAAATACCAAAATGTAAAAAAATTACTACATAATTCATTAATTTTAATTTGTGCATACCGTAATCAATAGAAAACTAGACACATCTTGTAATAATGGACAAATTCTGGTTTGATACATAAGATTGGCATCAAAACGCTTAGATGAAGAATCTAAACATTTTAGTACTTCCTCTAGTGACCCACGTATTTTATTAAATCGTTAATGTTTATGACTTAGTTAAGCGTATCTTTAACTTACATTTTAATCACTATTATTCACAGTCCATAAATTGTCTTGTGATATTATGTCAGCAGTATTCATGAAAAAAAAACTACATTGTTCAAGTTCTATTGGCCAGTGTTGAATTGTTGAAATATATTGATCGATCCAAAATATTGTTAATCGAATTTAGAATTTTCGAATCTTGAAATATTTTTTGTATTATGAATAATTTTCGAATTTTGAGAAAAATGTACCTATTTTAATATCCTTTGCAATGTAAACCCAGTAATTCGAATATTGAATATGAGGCTTTTGGCTTTTGGTGAATGTGTATTTCAAGTTTTTTTTTTTTGTAATTTGCGTTTATTTTGTGCAGAATAAACAATTTTTCTTTCTTTCTAATTTTCAAAATGGTCATGTAATATCGATACAGGAAAATACGCAAAGTAACTAATAAACGTTATTTGTGATCGATTTTAATCTTCAATGATCTTTAGTGATTCACCATCTGATCTGATCAAAGTAGAAACTCATTTCAATCGATAGTAATTGACAAAAAAAAATGGTTGTCTGTAAAGTCGGTTTACGGACGATAATTTTACGTGATAACGTCACAAGCCGAACGCTTAGGCCGATCGTGCCTCTCTATCGCTTGTTCCGCGCTCACGCTTGCACGCTCGACTCAGGCAGAACCTGACACTTTTTCGTGCGTGCAGCCGGCGTTCATCGATTTATAAGACGTTATCACGTCGAAAAATCGTTTCAAAATTTCTCGACTAACAAAATATCACAAGAGCAAACTAATTCAATAAGCGTAATCCCGACCTACATATTAGTGAACATATAATAATCATTTAAGGCGTCCTCCTGTCCATTATCCTTATCAACGGTCCACCATTGGTTCTCCTTCTGCGCATAATCATTCTTATTCATAATCTTATTGGTTAAAATCTCATCAATGCGTGATGTAGACGGCTTCTGATTGGTTACTTTGTAAATGTGATCTGCTAAGGCATTGGCTAGGACTTGTTTTGGCGCGATAAGGGTGTCACACGCTAGCTCATTACCCGTTGTAATAGTTCGTAATCTATCAGCGTTTAGTCGACTAAAACTAGGGTTGTCTAAATTTGTAATATCTCTAAAAGGTGTGATTTCTGTAATTTGTGAGTTGTATTCAGGGTATATGATATCAGTGGGTCCTAAGGTGTTAGGTTCGGGATTAGTAAGGATTATAGACCTGTGTTGTACCTTAGTTTTCTCAGTGATGACGGCCTCAATGTCAATTTCTTCGTATTTGTTCGTTTCTGGGGTGTTTTCAGGGCTTATAAGGGAATGTAAGCTTGTTGATTCTTCTAGGAGGGAGTGCTTGACGATCGATGGTGGTGAGAACATTACTGAGCTGTCTCCGGCTAAGGTTTTGCTCTGGAACAAGTTGAAAAGATTTTGTTAATGACAACTGGAAATAATTATGTCAGTGAGCTTATACACCTCTGTCTACTTTTTCAGGAAATACAGGCGTGATATTACGTTAAGTTGGGGCCTTTTTTTTTTATGTGGGTAATTATCAAATAACTTCTCCCGCTCTGGGCGGAGCGGGAGGGCGTGTCAGACTCTTACTGACTAAAACCCACCCGTGTTCCTTCGGTTGCCCTGTTGCCGGGGGCCACGATGTCCCTATCGGTTTTCTTCGAACCCCCGGCAGGCATTGGCCCTAGTGGACCCTGTCAATTCTGCTGACATCTCTTTGAGGCGCGCGTGGAACATAACGCGCCGTCGACCCGGGTTTGGTCCTTATCGGACGGCACAATAATCTTCACGAGTGACGGTGTTCGTAAAGCGCATTGGCAGTCAGTTGCGCTAACAACATTTTGAAAGCGTAAATTTTTAGAGTACTTTTCGTAAAGTGCCTTGCGAGCTTGCTTGTGTGTGACGGGAGTCTTTTTAAATCTTATTTCCACCAAGCTAAAGTATCTTACCGGCGTCTCAATATAAGACACATCAGGCACTCTGCTGTGAGTGTTGTGATGCGAATGCGGAGTACTGGTCACGGCGCCCCAACTGTGTGCGAGTGCCTTGCGAGCTCGCTTGTGAGTTCCCGGAAGGTTTTCTTTGCCGGGTTCCGAACGACGTTTGAGGCTGCCTATGCCGGAGTCGTTTATCTGTGTGAGAATAATGGAAGTTATTACACAATACAACATAAGCAAAATCCTTGATGTTCTATTTGTCGCATTTGTCAAAATATTCCCGTTATTTGAGCAATCCAATACTTTGTTGCTATAAAAATAAAGTTTATTTTAGATTAGCGAACTAAGTGCACTGCGCCGCCGCCGCACTTCTAAGCGTGTATATGCAACGTTGTTAGCCCGCTGCCGCACCGCCACCACACCGCTTGTATTATTTAAACTGTTTTTTTATTATATCGCCAGCCGCTTGTAAAAATGCACGCGCTTTGTAAGTGTTATGGCAAAATCAAGCGGAGACGGCGCGGCGACGTCGCGATGGCGGCGCGGCGACGTCGCGATGGCGGCGCGGCGACGTCGCGATGGCGGCGCGGCGACGTCGCGATGGCGGCGCGGCGACGGCGTCGTGTCCCTGAGCACTCACGCGAATTATTTTACAAATGCACGATTTCTGTGGCGCCCCTCACTATTCATGGAGAGTGGAGGTAAACATTTTAGCTTTTATTCCTGTGTACAGTTTAACAGAAGATACTTTGTCAACTTATATAGAAAAGTTTGAGAACTAGGAAAATGCATGATGGAAGAGCGAGCTTGAAAATTATTAATTTAGAAATAGGAATAATTTTGTCGACATGTGCAGAAAACTTAGAAAATAACGAGAATTTAGGGCGAGAGGGCGAGTGAAGCGAGCTCGAAGATTCTAAGCTCCTATGTTTATATTTTGCATACAAACAGGGGTTTTAAATCCTAAACTGCCTGTTACTTACTGAACATATTTTGGCCTTATTAAGGAATTCATTAAATAAGACTGTCAAGATTTGGGACGTCCAGGATACCCTTCAAATCTTGATTATTATTCAGTTGTACAGTGTCCTGCGGTAGACGATAGTAGCGAGTCGTTAAGCTGCACCGTACTATCAGGGTTCTCTCGATTTATCGTCATACTGATGTCTTCTATTAATAAATAACAATTATTATAATATTCACCTGTACAGTAACATTGTCCTGCTCTGCCGTAGACGATAGTAGCGAGTCGTTGAGCTGCACTGTACTATCAGAGTTCTCTCGTTTCATCATAATAGTAATGTCTCCTACTAATAATAATTATTATAATAATATTCACCTGTACAGTAGCATTGTCCTGCTCTGCCGTAGACGACAGTAGCGAGTCGTTGAGCTGCACCGTACTATCAGAGTTTTCTCGTTTCATCATCATAGTAATGTCTTCTACTAATAAACCAGGACTTGATGGCTCGTATTTTAAGCCAGATTTCTTTCCGAGCTCTGCCATTGCGATTTTAAAGGGGGTTGGGGTTCTGTAAAGTAAAAAAAAATATAATGTAAGTTTATTTTCCTGTTTTTGAAGTGAAAACTTCATTAGGCGCGTTGGGCATTTTTGAGATGGGAAAAAACAATTGAACTCGCGACACCGTTACCGACACCTCATTTGATTGTGCTCTTTATTAATATTACGTTACGGATCAATGTTCTATGCAAGTATTTTTACTTTAAAGGTTTTGGAACTTTTTTTTGTACCTATGTGAATTTTCTGAGTCTAGTTTTAATAATTTACCCAATTTCTTATGATTACAGGTCGATCGAAGGTTTAGCTACTCTTGCCACGATCGGTTTGTGGATGGGTGATCTGACCATTCAATATATACCGAGACTCCTCCATGCCTCGGAAAGCACGCTAAGCCGTTGGTTCCAGCTGTCATTCGTAGATCTTTGACAGTCGTTATGGGTAGTCAGAAGCCCTAAAGTCTGACAACCAGTACCACGGTACCAAGGGGTATCGTGTTATCCAGTTACTGGGTTGTGGAGGTCAGATAGGCAGTCGCTCCATGTAAAATACTGGTATTCAACTGCATCCGGTTGAAAGAAAGAAAGAAAAGAAAGAAAGAAAAATATTTTATTTGGGACACGCACAGGAAATACAAAACAGTAATAAAAGATAAAAAAATAATTAACAAATATAAAAAAGGAGCATTTTAAAAACTAACAAACAAAATGAATAACGACCTTTGCGAGGCCAAAAAGGCTCCTATCTCAGCATGATGCTGCGATATTTAAAAATAAATAAATACCGGTTGCACTGGAAGCCAACCTCAACATAGTTGGGACGCAGGGACTTATTTACTATTATTACTTACTTGGGTGTATTATTCTTCACCGTATTCGGTCCGCCCGGCGTGACGTGGTTCACAGGCGTCGGAGTCTGTAATAGAGGACTCGCACTCCATTCCTAGAACGATAAGTTACATGTTAAACATTTGAAAATGATGCAAGTAATTAGAAAAAAGTCTTGAATGTTTGAAACTGTTTTAATAACGTTCTAATTTGCGGTATTAACAAATTCTATGATTCATCGTTCTTATGAACAGGTAGTATTTTTTTTTTTTTTAAGTTGCTTCTTTAGGCGCTTTAAGAGCGTTTATTCTGAGAGTGGGCAGCGTCGCAAATAGACGTCAAATATTTTGCTGTTAACAAATCAATCGCAAAAATGACGAATCATTTAATCTGCCTGCGACATATACAAATATGGTTTCTAATCTTTAATTATTTTTTTTTGATATCCTGAATTTCCTAGTTAGATTAAATAAGAATCAACATAATTTATGAAATTGAAAATGATAAATTGTATTATTTCACAAAATTATTGAAATCCCGTTTGAAACTTTTAAATTACTTACCAGTTTTTAAGAGCGTTTATGCAGAAAGTAGGCAACGTCGCAAATAGCTGTTAAATATTTACCTATTTTGATTAATTTGCCAATATTACTGTATGGAAATAAGGAATGTGGCTAACTAGCGAACTAGAATATTAATAATTAATTGCAATTATAACACTGAATTTGATGTTGTAACCGTTTTAGGTGTAAAAAGACATTTGGAAAGTTTCCAAACACTTTTCTTACATCTAAAACTAAATATTCGGTGTTACGATATTAATTATTGCATTTCATAATCAATATTTTAGTTCCCTAGTTAGCCACATTTCTTAATTTCATACAGTAATATTGCCAAATTAATCAGAACAGGTTAATATTCGACAACGTTGCCAACTTTTAGGATAAACTCTCTTAAGCGATTTATGTATCATGGATTCGCGTCACCGAGCGCTGTAGTGCTGTAACATAGAATACAGGGTGGCATCGACGCGAATACTGTTACCATGGATTCAGTACTTAATTCTGAAACACCCTGCGTTGAAATTTTTCAAAAAATCTGCTGTGTCTTAGAAAAGTGCAATACCTAAGCAGTCAAAATGTATGGAACAGGTATTTTTTTTTAATAAATAACCGACGTGAAATTTAATAGACCGATTTCAAATTACTTCAACCTAATTAAAATCCATAACCATCCGTTATTAAGAAAGATAAATCGCTGTCCCCGGCGAATAAAATGGTAATGAGCTATTACAATAGTTTTAACTTTACTGTATATTCGATATTTAGAGGTCTGATTACACTCTGTCAATTTTTTTCATTCATTTCCTACGGTTATTTCAGAAGTTACAAGATTTTAAGGTGTATTGTAATTCATGTAAAAAAAAATACTTTTCTTTTGATATTTGAACAATTCCGCTATGTATCTGACGGGGTCCGCTAGGGCCGATGCCTGCCGGGGTCGCGGGAAAATCCGAAAAGGAAACCGAGGCCCATGGCAATATACAGGCAACTGAAGGAACACGGGTGGTGGGTAGTAGTTAATAAGATATTCACAAAAAACTGTTCTTATTTTTTCGATTACGGTTTTATTCGCTGGGGACAGCGAAATAAGTAAATGATATCTTACCTTAGTGGCATGTCTAAGTGGCGTAGAATCGAGCGTCGCGAAGGATATCGCGGCGGGCGAGTTGAGGAACTGCGACGGACTGAACGGGAGCGCCTTTATCGGGGTCACGCCGGACTCGCGACACTCGAACGCTTTTGATAGAGTGTCGGTCCATGCCTGGAATTGAAATTAATGTTTTATTAGTATGTGATACAACCAAATTACAAATGGCGGAGATTATTAGTGGCCTATTATGTGGCTAATTAGTTAAAAAGTTCGACACCTTTAGACTTTTATTGAATCAACAAAATGATGGTCGTCTTGCTGATCATGGTTTTGTTATTGTTACTAGTAATTAACTGTTCATTTATTTTATCTCAATGGTATATCATTGTAACTGCCAATTACAGCTTTATGTAAGCGGGCACGTTCTTTATGTCTGGAGGCTTTTATTTAAATATTTAGTTCTGTTTACGTTTAGTTTTTTTAATAATGCTTGAGTATAGTTTTTGATGTTTTTGGTTGGTATATTGGCGTGTGCTAGCTGACATATGGCCTATAATTTATCATTTGAATTATGTTTTGTGTTGCATAATGTAAGTTATTTTGCATACCATTGTATAGAATCATTTTCTAACTTGAACAGACAGCTGTGCTGCTGGGGAGTTTTTTGCGCCACTTCTTCTTCCCAGCTAAAGGCACTAGGAAGTGGTGAAGGGTGGGCGTTTTTGGGGGACTGTCTTATGTAATTTTGATGTTCGAAAAGTGCTGATTCTCAGCCTAGTTTGAATAACAACCCATTCGGGGGACGGGGCGGTGCGCGGGCACCACGCCGCCCGACGCGAGCGGGGCCGCGCGGGGGTGGGGGGGGGCGGCGGGTGGAGATGGGTGGCACAGTGTTTTAAAATGAGGATCGTACGAGGCACTCATTTTACAAAGTGTGTGACCACGAATGAGGCGAGGCTGCGGTGGCCTGTGAGCACGTAAGTGCTGTGAGTGTGTCAGTGAGACGCATGAAGGCTCTTTCAAACGGGCGCGACACCCGACGCGACACAAAGGCACCGCTCGTCGCGCGACTAGCGGTGTCTTTGTGTCGCGTCGCGTGTCGCGCTAGTCCGCACAAGCCTTGACTCGCCCGACACGCCGCGCGAGTCGCGAGTGTGGTGTAGTAGCTACGACAACACGATACGGTACACATACGCAGTAGAATAGGCACACGCGGTGACTAATCAGTTAAGCGCGTCAAATTAAACTTAGACCTTAACTCCTTTACTTAGAATCGTAAATAGACTTGCAATTGAGTGAGTGACTCGTTTCGTTCAAAACTCACAATATGAGTACAAAATGTTCTATGTAGCTAATCTGTGCCCTGTAGTGTGTGGCAGCACATCAAATTCAAAAGAATGAGTGACTCTTTTGATCCAACTGAGTAGCTACAACTGTACTAACACACGTGCTGAGTTACCCAACACTAGCGACGAAGGACGTGAGCAGAAGCAAGCGCGGCGCTCGACACTGGCCTTCCCGCGCCTCCAGCGACCGCTCGACGAACAAATACGAAATACGAATATAACGGGTCTAGAATCTTGTAACTTCTATTTGAATAGAATAATTAGTAAAAACTTGACTAAGACGACTTTATTTACAACCCTTAAGTGATTAATTTGACAGGACTAAACTAAAATTTATCTTCTGTCCTTTTCTTAATGAAATAGAAAGAAAAAGATTCACTGAACTTAAATTTTGTTTGTGAACAAGGGAATCGGCACCATTGAGAGAGTTTGCTAGAAAAAAACTTTTTAACAGTTTATGGCTCTCGTAGATCACATTTAAAACAGATATTTATCAGCCAAGGAAGTGGCTTATTGTTCCTAGAACAGATTACCACGAAGCAGAATCATCAAAAAAAAAAAAAAATACAAAAATTCGGGATCCATTTGGCACCCCTTTAGGTACGGAACCTTAAAAATACATACATACATAAACTCACGCCTTCTTCCCATGGGGGTAGGCAGAAACTACAGAACGCCACATGCTACGATCCTTACATACTCCTTTTGCCTCGTTTACGTTCATACATCTGGTCATACACGCACGCCGGTTGCGAGTACTACGCACCTGGTCTTTCTGAAGAACATCACCAATAAAGTCAGTATATGTCCTCCTAGGGCGTCCCCGCCCTGCCTTTCCTTTTACATCAGCCTTGTAACGTACAACAACAACCCTAAAAATGTACTAAAATAATAAAAACAAAATACAGATACAATACTTTGATTGACTCACATTAGCGTTGGTAGTGACCGTGTTGATCTTCTTAGGTTTCCTCCTCAGTATGGGGGGCGGGCTACTGGCCTCTAACACTTTCTTCTTAGGGGACGTGTAGATTGAGGGCACGTCTATCTCTCTGGTTGATTCTGCTTGCACGGAATAGGTAACTGTAATGGAGAAAGATGATAGTTTATTACTTAGTATTAAAAACATCCGAATTGAGAACCTCCCCCTTTTTTTTAAATCGATTTAAAACCATAATTACGATAAAATAGACTGATTTGAATGAATCTTGGTTGAGGTCATCATCATCTACCTAGCCTTTTCCCAACTATGTTGGGGTCGACTTCCAGTCTAACCGGATGCAGCTGAATACCAGTATTTTACATGGAGCGACTGCCTATCTGACCTCCACAACCCAGTTACTAGGTAACACGATACCCCTTGGTAAGAATGGTTGTAACTTTCGGGCTTCTAACTACCCATAACAACTGTCAAAGATCTACTAATGACAGCCGGGACCAACGGCTTAACGTGCTTTCCGAGGCACTGAGGGGTCTTGGTATGTACAGATGGTCACCCATCCACGGACCAACCGCGGCAAGCGTAGCTTAACCTGATCGATCGACCCGTTCGGCTATTATTACTTAGCCACAAGCCCCTCTTGGAATGGATCTTGGTTGAGGTAATAAAAATAAATCTATATACTACACATACAAATAAATACAGGGTGGCAAACGAAAAATTTCAACTCAGGGGGGTTCAGAATCATGTACTGAATCCATGGTTTCAATTTTCGCGTCGATGTCCCTGTGACCCCGTATAATTGAAGTGTCTGTTTGTAATGTCAAAATAACAGCTTTTTACTAAATGCATAAAGTATATACTCAATTTTTTTTTTTATCTGTCTGTCTGTTCCGGCTGATATCCAAAATAGCTGGACCGATTTTGACGGGACTTTCACAGGCAGATAGCTGGTATTATAAGGAGTAACTTTTACTTTAGAAAAAGCCACGCGGGCTAAGCAGTTAGTTGCTAATAATACTTACCAGCATCTTGATTGTTCTCATTCCCTGTAGAAGCGTTGCTCAAGTAATTTCTAAGAGGTGAGTCCGTTGGTAACGTTTCTATGTTCACGAATCTGTAATTAATTATAGATATTGATTAACTAAAGGAAATAATAAAGCTTCCGAAAATCTGTGGTTGACTGTAATTCTAGCAAAAAAAAAATTTACTTCCGAACAGAAATACTAAGTTTCCGAAAAGTCAATATGTTGTGCTACAAAAGTTAGTGACAGAAACGAATCGCTGCAAAACCGACTCTACGTAGTCTTGTCTGCCCTATCGCTAGAGTGTAATTTAAGCCCGCGTAGGCGCGGAGGGGCGAGGCGGCCCGTGAGCTGAGGAGCAGGTGGTTTTATAACGCTCGCCGCCCGCGGCTGAGGTTGTAGCAAGCCGAAGCTGCGGTGGTGAGCGTTCAAACCATCTGCGACGATAAGCTCGCGTGGGACCGCCGGAGCCGTGACAGAAATCATGCCTGCTGCATATTGCATGCTTGCTCGACACCATAAAGGGTTACAATACAGACAAGGAATTATGCATGCCTAAAATGGTAAAATGGATTTTTTTTCCTTTTAGAAACAAACCTTTGTTTAGCAATAAAATGTAAGGACTATTATTTTATTCTGAAAGGAGCATCCACAATTTCAATATCAGCAACGACCAGTCCCCCTCTATCAAGAGACATAGAAGGAACAGTTTGGTGTTTTAGATTCTACAGCTGATCCTTTAGTAGCTGCCTGAAGTGTAGCACATGCTTCAAAGGAGTTTGGCTTAGCCTAAAATGCTTCTAGACACTTCTAGAACGTTCTAAATTCAATAGACCAGTGTCTAAATTTTTTTTTTGTCCGTCTTGTTGGTTATTAAAAATATTAAACACGTATTTTTCTTTTTTACGTAATCAATAGATTACGGCGATGCATCGAGTTAAAATGTGGCATGACGTCACGCCTTGCTAGATTTAATACCACGGTGTGACGTAGCAAGCCCCCACTCCCCAACTTTAATGCGTGTTTTCTAAAGTTATTTTTGATTTTATGATAGAGCAAAAATTACGTGTCTAATATTTTTTTATTATCTGAAAGACGGACTAAATAGAATTACTTTTTTTTACCTTGGCAACTACCCTATTTTACTTACTTGAAAGGAGCATCCACTATTTCAATATCAGCAGCGACCAGTCCCCCTCTATCAGGGGATTTTGGGGGAACAGTTTGGTGTTGCAGATTCGACAGCTGTTCCTTTAGCAGCTGTCTGAAGTGAAGGACGTGCTTCGAAGGAGGTTGGCTTGTGTTTGAGGAGTTGCTTTGCGTAGATTCGTTGAAAGGATCTGACCAGTTTTGCTGTGGAAGAGTTGACGGTTAGATAGAGAGTTTTGTGATTTGAACATATAATTTAGGAGATTTTGACTTGATTTTTGGTCTTCATTTGTAGCCTAGTTTTACCCACTGCTTCTAATAGGTTTTCATGTCTGGGCTATGTTTCCTCGGTCTGTGGTCATCATGGGTTTTGACTTCAATAAATAAATTCAAACCTGCTGATCGCGAAGCAATCCACTGTCTTCCAACAGATTTTAAGTTTTTTTTTAAGTTTGTAAAGCCATACATTACTGTGTCGTGTTGTGTCGTGACGCGGGATACACCAATCAGACGAATCTGTTCAGGACTACGTCAAATCACAGTTGAAATTGAAATTGTTTATTAAAAAAAATTATAAAATATTGAATAGAATATTGAATTAGATTGATTTAATAATTGATTGTTATTGACAATGAGTTTTGATGGGCTAATACTGCGTCAGAAGACGTCACGACACGACAAAATCTGCCTAGCCTTTTCTTAACCATATTAGGGTCGGCTTCCTGACTAACCGGAAGCAGCTGAATACCAGTATTTTGCATAGAGTATCTGACCTCCACAACCCAGTAATTGGGTAATACGATCATCTGTTACGACGCCTCGTTGAGGTGGATAACAATTAAAATCCTATTGTGTCTCGTTAATGACAGTTGAAACGATAACTATATTGGGGTCGGCTTCCTGTCTAACCGGATGCAGCTGAATACCAGTATTTTGCATGGAGTATCTGACCTCCACAACCCAGTAATTGGATAATACAATATCCCTCGGTAAGACTGGTTGTCAGATTTTAGGGCTTCTGACGACCCGTAACGACTGTCAAAGATCCACGAATGACAGCCGGGACCAACGGCTCAACGAGCTTTCCGAGGCACGGAGGAGTCATGGTATGCAAAAATGGTCATTCACAGACCAACCCCGGCAAGCGTAGCTTAACCGAATGAATCAACCCGTGCGGCTGCTCCTACGTCACGACACGACACAACACAGTAGTATACATCCGGCATAAGATACTTCTCATGAACACCTCAGTCTTTTTGTATTTGACTGCGCAACAAGACCACATCATTCAAACAGTAATTATAATCCAGTGAAGACAAAAACTGTTCTTTCGAAAACGAATACCTGCCTCGTTTGGACATTAAATTATTGCAATTTCTGTAAAATAACAAATTCATTTGAAGAAATTATAATACAAAGTGGATTATTATTTACATCGTGTGAGTTACATAAGCATCTACTAAAGCTTAAAGCACACAGAACTACAAACAATTTAGAAAAAGCCCAAAATATAAAAACCCAGTGAAATTCAGATCTGATGATAACGTGTGATGGTATTATATTACAGAATATGATGTAAGATGGAGCAAATGAACAGGAAAAACATTGCAAATTAATATAAAAAAGGGTTAAATGTATATGCTGACCACTTAGGAACTAAATACTTGTATTTTCATGGCTATGAACTTCATATTTCTCAAAATTAAGACGCTGACAATAGAGGCAAATGTTATAAAAAGAAGGAAGAAAAAAAATAGAGAAATCTATATAGTTTATGGTAGCGGAAAAATTTACAAGTATGTTAATCTTGAACATATTTCTCAGAACTTGGTTGTTACCAATAAACAATTTGAAAAAAAAAAAAACTCGATACAAATTAACGGTAAACTAACCTTTTACAATTAACAGATATTTTTTTAAGTACTTTATTTTTAAACTAGTTAAACTGATCTCATTCTTAATTTTATTGTTTAGTTTTCATTTATTTTTTATTTATTTTTACGTACTTTGTGAAATACGGTGATACTAAGACTGATAATGTAAAACATCTGCACATTGTTTACCCATATTTGCAAATAAATGATTTTTAATTTGGATAGGAACTCAAGGTATAATTTGGATAGGAACTCAAGGTAGTTCAAATGCAAAATATCTGTATTAAATATCAACGTACGTTGGTATTTTAATTAATAACTAGAACGTCTTATTTGAATGCTGAACTTGGTTGTTTTTTTTATTTTCGATTACTCAACTCATTTTTGAGTAAATAGACAATTGCTTCATATTTTGCAATAAATTACAAGCGTTGTGTCATCGCGCTTCTCTTTCTTTTCTATGCAGTCAGACAGTGACCGCGGCTTAAGCCAACGTTCGCACGGACGTATTAAAATCGCGGCGAGATTTTATCGCGGACTGGATTTTAAACTCTCAGTGTTAAGCCGAGCGTTGAGAATCCAACGCGCTCGGACGCACTCTCGTCCCAGCACGTTGAAAAACACTGGTGGATTTTCCACTCTCGGCGCTAAGCAGAACGTTGAAAATCAAAAGCACGAAAAACAATTGCCGCGATTTTATTACGTACGGACGAACGTGGGCTTACTCTTGTCAGCGTCTTAAGAAATTAAAGATAAAATACGGTCAGCATATACATTTGAAAGGCGAAGATATGGCTATGGTTGTCCTAGTACCGTGATTTGCATAAACAGTGGTTGTTATAGCCAAATCTTGCCATAAGGTGTCGATTTGGTTGGTATATCTTCAAAGAAGTAAAGAGCTGTTGGTAAATATTTCTGAAATGAGGGTTTTCTGAAACGACGTTTACTAGTTGGCAGCACTAAGACGTCAGGTTTGGGCCTGACGTCTCCAGTGCTGCCACCAGTCAGTTCTGTCAAAAGTGTCAAACGCCTATATTTTCAGTATAGTTTGACCGAGATCTATGTTGCGCACTTTAGGTACGGTCAACTGTGGCATCTTTACTTTCCATGAGTAACTTTACCCATTAATTACCCATTACATACGAATGAATACTTAAATATCTCTAAATAACTAAAAATCTGTTGCCGCCATCATATAAACGTGATACAAGAGTAGAAAAATCGACTATTTGCAACAGATTTTAGCAATCCAGAAAAATTTGTCTATTTATTACCATTTGGGTGTAGTTGCTCATAGAAAGTAAAGATGCCACAGTTGACGGTGTGTTCGGCGAGACGAGGAGCAGTGCAGGCTGCTCATTTGTCAATGCTGCCCCCCGCCTCACCACGCATTCCTAAGGCGTGGAACAGCGATCCCGGTCAAACTATAGCCGTGACTGAATGATGAACAAATGAATGAAACGAATGATGAACGTCATCATAGATTTTAAATTCATTGTTGAAATGGAAGACCTCTTGTGAAAGTGACGCCAACTGGTGGCTTGAATTTTCATGAAAACCCTCGTTGTTTTGTGAAATGTCACTTGCAATATATTAAAAACAAGATGGCGGCTTTAGTTCCGATTTTGGTCATGCGCTAAAATAACGCTATAGCCTTTTATACCGTTTTTTTTAGAAGTGAAAACTTCTTTAGGCGAGTTGGGCATTTTTGAGATGTGAAAAAAACAATTGAACTCGCGACA
This sequence comes from Agrochola litura, assembly GCA_949152395.1. Classification (NCBI taxonomy): domain Eukaryota; kingdom Metazoa; phylum Arthropoda; class Insecta; order Lepidoptera; family Noctuidae; genus Agrochola; species Agrochola litura. The sequence continues at coordinate 12,838,229 of OX424514.1, read as the reverse complement.
CCGTTACCGACACCTCATTTTTGTAAACGCGATTGTGCTCTTTATTTACTTATATTACGTTACGGATTAATGTTCTATGCAAGTATTTTTACTTTAAAGGTTTTGGAAATAACGCAATTGTGCTCTTTATTTAGATAAAATTACGGACCAATGTTCTATAAAAGTATTTTTCTTCCACCAAGGCGATCTTATTCAAGTTTACACTTCCGTCGGCACTCTCCGCTGCCACTGTTTTTTTTTTTTTAATTATTTTTGCCAACCAAATCGTCACCCAACAAAAAACAAAAAGCAACTAACATCGTTATAGGCGACTTGCACCTTCTCCGCTACACTACTCTCGCACAATTCTCTCGGCGGCTTTACCCGCGTTTGTTTGCGTCGCAGCGACTCGAAGCTGTCGAGGAGATCCGGCTCGTACTTCCGACGCATCGTAGAGTTCCAGTGGTTCTTTATCGCGTTGTCGGTCCTGGAAATTAGAAGTTATTGGTTAGATATTGGTGCCGATTCCCTTGTTCACAAACTAAACTAAATTTGAGTTCAGTGCATCTTTTTCTTTCTATTTCATTAAGAAAAGGAGAAAAGATAAATTTTAGTTTAGTCCTGTCAAATTAATCAGCGCCTGTCACTACTCCATACAAGTTTAGACGTGATTAAAAACTTGCCCACTAAAATTACGTCAATTTACGTCATGCGCTGATTAATTTGACAGGACTAAACTAAAATTTATCTTCTGTCCTTTTCTTAATGAAATAGAAAGAAAAAGATGCACTGAACTTAAATTTAGTTTAGTTTGTGAACAAGGGAATCGGCACCATTGATGAACAAATTATTGCTTTAGGTTTCGAAAAGCGTGCCAGATAAGAAAAAACCGGCCAAGTGCATGTCGGACCACGCACAATGTAGGGTTCCGTAGTTGGGATGAATTTATCCCAAGAACAAACTTAACTTTGTAGTTGACAATAAAAATCTTTCATACAGAATGTATGGGAGAACATGTTTTTACAACCGCAAATCTAAGTTGGTCGATTATTACTCGTTAACTTGTAAAGCCTACTCAGCTGTGATAGTTTTCCTTTTAAATTCGTTTTATCAGCTACTGCCGTGAATTTTTTCACTTATCTAAAACCAACCATTTAGCTGGCAGGGGCACTTGACTCTAACAAAACTTTGCACTTTAAAGCTTAAAATTTCGCAAACGGATCTCTGAATTCAAAAATGGTTTTAACACACTCACAGTGTTTTTGAAAGACCTTTCCAACAATACCCCACACCAAAGGATAGAAAAATAAAAAACCATCCCCACTTTACGTGTAGGGGAGGTACCCTAAAAGAAAATATTTTTCATAATTTTATTTTACCACTTTGTCGGCATGATTAATATGTATACCCATGCCAAATTACAACGTTCTAGTACTAACAGTCTTGGAGCTAGACCGCGGACAGGCAGACAGACAGACAGACGGACATGACGAAACTATAAGGGTTCCTTGTTTACTACGGAACCCTAAAAAGGACGGACATAATCATAGGGCATCAAAAAATTCGTCAGAAAAAGTACCCAAAAGGCTGGCAGCGTTGCCACGTTGTATGGAAATGTTTTTTGCCAAAAAAAATAGGTCAGTACTCTTGTGCCGTGAAGAGTATTTGATTGATTATATTGTTTGCTTACCTGCCGGGTAATAATTTAGCAATCTTAGCCCACTGGTTGCCAAGTTGTTTGTGCGCTTGGTATATCACTCTATCTTCGTGCTCCGTCCATGCTGTCTTCTTTATGGATGGATTTAGATGATTGTGCCATCGTTCTCTGGAAATATTAAAACAATAATTACTTAACAAAATCACAGTGACAGGAACCTATTATAACATCATCCATATAGAATAAGTGGGAAAAATACTTATTATTGAAGCTAACTCAAAAACTACCCAAGCAAAGTTAATAAAATGTATATGGAAATGGGACCACCTCTGAAGTATGACCTACCAAACAAAAAAAAAGGATCATCAATATCAATTCATAATTGACAGAGTAATATATTTAAAAAAAAACCGGCCAAGTGCGTGTCGGACTACGCACAATGAAGGGTTCCGTAGTTGAGATGAATTTATTTATCCCAAGAACAAACTTAACATTGTAGTTGAAAAACATGGTCTCTCATACATTCCAACTGCAAATCGTCGCTCGGCATCCAATACCGCGAATGTAACTATTACGTTTTTTATTTAACATTTATTACGTTTTTTTTTTAAATTGCAGGATCACTTATTTAAACGTGTAGAATGAAATAAAACATAAATCTGATTTTCGTAAAAAAATTCACGTTCGCGGTATTTATAAATCTAATAAGCTTTAAACGAGCAATTCTTGTATATTTGTTTAAATAAAATCTAAATCTCGGAAACGGCTCCAAGATTTTTATGAAATTTAGTATGCAGTGGGTTTCGGGAGCGATAAATGGATCTAGCTAGGTTTAATTTTTTGAAAACGTCGTTAAAAAAAAAATGGTCATCCAGATATTTTTATTTATTCAAGTAACAAGGACTCATTGTGTTAGTAAACTTATGAACTACGAGTATGTTAGCTTATTTTACCAGGTCACTCAGAGAGTTTTGCGACTAACAGTTTTTGTCTATAGGTTACTGGCTGGTTTTGATGTCAATTAAAACTATGACTATTTATTATAAAAAACATATCATTCCAAATTCGAAATTCCTTCCACATTTTTTTACGAGCAAAATACTCTGTCTTACTGAATACTGGATTTACAACGAGAACATTTTCGCGCGATGATTTTGTACGATTTCAAATGTCGACTGAAATCAGAAGAATCGTTTGAAAGACTTCGAATGGTGTTCATAGAAAAAAGCCCTTCTAAAGCGACTGTTTTCCACTGGTTTAACGAATTTATGGGTGGTCGAGTAATTTTGACGGACAAAGAAAGAAGTGGCCTATTTATGACGGTTGTTACATAACAAAACAAGCTGGCTGTGAAAAATTTAATTCAAGAAAATAGGCGAATTACATATGAAGAGGTTCAGCATATACTGCCGATTGGATCGGGAAGTGTGCATTAAATTCTACACCATCATCTTCGGTTATGGAAGATGGTTTCACGCTGGTACCGCAAAATCTAACGCAGGCTCAGAAGGAGAGCCGAGATATGATAGCAAAATTTGTAGCAGGCTCGTCTCGGCGCGTTTAAGATATCATTACGGGTGATGAATCTTGGATTTATCAATATGATCCAAAAATTAAGCATCAGTCGACCGTGTGGCTGTTTCAAAATGAACCAACGCCTACCAAAGTGAAGCGAGCCAGAAGTGCAGGCAAAATTTTGATCGCATGTTTTATTTCTTTGCCGGGTTATCTGGTGTCAGTACTCTGACGAGATCAAAGGAGCATCAATGCTGAATGGTATGTTACCAAATGTTTGCCAGAAGTTTTTACTACTGCAAGCAGCAAGCGACCAAACACTGGCCTCCGTGGGCTACTGCTTCACCATGTCAACGTGCTGGCTCACTCGGCGCTCAAAACAAGGGACTTTCTGGACAGCACACCGGTCAAATTTATAGGTCATCCTCCTTACAGTTCCGATTTGGCTCCGTGCGACTTTTTCTTGTTCCCCAAAATAAATCAACTCAAAGGAAAACAGTTTTCATCACCTGAAGATGCACTCACTGGCTGCATTTGAGAAGGAGATTGGAGAGGTGTCTGATGCGGACTGGAAAATGTGTTATGAAAATTGCTTAAGACGTATAAAACTGTGTATAGACGCCAATGGAGAGTTCTTTGAAAAGATATAATAAAAAAAATTATAACCTGTAGTATGTTTTTTTCTAGTATCACAAAACTTTCTGAGTGCCCCACGTAATCTAGTTTAAATTTATTTCACCCCATGGGAGATGGCACTGCAGTGATTGATGTACATGCAATCCAGCCTACTAGCGATCGACACGAAGGGCGTTGCACGACCTTTGGGTATATCTGGCCCACAGGCTGCACGTGTAAAACGTTGTACAATAAGCTCAAAACAGAGTAATTTTCGAGGTCAGGGGTCAATATATGACCAAGATATTTAAATGTAAATACTCTTTGTAGTGGAGTCCCATTGAGTAATACAGGTGGTACATAACCCGGTCTACCCCCAGCCTCAAAGACCATGATCTCCGACTTATTGGAGTTATACATCAAACCATGTGTTTTGGCATACTGCTCACATTTGGCGACCAACTTTCTGAGACCACAGATTGACGCGCTCAGAAGCACCCACATCTGCATAGCTAATATTATTTACACAAATACCATCTACATAGCAACCCACTCTGGTGTTGCTGAGCTTGCCAATCCTGCCTCACCCCGCATTCCAACCTGTATGGCCTGGAAAAAGTTCCAGCCCATCGTACACTATTGATCTGGTTACCATACAACTATTTAAAGATTTTTATAAGCTCCGTTGGCAACCTATCCTTCTCCATCTTTCTCCACAATACGTCATAAACAACCAGATCAGAAGCCTTGAATAAGTCGAGGAAGCTAGCATAAATCGGCGTCCCACGCTGTGTATAGTATGTGATGATAGTATGCTTAAGACACAACACTGCACTTTCTGTTGACAAACCACGCCGAAACCAGAATTGGTTGTCATGAACATTTACAGTTTTATTTATTTGTGTATTAAGCAGACGGTCAAACACTTTTGATATTTTGATTTATAGTAGCTAGAGAGATGGGCCTATTGAATGCCGAGCGACGAAATGTAAGTTTTTACGCACAATATTGAGAGATTTACCATGTTATTTTAAAACCATAGACTTCTTATAGGTTTTCCTGTAATCTATGAGTAAAGAACCATACTATGTATTTTTTTCAAAATTTTTGGTCCAGTAGTTTCGGAGATAAGGGGGGGGGGGAATGGTCAATTTTCAATGAATTTATTAAATATCTTTAAAAGTGTTTATTTTAAAATTATATAAAAAATATATTTAAGATCCTCGCAACAAGTCCTTTCATTTGATATGTCACACGGTATTGTTAGCAAAACTTTTTTTTTAAATTTTCTTGTTTGCGCCCCAAAAGTGACCCCTATATTCAAAATTAATTTATTTACGTTACATATTCGTGTTTGGGTCACAGAAATACAAATGTGTACCAAATTTCAACTTAATCGGTCCATTAGATTCGGAGTAAATTGGCTGTGACAGACGGACAGACAGACAGACAGACACACGAGTGATCCTATAAGGGTTCCGTTTTTTCCTTTTGAGGTACGGAACCCTAAAAATGACACGAACTGAGAACCTCCTCCTTTTTGAAGTCGGTTTAAAAATAATGGAAAGTAAGTACCTACATTTGCCAGCAATTTGGTGGAATTAAAGATTACAAGTTCCAGTTTGCTACAGTAGCTCAGTGTAACGATTAAGCGATTTTAATGCAGTAGGTAGCTGCATCCCAAATTCTACATAACTTGGTGTCAAAAGATTTAAATCTACCCACTTTTATTTATCAAGGGGGGGCGGGAGCGGAGTTATTTTGCCAATTTCACAGATAAGTACATATGGGTCATTCCGCAAAATCATTGAAATAAAAAGCGACTCTTGCTACGACACAATAAAGTGCAATTCAGGTCGCACAGCGCTAATTACCTACACCTATAGTTACTTTCACCTAGAAGTTGCCTCTCTTTCTCTCGTAACGCCCACTGAATTCGACAAGTCGAGCCAGTCGTGTACCTACTTGTAGCTTCAAGCTAAAATGCGGAGAGAACCATCTGTACTGTGCTTTATTGATTATATGCTTTTATATAAAAAAAAAATAGCATTTTCTTACAGTGTTGTCTATTAGATACATCTCCATGTTGTAGGTAAATAAAGTAAATAATACAATATTCACCTGCACTGTTTTCCTATCCTTCCTTTTAAATGGCGCGCGATGAGCGTCCATTTCTTCGGCCCGTATTTCGCGACCAGTTCCATCACCTTTTCATCCTCCTGAAATTAATGAGAAAAATACATTAAGTAAATAATTGCCATAATACGCTCCAAGACAGGTGTCGCCGATGTTGGTGATAAGTCTGCGAGGCTGAAATGGGACTGGGCGGGTCACATCGATAGGATGCATCAAAACAGATGGGCCAGGATCGCCACACAGTGGGTACCTGATGACGGGCGTTGCCACAGGGGCAGGCCTAAAAAGCGCTGGCGTGACGATCTGGACTCATGCCTGACCGATTGGCCGGAGAAGGCACAATGTAAGGAAGACTGGAAAAGTATGGGGGAGATCTTTGCCCAGCAGTGAGGCAAAATAGGTTAGCAAAAGAAATAAAAAATAAATTCTTATACACTGGCAACCCAATTAAAACTCCAGGCTCGAGGCAAACCTAATGATAATAATTTGAGATACAGGAACTTCCTAGTACAAGAGCCAGGGCTACACAGATGTTTGAGACTTTGATAAATAAAGAAAATTATAATTTATTATTTCAACAAAAATACAACGGATTGCACCTTATAGACTAGTAATGTCTTAACAAGGCAGGCTACAAAAATAGGTTTTTTTTTCTTTGATACTCCATTTCGACTTTTTTAGAAATTCAAAAGAATGTATGACCGCAAGTTCAAAAAATGTTTTCACCTCAGCACCTCAAACAAGCAGGTTTTGCTGTGAGCAAAATTCGATTTTGCTGCGAGCGTTAGATAAAGTTACTCTTTTTTTTTTTAATGCCGATAACTGTGCTGGGTCTACTTACAAAATTCGAAAGATATGAACTTCACTTTGTTCTGTCGCTTTCACTTAGATACGAAAAGAGCGAGAGATACAAGTCCAATCGAAGTTCGATTTTAAAATTCCATAGGTAGTAGACCCAAAAAGAAAAAAACAATAAAACGTTCGGATACACATAAAACCGTAAAATTGCAAATCATTTGCGGTTTTATTTAGATGCTGTTTTATTATATTTTTTGGAACGAAGTTCTTTAACGCGGCGTGCAGTAGGAGTGCACTGGCAGAAATCGTCACGCGAAAGGGCGCTTGCGACTGTCTTCTTCTAATTCAAAGAGAAAGAAAGAGAGAGAGATAGATAGTGTGAATTTGGTCAAAAAGCAAATCCAAGATGGCAGCTGCGAAAATTTTCACATTTTTAGTCATGGGTGTCGTTTTCATAGTTTTCGAAGGTGCTAAAGCCGATTATGAGGTCAAAATGGAATCCAAGATGGCGGCTGCGCAAATTTTCAAATTTTTCGTCATGGATGTCGTTTTCATAGTTTTCGAGGGTGCTAAAGCCGATTATGAGGTCAAACTGTAAACCTAAGATGGCGGCTGTGAAAATTTTCAAATTTTTCGTCATGGGTGTCGTTTTCATAGTTTTCGAGGATGCTAAGGTCCATAATGTCATTAAAATGTAAATCCAAGGTGGTGGTTTTGAAAATTTTCAAAATGTTCGTCATGGGTATCGTTTTCATAGTTTTTGAAAGTGCTTAAGTCGATAGAAGGGTTAAAATATAAATTCAAGATGGCGGCTGCGAAAAGTTTTTTTCTGTTTTAAATCATACGTGCGAAGGAACTTCGTTCCGAAGAAAAAAATAACATGTTCTCGCTGCTGAGGTGAAAAGTTGTATGTGTTACACGAGACCAAAGTTATTTGCATCTCGTGTCTTTGTATCCTTCGCTTACCCCGAGTAAGCGAAGAATTCTATAATTGAATCACGAGCGTTCAAAATCAACACTCGCAGCAAAAAACAACTTTGCTCTCTTGTTGCACAAATAACTATTACTCCTTCAATTCACTGTATGGCACTACTCTTTCCTACTTCGGTAGACATGAAAGTTACAGAATGATCAAATTGAAATAAGAAAATAATATTATTTGGTATTTTTTTTCTAATCTACCAAAACCCTTTTCTACAACATCAAATACTTATCAGCCAAAAAATACTATAAAAATTGCCAAATCATTACATAAACCAACACTCAATACCAATCGAAACAATCGCGAATCGCCGCACATCCAAAAAGGAACCTCTCTAAACAAAAAGTTGATAAATAAAAAAACAATAGCACATCTGATCGTAGCGTGCGAAAATACGTTAAAAGGCAAGGTGAACGAGTGAGTGGGCGAAAAAATATGAATAGGACGGTTGATCAGCTGATTAATAACACAAAATATGTAGGTACAGAAGACCGGCTCCATACAGACGCACACAGACGCGTACATAAGGCGATCTCAAACAAATGCCAATCGCGAGTCGCGTATTAGTCATGTGTCGCAAGTGCGCTTGCAGTCGGTGTACGTGAAGTGTTTCTATGTGTGCGTGCGTTTTCGCCCGTATGGAATCAACCTTCTGTAACTATCTAGAGTAGTGGACTAATCTGTGGTATTATGATGTTGAGGTGTGTAAAAAATGCGTCCACGTGTGAGAATGGGTGAGTACTGAGTACACACGGCTACACATCAAGCCATACATTTCCAGTATAAGCTGACCTCGCATTGTACGGAAATGTTAAACAATGCGAGATCAGCATAAACTGGAAAGGTATAGCTTGATGTGTAGCCGTGTGTATATCCGGTGTACAAGTTAAAATCCAGTCAATTAATTGCTTTAAATATCGTGAGTTCGTGATTTCTTCTAATTGAACCCTACACAGTACTTCTCAATATCTCTATGAAATCGCGAGTCACGTACAAATCAATTTAAACGCCCTTTCAATTAAAATTAATAACACTTTTTGCTCAATACTGTACCAAATAATTGGTCATAGGGTGATTGTAACAATTTTGATTGGGCACAAAAAGTTGACCGGTATTGTGTATTAATAAGTGACCTTGAATGATTAGTTATTGTTCATTGAAGATGTATTTAGACAAGATCTGGTCTCGTTGTAATTATTGTTAATAATTAATCATTTAGTTCCGGCAAGTAACTGATTAAGAGCAGTTGATTATAATCAGTAAAGCACGAACAAATACCTAGTAAAAACAACACTCAAGCTGTTTGACACGACACAATTTTTCGAAGGAATTTATTTAGAAATCCAAAATTATTTAAATCATTAGCAAGTTGTCTATACCTACTTCAGACATTTAATTCATGTGACATGTGTCATTATCATTAATCGAAGACATCATTATTAATTGTATGCCAGTTCGTGGCGAAACATGTAAGACAATAAACTTATCTATTATGTATATATTTTAGTGATATGTATTTAAGTATATTCTCATATTGTATGTTTATATTAAAATTAATGAATAGTTAAGTTTTTTATTTTATGTATTCTGTTTTCTCTTCTACTCTTACACACGTTGTCTACATCTCTAACTACTTTCCTATAGCAGGTATGCTGGAAGAGATTTCTTTAAAAATAAGCATCACCTTTGTACGTATTTTTCTGTTCCTTTCTTATTGTCTGTTTATATGTGTGTACATAAACTGTTAAATAAATAATATAGGTATATTATTTTTTTGCAAATAAATGATTATGATTTTTCCATTAATAATACCTTAATGTACCACGTTTTAATGCAAAACGAAAATACTCTATTCTGTAACTTGGACTAGGTCCGCCTGGTAGATCCCAGTCCACTGCCTCTTACATAAAAACTTTTATTTTAGTAGGAAAATTAAGTTTAGGCTCTTGTATAAACGTTAGCCTTAACAAGAAACAGTCTTAAACGATATTGTAATCAATCTTGGAAAATAAAAAGGTCATCAATTCATCATCATTTTTGCCCAGCCTTTTCCCAAGTATGTTGCGGTTGGCTTCCAGTCGACCCGGATGCGGCTGAATACCCAGCTACTGGGTAACACGATTAATACCCCTCGGTGAGACTGCACTTGGTAAACAGATAAAGTGTTTGCATTACTAATCCTCTCTTAACTAAAAATAATACCTTAATACAGACCGGAATTTTATCCTTATCACACAGCTGGCCCCAAGTCAATATCCTTGCCCTTGACTTAAAGTTTTTTTCCTGTTTGTTCGTACTCAACTCTCATACTGGCACACTTGGCGTGTTTGTCAAAATATTCGCGATACTTCGGTACCAAATATACCCTATGGCTATTGACATAAAGTTCATTTTGTATTAACGAAGCAACGTGAATAAGTCCAAGTTGTCTGCCTTAATACAAAGATGTTTTAGTGCTTATTATTAACTAGGCCATTTTTGTTTGGTAATTGATGATGTCACTTCTTAATGGAGACTGGGACGTATGTATTAAATAGGATTATTTTTGTGTCAGATATAAATACTCTTTAAAAACAGTGGAAAGCTGGACTTACAATGGTCTGAAACCGTCTCAATGCATAATCAGCAAGATCTGTATGGGAATAGGCCTTTGCCCTTTCAGTGGGACAATTCTTAACTAATATTACCTATTGAAAGCTTCCAAAGAATATCTATAAGAAATAAAAATAAATATTTTTCATACAAAATTTAAACTTGACATTTTGACAATCCAAATATGCGACCTACAGTGTACTTGAAATAAGTAGTTTATGTTTTTAATCGAATTCTAAAAAAGGAGGAGGTTCTCAATTCGGATGTTTTTTTTCTGGTATAACTTCGTCATATCGTCGACCGTAGGTTCAATTGAGGTAAGGGACAAAATACGATTTTTCAGGAGAGGCCGACAAAGTTTTTTTTCGGACTAAATCCCCCATAACTTTTTTTCTTATTAACCTTTTTCGGGTCTGTTTTTCTTACGTTAGAATTTTTTCATATTCACCATTCGATAGAGCGAAAAATTCTGAACAAAACTGTATACTCAACTCATTTTGGGTATTTTGTCCCTTACCTCAATTGAACCTACGGTCGACGATATATAGACGGATTTGTAAAATTCTTTTTTGTTTAAAAAGGTATGCTCTCGAGGTGGTCCCATATAAATTTTGTAAACTTAGCTTGGGTACTTTTTGAGTTACTTCAATAATACGTATTTTAATCCTATTGTCTATATGGATGATGTTATAATAAGTTCCTGTCACTGTTATTTACATAGCAGATAATGGTATTCGAATTTGTGTGAGGTAAGTACCACAACTAAAAAGTGAAAAATAAAAACTTTTTCACAAAAAAAAAACAACTTACTTACAAAACATAACACTACAAAGTGAAAAATTACTTTATTTCGGAAGTCGGTGGCAAAAAACGAAAATTCTAAACCAAAAACACCGCGTTCCGAAATAAAGTTTTTTTCACTTTGTAAAGTTTTTTTTTTGGAAGTTGGTTGTTTTTCTTTTTGGAGAATTTTTTTTTGGAGAATTTTTTTTTGTATTTAGGCTTCCAAACTTTTAATCCTAACATTTTTCAGTTTCTACACAATTCTTCTAATCTAAATTGTTTTAAATGGCCGTCCTCTATTTTTGAGTCGTTCGATAGTAATCAATCATGTAATGTCGGATGACACGTGACGTGATGATGTGACTAGGCAGCTTTACGAGTTTAATTTAATAAATGAATGAAATCTCGACCAAGTTTAGACGTCGGTATTTAGATCACTTTGAAAACTTAACCTCGTTTTTGGGGAGCAGATTCTTAGGGGGTATTACACTATTACATCTATGATCATTGATCATAGATCTATGATCAAAGATAATTATAATTAAATTGTTAAATATACATATTATGGGTAATTTGTGAGCTTCGTAGATAGGTATAATTATGATATAATATGATAGTGTAATATCCCCCTCAGGGATATACCCATAATAAATGCCTATTTTACAATTTCATTATATCTTTGATCATAGATATGATAGAGTAATACCCCCCTTACATCGTAATCTACTAACAGAAAATAAATGGAATTGTTCTTGTTCTTAATAATACGTAGGTACTTTTATAATAATAGTGAATAGTAGTTTGCGTAGTGTGGGATGCCCTTGGGGGGCATCCCACACTACGCAAACTACTATTACTAAAGATGGACCGACAACCTTAAAAAGGTGTCTGGGACAGACTGGATGCGGAAGGCGGAGGACAGGGTGTTGTGGCGCAGCCTGGGACAGGCCTATGTCCAACAATTGACTGCGATAGACTGAGCTGGTATTGATTGTTGATATAATAAAGGTAAAAGTCCGTAGCCGACTGCAGGCAGCAGCAGCAGGCGACGTGTCGCCGCGGCAATCTGGTTTCTATGAAATCGAATCAAAGGAGATGTCCGCTTTTTGTAGGGACGTTGGTTTTTAATCCGAGAAAAATCTAACCAGCATCAAACTACATCTAAATAAAAACGATAAAATATGGAACTAGGAACCACTGAAATAATATTTTTAGACCCCTCCATTTATGAGAAAAATTATAAACTATTTAAAGTACAAATGTTTTATTTGTTGATGGCAACTATGACAAATAAGATATAAATTGACACATGGTTCTGTCATTACTGTCAATCAATTGACAGTGATGACAGTAACATGTGTCAATTTTGACAAGTTTACTATTTGAATATGTCAATATGACACAAATTGACACATAGTACTGTCATTACTGTCAATGAATTGACAGTAATGACAGTAACATGTGTCAATTTTGACAAGTTTACTATTTTATGGGGTGTGTTCACTATATTATCCTAGATAATTAGAAAGGTTTGTTCGTTTTAGGAGTAAATTCTTACTAAAAATTAAAAAGATTTTTCTCAAAATTGGAGGTCTTTAAAAATGTATGATATAGTTAGAACCACTAGTTTTTGGGATGTCTATTCAAATATATTTAACTTATCCTGGTTAGAATTACTAAATAATAAAAAACCATTTTAGGACATGTCCTTTCTATGAAATCGAATCAAATTTCTATGAAATCGCCTACTGCGCTGCTGCCTGAGGTCGACTACGGAATTGTATACTTGAATACATCACTTGTACTGATTACCTTGAGGAAATAATACCTTGTTCTACTTTTCCTGGTGTGGCTTGGCTTACAGATGTTTAAAACTAAAACTCTACGAATACATAACATAATAAATAATATCTACATTAATCACCCCAAAAGTCATACACATTATTAGTTCCATATATGGTTTTTTATAACTCAATTCCGCATTGCAAAATTCCAAAACTAGCAGAAACAAAATAGGAATAATTCTGAATTATGAAATTTAAATTCGCCTAGATTTCCTTTTGAGGACAAAATTCATAATCATACATGATCTAATGTCTAAAGCACGCCCATTCAATATTAGTGTGAGAAAAAACATACGTCCATTGTACAATTTGCATATTTTGATGAATGATTTTGATTTGATTATGGTAATAGGGTTCCGTAGAAACTTTTATTTTAAATTAGCTACTGCGACATATGAATAAAGCTGGTTCACTCTGCAAATCATTAAATAAAAACCGACTCTTGGTACGACACAATAAAGTGGAATTCAGGTCGCACACCGCTGATTACGTACAGTTATATTCACCTAGAAGTTGCCTCTCTTTCTATCGCGTAACTCTTATATCTTCTGACTACGTTACACTTATTGAATTGGCCCGACAAGACGGGCCCGCCGCGTACTTGTCGCCGCGTCTATCTGTATTCATCTGTGCTACTGCTTAGATATTATTGTGAAATGAGCATATGAAGTGAAATGTCATCCCTTCATGCTAGGGATTGACCGCTGCTCGTTTTCAGTGTGATTTTTACAGAATAGCACCTACTGATCTCTCAATTATAATATTATGCCAAGTGACAACAATTTTGAGAAATTGCTAAGGAGTAAAATATTTCAAACTACCTAATTAAGACGAATCTAAAGACACCTCATATACAGGGTGGCAGGGACAACGACGTGAAAACTGTTACCATGGATTCAGTACATGATTCTGAACCGCGGTGAAGATTTTCGACGGTTATTTAAAAAAAAAAATCTGCCGTTCCATACAAAGTGTATGGAACAGCTGATTTATTTTTAGGCCGCGTTGGTATTGCACTTTTCTATGAAATAGCATTTTTTTTTTAATATCCGACGAAAAACTTCACCGCGGTTCAGAATCATGTACTGAATCCATGGTAACAGTTTTCACGTCGTTGTCCCTGCCACCCTGTATATCGTCGACCGTAGGTTCAATTGAGGTAAGGGACAAAATACGATTTTCTTTTTCATATTCACCATTCGATAGAATGAAAAATTCTGAACAAAACTGTATACTCAACTCATTTTGGGTATTTTGTCCCTAACCTCAATTGAACCTACGGTCGACGATATGAGGTATCTTTAGATTCGTCTTAATTAGTTCAGAATCATGTACCTACTGAATCCATGGTAACAGTTTTCGCGTCGATGTCCCTGCCACCCTGTATTAAAATCCATCAAGCCGTTTAGGCTACAGAGCGTACAAAAGAAATAGACACATAAACATAGATACATCATACTCTCAAAAATCATTACCCTCCTTCTGGGGCAGTCGGGTAAAAATAGTAGTAGTTACCAGCAGTTTGGGTTTCTTTTAAAAGCACGAGATGTTTAATGATGTCATAGTTTTTTTACTACTACCCTCATAGTATAGGCACAAACTATGGCACAGGCATTCATTGGTATTGCATTAAAACATACGGAACCCTACTTAATGCGTAGGCAGGCTCTAAAATATAAATATTTTAATAGAGGTTTATTCTCCTACAGCTTACTCATTGGGTGTCCGAGCCATAAAATGTGTGAAAACAGTTCCGTTCTGGGAAAATATTTCTATTAAAAGTTTTATATTGGCTATTGTGCCTGTGATTGTGTATTCATGTTATGTAGAAGTAATATGAAATTGTGACTAGGTCATAGTTTTAGGGTTTGTCGATTATTATTTGCTTGTAAGGGACAATGACCGTAAGAATTGTTATTCTATATTCTATGGAGGATTTTAATTCGCAGACATGTAAAAATGTGCATTTTCACAAAGGATGTTAGTTCATGTAAGTATTGGTGAATAAGGATAAAGATGCCTGGGTAAAAAAAACCAGTGGCGACAGAAGTGAAAACTTGAACAAGATCGCCTTGGTGGAAGAAAAATACTTGTATAGAACATTGGTCCGTAACCTTATCTAAATAAAGAGCACAATCGCGTTTACAAAACCTTTAAAGTAAAATTACTTGCATAGAAAATTGATCCGTAACTTAATATAAATAAAGAGCACAATCGCGTTTACAAAAATGAAGTGTCGGTAACGGTGTTGCGAGTTCAATTGTTTTTTCCCATCTCAAAAATGCCCAACGCGCCAAAAGAAGTTTTCACTTTAAAAAAAATCTATTTAGTCCATCAGTCAGATAATAAAAAAATATTAGACATGTATTTTTTGCTTTACCATATTAATAAACAATGACTTAGATAAAACGCATTAAAGTTGGGGAGCGAGGGTTGCTTTGCTACGTCACAAGTATAAAATCTACATACTCGTGATGTCATGGCACATTTTAACTTGATGTATCGTACAAAAATAAAAAATACGTGTTCAATATCTTGTAATAATCAACCTGACGAACATATTTTAAAAATTTTAGTCATCATCCCTATTAAATAGCTTTAAAACTTTAAGGCTTTAAAACTGACACCAGTACCCTAATTGCGTAATACACGATCAATCACAATTTGTTTCGATTTGAAACAGATTGCTAATCCATTGCTTCACAAGTTGAAAAAAAAAAACCTCTCAACAACGTTAATATCGCAATGAATTTTGTTGAACTGTCAAAATGAAACAAATTAGTCATAATCGTTACTAGGGCCGCTCACGGCGCCCATGGCTTCTTTTTAAGTACGCCATGACAAGATTTAAGAAACAAAGCATGTCCTACACCATTAATAACCCTTCTAACATTGTAACTAGTAATCGCAACCGCACGCAAAAACCCTACAAATACAAACATACGTAATAAAGATTATCATCCATACATAGATAGGTAAGTATAGATAAAACATTAGCATTCTAACCTCGTTCTCGTAAACAATGGATTCATTCATAAAATCTAAGAATTTGTGTCGTAAGCCAGTATTGCGCGTTTTATGGGCAATTTTGTGCGAGCTCGAATTTGGATGACACCGTGTAGATTGTTTAGTTAGGTTATAGAGGTGTTGCTGATAACTAATTTGACTACAGATTATTGTGGAAGCTATTGCAGAGCGAAAACTCGTAAAAACTTACTCTTTTTTTGCTTTAAATGGCATTTTTTTTTTTAAGAAATAGTCCACCCTGTATATCTCTCAATATTCGTCGTAAAAACGTATTATTGTAGCGTGTCATATCTCAAAAATCTGTTTGCAATTTACACACTAGTCACTTTCAACTCAAAATATCGAAACAATCTTTTGGCCCATGATTTCATATTTTTGCCCAAAAGTGTTAACACCGGCAAACGCCCTGTATGAATTGAGTTTCTGCAGATTTAATATAATATATAACTAGCTGACCCGGCAAACTTCGTTCCGCCTAACAGTCAATGAATGTGCATAACCCTACCTACCTACCGAGATATCAAAAAAGTCGATCCACACAAAATGTATGAGAACGTGAATTTTCTTCATATGTTTTTTTCGTGAGTTTTTCCCTATTTTATCACCGTTTAAACCTTCCCTGGACTACGACAAACATTTCAAAACCCAAAATCAGCTAAATCGGCCCAGCCGTTCTCGAGTTTTAGAGAGACTAACGAACAGCAATTGATTTTTATATATATAGACTAGCTGACCCAGCAAACTTCGTTCCGCCTAACAGTCAATGAACACATTCATTGTTAGGATTTTAAAATTTCTACCCTACCTACCCTACCTACCTACCCTACCTACCTATCCTACCTACCTACCCTACCTACCTACCCTACCTACCTACCCTACCTACCTACCCTACCTACCTACCCTACCTACCTACCTACCCTACCTACCTACCCTACCTACCTACCCTACCTACCTACCCTACCTACCTACCCTACCTACCTACCCTACCTACCTACCCTACCTACCTACCCTACCTACCTACCCTACCTACCTACCCTACCTACCTACCCTACCTACCTACCCTACCTACCTACCTACCCTACCTACCTACCCTACCTACCTACCTACCCTACCTACCTACCTACCCTACCTACCTACCCTACCTACCTACCCTACCTACCTACCCTACCTACCTACCCTACCTACCTACCCTACCTACCTACCCTACCTACCTACCCTACCTACCTACCCTACCTACCTACCCTACCTACCTACCCTACCTACCTACCCTACCTACCTACCCTACCTACCTACCCTACCTACCTACCCTACCTACCTACCCTACCTACCTACCCTACCTACCTACCCTACCTACCTACCCTACCTACCTACCCTACCTACCTACCCTACCTACCTACCCTACCTACCTACCCTACCTACCTACCCTACCTACCTACCCTACCTACCTACCCTACCTACCTACCCTACCTACCTACCCTACCTACCTACCCTACCTACCTACCCTACCTACCTACCCTACCTACCTACCCTACCTACCTACCCTACCTACCTACCCTACCTACCTACCCTACCTACCTACCCTACCTACCTACCCTACCTACCTACCCTACCTACCTACCCTACCTACCTACCCTACCTACCTACCCTACCTACCTACCCTACCTACCTACCCTACCTACCTACCCTACCTACCTACCCTACCTACCTACCCTACCTACCTACCCTACCTACCTACCGAGATATCAAAAAAGCCGATCCACACAAAACGTATGAGAACGTGAATTTTCTTCATATTTTTTTTTTCGTTAGTTTTTCCATATTTTCTCACCGTTTAAACCTTCCCTGGACTACGACAAACATTTCAAAACCAAAATCAGCTAAATCGGCCGAGCCGTTCTCGAGTTTTAGTGAGACTAACGAACAGCAATTGATTTTTATAAATATAGATGTACTAGCTTCTGCCCTACCTACCTACCCTACCTACCTATCCTACCTACCTACCCTACCTACCTACCCTACCTACCTACCCTACCTACCTACCCTACCTACCTACCTACCCTACCTACCTACCCTACCTACCTACCCTACCTACCTACCCTACCTACCTACCCTACCTACCTACCCTACCTACCTACCCTACCTACCTACCCTACCTACCTACCCTACCTACCTACCCTACCTACCTACCCTACCTACCTACCTACCCTACCTACCTACCCTACCTACCTACCTACCCTACCTACCTACCTACCCTACCTACCTACCCTACCTACCTACCCTACCTACCTACCCTACCTACCTACCCTACCTACCTACCCTACCTACCTACCCTACCTACCTACCCTACCTACCTACCCTACCTACCTACCCTACCTACCTACCCTACCTACCTACCCTACCTACCTACCCTACCTACCTACCCTACCTACCTACCCTACCTACCTACCCTACCTACCTACCCTACCTACCTACCCTACCTACCTACCCTACCTACCTACCCTACCTACCTACCCTACCTACCTACCCTACCTACCTACCCTACCTACCTACCCTACCTACCTACCCTACCTACCTACCCTACCTACCTACCCTACCTACCTACCCTACCTACCTACCCTACCTACCTACCCTACCTACCTACCCTACCTACCTACCCTACCTACCTACCCTACCTACCTACCCTACCTACCTACCCTACCTACCTACCCTACCTACCTACCCTACCTACCTACCCTACCTACCTACCGAGATATCAAAAAAGCCGATCCACACAAAACGTATGAGAACGTGAATTTTCTTCATATTTTTTTTTTCGTTAGTTTTTCCATATTTTCTCACCGTTTAAACCTTCCCTGGACTATGACAAACATTTCAAAACCAAAATCAGCTAAATCGGCCGAGCCGTTCTCGAGTTTTAGTGAGACTAACGAACAGCAATTGATTTTTATAAATATAGATGTACTAGCTTCTGCCCGCGACTGCGTCTGCGTGGACTTCAGAATTAACCGGGACCCCAGGATCATGTCATGTGTTAATCCAGGTTCCAAACTAGCTGTGTGCCAAATTTCATCCAAATCTGTTCAGCTGTTTTTGCGAGATTGAGTAACAAACATCCAAACATACAAACTTTAGCATTTATAATATTAGTAGGATTAGAAAATAAAAGGTAAGTAAATAAAACACCATAAAACATGAACTCCCATTAAAATGCCAATTTACGATAGCTTCCCCCATAGCAAACAATATCATCTCCACTTCACAAAACATTGACACAGCAATGCTACTCACAAATTATGCACATTCTATGCGCACACGCACGCAGTACCAACGACCGGTGACTCAACGCCGCTTCCGAGCGTTGTTAGACTGATTGGCACGTTGAATAAGTGCAGTAAAACGTAGTAGGAGAAATGCATGCTGTTGTGTGTTGTGCTGTATTATTAAATGAGCAATATTTATATATATTATGTCACCGTAAGATTGTGAGAACCGTTATTTCCGTTAGATTATAAACTGTCAAAAAATTGTGAACTGGGTAAAATGGGTTAGGTTAGGTTAGAACTGTGACCAACAGCGCACGAGCCGAGCGAGCGAAGCGAGCGGTGGTGACGCGGTAGCGGCCGGCGAGCGCTACTTCGAAGTTGCTCGCAGCCAAGCAGGCTATTTAATATTAGCGCAAGGTGCGTTACGTCGCAAGCAAGTTTGATACCAGTTCACAATTTGTCGGTTTCCCATGGAAAGATTATAAACTAGCGAAAAATAATGCGTTCAATTATTAATGGTTCGTTCCAGTTCACAATTTTTCGACAGTTTATAATTTAACGGAAATAATACCGATAGATTATAAACTAACGAAGTTCATAATTATATGATAACATATACACGTTGTAATAACGTTCTCGAAAACGGCTTTAACGGTTTCGATTAAAGTCTCAATATAGGGGTTTACGGGGGCGATAAATCAATCTAGCTAGGTCTCATATCTGGGAAAATTAGTTTTCTCCGTATTTTCACCCAAGCAGAGCTCGGTCGCCCATAGTTTAGAACAAGATGGCTACCTTAGAATAATGACATGGCAGCATGGAATTAGTAAGTACCTACTATCATGGCAGCATGGAATTAGTAAGTACCTATTATAATGGCAGCATGGAATTAGTAGCTACTATCCTATATTATTATGAGCATTCTCTATTTTCACCAGAGCAGAGCTCGGTCGCCCAGGTACTTGTAGTAATAAGACTAATTTTATTTATTTTTGTTTAAAGGTGATGAAGAATTAGATGCAACGGATCAACTGATAGAAAATGGTTGCCACTTATCATCATCAACATCGTCGTTAATAGCACGGCACCCGATTGAGCTGAAATTTTGCATGCATACGTAAAGCCTCGTGCAGACTGGCGCAATGCAACTCTAACAAAACAATTTCTAAGAAAACTTCACGGTAAAACAATTACCGGTCTTGCGTCGCGCTAGTCTGCACGAAGCTTAAATCAGATGACAATGTAATATTCTTATGACATGGAGCTGATCTGATGATGCAGCCGGAAGGTGGCAATCGGGAGCTATGTAATAAAACGACGCAACCGCATAGAGTTTGGGCTCGTTTGATTCTCTTGAAAAGGACTCTGGTCAAAAGAAAAACAACCGACTTCCAAAAAAAACACTACAAAGTGAAAAATAACTTTAATTTCGGAAGTCGGTGGGAAAATGTGGATTGCAATTTCGGAATCGGTTTTTACTCCACAAACAATGACCACCTCCTCGTGAATAGCCCAATTACGAGTCTTATGGACATTATATCCTCGCGGTTTAACAAGACATTGTGGTCGGCGCAACAGCGGAAGCCATTTTACAGTAATTTACTCCTCATGAGAGCACGTTAAGACATCGATTGAGGATATTATAGTAAATAAACTGGTTTTAAGGCAGGTAAAGGGTTTTTTGCTAGGTAACAGGACAAGCTAGTCTAGTGGTTGGTTGGCGTATGGAGACTATTGGTGACTGTTCAGTGTCCAAGTAACCATATCGCTTTATATAAGTAAAGGTACAAGTCTGTAGCCGGCCTGAAGGCAGTAGCGTCAGGCGGCGCGGCGGCGACATTTTGGTTTCTATCTGGTTTCTATGAAATCGAATTGAATTTCTATGAAGTGAATTGTACCTTTAGTACAATTCCGTAGGCGACTTCGAAGAAATTCACGGTAGAAAAATTACCGGTGTCGCGCGACGAGTCTGCACGAGCCTTTAAAGCTTTTAAAACAATGTAACTATCCCTATTTATCCAATAGACTTTAGAAATGAAGCCTCGAGTATTAATTTTCGTATATTTAACACCAATATTTATTATATCTATCTGCCTAGCTTTTACTCAAATATGTTGGGGCCGGCTTCACCAACATCAATAATTATTCTTGTATTTTATTAATACTTAATTATTTTCAACTTAATTTTCTATCATGTTGCACAACAAATTTTTGTCTCTACATCACATTAAAGAAGTAGCCGCAATATTCAAATGTTTTCCTTACCAAGCAGCACACAATACCCCTGGGAACAGAACCCATATCCTCAAACACATGTACGCAAACGATTCATCACAACATTGCAATTTGCAACGTAAATAAATCGTGACGTAACTACGTTCAATAAACTCTCAACCATTTGTTCTAACCGCAAAAGGATGCGCCACACTAAGCATGAATTACCAACTCATTGAGAAATATGTTAAGTTTTCATATTTATAACTTGTGGTCGTAGTTATGTCCTTGATAAATAAAGCAGAAACTATTCCCAATTAAATGCATTTAAATTAAAACAGGTACTCACTCCCCTGCACTTACTGCCTGGCAAGTATGGATATTCTGGATATTCAATGCAGCAATTCGGCATAGTATCTAAGTTGTTATTCTAGTAAGTCGAACTAAATAGTTAAGTCTGGTTGTAAAAGTTCAGCTTCAAATAATGTCTGAAACAATTTGGATGTTGACTAACTGGGAAACGCGTCATGACTTTCCACCCTCTTCCACCCTTGAAACTCGAAAGCGTATAATTATGTATCGGCCATCGCGACTGACTTACACGCAGCCGGGGTCTCTCGCTTACATAGTCACACTGACATCCAGACATGGAATTAGTAAGTACTACTGTACTAGTTTTATATACACATTGACATTGTTGAAATTTATATTCAAAATAAAATGATTACTTTGTAAAGTATTATATTATTTAAATTATTGTGAATGTGAGGACTATGTGGATGTTATTATAATTTCTCAGCTAGTGGGGCAGTTTGAGTAGTTTATGTGGCCTACCCAAATATACTTTCTTTGATATTTACTGACAAATGCTTGCACTGCCTGGACAGGTCCACTCAAATCTGTGTGGTTCTTTCCTCAAAAGACCATTTCAGACACTAATCTACATGGTCTTCATATGGCCTGACCAAGATTATGTCTGGACTTTAAAAGAGACTGCGACCTCTGAGTTTATTTCGGCCTTTCTTCTCAGAGTAGTCAGATAGGAAACGCCGAAACTAGCTCTTCTTTTTTTAATATGACGTGTAAAAGTGATTCCGATATCCTATTTACAGAATAAACAATTTCATTTAATTTAACTTAATTACACTATAAGCAATTAGGCATCCAGGTAAAGCCTGCGAAACCAAACTTAACACACGCATCAGGGAACTATGGCTGTTCAAATAGATACCGTGACATAATTAGAGAGACATTAGAGATAAAAAAAACTTTTTACAAAAAAAAAACAATCGACTTAAAAAAAAAAACACTACAAAGTGAAAAATAATTTTAATTTCGGAAGTCGGTGTCTTTGGTTTTGAATTTTCGTTCTTTGTCACCGACTTCCGAAATTAAAGTTATTTTTCACTTTGTAGTGTTTTTTTTTTTGAAATCGGTTGTTTTTTTTTTTTGTAAAAAGTTTTTATTTTTCAAGTTTTAGTTGTGGTACCTACCCCACACAAATTCGAATACCACTACCTGCTATGTAAATAACAGTGACAAGAAGTTATCATATCATCTACATACTAAGTGGGAAAAAATACGTATAATTGAAGCTAACTCAAAAACTACCCAAGCAAAGTTAATAAAATTTATATGGGACCACCTCTGAAGTATGATCTACCAAACAAAAAAAGAATCATCAAAATCTATTCATAATTGGCGGAGTAATCGCGTAACAAACATACAAAAAAAAAAAAAAAAAAACAGACGAATTGAGAACCACCTCCTTTTGGAAGTCGGTTAAAAAGCAAGTGCAATTTACCTCCTTGGTCCACGGGCCTTTGACTAGTTCAGGGTTGACGACTTTGCACCACCGCTGTTGGCACTGGACGTCGGATCGGTCGGCAAACTCGGCCGATATCAGGTCCCAGTTCTCGTTGAACATCTTAACGTATGCTTTCAATTTTTTGTCCTGGAAAAAAATAGTTTTGCATTAGAAAGAGCTGGGGTGGTTCAATAAGTCGTCTAACGGCCGAACCCAATAACCTATCTATCACCGGTTTTGGCACACTCTGGAGTCAGAAAAACCTATCTATCAAGTTCAAGTTATTTATTTCATAACAAAAATACATTTGTGTCGAAATGTCTGCACAGTAAGTACACAAAAGAAACAACATAAACATTACAATTATTTACAATACCAATACTAATATCTATGGTTTTAACGTCCCAATAATCTTTCAGAGAATAAGGACCTTATGGAATTGTGGGACGATATTCAATAGCAATCTGTCTTTTACTAAAAATAGGTTATTGGGCTTGGCCCTAAGTCGGAAGATGTTCTAATCGTAATATATTATTCTAATATCACATAAGGAAGGTTTTTAAATCATTGAGAAGAATGCACGAATAAATCAATATAAGAGGCTTCTTAGTGATATAATGGTCTTATTAGTCTTAAATCCCGGAACAGGACAAAGGGCTTTACGATGATCAAAAGACCACTTCATGCTCATTGGGAAAACTATATATTTGTCCCATTTCTAGGACCTCATAGGACCCTTGTGTATAGCGTTTTCCGTACTAGTCTAGTAGAACACCGCCTTTAGTACACTAATGCTTACCACTATTCATGTTTATTTGTCATCGTCGACGTTTACGTCTTAGAACTAAAGACGCTAGTTCTCTTCGGAAATGGGGAAACTATTTACTATCCATTAATTCCAGTATCTCCTCCTTCGTCTACCGTCCCCTATTAAGCTAAGCGATGCTGAGACGCAGGTCCACGTAGCGCAGGGCAAAGCAGATTTTATAATGCATGAACGTATTGACAGCTGCGTACGCTGCGGTGCAGGCCCGTGCGACACAGACATGTATCTGACCTGCTCTGCGTCTCGTTGTAGAGCCGGCACAGATATCTGCGCGACGCGTGCAGTGTGTCACTTGTTTTTTTCCCACTGATTCATAATTTTGTTTCAATGACAGATTCTTTGTACTAGCTAGGACGCGAATGTGTCTGTGTAGCTATGTCGCAGCATGCGCTCGCGGCCTATGTCTACCTCGCATGCCCTACCCTGCAAAATCTGTACTGTGCTGTGCTGCGTCACCTGCGTCTCAGCATACGCTTAGCCTAAATATTGTTCCGCGACCCAGAGCTTTTAGTTGCAACGAATTGCTAAACTTATGGTGAGATCTTACTCTGTATTGGTAGTACAAATGCTGGCTTCTTCGTGCCCAAGATTGGGCAAAGCTTAATATTTGACATGCAAGTGGTTTTCTTACCTCCTCCTTCGTCCATCGTCCCCTGTTAATATTCTTCCGCGGCCCAGAGCTTTTGGTTGCAACCTGGACATCTTCGTAGGCCGCTGCCGAGTCCTCTGAGTATTCACTCGTCTCCGAATCATAGCCGCTACGTCTGTTGATAACGAGAAATGGGCGTTAAAATGAGTGGTGTTAGGGTTACAATTGATGGGATTTGGGAGTTTATTGGTTTGTCAGAGTTATAAACACCCAGTTAAGTCTTCTTTATGAAGGTAATTAACAGGATATTAACTTCCCCTCGCTTATCATTTGAGTTTCAGTTAAGTGCTGTCTTTTCAACGAAGATTTGTATGTTTCTTTTTGATATGTTTTATACACGGGGCGAGAAGTTAAATATGTTTTAAGATAACACAAAGATTTTTTTTAGTCTAATCTCTAAATAACGACCACGTTGTTTAAAGATATTGATGAACAGGAAGAGAAACTAAGGCCCGTATTACAGAGCCTCAGTCAAGGCTCAAGCGTTACTTAAAACTAGCTTGACCCAATCAAAAGGCTATAAACGAGTTTTACGTAATGCTTGAGTTTTAAGTGAGGTTCTGTAATACGGACCTAAGTAAGAATAAAACTATAGGTACAGACGCCAGCACATCAAGCTACCCGAAACTGTCAAATTTTCCTAATCAACTTTGAACCTTAATTTTCAGCGATAAAGTTGAAAATCTATTAAATAAATTTGACAGATTGTAGTAGCTTGAAGTGCTGGTGTCTGTACTAAGCAATGATGTTATAATACGTCATTGGTAGTACGTGGTTAGACGCAGATATATATGCCAGTGACCTTGAGTGGTTAGCTTGCGTGTTCTGTACTGAGCTCACGCAACGCATCTTACGTCCAGCCAGTAATAGGACTCGCCCATCAAGGAGCGCTGTCCCAAATAAGACGCATTATTAATAAATTATACATATAACAAAAAGTATTTTAATAAAACACGTACACTAAAAGATCAATACTTAAATTATCTTTAAAATGGTGAACGTTTCAGAAAAATACGCTTGATAGATTTTGCGTGATTCTCAGTTTTTTATTCGCGTTAGACCTAACTTTACAAATTAATTTCACTATGTAATATAAACATAACCTAAAATATTCATATGTTAAGTTATTAAGAAAATGCTCTTATTTAACATATATTTTTTCCAAGTCATTAACACTACTCGTTTAGACGTGATATTCAATATAAAATCATTAAAAGTCGGTTATAGTCGCCGTAAGTTAAATTATTTTCTGCGGTAGCAAATAAATGTTAGTAACCGAGGAAACACCATGTTTTTAACCTGTCATGAAATAACGTAAAGATGACGTTTTAAAAATCCGTAAGTAAGTAATTTAACGTAATGATAGCTACATTGCGTTAACAAAAAAAAAAAACTATTAAGTACCCTCATTTACATCAGCATACGAGTAACAAAGTAACAAAATCGTACTCCACGCTCCTCAAACAATTCATATCTCAAGACTTCACTTAGGTACTTAAGCATATTTTTTCTCTCTATTCCCTCGTCTTCGAAGTTTACAGAAGGATGTCCTTGTTTACTTTCAACCTTGCTTAGACACACACAAGTACCGTTGTGTACTAACTTGGAGATGGATGGTGGGTACTTGGGATAAAGCTGTATGTACTACATACCTACTATGTAGTTATTTAGTGTTAGCGAAAACTTGACTGTGAGTGAAGATGTGCTGCACTAAAGTTTTCGAACATTTCTAAACTAATAATAAAAAGAGAAAAAGATTTGATTTTTTGTATGTTTGCTTGTTATACTTTCACGCTAAAACGGCTGAACGGATTTGGATGAAATTTGGCACATGGGTAGACCTTGACCTGGATTAGGCTGATTTTTTATACCGATATTACCACGGAATCGAGGTTATGCGGGTGAAACCGCGGGGCGCAGCCAATAAAAATATCTCGTAATTATCTTCTAAGAAATATCTTACACAAACACAAATTAACATCATTTGAACCGTTCATTTAACTTATTGGAAGCTCTTTCATAATCATTTGCGGTCCTAACTGTACCATTTTAGAGTTCGAAGTAAACAAGCCACAAGGGCCACAACCACAATATGCCAAAAAAAAAAAACATTAAAACCAAGTCACGTCGAAAATTACCCATTTGTCAAAACATAGAATGCAAAATACATTATGCAGTTCACGGTGGCGCTGTTTACAAAGAAAAACTGTCAACAATATGTCAAAGTCCATACATTTATATTTAGTTCCATGTTTCGCCGCCTGCAGAGATATGGTGGTATTATGTACACAGATCCTGTTTTTATCCTCTGTCTAGTATTATGTTTGGATTACGTAATCTCCCGAATTGTCCCGGAGGCCTCGTTTGGGCAAACACATGATATTATTACTAGCTACGAGAACATTTTGATAGATAATTAAAATATAGTAATTATTGTGTCGGTTTTTTAGTGTCTTACGAGATAATGATAGTTTTGTTTGTCTGAAAGAGTATTTAGTCGAAATGTTAATACAAAATCTTTAACAAGTTTTTGAAAGAGAGTTCTTTATTCTTATAACCCGACTACGGCGGGGAGGGTTATGATTTTGACCGGTATGTGTGTGGGTATGTAATCTTCTAAACTACTCATCATAATTTGACAAATGAGGTATCGTTGGAAGCGTCTTAACGTCACATTAAATTGAATTATGTCGCCTCTAGAGGTCATAAAGTCATGAACAAATTTTTTTTTGCAACCATAGAAAGCAGCAATTGGAATGTAGCCATAGCGACCTCTGCGCTACCACCGACGATGCCGTGGAAGTGGCGAAATTTTGGGCCGATAAAATTTAATACACTGTTGTGCGGTGCCATCGACACGACGAAGAACAGAACACAAACATATATATTTCTACCAATGAAAGATTTTGAAAGTTCCTTTTACCTGTACATCTATTAATCTGGGGTTTTAGCAAGAACAAGAAAAATTTCACAAAATAATTTCTGCTTTTTGTCGAGTCTTCTAATGGAACTAGACACAGATTACTTCATTGCCGAACCACAGATGCAAAACAAAAAAAAGCCAAAGATACGAGAGCCAAAAATAAGTATGATGATCGACACTACATTTAATTAATTAAATATGTGTTATCTATCAGAGCATGTACCGAACAATTCTTAATGTATGTTAAAAATATTGTTATGTATATTTTGGTTACGATAAAAAGGAGTGTTGAGACGAAAATGTAAACATACAAGTTCATACTGTGTGGTCTTATTCGGGATTGCATTTCAAAACATTACCCTGTAGACGTAATAAGATGAAAAACTATTTATTTCTTTCTTTCTTTGAAGATAGTTTTAGTTTTTATCTTTACGGTAGGTATCATTGTAACTTCGCCGGAATAAAAAGACAGCTTATCAATCATTTTGAGGCAGATGATAAATTCTTTCTTGTTTTCTAAAGTAAAGTAACATTGGTGCCGATTCCCTTGTTCACAAACTAAACTAAATTTAAGTTCAGTGCATCTTTTTCTTTCTATTTCATTAAGAAAAGGACAGAAGATAAATTTTAGTTTAGTCCTGTCAAATTAATCAGCGCTTGACGTAAATTGACGTAATTTTAGTAGGCAAGTTTTTAATCACGTCTAAACTTGTATGGAGTAGTGACAGGCGCTGATTAATTTGACAGGACTAAACTAAAATTTATCTTCTGTCCTTTTCTTAATGAAATAGAAAGAAAAAGATGCACTGAACTTAAATTTAGTTTAGTTTGTGAACAAGGGAATCGGCACCATTGGCAGTTTCAAGATCATGATTTGGGGAAAAAGTCAAACAAAATCCAAAAAAACTCGATTTTGCACTTGTGCCGTGTCTCATCTAAGATGTGTGTCAGACGGTACAGTCAGTCAATAAATTACTATAGAAAAAGGTTTCAACTTTTTACGGGTATCATTTTGAACAACAGAAATGTATTTGCCACCCAAGAGAGTGAATATAAAATAAGAATTATAATCGTATTATCCATCTTGGATCGCGTATAAAACATGTTGCAACTTTTTTGTCGACACTACAATGTAGCTAGGAATTACTTCTCACTGTTCACATTATTTGTCGCGGGTTTTGACAAAAACACGGTTGGCGCCGGAATCCCCCGTAGGACACACAATAAAATTCGAAAAAATAAGCAGCCCTTGGAATTCCCCATCACAAAGAAACCAACTTTATTCCCCAAGCCATAAAATCTAGAATTGAAAGGAGTAGGTAGATCAGTTTCTTCGAAAAACGAGTTTCGTGTAGCTATAGAGAATACCTGTGTTAAGACGACTAATAATTCTTGAATCGGCATGTTTCGGCGAGGTAGAAAAACCTGCGTTCTTATTTATGCATACCGTGCTCGCCATCAGCTGATATGGAAACCAGTTTGTTCTCAGTTCTCATTCATTGCAAATAACATGGATGGAATAAGGAAACCGGAGCGAAGTCATTTGTTTTAAAGAATTTTATAAAGCGATCCATCTTGATCTTGGTTTTGGTTATATACATATTTATTTGATTTCATTTATAGTGTCTCGTGCTATCGTTTGGGAAGAAAAAGTGAAATCTTGAGATGGCGCCTTGATGGACGCCAATGTTGAAATCATGAACAATGTATAGATATACTCCACTTATATACCTACGTGTAAGTTTACCACACTTGAACAAATTTTGGTACAAAAGCATTGGAATTCCACAGGTATTTGTCATTAAAAGTATTCTCACGTAGAATTCGGCACAACAAAAAACACAAAGATAAACTTGTAAAACAAGAAACCTTACTCACACATTTATCATCACGACGAATTATAAAAACAACCTCCGACATCCAAAACCCCATTATTCACTTAGAAACATCACCACATAGTTCAAAAACATAATAAATTTACAAAACACCATTTATTTTAAGGTTATATACCCCAAAGTTCCCGCCAAAACGCACCCAACTCACATTTCGGGAACCCGACTCACGCGCATCGAATGCCGAAACAACACTGCTGAAGAAAAATTCTATTCGTACATGTTCCCACACACACACCATAAATATTCACAAACACACCCACATTGATCGCATACTCAGGACGTAATAAGGGTGTGGGGAACAACAAAAACCCTATAAGGGACGCGGCAATTCCGATGAAGGAGATAGCAAATACGAGAAATAATGATAAAGACAAGGATGGAAAATCAGGTATAGAAATCATTACCCCGCAGTGGGAATGTGACGCAACACAGGCAAAGGTAAGCAGGTGTAGGCTTGTAATAGAAAGGTACAAAGAAAAATTGATCTTTTTTATTGGATAGGTCAGCATAGTCGCCATAAAGTAAAATAATCACATGGTATTAAAATTCCCAAAGAAAAGGAAACAGGGTGATACTCGTATTTCAAAACCTTAGGCAATGAAGCAAATATATTACAACATTCATGGCACACTAAGTGCTTTGTAACCTTTAGGATTAAATTCTAGTCAAGAAGGCATTTCTTCCTTGCTTTTACATCGACTGTACACACGGCTACACATTAAAAGCTGACCTCACATTGTACGGAAATTCTATACAATGTGAGATCAGCATAAACTGGAAATGTATAGCTTGATGTGTAGCCGTGTGTACACTTGTACAGTATACAGCAAAGGACACGAAAATCAATCTTTGTATGAAATTATTCAACCTGAAAAAAAGGACCAGTCTTAACAGTCATGAAGAGATCACAACAATTTCATAAGACGAAACGAAACACAAAATGAAAATAATTTCGCTAACCCAACATACTCGTACAATGTTGCACAAATTCGGGAAATCGGGACACTCAAACGAAACCACATGTTTTGGACGAACGGCACTTTCGATTGCAACAAAAAATGTTCAAACAAGAGGGTAGAAACGTGTGCCGGATGCTAAACTAATTTTGGATAACGGGGACTCTGTTTTTGCAGGGATGGGTGTTGCGAATATGGAACATGATTTTGAAGCAACGGCAGTTATCCATAACTTATGCAAGTATGTCTCTGGCCCGAGTCTTATCTTGAATTTACGTATTACCGTGAATCCTTCTAAAATTCAAGCTTTTACAAGACCAATAAACTCGTAACTAGGCACAAGATTTTACGAGAAAATGAGGAGGAAAGCCTTTCTGCTATTTTGAATCAGAAAGGATATTGAAAACTTGAAAAATATATGTAATTATCTATCACCCAATCCAAGCGGTCCACAGTGCAGAAGATCGTATAGCTTGAAGACGCGTCGCGTTGTGGTCGCGATTCTCAGCATTGAGGGAACGACGAAAAAGAAGAATCAATGTTTACCAAATTCCATTTTCACAATTTCATTGACTCGCAATCGTTTCCGACAAGCTTTGTCAATTACTCGTAAACTGTTTGATCAGACGTCTGCTATTTCGTCCAAATATTAGTTTAAATTAATAGGCGCTATCTACATTACTTCCGCAGCCACACAATGATAAGAATACTGTGAATGCACTATGTGATCATATTTAATGTAAGGGCAATGTCAGATACGAATTTATGTAATCAGATATACTTGATAAGGAAGACGTTTCACATTAGTATCGTTTCTGTGAATTGTTGAGTTTCGTTTTCGTTATCCATTCATCTAGAATTTGAGACCATTGATAACTTGCGAATACGAGAATTAGGTTCGTCTACGTTTCCGTCATCATTCATCATTATTATTTGCAGTGGTAGCTTCTTGCTTTTATTAGCCTTTCCTTCTCCTTTCTTTGCTATTCTACCTAGATCAGTATCTATTGCATCTAAATCCGATATGGTATCCCTTTCAGATGATCTATTATGTTACTATAGCTACTAACGTGGCGCTTTCAACTTCTACCCTCAATCAAACGTTTTGGACTAGACACTAGAACCTAAATTATTTGTTACATCGAAATTACTACGGAAATGTCATAATTAAACGACAATAGAAAGGCTATTGAGGGCAATAATAATTATTATTAATAACTTCCACAATCTTAGATCACATTTTAATCACATATGGGGCATAACTAATTTAAATGAGGAAGTGGTAGCCATTTTGTGTCGTCATTTCACCTGTCCAGTCGTGACCACCCCCTGATGTACATTTGATTTCACGAACGATTATTTGGGGAAATGGAACAAAAAAGGGACCTGTAACCTTGTTAAAGTTAAATTATGTTCCTTACAGATTTCTATCGGAAGGTGCGTAGACAGTCCGTGAATCCGTAACTTTCGAATTGGCCTGTGGTTTCTTTAGGGTTGTGTTGACTTCACATTAATAATTGAGACTAATGATAGTCACAAACATTTCTAATTCTCGAGCTAGCTTGTCATCTACTTCTACTGATGTTAGTCTTAATTTGTAGTATGCAACAGTTGGCATGCACTGAAACTCATCAGCAAGATTAATGCCAAATTAAGTAATGACAACACGCAACTTAGTTGCAATGAAAATACACGTTTCAGCGTGGATAGTAATTAAGCTGTCTACTCCACCTCAATTCATGTCTACACCTACAAATTTTGCATGCTCTCAGATTACCTACTTCTTTATCAAGACCACCCACTTCCATTGACGCAAACCTAGATTCCATTCACGGCTACCAATTAACTACAAACCATTTCCTTTCATTCGAAACAAAAGCTTGGACATCGCCAATTTTGAAAGGGGAACAAGACATAAAAAATTGTCAAGGGGTTCCCTAAGGAAGCGTGCTGTTAACTCACGCATCGCCCGTGTTTCCTGTCCTCTGTCCCCTTCGGTGTGTTGTGTATGACCTGCTTATTAGCACTTCGGGTTACTCAAAACATTCTTAGTGCCCGTTAGAAATTTACAACTTCTTTACGTGGTCAATGACTTGTATTTGGGAATATTGCTTGCACGTGGCGTTGATTTAAGTTTAGTTTGTGAATGCACTGAATTCCATGGTAGGGAAATGTTTCTGTGTTATCGTTCTGGTCCAATTCCTCTTTATGAGCGGAAAGCAATAAGGACATGGCAAATCAAATGCCAACTTAGGAAAAAAAAAAAAAAAAGGACCTATAAGTTTCTATTTGGATCAAAGGACCAAAACTTTCGAAACAAATAGCAATCCCAGAAAAGCCAACTCTGAGCAACATAATAGGTAACCAGCATAGGTATCCGATATCAGTGGTAACTAACCTTATATAAAACGATTAAAACAGTAATTAATATTAATTACATTTGTACCTACTTCTGATTAAAATACTAATTAAATATTATACGGCACACAAGTAGAATTGATGGCAATGCTTCAAATAGAATGAACAAATGTTGCAGCTCATTCATAATTCATCTCGAATTACGAATGAGATTGCATCATAGGGTTTAAACAGATCCAAAGCCTTGGAATATCGATATCCTGTTAGGTTGATAAATAATGTGTGAAATTCAATCGATACTTAAACACTTCCTCTTCTTAGTACACGCGGTTCTAAAGGTTGATACTAAAAGAGTAGGTCAAGCTAAAATGAAACTGCAAGGACCAGAAATACTTACTTGGTTCTTTGAAAAAATAAGTCAATGTAGGGGTCAAAATTAAATACCACCGCACAGGAAATAACATACAAACACATACAAATGATTCAATTATAACTTATCGGTAAGTTTTAAACATTTCATAATATCGCTCATATAGGTCAAGCGATAAGCACAAAGTTATATCGGAAACATAATAAATGAAACCTAATCTGCTCTGGGGGCCTACCACAAGCTCATAAAGCAGTATTATTTTAATATTACTTCAGTGTGGGAAAGAGATGAAGCTCTACAGGACGTGTATAAATTCATCTCTTTCTCCCACTGAAGTAATATTAAAATAATACTGCTTTTGAGCTGGTGGTAGGCCCCCTGATCTGGGCATGAAATCGAAAATAAATTAAACATTTGTTTTTGTTAAGAAACGCATTAAATGAAAGAGAACATGTAAGCTGAACTAACCAATGAGGCAGGAAAGCGAGCCTATCAAAATTTAATGTAATTTTGAAATTATCTGGTTAAATTGGTGCCCGAAAGAAATAGTACTCAAATTGTCGTGAAATATCCCTATGGCGAAAATGAGGGATCACTTTCGTGTTTTTTATGAAGCCTTTGAGAAAAACGATACAAAGCTTTTTTAAAGAGTTCCCCAACTCATCAATCTGAAAGTGCATGATATCAACTTCGAACTATCCCGTGGGAAGTAATGCACGATAAACCTTATAATCCTTAATGGCGCCAAAAGTCTAGACATGTACTAAGAATGTTTTTTCAGGTCATTCATGTGATTGAATGAGCATATTTTATAAACACAGTCGTAAAATTTATAAATGTGATGACGTGACGGGTATGAGCCAAGGGACCAATATTTTAGCCCATGGTAGCAAATTCTGAGATGATTATATTAAAGGCATTCACACTGTTTAAAGAAAGGACAAAACGAAGTAGTAGCAGACTAACTGTTGAAAGACCGTTAAAAGACAAACAAAGTAAGATTCTAGAACCCCAAGATGCAGAAGGCGAACAGAAGTTTTCACGAAAATTATGAGTACTTTTGTCATGCATTGCAAGTGAAGTTTTCAAGAAAATTATGAGTGCTTTTATCATGCATTGCAAGTATTGCAACAGACTGAGGTAATTCATTGAAGTGCCGAGACTTGCCCAATTAAATCAGGTGACAAACGATTGTCACCAACATTAATTCCCAAAAGCAAGACTGACTGATTGGATAAAAGAATAAAGCTGTCAAAGACAGTAAGACTAGAGTAGGATCAGTACTTAAATCGCATGCAACACCTATTAACTAAATTAGTAAATTACTTTATTAACAGGAACACGCCACTCATCGTTAACAAAGAAATCTTTTCATTTGCTAACGCGAGCATTTAAGTAATACTATCAATGAGAGAATTCGAAAATGCTAGTTCACATATGTCTCCTCTACTTCGTTTTCCCATGAAGACAATTAAAACAACAACATAATTTTTTCCATATCAGATTTATATTCTAGTTCAGCATCGTTTCTTCGAAGTCAATAGGTTTGCATTACAAATGACGTCTCTCCCACAATTAAGGCAAAGCTGTAAAGAGTCGAGTTTGCAGTAAAAATAATTAAGATAAACACTGGCTGGCTCTTATTACGTCTTGAATAAGATGCCTTGTTGACATGTGCATTCAACGTGGAATGGTGAATGAGTGACTCATGCGCTACAATTTGTAGATAAAGTAAGGAATGTTTATTGAAGACACAACGTGTGGTTACATTATTTAAAATGATAAATGTCGGCGAATATGCATAACCTGTATTCCTAGTTGAAATATTTATATATGTGGCAAAAAAAGGAAAAGATGTTTCAAAAATGGTATTTAGAATGGCATTTTACATAGTTTCACCCTCGCACAAGCCACGCCAGCCTTAGGTTAATTAGATTGCACGATAATGGACTGTATGACGCACTAGCGTCCATATCAAAATCCATAATTAAACTTTCACATCCTTCAATAAAACACAAGTTAGAAAAATCATGAACAAGAAACACAAGGACCATAAAAACTCCTTTCGAGAGACCCTAAATCTCCATGTTGTTTTTGCTCAGCAATATGACACCGGAATCTGTGCCGATGAGAACTGAGAAAGTCGATTCGATGTGGTGGCCCACTGCGTAATTTAATCCAGAGCAATCAAGAGGAATTAATTTGTCGTCCTTTAGATTAATGGCGAAAAAAGCTTGACAACGCTAAGGAAACTAGATGCATTACAAGAAGATAAAGTGAACAATAAATAACATTTGGAAAAGACTATCATCATAATCATCATCATCTGCCTAGCCGTTTCCCATTGTTGGGTTGGCTTCCAGTCTAACCGGATGCAGCTGAATACCAGTATTTTACTTGGAGCAACTGCCTATCTGACCATTCAGGAAAATCTACCGATGGTCCTGAATTTGAGCTGTTACTATGCAATGCCATATGAATAAGGAAAAAGCACCAATTGCAGTTTTATATACTTAATACCGCAAAAAATGATTCACTTTTCCTTGTCCGGAAATTCCTTACATTATAACAATAAAGCAAAGATAGTTTCCAGTTTCATTTTTAAAACAAGGAGGAGGAAAGGACCTCCTACCTAAAGAAATGAATATATTTTCCGCACTCACGGACTTAGCTAGATTTACATTCATGTTATGAAATACTTTAGGCAACAACCTCATTTCAAATAATACTTAGTCAAATATGAACGGCAGTGATTTAGTTTTAAAATAAACTTTAATTATAATATTTACAGATGGAATGCTTACGAACTATTGGTACATATTTAATAAAAAAGGTTAATCTAAAAAAAACATATTTCTGGAATGGTCCACCAGACCACTTCAGATAAACGTTAACACATATGTTAGAAAAAGGTAAAGTGTTCGAAAGAAATGCATAATAAATAACTGCAATCGGCATGGCTATTGAACTAAATAATTAATACAAGAGGTGAGAAACAGAGTGTCGAGTGCTTTACTACTATTGGACTTGATGCCTGGTATGCATAACTACTTATGTAGATCATCATCATACAACATTACTTTTGTCCCCGAGATTAAAATTCAGCGATATTTACTCAAGTGTTCTTACCATTGAACCGCCATGAGAGACAGACAAACGAGCTGACCCAAATGAATGATTGCCTATTCAGTGGCCGCTATTTTCTATTTAGAGTCATAGCAGAATGGATGGGTCTTTTATTATTTAAACACCCCTTCGCGAAATTAATGCTAGGTTGATACGTTCTCACACTGTCTGGATATAAATTGGTTTGTCCGCTGGTTTATGAGAACATAAAACTTGAGGTTTATTGCAAGTAAGCATGATGTAGTGACTAGTGAAATCAAAAATTTGGAATTAAAGATGGGGGAGTTAAAGTCTTCTACCATTCCAGAGAAACGAAATTGGAGTAATTCAGGTTGATTAAGATACAAATGTATCCTGAAGCATACAGATTTAATTGAAACGCCACACATTTGCTTTCTCACTTAGCTCGTAAACTACAAACATGACCGGCATCTTCCTGAACTAGAGGTCTTCATCATGAACATTGAACAAGTCAAAGCTACTGTAGTTGAAAGCTTCGCAAGCATAGAAACACATTTAGATGAAGTTCTGGGATCTATTATTGGAGCAGACACAGATCTAATTGATACGCCCTATATCAGCAACGTGACATTGACCGAAATACTCATCAAGTTTGTCGCTCAGAAAGGCTCAAATGAAAGAATCCTTTTTAAAGATGCTATGACCTTGCAGCTTTTATTAAACAGACACCACCTATAATTTACCCACAGCTCATTCTGATCTCACCCTTGAGAATCTATTTAATCTCCGCACAATACGTAGAACACCTGAACTAAGATAGATTCCCTCCAAAATCATAGGCAGGGGTTAGAAACAGGTTCTTAGCCTTTACAAAGTAGATAAATAGACATTAGAAGAAAGGATGGCTCGCTACGATTATACAAAGGACGATAGACCAACTTTGAAGGGGATGTATGCGAAAACAGAAACCCTTGTCTATTTTAGTGTACTTTCTCACGCAATGGACAAAGGTCTTGCGTGGTCATGCGCGATTCATCATATTTATTGTGTTAGTCCGACTCCGTACCTATTTCAGTCTTATCGGGGACAGTATATTCTTGTAATTAACTAGTGTTTGTTTTAAATAAATAAGTTTTTAAAGGTTACTCCAAATTAGTCGGAAGTCCTTGCGGTTTTTTCTTTCATATCTGAACTATTTTTGCACACATTAGCGCCGCCTAAAGCAAATAAAATGTTGATAAGCCCCGTTACGAAATTACAACAAAAACATCTTTTCCTTACAAAATCTGGAAGCGACTTCCGACTTGCTAGTTAAATAGAGGGGGACTTTTTCATACCTATCGTGATGTGTCAAAGGCAACAGCCGTACAGCCATATGCCGCGGATGACACATTTAAAACATATGTGAACTTTTTGCTGAACTCGTCCACATTTAGCGTCTGTTTGTCGATCGTCTCAATTTTAGCAATAAATTGATAAGAATTAATTGCGTTAGACGTATGAAAACATGGAGATTCATTATCTGTATTTTTTTTTCTTTTGAGATTAGGCTTCTATTTGGTACTTTAAAAAGATGGTACTGCCTTTAAACCATAACCATTTTTTATGGAATTAAGACTTCACAAAGTAAGGACCACTTAGAAAATATACCAGAATAAATACACTTAGAAAAACTCAAGCACACAGTTCGTAATTCCATGGTAAATGGAAATGCCTTTAATAATCTAAAAATGAAAATAACTACCAAAGCTAAAAAACGAAGTAAACTAAGTACGATAATTAAATTCAGTTATACATAGATGACATTAGGACCCATACGAGGGGTGCGTACAAAAGGACCAGCTGCTACCTTTGAAAACGATTAGCATCAATACATGTTGCAACATGTATGAAATTACTTGAGGCTCCTAAGTTAAGGAGTTCGATAGAATCTTTATATTGTGTAATGATTTAATGAATGATACTTGGACACTTGGCTTTGAATTTCGTTCTCAGGATTACTGTTCAGGCGTTGAAAAAGATGCAAGTTAACTGAAATTTATAGATCCGTTTGCGAATGGAACAGATTAAGATGAAGCGACAATGCTGAGTAATCGAATAGGTTGGAGGAATTTAAAACCTTGTGGAATGAAAAATAGAAATAGCAGACTTAAATGTGTCCTGTTATAAAGCTGCAACTTGGTCGATTAGCATAGTTTTGCAGTGCATAATCTAATGTTAATGGAGTTGAAATGGTTTATAGTGTCGGAAAATAACTATGAATCGAATAAGATTGAGAACTTCAGAAACTCATAATGGCAAAATTTCCATGGCTATGATGGAATTGTGGGGGCATCTACATCGCCACATGTGAACTATACATTAAAGACCTGGCGTCACACAAATCCTGCATGGCGCAATTAGCGTATAGCGCGAACACCAATACATACAAATAACTTCCCCGACATCAATCGTTTGGCAGTTGCCCACCAGACACGACACGTGTAGAGGATGAGTGAACTTTACACCCTGTTCCTCATATCTCTAAAGAATTACCACCAGATTTAGTCGCCAAACCAGATTCTAGGTTCTAAAATTGAATAGAATTTCGGAATAACATATTAACTCAGTGACCCCAGAAAAAATCAGCTGTACAAAACGGTCAACATTTTCGGCCTGCCTGCCCTACGTATTGTTGAAAGCACAAAGGTTCAAGGGTGTTCACCTGGCCACCCCCTAAGATTAATGTCTTAAGACAGTACAATGGCTCGCCCCCGCGCACATGGCCTGACATTTCTACCCTGACTTGTTTTTTTTCTACTTCCTCCCTTATTATATCGTCTTACAATAATTACGCACGCGCCCTAAAGGTGTTTAGAGAAAGCGTTAATGAACCATTTATTTATACGTATTTTTTTAATAAATATTGACCTTTTTTGTAGAGGAGTTTTTTGTGAAATGTCGCGTGCTTAGGAAACGTGCAGTTCTGTTAATGTTCTTTTGTGCTTTGAAATCGGAAGTTAGAGTTACTGTTGCGGGAAAAATTTGGTGTTTTTACTTGTATCCGAAAGCTTAGGAAAGCAATGAACACGGGTTTGAGTAACAAATAAAACTCAGAACTCAATAAAACTCAATATTATATCAGACAGATGATTTACGGCGAAACCTTAGAAATAATGAATCTTTCGTTATTTCGTGATTGCTTGCTCCAAAAAACACATAAAACGATGAAATATGAAGTTCCTCATACAACTAATAAAGGTTAAAGGATTTTTAAAGGCGGTGGTACCATAATAAAGTTTAGAATTACACTAATCGCAGATATTGAACATTTCGCTGCAGCGCAATAAAAATAAATGATGCATAAAAAGACAATAATACTAAAAGAATTTACAGAGAGCCCTGATAATGGCTTCATTTCGATCAAAACAGGTCTGAACCTTCACATATTTTCTTATTATTTCGACAAAAACATCATCAGGAACTTTACTTTTATTTTTATCAAATAATTGCATGCCACTGACTTGTTGGCTGTTTTCCATATAAGGTTCCACAGGGACCAATCGAAACAATTGACCATTAGAGATGAGTTTCATCGTAAATCGATCATGGTCCTAGCACAGTGCTATTTTTCAAGATATCGTCACGGTTCCGATGAAGATGAGGCATGCAGACTCTAATGATAGCACAGACTGTAATATGAATGCAATTTGAGTCAGTGAATTTTTTACTGTGATACAAGATCCATCTGCTGACTGCTTGTAGAAATGTATGGCCAAGAAACGAGTACAAGAGTAATGATGGGCTTGGTTTATTTACAGTACAAATAATTTGACCATAAGTATTCAACATGTCAAAAATTGGTATTTATGACCGCGGAAACATAATGCAGCATTGTATTGACTCAACAAGATCTTAGCCCCGTCCAGTCTAGAATTATACCTGTCTTCATTTGCTGTTTTGTGAACTTCCTTTCATACAATTTTAATTTTTTTAAGTCTTCTCTTAGTATTTCCACATCATGGAATGCCACTTTAACAATTGCCTACCATTTTATAAGCAATAAGTACGTGTCAACATATATGAGAAACAGATTGCGCCCGGGCACTGGAAGACCGTATTATTGTATGAGGTCATTGTTCCTAGCCGTGCCTCTAAATTGCTACAGTTTATTACATTATTGCGGAGTTATGGGCTACGAAAATGGTGGTTGATTTATTTTTGTTCTAGCTTTAGTGGCGTTTGTATGTTCGTCATTTGTAGGAACTGTTTTAGTGTTAAGTCCTTAAATTCTCGCTTTGTCTGTAAAGGCGCTGATAAACTTGAGAATTCACTTGTAACAGAACATCGAGCATTCGCCGTTATTAAATTTGTCGAACTGAACAACGAACAGAGCCAAGCATAGAGCCAAACATCGCTACCAACATTTTCACGATCATACTAAGGAATGCTCTTCAAAAAAATATTCTTCACGAACATATCAGACGAACAATGACAGAATGGCTCGGCTCGGCAAAAAGCTCGCAGTAAATTTACTGTCATTTTGCTAGAATGCTCGCTAAAACGCTGGCTAGTATGCTTGCTAGAATGCTCGCTAAAACGCCCCCGTTTATTTGTCTGTAATGTAACATTCGCTAGAATGCTCATTACAAGTGAATGCTCAAATTTATCAGCATCTTAAGTGTTTAAGTTCATTCGCGAATAGTTGACAGGCAGGATTATAATAGTCAATTCCGACTCGTCCGAATTTAGGAGATGATTCTGTTGAAGTAGGTAAAGCAAAAAAACTTTTTACAAAAAAAAAAAACAACCGACTTAAAAAAAAAACACTACAAAGTGAAAAATAACTTTAATTTCGGAAGTCGGTGTCTTTGGTTTTGAATGTTCGTTCTTTGTCACCGACTTCCGAAATTAAGTTATTTTTGACTTTGTAGTGTTTTTTTGGAAGTCGGTTGTTTTCTTTTTTGTAAAAAGTTTTTATTTTTCACTTTTTAGTTGTGGTACCTACCCCACACAAATTCGAATACCACTACCTGCTATGTAAATAACAGTGACAGGAAGTTATCATATCATCTACATACTAAGTGGGGAAAAAATACGTATAATTGAAGCTAACTCAAAAACTACCCAAGCAAAGTTTATAAAATTTATATGGGACCACCTCTGAAGTATGATCTATCAAACAAAAAAAGAATCATCAAAATCTATTCATAATTGGCGGAGTAATCGCGTAACAAACATACAAAAAAAAAAAAAAAAAAAACATACAGACGAATTGAGAACCTCCTCCTTTTGGAAGTCGGTTAAAAACAAATCGATCTTACTTCAACACTATAGTCTTTCTCTTTCTAACTTCCTAACCTTTTAATATCCGAGCCCTCCCTTAACCACTTGATGAAATCCTTACTTTCTCATAGTGCCTGTACTATACTTTTAGCCTTGTGCAGGATCACACGTCTCACATAATACTAGTAAAACACACCTTCCAATATATATAAAGAAAAGGCTATAAACATATTATTGAAATCCTTAGAACGGTATTTATTTTAGTGTCCAACCTTAAACCCTAACAGGTTATGGGACCCAGAGTGCTTAGTCAAAGTGAGAACAAATAATATAAAAGTGAAATTAAAGGACACTAAATAATAAAAAAAAACTTTCTGTGCATCTATAATATAAAAATGAATCGCAAAATGTGTTGGTAAGCGCATAACTCAACAACGCCTAGACCAATTTGGCTAATTCTTTTTTTATTGTTTTCGTTATTTTCAGGACAAGGTTTTAGGTAGGGTAGGTAGGGTACATAGGGTAGGTAGGGTAGGTAGGGTAGGTAGGTAGGGTAGGTAGTAAGTGATACCCCAAACATTTATATGGCAAAACAACGTTTGCAGGGTCAGCTAGTTTACCAATATAAATAATAAACTTATTTAAGTGCGAGTGCTTAAAAACGGATCTAAAAGAAACATTAGACAATTTAATGGAGAAAAAATACAAAAGACGTAGATATATTTAGTAACCTGTTCCGCTTAGCTATTTCTAAAGAGCCATAAAATACTCCTGAAAGAAATCGACACGTGTTTCACCTCTCAACGAGGCATCCTCAGGATGACGATTCACTTGTCGCGAACCCGAATATGGCGTGTTGCCATACCGAGCGCTGAACGCAGACATCGCGTCGCGTTGTATTTGGGTTTGTGGCAAGTCAATCTTCATCCTGAAGATGCCTCGTTGTAAGGTGAAACACGTTTCGATTTCTTTCGGGAGTTTTTTATGGCTCTTTATAAATAGCTTAGTGGAACAGGTTACTAAATATATCTACGTCTATTGTATTTTACAATGGATTTCAGCAAGGTCACGCCTGAATCAATTAACTATCTTATTAAACAAGACTTACAATATTCGCATAAAAGTACAAAAAATAATAAGAAATCGAACAGCAAGTCAACGACCGAGTAGTAGTGATGGGAATTCGTTTTACTAAAGAATGCGGTCCCGGACCGTCTTGTTCCGCAAACCCATACAGGACTATACCTCTTTACTCAGACGGCAGGTGATACCGCCATCTGGCATGCCACGTGTCAACGAACGGCGAATTTACGATACCGATATCGATACCGATTCGCAATTATTATCGGGAGTCCGGGACGATTCCCGTAAAGTTCCCGCACGGGAGTTCTTTTTTGTTTTTTTATCGATTTTTAAATGACCTATTAGTTATCGGTTAGCTTTAGTTCGCAGTTGCTAATTATAAAGTAGTTTGTAAACATTTGTGGATGGACCTCCTCGAAGTTGGAGTATTTTGAGAGTATAGTGATGTAATTGACTGTATGTCAGGGATGGAACACAGTATTGATTTTTTGCAATGTTAAATATTTTTATCTCAAAATATAGACTAAATTGGCATACAAAATTGCATGCTTAATAGAGTTAAAAGTAAAACTTAAAACAAAGTCAAATGCAAAACTTAATACGTACACAACCTTCCAGTATAACCTGACCTCGCATTGTACCGAAATCCTACACAATGCGAAATCAGCATAAACTGGAAATGTGTAGCTTGATGTGTAGCCGTGTGTACTACCTACGTAGATACCCGTACAGTAATTTAAGGCGACGATAACCGACTTTTAATGATTTTCTACTGAAGATCACGTTTTTTAAACGAGTAGTGTTAATGATTGGGAAAAAATATATGTTAAATTAGAGAATTTTCTTAATAACTTAATATAGGAATATTTTAGATTATGTTTATATTACATAGTGAAATTAATTTGTAAAGTTATGTATAACGCGGATAAAAACTGATAATAACGTAAAATCTATCAAGCGTATTTTTCTAAAACCTTCACCATTTTAAAGATAAATAATTGGTGATATTTTAGTATACGTGTTTTATTATGTTTTATGTATAATAAAATAATAATGCGTGTAATTTGGGACAGCGCTCCTTGATGGGCAAGTCCTATTACTGGCTGGACGTACGACACGTTGCGTGAGCTCAGTACAGAACACGCAAGCTAACCACTCAAGGTCACTGGCATACTGGATTGACTTACAATCAGGCAGTTGTAGCCAGAGTGCCAAAGCTATCAAAAACATTACAGCACCACAAGTCGTACAACGCCATATGACAAAGATAACTATTTAAACAAAAAACGACACAAGTCATACCAAATATCGATTTTTGGTACGTGTATTCCCAATTCCGGGCGGGAGTGCGCTTACGCCATCTGCGACCCCCACGCACCGCGCAGCTGCGCTTGAGCATTCTGAGGGATGCGCGTAGCGGACCAATAACATACCAGAAACATAATGCCTTTTGGTACTGGATCAGTTAATGGAGAGTGATTAAAGTAGGGGTTGCTTTTGTGTATAATATTATGTTTATTTTATAGTGTTATCATTTCCCTTTGCCTTAGTTTCGGATGGTATAACAAATTGTTTGATGAGTTTAGAGTTTTATGTTGAGTATCTGTTTCCGATGTATGATGCGGATACGATTTAGATTGGAAACGGTGCGAAAGTATAATATAACATTGAACTAAAATGCATTCTTGGATTAGGATCCATCATAATTTCATGCCTGTTTTCCTCGAAGGTTTCAGGTGTACCTACCTATATAGTACACCCACATTTCGC
Source organism: Agrochola litura (assembly GCA_949152395.1). Classification (NCBI taxonomy): domain Eukaryota; kingdom Metazoa; phylum Arthropoda; class Insecta; order Lepidoptera; family Noctuidae; genus Agrochola; species Agrochola litura. Next base: position 12,793,835 of record OX424514.1, on the reverse strand, counting down.
CGGTTATGTTTAAGTTCCATGTAATAGGGGGCGAGCCAATAGCCAACGATCGGGCACAAATGCAGACACGGGCTACTGCAAAATTCCAGATGGAAAAACCCAATAACACTGCCCGACCTGGGAATCAAACGCAGGACAGTACAGCTCAACAGTAGCGCTTGCGACCACTAAACCATAGCGCAGTTTTTTGGAGGATAAGGATCCCTCTGACTAATAAGGTTGATCCAAGTGTTAGGCGAATTCTTAAGACAAATACTTAAGTTGTCAAGTTCCCGGAATTAACTTAACTATCCGTAATTTGAAGCTTATTTACATGCTCTAAAACCCTTTAGCAAAATGACCCATTTAGAGGGCAATGCACTTTCAAATTCTTAACAATAGTCTCCCTTTTAAACTAAAGGGGTGCTTATTAAAAAATCTTATTCTCGAAGTACCGAAACAGGTTTGGAGGTACATTTGTTATGGATAATCTCGGTAAGAAACGTGAGTCCTTACTAATGGATGAAAGAAACTTTTGTATTAATTGAAGGTAGATAAAGGATTTTGTAACTTTTTTTGTAAGGGGACGCTACCAATAGTTTTGAATAATGTGAAGATTTCTGTAAGATGAAGACCAAGATCGTTTCTAGTTGTTCGTGTCAAGATCAATTTTGTAAGCCTTTACCGAAAGAAAAAGATATTACATAAAGAATGACACCCACTATTAAATATAAGTTCATGTCGTGTACGGTGAATGTAATTCAATATTTTTCTCACAGCTTTAATGGTTCGATTTATCTAACCCAATTCTGGGGTTAAAATCCTACATGGGAACATCGGAAATTTAATAAACATGACGTCACCACATCTGCTTGTTCATCGTTTACAAATTTAGATTAAAAAGATCAGAAAGGACATGCACCAATGCTTTGGCCCCTTGTCCGAACCTATGCAAGCCCCCTGTTTTTTGACTCGTGGGAATATAGCGTTACCTGTAAAATAGGGTGGTTCGTCTACCCTTACATTAATTATAAGTGCAATAAATTACAATCAGTATTTTGATTCCATTCACGCGTGATTGGGTAATTCGATGCGGGAATTACATCGAATATATCAAATCTTATTGTTGGGTGCATAAAAAGTATGAATTATGAATGTGGATCAATAGATGCAGATCCCCCTGTTAATAAAAAGACTCGTTTTCATTATGAATATGCTTATAGACTGCGGCACATTTAAGGCAACCAACCAAATCTTAACTCCCAAATATTTAAACAAAAAAAACTTCCGTACAACACAAAGGTTACCAGAATCATTCCAATGATAAATGATGAAAGATACTATCAATAGGCAAATTGTGACCGAAAAAAACTTCAACAAAACCAGAATTAGTACAAGGTTCTGTTCAAGGTTATATTCTGCACCCTTATTGCGTAACACGGTTTCAATCTCAGTTTTGAAAGATATTTCTAATCCATCGCTTCATAGGTTTAATAAATTAGTCTGTTCAACAACGTAAATAACGCAATAAACGTGGCTGAACTGTTAAAATAAAAGAAAATGCAATCAATTATTATCATTTTATGTGTTACGCAATAACCCCGCTGGTTCTCATGTAGACACATCTTCGCAAATCATCAGAGCATGGCATGACCATGACTCACGAGTCACGAACAATATGGCGTTCACGCTCGATGATAACTAAACGATACCATTAAGTACTACTTAATTAGGAATGAATAAATAAGCAATGAGAACGATTATATGGTTGTTGGGTTTAAGCATGATCTTAATCAAGGGCGTGGGAAAGGGAATCTAAGTTAAATCTTGATTCTATTGGGGAAGCCCCACAGTGTGATTGCCATGGTAATAAATTAATAATGCTCTTCCGATTTCAAAGGCAGTATTTACTATAGAGAGAAGGATTATAAAATATATAATAATAATAAATCATATCCAAATCTTTGACGATTACTCAGTCAAGGGCATTTCGAAAAGCTCAGCAAACATAAATTCAAGACAAGAGAGTAAATATACGTAAGCCGTGCCTTGAAGATGCAGAACCAGCCAGAGAACCTGTTTCGTGATCTCGCCAAACATTTACGAAATCATCAAAATTGGTTCACGTATTTTCAAGAAAGATGCTTAACTAACATATTCACGCCTTTTAACAAACATCTTTTATTTCAAAGTAAGTAAAAACACTCATGAAGTGGATACTAAAGAAATAACCGACGGAACCGGTCTCCAAAATTATATCAGAGTTTAATTATAATATAAAATATGATGTAACATGCCGGAGGACCCATAAAATCGATTCGATCGACATATGGCAGACGGAAATAAAGGAATTGATAACTATTTAAAAACCCTCATGCACGATAATGGGAAACTAGGAATACTTTCCATAAAACAGTGAAATTATCTAAAACATAGGGGCCCCTTGAGAATTTCTCCACTGAACATAATACCCGCATTTGCAAGCACTTTTTACTGTTTAAGTTTATAGTTTGTGGTTTCGACAACTGCAAAATTATTAAGGAGTGGAAAACAACTCATAAAAGTGTAACTATTATTATCATTACTATGTAGTTGCTAACTCAGGTAGAAAAGACTTGTTTTCTAAAAGTACGATCATGAATCCTTTAGTTTTGCACTCCATAAATGATAAAGATACACTTGACAGCTGTAATAAATGTAACATATTTTAAGTACCCTCCCAATGAATGGTGCTTTAGCAGCATAAATTAATGGGACAACTGCTAAGGAAATAAGTCTTGAGAATCCTAAATAAAATAGAGAAGGTATTGCAGCCGACGACAACCGACATTGCCGGGATTTAAAAACGCATAAACGTAGTAAATGACGTAATAAGTGTTCTATTTCCTATTATCCAACCTTTTAAACAAACAAGTCTAACATAATTAAAGCACATTGATAATGTGTAGAATTTCCTGTAAAACACAGATAAATATAAAACAGTGACGAATATCCTGGACATAATTATAACAATGGCAAAGGGCACTGACGATATCAAAACGCACGCCATATTACTTGTACTGACGCACGTCCAAAAACTCGTCCATGAATTCAACATTTTTATTCTAAACAGGATTTTATTCTAAAAGAACATCAATAAGGAACTTTTTTTGGTTGTTTGTCTTTCACGGTTGGAGATTTTGAGACAAAAGCAAACTTTGACCAATATAGGGGTACTTGATAAACATCGTCGCTCTTCACAAACGACTACGAAGAAATTGTCTGACGCACCGTAGCAAAAACCTCATTTGAATAAACTCACGACGTTAAACATCTTCGGTGCATAAGTAATTCTGAACGCACCCGGCTTGAAGGCATAGCACGCGCCAGCGCGGGCGCAGCTTATCGAAACACCTACGCATCACTGGCATAAATCGATTCATTCATCCGTTGTGCACATAATCGATGTTTTTGCTGACCATGGTTTTATCGGAATAGCGAATGCAGTAAAAAAATTATGTATTTTTTGAGAATAATATAATTATGTTTCCGCTAAAAATGTTCTTCAGAACATTTTCGATTTTAATGTCAAACTTAAAATTATAAAAGTCATCCTTACAGTTATAGCTTTGATCGTAAAAGTATTGAACCGAATATTTTAAGATTTCAAGGCTCGTAAAATTTGGGGGCTGTCAATAAATTTCGATCTCGTTCCGCGATTCCGGGAACTTTTCGCAACTGTACTTATAGGGACCTTGATGAACTTTGACACATATACAAGACCGACCCATGTAACTTATTCATGAACGAAAAAAATCGTACAGTACTCGTCAACCATTGCGAATCTGTCTCGTGTATAACAAAAGACGGCTCGTACGAACTTTTGTTAAGACGGTCCCAAAAAAGAATAGCTCCCTCAATTTCTTGGTCTCCCCTCTTAAAGTATATACAATATTTCTTCTGACATCAAACCAGCTGGTCTATTCAATGTTTAAAACTTTAAAAAAACACGGCCTGTCTCCACGTGGTCGGAAATTCGACTGGTTCTTCATAGATATTATTAAAATGCTTGAATGGTGACTCAAAAGTTATTTTGCCACGACTATGGTAATAAATTATTCATCGTAAGTGTTCCTTGTAGCAATTTATTGATGTGTTATTACGTGAAAAAACGCCTTCCTAAAATGTCAACTTGGCAAAGCATCAGTAAAAACTTTACTGTCATGTTTAATAAACTCATAAAGAGTACATACATAATGTGTGTCCTAGCATTAGATGCAGTTGCGATCGTGTGAAAGTAAAGTCCTACACTCACCCCAATTACTTTAGTATTCATAGAAAAGTCACGTTAGATAAGGCTGGACGGCTCACTTATCGATACTTTATTGATATTGATGATGATCATTAAACGCATACTATAAACATTAAACTTGATTAAAGGAAATTTTTGGTCTGTAACCAAGGAAGATATAGCAAAAAGGCTTTATGAGAATTTGGACACATAGTTTATCCAAAAATGTGTGGTTCCTAAAAATATGCTTTGCATTCGAATTCTACCCGCGAAGAAGGCACAGACCAAATGATTACAATAAGTACTGACTATAACTAACAAAATTATAGCGCTTTTATAACAGTCGGTGATAGTTTTAACTTCAGTCGTATTTAAATTGCTTGGGGTCACTTTCTCATGGAGTCCACAGCTATTTTATAGCCCGTATTACTCATAAAGATAGTTACAGCAAGCAATAAAACAAAAAAGAACAACCATAAAATTCAAACCACCCAACAGGACGCAAATAACTAAATACTTTTTTAAAATAAAAACAGAAGTAAGCGCAAAGATCAAAAGTCGCAAGCGCATTTTATCGATAAGCGAGGGACGTCACTTACTCGCACCTTGCTTGCCATCTGCCGCGATGCACGTGAGGCAATTAAGGCCATCGGTTCTTTGGGGGTGCCACCCTCGGTACAATGGTCGTTTACCTCAGTACGGAGGGGTTGCAACCTGGTCAATGCACCAGGTTCATTGTTTGGTGTTTAGACTCCCACGGCAGACAAAGAGGGCAACGCGGTAGAAATTTCGACCCTCTTAGAGCTGTTGTGTAAGGTGGTGAGATTTTGAGGACTGAACTGAGACAAGAAAGGTATTTAGATATTGAATCCATAAAATTATATATCGATCCTAGTCAAGAGTACAGAATATATTCATAGAGCTTTTGTCCTATGTTTGAAACAACGACTAGAAGTAAAATTTTGGAATGGAATTTAGATTAAACTTTTAGAGTTACTCGTATCACCCTGTCTAATAAAAATTCATGATTCTATTAAGTATTTATTAAAGAGCGAATGATTTTCAATTAAGTTAAAAATATCATTTTGTATTAACAATGTTTATTTAAATTGTATGACATAATGGCAATGGCCGTATCGTATTCGTATTATGAGATTCTTCTAAAATTCCGAAAGTTATCTTAGTTTTTTTTTTCTTTGAGCTTTATTTTTGCAACTAGGTTGGAATTCCTCTAAAGTAATTTCGAACTCATTCCTCTACACCGATTGAAAAAAAAAATCGTCTAAACAACTTCCTCACAATCCCTCAAGAATAATTTATTAAGGAGTGCCTCAATAAAAACCATAATCCAACGACAAGGCCGTACATTATGGGTGTTAAACTTTGAATGAAGCCGGCTATGACTTCATTCAATCAGAGTACAACAACTAGTTACACTACCTACGCTAAAGCAAAGGCATCTCGCGAAGCTACGTGAGGCCTTGGTAACACCTCAAGGTCTCCGAAAGCACGCAGGATTATCCGGGCCATTTGCTAGTCAAGTCGCAAGTCGTAACCAACTTAAGTATTTAAATTTTATTCGCATATGGCTTGCTCTGTAAGCCATAGCTTCCTTTTCTATTAGTATTATCATCTGTTGTCACATATTTGACGATTCTGACTCTTGTAATGGCTTCAATTCTATGTGCCACTCCTGCTTTCGTTTTCAAATATGCCGTAAGATTTTTCTTCTGCCCGTTTTGATCTTCTTATGTTACTTGGTATTTCGGTGCGATATATTTTCTCTTCGATTCTCCCCTGTTAGCCGTCGCCAATCATTGACTCCATGTTTCTTCATACCACCTCACACAATTCCTTAATTTTCTATTTGGTTTCCCTCATCTGCAATTAAGTTTGTACAGTCTCACTATCATGGCGGTGCTTTTTCTAAGTTCCGAATAAATATCGCCAGCTGATAAAGCGTTTTTTTTGGATTCCAACCGGTCACGTACAAAAAGCGACCTTGTTCTCGTAAAAGCATTAAGATAACATCTTTCTAAGAGGAACGAGTTATTTCTATACTAAATTCCTCTTTGTTGTACGCACGACAATATTGGTCTTATTCTATATCCTACAAGCAACTATATAGTTTCTCTTCTAGCTCAACAAATTCATGTCGACCACCTTTTCTAATTCCTTTGTCATGTCATTCGACTTGATCTACATTTTCAATGGCTACTAATTGGGATGTTTCAAACCAACTTGGGGCCCCAGCCTCCAAATTATTTGCGAGGTCAAAAAGTTCAAGGAAACAAGGTTTTAAACGAGCTTGCTTCCTCTTAGTTACCGCATACAAATATCGCCATATAATCCACTGTGACTGTAATCAAGGTCTCAGTTTTACATATAGGTGGTTAAGTACATTAATATCACGTGTGTGTGAGGTTCGCATTGTGCTTTATGCTGGCAACATGAAATGGTGCAGTGTTGTTGTTGGTATGTTGATAAGTTCTGTAGTATGTGTCTCACCCAAATGCGAGATGCGTTTGATATCCACCAATCAAATTCATTGATTCACATAGCATAGCACTGATGGAAACGAGTTCAACTAAGCTCTGTTTTTTTTATGGAACGATGCGTGCTATAGATGGGAGTTATGAATGCGCGAGTGGTGTAGCTATGTGCAGAGCAGTGTCCCTACTGTCGATGCATCGCATCTTCCTCGCACAGCTACCTCGCAGCGGTGCATCTTCATAGCACATATTACTCGCTCCGCTGCACAGCTTAGCATTAGTGGAAACGGTCACATGGTTTCGTATCTTAGCTTTCACATCCTCGAAACTTGCGTAGATTGGCTGTCAGGTGTGGGGGCAATAAGGAAGAAGTAAAAATTATTCAAGTATTTGTTGTTGCTATCAACAACTTAGTACCAACTGATGCTCAACATTTTGTTCATCAAAGCATGAATTGAATACAGCTTCATTCAAAGCTTTGTTATCATCGCCAATTTAATGTGCAGTATCGCTTTGAATCTGCTCTTTCGATTTGCAATTGTTGATTGTTGTCGATTTATTGTTTCCATTCTCTTATTTTTGTCTCCTTTAATGGAGTCTTCGACAGTTAGCTATAAACTTAAGTCGTGCGGCTACAATTGAAGTTGAAAGGGGATCTTTATTAGCTCATAAATTAGCTATTAAAGTGTTCATTCATTTGTAAGATATACTCACAGATGAAAGATGTTCAAATATTTACTAACATATCAAGCATTTTCATGCTTCGTCGTAGAATTATGCAAGCGCACGTTCATAAACTCAATTTTCTCTAACTACCCGTTTCTGGGAATCAAATAAATGAAAAAATTGCTTAGCATGATCCTTCGTTATATCGAATATACTGCAGTATTCATTTTGAAACAAATATAATGGTAAAGTTGTTGATTAATTCTAAAAGTTTGCAACGTCGCAAATAGCTGTCAAATATTTCCCTGTTTTGATTAATTTGTCAATATTACTGTATAGAATTTATATGAAATATCGCTAATTAGTGAACTAAAATATTAATAATGAATGCTGAAAATAAAAAGATGTGGTGACATCTTATATCAGGATTTTCTGGTTTTAAGTAACCTCGTCACGTCCTGACGTCTAAAGACATGTTCATTACATTAACATAAATAACAATAACGCGAACAAATAAAAAAATAGTTCGAAAAAAAAAAACAAGTTTCGTTTTTTTTTGGCGATATTTGGTGAGAGTTAGAATGTTACGTAATAGGGACAGAATATGGTATTGTAATTGTTAAGACCAGGCACTCCAAACGCAATTTCCACGCAAACTCCGCCCCCATGCACCCCACCACTCCACTATGTGCTAAACCCTAACACATCAGTAATAAAGTTGAATATCGCGTGCGCTCTTTGGTCGTGTTCGAGCACGGAACTAAATGTCGTAAGTCTCAATTCTTATTTCGTTTATAACTAAAGTAATAATTGATCTAGAGAAAAAATATCTTATATTTGGATAATAAACTATATTTTCTTTCTGTTAATAATTATTTTAGACATAAAAACCAAGTCTTGTTTTTGTTTCAAATAATCTTTAAAAAAGACATGATTTTCGAATAAAAACTAACTGTCTTATATTTGGAAAGAAAAAGATCCAATAAATCATATACTAAAATTCCATTTGATTGTATGCGTAACTTTTTCAGAATATTAATGCAAATTAACATACAATTTAGGGAGCCTCCTCTTAAAAGGAAGGAAAACCTTAGTTTTTGGCGTGTTTGTTTAATACGATCACATGGTACAGAATCGGCTGTTTTATCTCTATACTTTGTAGGTTAGATATACGTACCTACCTATTCAGATACCGGTCAGACTTGACCGCTTGTTGAATTGGTTTTTGTAGTAAAATAATAATAGGAACATTAAATAATTAATGAAGCGGTATAGAAACTAATACCCAAAGATAACTTTGTAGAATTATAAATCAGTATCATTATAACATACTAACTTCTGCCCGCGACTCCGTCCGCGTGGAAGCCAGCTATACCATAAAATCCTATGGCATTGAGCATTAGTGAACTCTTTGATTATCTATTATGTCTAGCTCTAGATAGTGACGCGATTAGGGTTGCCAGATGTCCGACTTTTTACAATCGTGTCCGGCCAAATATACACAAGTCCGGCCGGCTTGTCCGGTTTTTGTTAGACTTTTGGTCAACCCCGCCCCGCCAACAGATGCCTGATTATTGATTGTTTTAATTACTTTCAATAAAATGAAGAAGGCTTAGAATCGATTGTTAAGAAGTTACAAATTACTTTAAGAACAAAAGGTGGTTCGAATCATATTTAAGAGTAGAGTAAGTCTCAAACGAATAACAGTAATAAGTACACAAATAAAAGTTTTTTTCTTAAAAACCATTTAAATCATGATTTAAATCAAATGATATTTTTAATAAAAATCAATGATTTAATCAAATGTGATTAATTTTACTTTCTTTCACAAAAATCAACATATAAAACAGCTTTAGAAATCACTATGTTAAACACTAGGGTCTTTTACATCAGAAAAATCAATTTTATTAAAATGCTTAAAACAAAAAAACTAGTTTTCCAGCCTTTTCCAATTTCCAGACGGTTTCTTAAATAACTGTGGTAATTGCATGCAAATTTTACAAAACACTGCGCGGGGATTCCCCTTTTCTCTGACACCCAAGGGCGCATTCCGTTTTACGCAGAAATATAGTTACTGTGTGTTTTTTTTTTTAATCGTTATTCATTAAGATTTTTTGTTTAAATAGTGAATTATTCGATTTTTTCAAAAAAATCGTGATATTTTCCAGCTCTGCCCTCAAATCCAAGTTTAGTCTTAAACTTTAACAATAACCATGCGTGCTATTAAACTATTAATATTTCCCATACACAATAATGTTTGAAACTAGAAATAGACCTTTTTAAACAATGCGACGGTACTTAAGGCAGTTTAGTGAGCGTATCGAATGACCTAGGCCGTGGACCTAGCATTAGTGGCCTCGCAAATGGCTTGGTAATGTCGTCGACTGGGGTAATATCGTTTATCATAGACGGTAAAGCAAAGGTGTTGGAATGCAATGTGCAGAGGTGTGAGCTCAGACCAAATAAAAACTAAGACATAGTGCTGTCAACAGTGACGTGAAGCCGGTTTCGTTAACATGATGTGTGCACTTAGTGAGGTGTAGTTTGATTGTAAATGTGTGCGTGTGAGCGTGTATACACAGAGCGGAGGTGTAGTTTTGGCATGCTTCACTGTATTGTTCACAGTCTTTGTTTTTGAAGTGAAAACTTCTTAAGGCGCGTTGGACATATTTGATATGGGAAAACAATTGAACTCGCGACACCGTTACCGACACCTCATTTTTGTAAACGCGATTGTGCTCTATAATTATATTACGTTACGGATCAATGTTCTATGCAAGTATTTTTATTTTTTTCACCTAATTATGTAAAGTTTAGTGTACGTATCATGCAGCCTTCTCCCCCACAGGCGCGTTTTTATCGCTCGAGATATTGCAATAACGCAAGCGTTATTGCAATATCTGTTTTCAGTGCAGACGCCAGCACATCAAGCTACCCGAAACAGTAAAATTTTCCCAATCAATTTGAACCTTAATCTTCAGCGATAAAGTTGAAATCTATTAAATAAATTTGACAGATTGTAGTAGCCTGATGTGCTGGCGTCTGTACATTTTGTATCAGGACGGCCACGAAGTTATACACTGTATAACTGCAACACTGCTGCGATATTAACGACGCTATAGAAGTAGGACGCTTACGTTTCTCCATCCTGCGATATTCCGATAAGTGTTCTTAGAATATTTTGTATTAGGACGCATGCGATCTTACACATACCTGCGTTACAGGCGCGTTTTCATAAGTCGATAATAACGCTGCGTTTTTACAAAATGTTGGTACTGAAAACAGATATCGCAATAACGCTTGCGTTATTATCGCGCGACAAAAACGAGCCTGTGGGGCAGAGGCTTAAAGTCCGAAGGCTACCTTGTACCCAGCTACAAATATTTTCGATCTTAGGCACCTATATTGTGATTGCAGACTGCAGAGGTGCAAGTGCAACGCCCTCATGACCCATGTTTTACCTACCTACACAGAAAGAGGAAAATTAAGTCTGGTCATCTGGTGCGTGGAGTGCTGTAAGTACCTATCTACCTACGTAGGTACTTATATTTTCTTCTCAAGGATAGTGATAGTTCTTTCGATAGGTTTATTATTGTTTGTCGGAGTTTGTACTTACGCTAAAAAATTAGATAAAATAATAAGAGTTCAACGGTCAACGGACTCATTGAGATCGATAACAATAAAATTAAAATTCTATTGGTAAGTAAAAGTGCTTGCTACACGGCTGGCAACCGAGTCCCCGGCAGGGGTGACCTTGGTTGGCGACAGGCAGAGCTGTTTGAAATTTGGTCGTAAACCACCACCTAAATGGTTGACGGTCCTAAACCACCAAGGTCACCTCTGTCGGAACGCGGTTGGCAGCCCTGTAGCAAGCCCTTTTGTCAACATGGATAGGTCATAGGTCATGCTCATGAAAGTTAGGTATAGGTGATAGGTAGGTACTTGCCTACCTACTCCGGTAAAATATTAGACCACGTCCAGGTATTCTGCTGCAAATGCTGCAATGCGTGTTTACAGGGTTAAGTACCTACTATGGTGCTGATAGGGTTTACTCTTCATAATAAACAACTGTGATAATAAACAAACATGGTTTCGCTTCAGGTTTTTCGGAAGATTCGACGAAAGTTAACTTTCATTGTATCAAATACTTAGAAAGTTTATACCTTTTGCGAACGAAATCAAACTAAGCTTCTCTAAGCTTTTCTGCAAAGAAGATTTCGGTCGGTGGGTCGTCTTAGGGGCGGATTTACAAAAGCAAAATAAAAGTATCATACATTATAAACAAGGAACTCACTTTCTACGCCGGCCGGCAATTGTTTTGTTCTCGATGGCAAAGTTGAAGGATTCGCCAAAAATCCGATATTGCAGGTCGTCGTCATTACTTTGATATTGCATCTCTTACACACAAATTACTACGTATTGAATAAATAAAACACCCTTATCACTATTTAATCTTAGAATCATTGTTGCAAAGCATTATTCTAACACTTTTTTGTTTGATTTTAACGTGAACATCACGTTTGGCTTTACGATACCGCCAAAATGATAAAATTAATCGATGGTTTGGTTATGTTTTAATTGTTTTTTTTTTTTTCGACGCGGGTCACGGTGAATCTCGGCTGTAACGCGCGCGAAGCCGGACTGGCTGGAGAAGAAAACGTGCGACGGACGCGGGCACCCGGCGCGTTATCCCTCGGCAATGGTGTTGCCAACGCGTGGACTCTCCACTTTGCATTGTGATTTCAGTTGATGATCTTGACGTCATTAATATTTTATCCAAGAATTGTATGGTAAATGAGTGCTTAATAAAGAAATAAAAATTAATGGAGGACTTAAAATAGGTAACTTTAGACTGCAAATCGGCATTGAAAGGCTTTTCTACAACTAGTAAAAGTTTAGTACCTACTTATTATGGGCTATTTGTGAGCAGTGGTGGCCGGCTTACCAGTTGTAGGTCATGGGTTCAAAACTTTGAACACAGGCAGGCGCTTTACTTTGTGTAAATAATGGCATCACCACTGCTCTCAAAACGGTGAAGGACATCGTGAGGAAACCGGCATGTCCTAGAACTAAAATAATATTCGTCATTCGAAGACATCTGACATCTACCGACCCGCACTGGGCCCGCGTGGTAGATACCAGAACACGCTCTCTCGAAAGGGCCTATGTCCCAGCAGTGGGAACATTAGGTATAGGATGATTACATGGGCTGTTTAAGGATCGCTATACTTATTTACTTATTATAATAATAACCAAAAGGGCCTTTTCTAAAGCTACCAGAATTGTCTCGCTTATGTATAGTGTGATCATTTGGCCACATACGCTTACCTATAGGTACCTATTACGATTACGAGCGTGACCAGCAGATTTGATTCCGATAATTTTTCCAACTTATACATACATATATGTATACAAAAGGCAACACAACAGGAAAAATTTGTGAATAAGTTATTAAGAACTGCATCCAAATACTTAACAATATTTTATTCACCGTCGTCGGCGAGACACTTTGACATTTATAATTTCGAGATAAAAAACCGTCAAGGCTGGTCATTCACTCTACATGAAATATGCACATTATTATATTAATAACTTAATTAAAGGCACCATATTCGCCTAGCATTAGATTTAATTTTGAGGGAGATTTTAAAATAACTTCTGGCAACACCGTCGTGTCCCCGTATTGCCCGGGGCCGTGCTATAATGACCATGGAATGGAATTCCATACATAATAGTTCAATTTATTTATTGCAGAGATGTTGGATTCTGACTGGGTACCCGTCGCAGGTGTAAGTGGAAAAATTTGTAAGGAAAGTAAGTAATAAGAAGTCTGCCTCTAGTCTAGAATAAATTCGACCTTCGTAGAACAAGTTATCGCATTTAAAATTCGAAGAACATAAAATTAGCTAGCAATTTCTTTTTTTATTTATCACCGGCTGGTTTAAATTTATTTATGTAGATAAGGTAATAATTTCGTCTTTCTCAGTGGCTGGAACATTGATTTAAGAACATTTAATTTAATGAAGTGTCAATTCATTCAACTAAAGCGTTCTGATAAAAGCGGCCAAGTGCAACTCGCACACGAAGGGTTTTTTTTACCACAGTATAAACAATATTTAACATTTATATGTTTTTTAAATACTTTAGTAAAAAAACACGTTTCGTGTAAGTACTTATAAAATTAAAATAAATTTAAAGGGTAGGTACAGTTCGCGTCAAATAACTTTGCCGCTCTGAAGTTAGGCTGCGCATGCGCGCTGGCATGCGCGCTACTGTTTCATAAGTAAGATTGACTACTGCGCAGTCAATTGTAGCCTACTTCAGAGCGGCAAAGTTATTTGACGCGAACTGTATCCTTAAATTTTTATTATTTGATGCCACTGCCACACTGTGAAAATTTCAAGTTTCTACCTAATACGGTTCAAAAGATACAGCCCTGTGACAGACGGACGGACGGACGGACAGCGGAGCCTTAGGCTAGGTTCCGAGTTACGCTGTAATCGATTTGAGCGTGCTAACACACGTACTGAATTAGCGTGAGCGCGATAACGATGTGCCGTGAATCGTCATAAGTGATGTCATGACATGCGCCATCTTGCGATAACGCCGACCATGCCTTTTACTAATATTACCGTGAGCGCCGCGCTGTCAGAAATGACAGTTGTGTTGTTTTGTTTTGAGTCACATCGTATCTTTATACTAACGTGGCATTTTCGAAATTGTGCTTCTGGCTACCGTTCGCCACCTAACCAACGAAGAAGAAGAAATTTTTGGGGGGGGTTAGCCAAAGAAATATGATACACATGTTTTGACGTTGAGCGAGCACTGTGAGCGCCTTCACGAGCGTTCAGAATTGTTGACAGCCCTCAGCTGTCATAATCGTGATATCTAAATCGGTACTCAAATTAGTGATGTTGTAGCGGTTACACCGCCACATCAAAGACATGACGTCACACAAATCCTGCATCGCGCAGTTAGAGTTTACCGAGCGATCGACATACAACAAGATTTCAACTTCCAACCGAGGGGCAGTTGCCCACCAGATACAACACCCGTCTGGTCGGAGGATCCTCCCTTTTCTATGGTGGATGAGTGAACTTTACACCCTGTTCCTCATACCCCTAAATTGGTGACCCCGAGTATGAACGTCAACGCAGCCTTCGTGCAATTACTTCGGCGTGACGTCATCATCATCATCACTCCTGCAAGTTTTCGTGAGGCGAGTCACACAGCCAGCCAGCACCCACGGCTTCAACGGGTATCCTGACCACCAGCATGCAGCGAACGCGCAATCCTGGTCATCACCCTCAGCCTCATCACCCCGACTCACTGGGGAATCAACGCAATCAGCCTCATCACCCCGACTCACTGGGGAATCAACGCAATCACCTCAACCACCCCGACTCACTGGGGAATCACAGCAATCACCGCAATCACCCCGACTCACTGGGGAATTACCACAATCACCACAATCGCCGCAATCACCACAGAAAGTTCCAACTCACCGCGAACTATGCGGCACCCGGTTCCGACTCACTGGAACCACAGCTGGCACTGTGTGAAGCATCGCAAGATTCAGCCCACTATCGACCTCCGGTCTCCGGAGGGGAGTGATGTAGCGGTTACACCGCCACATCAAAGACATGACGTCACACAAATCCTGCATCGCACAGTTAGAGTTTACCGAGCGATCGACATACATACAAGATTTCAACTTCCAACCGAGGGGCAGTTGCCCACCAGACACAACACCCGTCTGGTCGGAGGATCCTCCCTTTTCTATGGTGGATGAGTGAACTTTACACCCTGTTCCTCATACCCCTAAAATGTCAACGCCTGTGAGCGATAAAGTTCTAATATTCGGAAAGCGGCCTTAGTAATAGTCCCGTTAGCTTATATAGCATAATTATAGACCATCAAGTTACTACAATCTGTCAAATTTCTTTAATAGATTTTCAACTTTATCGCTAAAGTATAAAGTTCAATGTTGATTGGGAAAAATTGTTGATTGGCTCCAAAAGATCCTTGTACAACTATACAAATCTCACGTGGTCAAGAAAGCTTGGATAATCACCAATATCACCATTGACCAATTTGAATACTGAATCGCAAACTTTTGCACATTCCCATAGCGAAATAAATAAATGATGCCATGTACAGACGCCAGCACATCAAGTTACTACAATCTGTCAAATTTCTTTAATAGATTTTCAACTTTATCGCTAAAGAATAAAGTTCAATGTTGATTGGGAAAATTTGACAGATTGGAGTAGGTTGATGTGCTGGTGTCTGTACATATATACTCGTAAATCATTGGATTAATATGGAATGCAATTTGCACATGCACATTGCGATTATAAACTCGCGTGCAAGAAGCGACCTTTCCTTGTAATCTAAAAGGAAGACCCATTAATTAGTCTCCTAGATCCTCTTTGACGTAACGTTATCTAGTAAAACCCACGACTACAAGTCACTACAACTTCGAACGCCTACGCTTTACGAAGATGTTTTGAATAAAGAACGTGGCTGTGGAGCCTGTTTGGGCATCATTCAAAGGTGCGTCAATGACGTCATGGAGTCAGTTATAGACTGAATGCGAAATGTCATAAGTTCGAAGATAAGCTGAAACGATTCCGTCTTAGCGAAGGCAGACAGTAGGATAATTTTTTTAGGGGACAAATAAAAAAATGGATCTTAGGAAATTAAATAATAAAAGAGGAGATAGATAAAACTGACCCTCACAAATGCCATTTACCGCTATTGGCATACTTTATATCATCATCTACCTAGCCTTTTCCCAACTATGTTGTGGTCGGTTTCCATGCTAATCGGATGCAGTTGAATACCAGTATTTTACATGGAGCAACTGCCTATCTGACCTCCACAACCCAGTTACCGGATAATACGATGCCCTTAGTAAAACTGGTTGTCAGACTTTCGGGCTTCTGAATACCCGTAACGACTGTCAAAAATCTACAATTGACAAGCGGGCCCAACGGTTTAACGTGCTTTTTACGGCATGGAGGGGACTCCATACGTAATGGGTGGTCACCCATCCACGAACCGGCCTCGGAAAACGTAGCTTAACCTTCGATCGACCCGTGAGGCTATTATTTAGCCAAGAGCCCCCCCATTTGCTATGATAATGGCATAAAATTTACTATATTATTGATAGCCTTTATCTGACCTGGCAGAGGCGGCGTAAGGCGTGGGCGACGTGGGCCATCGCCTATGGCCTCGCGGTCCGAGGGGCCTCGCACCTTGAAGGTTTATGTATTAAGTACATAAAAGCCGTGAAAGCGTAGAATCCCCCCCGACCCTTGCTCGAAAACGAGGTGCCAGCAGTTGTTGCAGCTGAGCACGTAGCTTTAAATACCCCGCATAATAATCATGATGAAAATCCAAGTTTGATCCAGCCTGTCCCTTCTTGCTGTCCTCCCCCCAGCGATACCCTAAGCCGAGGTTCTTACCCCACAGGGGGTGCCCTTAGCGAGCACTCGCTTAATTTTAATTTAGAATAGTACAGACGCCAGCACATCAAGCTACCCGAAACTGTCAAATTTTCCCAATCAACTTTGAACCTTACTCTTCAGCGATAAAGTTGAAAATTTATTAAATAAATTTGACAGAAATAAGATGCCCTAACAGGCTCCACAGCCACGTTCTTTATTCAAAACATCTTCGTTAAGCGTAGGCGTTCGAAGTTGTAGTGACTTGTAGTCGTGGGTTTTACTAGATAACGTTACGTCAAAGAGGATCTAGGAGACTAATTAATGGGTCTTCCTTAGATTATATACGTCTTCCTTTTAGATTACAAGGAAAGGTCGCTTCTTGCACGCGAGTTTATAATCGCAATGTGCATTAATGTGCAAATTGCATTCCATATTAATCCAATGATTTACGAGTATATAATTATGTACAGACACCAGCACATCAACCTACTCCAATCTGTCAAATTTTCTCAATCAACATTGAACTTTATTCTTTAGCGATAAAGTTGAAAATCTATTAAAGAAATTTGACAGATTGTAGTAACTTGATGTGCTAGCGTCTGTACAGACGCCAGCACATCAAGCTACCCGAAACTGTCAAAATTTCCCAATCAAATTTCAACCTTAATCCTCAGTAATAAAGTTGAAAATCTATTAAAGAAATTTGACAGATTGTAGTAACTTGATGTGCTGGCGTCTGTACATGGCATCATTTATTTATTTCGCTATGGGAATGTGCAAAAGTTTGCGATTCAGTCTTCAAATTGGTCAATGGTGATTATCCAAGCTTTCTTGACCACGTGTGTCTAGATTTGTATAGTTGTACAAGAATCTTTTGGAGCGTGGCCAAAACAGGAACTAAGGCCGCCATCTAGTTTTTTCAATACAATTTCACAAGCGTTTACCAACAATATCATTAGAGCGCCAAAAGATCCTTGTAGTACCTGAGACAACTAAATATCTATATATTATACGAATGAGCTCTCAAACTCAAAGTATTTATTTCAAATAAACCAATTACAGGCACTTTTGAACTGTCAAGGGATCGGTCAGACACTCGAAATCAAACTTTGGTTACAAAATATTTGTTACATCATTCATGATAAAATTATACAAGTGAGAACGATGCAGAACGTTAAGAGCGTTCGTAATAATAAAAATAAAAAAATTAAAATTAGCCGTGGCAGCTAAGAGATGACCAGTCCCTACTGACAGCGCCCGTTCACGAACATGACGCATGGATTAGCTTTAAACCGAATTTAAAATTTCGTAACTTTCATCAATGCCTAGCTAGACAGACTCCATTGCCTTTCGTGTATCAACCTCAAACCAATTTAGTTGTTCTTGTTTCCCACATTCATTATCATCATCTCATCAGTCATCATCCACAGCCCGTCTTTACTCTTCACCCACTGCTGAGCAAGGCCTCTCTTTTCTTGTGCTAATCCCCACGCTCCTGTGCAGGCCTCGTCCAGGTTCAACCAGCGATATCAACAATGTCGTCTGCCACTTCGTATTCCCACATTACTATCAAGCTATTATTTAATTCGATTCAGCTCGAAGCCCTTATAAAGGCAGTCGGAATCTTGTGGCATTCGCAACAGGACAGGACAAACCACTCCAGCCTTGGTAGATAAACGGATAGACTTATGAGAGTAGATTGCTTGGATTTAAATGTAAGTAAGATGTGTCGTAATTAGTGTAAATGCAATGTTAATTTATCTGCGATACGTCTTCGTCACTTGCATTTAGCAATCTCTAATACTGTCTGGGATTCGCCGCTCAAGTAATTTCTTCGACTGAACCAAAACCACTCGTCTTATATATTCTAGACGCCAATTTACCATTATTATCATGAAGACACTTGACTAAAAAGCGCAATCAATACCTTCTTCAGAATCCTTTAAATAGGGCTGGATTATGCCAGCACGAAGGACTCAAGTGACTGTCATTTCACAAGAGATTTTTGACAAATGAAACCAAATCTCCTTTCCAATTATTGAGAACTGTCATACATGCATATGAGGAATTTTCTCAGAAGAACAAGTCCTCACATTAATATTACAGCTAGTACTTACTCTTCTTTTACAATGACGTAATCTTCTTCAGCTTCAGTCGACAGTTTCGCTTGCAAGATTTTCAGTCTCTCTATCTGGAACTGCAGATAGGATTTTGTTCCTCTTTCTTCAGCCATTCTGCGAACAAAGCACGATTTGAATTAGAAAATTAGTGAGCGCTCCAGAATGCAAAAAATTATGAAACATTACAACATGGGATAGATAATCGTGATGCTGGAAATAAAGTGTTTGAAGGGGTGTGTATCTAAACATGGAATATTCGAATAAGACCCCAGATTCGGTGAGGCTCTGTTTGGTGAACAAGAGCATATCATCGGGCCTAAAATCAACATTTGGAGTTCGTTATTCTATCTTTTAGTACCATTCTTTGAGAGCGTTACTGTACCATTCTTTGAGATATTGGCTTTACAAGCAAGGCATTCAACCTAGTAGATTGAATATAAATCGAAAGCCCTCATTTCATAGCTGACAGCATAACCGCTGGCCGTGCCAACAGAGTTTGCAAGATCCATTAGTTCACTCCTGTCCTGTGATTATATGTCATCAAGATTCCTCCTCTCTCTCGGAATAGAAATAAGTTGCCGAGTGTCCGGTAATTTTGATTGATTGAACGAAACCTGTTTCTAGAACGTAATAAAGGGATACGTGGCAAGACAATTCTGGAGGGTGAGACGAGGCACGTTACTTGTGCAAAAATTTAATTAAAAGTTAACTGGGGACCACCGTGCTTGGTGCAATTGGGTAGTTGCCTAGGTAAAAAAAAAGAAATTCTATTTAGTCCGTCTTTCAGATAATAAAAAAATATTAGACAAGTATTTTTTGCTTTATCATATTAATAAAAAATAACTTAGAAAACACGCATTCAAGTTGGGGAGTGGGGGCTCGTTACGTCACAACGTCGTATAAAATCTAGCAATCTAGTGACGTCATGCCACATTTTAACTTAATGTCTCGCCGTAATCTTTTGATTACGTCAAAAAAGAAAAAATACGTGTTCAATATTTTTTTTTTAATCTACAATATGGACAAAAAAATAAATTTTTGGACACAGGCCTATTGTCTCTTCGATTCTCACCACTGTCACATTAGTCTACCAGGAATTACAAATCATTGACAATAACCTAGGAAAAACTGATTCAATTATTTGAGCAAGAAAATTAAAGAAGGCACGAGTTGTAGAAAAGAGTAACAGCGGAGAATCTGCGTTTTATAACAGGTTACTAAGTTCCAGTAAGTACCCTAATTGCGTAATACAACACAATCTGTTTCAATTTGAAACAGATTGCTAACCCATTGCTTCATAAGTTGGAAAAAAAAAAACTGCACAACAACGTAAAAAAACGCAATGAACGTTGTTGAACTGTCAAAATTAAACAAATTAGGCACAATTGTTTACGAAAATAAGTTACGCAATTAGGGTACAGGTTACTAAGTTCCAGATTGACTAATTGACTCCCTAACACTTCAAAAGTTCCATGTCAATGGTCTAATTGACCTGAATTTGAGTACATTCCTTTCCGCAGATCCATTTTTACTTATGATAAAATGGTAAAAGATTCTTGGAGGGAGAGGGGACCGAATAGCTTTTGAATCGTACGTCCCTAGGGCACATCTATTATTTATTCACTAAGATAAGTATCTAAATCCAATGTACTTACTACCGACATGTGGCTTGGAATTATATTGATGCACCTGGTGCCAATGTCATTTAGAGCTCCAATTACCGCGTGTAAGAACCGTGAAAATAATAATGTGTAATGTCTTGCCTGGGCCCGCGTGGTAGATTACGGCCCACTCCCTCTCATAGAGAGGAGGCCTGTGTCCCAGCAGTGGGAACATTATAGGCTGATTATGCTTATGGCTTGCCTTGCGGAGCCTACCAGCCTACCTAAGTAGAAGTCATTTTATCGGTTTCCGTTTGGGTGTGCCATGTGCCAGATAGACTCCTTGGTCATTTAATTAAGGAAGGGCGAAGTTTAAAGCTTCCTTTTCTAACGGTTGGTTACTAAGGCATTCTTTACAGGAATTGGTCTGTACTATATTGTGTGCTTTTATAATTTCTAACTTGGCGATAATATTATCGTGGACGTCCACGGCATCACGATACAACAGGGAAGTAAAGCGTATGGAAATATATGAAGACGCTTTTTTTCCGTCCACGATAACGTTATAACGTGCACGTATTTTCATACATTTTACGGACGTGAATATCGTGCATATCGCGCATACGCTAGAAATTATAAAAGCGTACATACGGTCGATATTTTGACATATTGCGTATTCTGAACACTCGGTTGACTCGGATAGAGAAGGACTTTTCTTAAGTAAGTAAATAGATAAATTTTCCAAATCAATAGCTATTCTGCAGGGTAATTGCAAAACACGAACAAAAAGAAAAAAATAAAAGATTTTTTTTTTATTCTGCCCAATCTAAACGCACATAACAAAAAAATGACCTAGAATTTTATGATACACATTAACGGATTAGCCAAAAGCGTCGTATTCAATATTGAAAACGAACAGTAGGTACCAATGGCTTTCATTTTGACAGTTCAACAACATTCATTGCGTTATTTACGTTGTTGAGCAGACAAATTTTTCGAACATAATGAAGCAATGGATTAGCAATATCCTTCAAAATCATTCAGATTGTGATTGAAAGTGTGTTACGCAATTAAGGTGCTGTTCAGCTGAATACCTCAAAAACTAGGCACAAGTGTTTTAGCAAGCAAACCTCCGCTCGTGCGATAAATAAATAAAAAGGATTAGAACGAGCAAAGGTCCCTCAGTTGTTCGCAAAATATTCCGGGACAGTCAGCGAACAAGCGGGTAGACTATACACACTCAAACCAAATAAAAACCAAGACAGAATGCTGTCAAGTGTCAACAGTGACGTGAGGTTGGTTTCGTAAACATGACTCGCACTTCAGTGATTTTTTTTTTTTTCGGAATGGCATCTCACAGCTGGGTTAGAGAAACCTTCGCTGTTTAACCGGTCAATCCTGTGGCTGCCTCAAGCTACTACACTCAAAGCCTCCAGCCAGGGCACATAATAATATATAAAACTAAGCTAAAAAGCTTAGGATAAACGCGCACTAAGCGGGGTTCGATCCTCGGCTTAGGGCGTTATCCGGAGAGAGGACATCAAAAGATGGGACGGGCTGGGCACTTCAGTGAGATGTAGTTTGATTATAAATGTGTGCTCGTGAGCATGTATGCACAGAGCGGAGGTGTAATTTTGGCATGCTTCACTGTATTGTTCGCAGCGCTCTGTCTTGGTTTTTTATTTGTTCTGAGGCTACACAAAGGTTATTTAAGGAAGGCTACTGTCTGATATCATCAGGCTTAAATAATCTGGTTCTCCTTAGGTTTAAGAAGGTTGTAGGACTTATTATGAATAAAAGAACTTTTGGAAATATCAAAGTGCAGGTAGACCCAATAATAATTGAGTGACGTAATTATTTTCGGATTCAGCACATTATGATTATAAATTATGATAATCCTCCAGGATTTAAACTTGTTTTCTTCTCACAGATTTAAAAATAACATCAGCTGTTTTTCAACATTCACGTAGGAAACCGGTCCACGTTCATTGTAGGTGATTATTGATTAAGTTATTGGCAACTTGAATGGATGGCAAACGCATCCATTAAAATCAATTTGAGTCATTCGAGCGATTTATTACAATCTCGGATCATTAATAAGTCATGTTCCTGCGAAACCAGGGTCCGAGATTATCAAGGGGATGCTACAAATAGTAGCTATACCAATGTACAATGACTCATACCGCGAAATCCTGCTTACCTTGAGATATATCTGGGTAGGTACCATTTTCGTATATATAAAAGAGTTTAAAGTGCCTGCTACACGGCTGCCAACCGCGTCCCCGACAGATGTGACTTGGTCGGTGACAGGCAGAGCTGTTTGAAATTTAATCCCAAACCACCATCTACACGGTTGTAAACCACCAAGGTCTGTTAACCTCTGTCCAGACACGGTTGGCGACCGTGGAGCAGGCACTTTAAGGCAGGACCGCAGCAGGACAAACGCCCCCATCCATTTTAAATTAATTCCTTCAATGTCGATTTTCTTAGAAATTTCGTACCCCATTGAGTTATATTCATGACTCAGTAACTACTTTATAAAATACTAGCTCCTGCCCGCGACTTCAACCGCGTAAAATTTCGGCTTTCGAGGCCTTCGACCCACCGCATCGCATCGCATCGTCCGCCCGCGAAATTTCTTCTTTTCGCTTAGCGTTATTTCTGACTTTTTGTACTTTATAAAATAATTATGTAGGTACTAGCCTCTGCCCGCGACTTCATCCGTGTGAAATTTCGGCCCCCGACTAGGGTTACCATTTAAAAATTTGAAAAGTTCTGACAAAAAACCTGACATTTGCAAAATAAGTCCGGATATTTAACTTCATCTTATAGTAATCATTTATCTTTTTAAAGAAAATACCCTTAGATCGAAATGTCCGGACAAATGAGAAGGCCGGACATAGTCCGGACGGGGGGCCAAAAAGCCGGACATGTCCGGACAAATCCGGACGGATGGTAACCCTACCCCCGACCCACCGCATCGCATAGCATAGTTCGCCCGCGCAATTACTTCGTTTTCGCTTAGCGTTCTTTCTGACATTTTTTCTTTTTGCTCGGCTCCTAACGGTCGTAGCGTAATATTAAATAGCCTGTATTCTTCCTCCAGAATTAGGCTCTCAAATGCAAAGAGAAGTTTTCAAATCCGACTGCATGGTAGTTTTAGAGATTAGCGCATTTAAACAAACAAAAAATACAAACAACTCTTCAGCTATAAGGCTCGTGCAGACCAGCGCAATATCGCGGGCGCGACAGGCAGCGCGACCCATGTCGCGCCCGCGATATCGCGCTGGTCTGCACGAGCCTTTATTGTATTAGTACACACGGCTACACATCAAGCTATACATCTCCAGTATAAACTGACCTCGCATTTTACGGAAATCCTATGCAATGCGAGATCAACATAAACTGGTTTTGTATAGCTTGATGTGTAGCCGTATGTACCTACGGAAATCTTATACAATGTGAGATCAGCATAAACTGGAAATGTATACATAGCTTGATGTGTAGCCGTGTGTACCTGGTCGACCGAGCTCTGCTCGGGTGAAAATAGATAAACATAGGTATCGTCCAAGTATACTAACGTTGTATCACATTCATTCCCGACACTGTGAAAATAGAGAAAACGAATTTTCCCAGATATGAGACCTAGCTAGATTGAATTTTCACCCCCGTAAACCATTTTGCAACTTTCATCGAAATCGTTCGAGCCGTTTCCGAGAACGTTATTACATAATATATATACACATATTGCTCTTTTAATGAAATAGTATAGGATATTACCTATAAGTATAGATTAATTGAAATAATAGCATTATAATTGCTCCTCCAAAAGCCAGAAGTAAGAAGTTAAGAACAGAAGGACCATTTACGCTCATTAACTTGGTGACACCTCAGTTTCGTATAAATGAGCGTATTTTTTGGCTTGCAAATATCTAATGTAGACTTCTCTTTCAAACCATTATCATAAAAGCCTAATTCGTATTGTAAGAAGTCTAGGAAGGTGCAAAGGTCAAAAAGCACCTAGGTACACACGGCTACATATCAAGCTATACATTTCCAGTTTATGCTGATCTTGGATTGTATAGGATGTCCGTACAATGCGAGGTCAGGTTATACTAGAAATGTATACCTAGCTTGATGTGTAGCCGTGTGTACCTACCTACTTAATCTTCTTTATGTACAGACGCCAGCACATCAAGCTACCCGAAACTGTCAAATTTTCCCAATCAACTTTGAACCTCACACTTCAGCGATAAAGTTGAAAATCTATTAAATAAATTTGACAGATAGTAGTAGCCTGATGTGCTGGCGTCTGTACATTATCCTAAATTAAAGCAGCTCTATTGTTTTTTTTCTTATAAATAACACATGGATCTAAATTTTAGTTATCTACGTAGGTAGGTACGTCCCGACTCCCGGATAAGGAAAGTAAACACAAAAGCGCTATCATCGCATAGTGTTTACTATCTTCATACGGGCAGATAATCCCCTCTAGTGCGTTCTTATACGAAAATCATGTTTCACAACATTCTTTCCAGACAAAGTTAAAGAAAATTACAGAACTCTGCGAGTTTAAAAATCGAACAAATAAAATGGCTGTGTTAACGTTGCATAATCATCGCACCTAATCACGGACGACATTGAACCGTATTACGTAGTTATGCATTGAGTTAACGTTCATGAGATGGCGAAAACCGAATTGAATCCAAAATTGAACTAGCTGAATTTGCTCACAGTGTCTATGAGTGCTGAATTAAAACACAAAATAACGAATTTCTTTCAAATTCGAATCCGTTAAATATTCGAAGATCGAATTCGAAGGAAAAACGTTATGGCCAACGGTGAATGTTGTGCCAATAATATCCCAAAATAAACAACTTCTGTCATCATTTTCTCAAAAATACCCGCATTAATGTCAACAATGAGGTTGATAACAACAAATAAGCGAGGTAGAAGTGAAAATATATGAGCAAAAAAGTGCGTTTGTGGTTAGAACACATTCATAATGACGACATTATCGATCGTCCACATACCTTGACTGTACATTTTTCTCCATTTATCCTCCGTATCTTAAGGTTTTTACGAAAATAAAATTACAATTAAAAATTATAGACCATACATTAACTATGACAGCGAATAAATTACTCTGGATTGCACATTATTTAAGTAAAATAAATAAAAACTTTTCAAGTCATATAACCACAATTCGTTAGTATTCGTTACAATCAAAATGGAACATTGCCTCTCTCATTCGTACGAACGAGCATCGGTTCATGTGCGACAGAGAGAGAAGATGTACCGTAAATAGAACTTTATCAACACGACAGCGCCATTCAGAGCCATCTTTGTAGGAAATGGGAACGCATAGATCATTGTCTATGCTTAAAATGATACCATTCTAAAATAATAATAAAATCGACTAAACTGAATCCAAAGTAAAAAAAATACTCAAGTGTGAGTTCATGGAGATAAAAACTGCCACTTGCTCACTTCAGTTGGCGCTGTTATCCAATGTTCAATAATTTGACAGCTAGAATAGAATAGAATAATTATTTATTTACATGGAAAGTAGGTACAAAAAAAATGCAGATGTTTTTTAATTAGAGATTCTTATATATTCTATCTTAAATTTGGGATGCAAACATTTAGTACAAGTGCGTAATAGTTTAAAATACTGTCAATATAAAAATTCTTATAATATGGTCAATAAAATAAAATAAAGAATTAATGATTTAAAAATTTCTGGATTAATTAGGTAACTATACAGTTTTATCATTAAAAAATTCACAAATGGAGTAAATAACATTGATCAAATAAGACTGACAATTTCTTTTTCAACAGTGTAATGGACTCTTTTGTTATTCCATCGGGTATTTTGTTAAAGATAACCGGGCACATACATGTAACACTTTTCCTTAATGCAGTGTTATGACCACTAACACGTAGCATGTTTGTATACTGCCTTCTAACTGGTCGTCTTCTATTATCAGACGATTTATTAAAAAGATGCTTATTTGATTTTACAAAAACAGCAATTTTAAAAATGATGGGAATGTTAGCAAAGGAGATGTCCGCTTTTTGTAGGGACGTTGGTTTTTTATTCCGAGAAAAATCTAACCAGCATCAAACTACATCTAAATAAAAACGACAAAATATGGAACTAGGAACCACTGAAATAATATTTTTAGACCCCTCCAATTATGAGAAAAATTATAAACTATTTAAATTACAAATATTTTATTTGTTGATGGCAACTATGACAAATAAGATATAAATTGACATAATATGGTTCTGTCATTACTGTCAATCAATTGACAGTGATGACAGTAACATGTGTTAATTTTGACAAGTTTACTATTTTATGGGGTATGTTCACTATATTATCCTAGATAATTAAAACGGTTTGTTCGTTTTAGGAGTAAATTCGTACTAAAATAAAAAATATTTTTCTCAAAATTGGAGGTGTTTAAATATATATGATATAGTTAGAACCACTAGTTTTTGGGATGTGTTTTCAAATATATTTAACTTATCCTGGTTAGAATTATTGAATAATAAAAAACCATTTTAGGACATGTACTATAAGGACTTGAATACAGGTACGCAACTATCTGTTACTATCATGTTATACATTGCCCTTATACATCATTTTTGAGCCTTAAATACGTGTTCTTTCGGACTACAATCTAGCTAACTATAGCTAGCTGTCATTATCTATTTTTTTTTTGTAAACAGGTGACTTCTTTTACGCATAATTAATTATTGAGCCCAGTTGCGGAGCTGTTTACTGCAAAAATACGGAAACCCATGTATTTGCCGAAGAAGAAAACTGCGGGAGAAAGCACTCCGAAAAAAAAATTGGAACCTTATATTTCGTCGAGACTATGTGCTTTCTTTTTTAAACCTGAAGACTTTTATGGGAAAAAGTCGTGTACAGGTGGTGCTCCCAAAATAACTAAGTCTGTTTTCATTACCTACAGACACTTGTGCTGTGTTATAGTAAAGTATGTGTGTGTTTGTATTATCATTATATCAGTACTAGAAGTGCTAAACTGTGGGAGAAAGCTGTCCGAAAAAAAAAATGGAACCCAATATTTCGTTGAGACTTTGTGCTATCTTTTTTAAATCTGAAGAATTTTATGGGAAAAAGCCAGGCAGGCACTTGTGCTGTGATTTAACAGGTTCACTGTCCCATATGCAGACACAATAGTTAAAACAATTAAACAGACCACATAATTATGGTTCATTGGACTGTGAACTGGTTAAGTAAATTACACTAAAGTATGTGTGTGTTTGTATTATCATATTATATTAGTACTAGAAGTGCTACCTCTGAAGTTATCAGTCAGGAAGATCATACTCGAGTTGGTTTTCTCAACTCTGATCAGGTTATTTCTGTCGTACTCCTTCAGTATTTAACAAAAAGAGAACATAGATACAAACACAAAATAACCTATAAATTATAAAACGTTCATAATTTATTGAGTTTTCTACTATAGCTGCTTTTTTACCAGTGGTAGACGCTTCCCCTGTCATTAGCTCGTCTTATAAAGAGGTCGGAATTAGGTAGAGTTATTTATGTACTTGCATCGAAATGTTGATATTAATATGGATCTTCCCGGGATTTCTAATAGACAATCCCGTGTGACCAACAATATTACAAATAAATAATAATAAAAACCTCAGAGATAGATAAAACAAAGATAATTAACATACAATTTTTATTAGTATTAAATTCACAATACAAATTATTAATAGTCTTAAGCAAATTCTCATACTTATACTTCGCCTTTTTAGGGTTCCGTAGTAAACAAGGAACCCTTATAGTTTCGTCATGTCCGTCTGTCTGTCCGTCCGTCTGTCTGACTGTCTGTCTGTCTGTCTGTCCGCGGTCTAGCTCCAAGACCCTTAGTACTAGAAAGCTGTAATTTGGCATAGGAATACATATTAATTACGCCGACAAAGTGGTAAAACAAAATTACAAAAAAAAAATTTTTTTAGACCTCTCCTACACGTAAAGTGGTGGAAAGGTCCTTTAAAAACATTGTGAGTTTATGAAAACAATTTTTGGATTTAAGGATCCGTTTGCGAAATATTAAGCTTTAAAAAGTTTAATGTGCTAATTTTTGTTAGAGTTAAGTGTGTGTCCCCCCCTGCCAGCTAAATGGTTGGTTTTGGGTGTGTGAAAAAAATCACAGCAGTAGTTTATATAACGAAATTAAAAGGAAAACTGTCACAGCTAAGTAGGCTCTACAAGTTAACGAGTAATAATCGACCAACTTGACTTTGCAGTTGCAAAAACATGTTTTCCCATTCATTCCGTATGGGAGAACATATTTTTCAACTACAAAGTTAAGTTTGTTTTTGGGATAAATTCATCCCAACTACGGAACCCTTCATTGTGCGTGGTCTGACACGCACTTGGCCGGTTTTTATAAATACGAATATACTTTTGCTTCTAGCCTAGACTCGTGAGGTTTTGCTTATTCAAACGGCCCATCAGAATCATTTTCCTTGTTCGATTCATTCAAAGTACCAGTAAGGTTTGAAGTGTTCGCTTCCGACATTACTGTATAACTTTTATGAGAATTGAAGTATATAATATAACCATTAGCTTTTCAATATTTTCTGGCTTCAATGAATTTCTCCGAACGTCTAAAATCCATTAGTACATTGAGAAAGATCGCTCTACGTCAACTGAGGTGAGGTTAGCAAATTTATACACTTCCTGCACCTCGTCATTAATACAGGAAGAATTTTTTTCTGCTATATTTCTGATAGTGTCCAAATCAGGTTTTCTAACCATCACTTTTTCCATTTTATCTTCAAAACTCTCGCAATTTACCCATCTCAAAGCTCTAAAAATCTCACTGCATCAAATATTACAAATGATTCCATTAGAGAAAGATCGGGTTTCTGAAGAGCTGTCAAAGCTGTTGATATAATTGCAAATTTTCGTAAATACGAGACAAATCATCCTTTATGTTGTCATTATCATTAAAAATGTTTAAAGCATTCTCTATTGATTTTGCCTCTTGACTATTCAGCACAGACAGTACAGACAGTTCATACACCATACAGACAGTTTCATCGAAATGCTTAGCGTAATAGAATGCTGCATCAAGCCAAGTACCCTAGTACCCATCTAGTAATTACAGGTGCAGGAGGTAAAGGTAAATCCGGACACATTTCTTTAAAGATTTTAAGGTGACACAATGGGCGGTGGAATAGCTAAAACGTACTTGATTCCTAGACACTTGATGTGTGTACATACAAACATAAAACATTTAAGACTTATCTATTTAAACAATAACAATCACTCAACAATGATGTCTATGGAGTGACAGCGTTTTTTAATCATTTTAAAAGTAGACAAAGATTCAGCATGCCTTTTAGTCGATTTTATATTTATTTTGTCGATTATAGATCTCCATTTACAAAAATCATTTTAATTACAGCCACCCTAACTTTCTTGCCGTCTTAGTGATTGTCTATGGTTTTTCTCCTGTCAAAACAAACCAAATTCGGCGCTGGAAGCCCGGGAACTTTTATTTAGAGTTTTAGAGAGAGTTAACGATAAATGCGTCCATTATTTGTTAAAATTCAACATAAAATATGAAATTTCGTGCTGTAATGATAGACGCTGGGCCGATGCGAGAATTTTCAAGTACTTAACCTCGCAAACAAAATGTAAACAATCGTTCCATTTCAACTACTCACAAAAAATATTATTTGCAGATGTAGTGACAATAATATCGAAGTTATCCAAAGAATGTGTGTTAAGACTGACTGATGACCAGATGTATTTTATTGTGAGTGAAGAGAATACCGGGCCAAGTCCACCGATATTATGGTGTGAGATTCCTCAGGCAATGTTTTGCTCTGAGTATCAAATGATTGGGTTAGATGAGGAGCATAAAGACATTTATATGGCTTTAAGTTCAGGTTAGTGCGAACACTACACTTTTAATAAGTTTTCATTATTGTCTTTACATGCAACCTTTCAAAATACTCTGAACATTACCAGCATTAGAAATGGTTAAAAAAACCCATGTAACTAACATTTAAACCTATTCTTATGTGTTTTACAGGTAATTTAGCAAGATCTCTAGTCACTTTAAAGACAGCAAAGTCTTTGAAAATGAAACTAACAAAGAAACAGTGTCCATGTCTTACTTTAGAAATTGAAACCGTAAGTAAATCTTTGTAATTTAATAATTTTATTCTACTACATTTAACTATGATTGTATTTACTGCTATTTCTACATTTAAAATATATAATTTTCTTGCTAAACACATACAGTGCGTTCGGCACTGGATTCCAAACCACCTCTGTGTCAAAACCTGTAGTGTTATTAAACTGCGTGAAAACCTAATATGAAAACGAATGCAACGTCTAGTAACAAAGATATCTAAGAAATGACATTTAATACTATAAGAAAAAGAATGGAAGGGCTAAACAGCATAGGCATACCTGTACCCTAATTGCGTAATACAACACAACCACAATCTGTTTAAATTTGAAACAGACTGCTAATCCATTGCTTCATAAGTTGGAAAAAAAAATCTGCTCAACAACATAAATAATGCAATGAATCTTGTTGAATTGTCAAAATGAAACAAATTAGGCAAAATTGTTTACGAAAATAAGTTACGCAATTAGGGTAATGTTTAGTATATATAATTAGCCTATTATGTTCCCACTGCTGGGACACAGGCCTCCTCTCGGTGAGAAAGAGTAGGCCGTAATTCACCACGTGGGCCATAATCCACCACTGGGCCCAGTGCGGGTTGGTTGATTTCGAATGTCTTCGAATTTTTGGTTCTAGGAAATTACAGTTTCCTTCACAGTTTCGAGAAAAGTGGTGATGAAATAATTGAAATAATTTACACAAAGAAAAGCGCCTGTCTGGGTTCGAAACTACGACCTACAACTCGTAAGTCGCGGCCGTTACCACTGGGCCACCACTGCCCCATACCTGTTTAGTAATTAATATCTTCTATTCAGATACTCTCAAGATTACTGAATTGCAATACCTTTTTAGGTTTCAGTACCTCTAAAGGAAAAAAACGGAACCTTTATAGGTCTGTCTGTCAGTCTGTCAAGAACCATTTTCTCAGGAATGCGTGGAGGTATCAAGTTGAAATTAATATCAAATAAGTAGATCTATGGTCCCTTGGAGCTGTAAAAAAGTCAAGCTTATAAGATAACACAATAAAAAAAAATACGGCCATTTCTGTTTCATATACTCACAAATAAATCAAACCTACTTCCCGTCTGTGTTCCCGTTGACCTAGAATCATGAAATTTGGCAGGAAGCAAGGTCTCACAGCACAAGTGAAGAAAAAAGTCCGAAGATCGTTTTTTTTTTGTAGATGTTGCTTAATATTAAGGATGTGAATGTTGTGTACATATGGCTACATATAATAAAATATGCTCTCTTGAACACCGAAGAGACGTAACAGACCAAATCCTTCTTTACAAAATTGCTAACGGTTTACTAAATTTTCGTCAATTTCGTACGAGACTTTTAACCAGCTCGGAGTCTCAAAACCTCTGTGCGACACAAGCCGCCTATTAATAAAATTGTATCCACTTTCATTTCCTTCTTCATAGGTCTTTTTTGTTATTTAGTTAAACATTTCATCGTAGTTGTGAACATTATTCATAATTAATATCTATTTTTATTTTGTAAATAATTCAACTAACGATAAATAAAACTTCCTGTAATCATTAAATTCTCTGCTAGTGCTGTGCACTTCTATAAGTGACGAATTCACAATACCTATATAACTATATGTGATTTTTGTATGCGTATGTTTAAGTGAGCAAGTCGTTGAGGTGCCAAATAAATAAATAAATATAAAGCTATACATTTCCAGTATAACCGCTTGTACTGGAAATGTCAGGAAACCTCTCATTGTTTGCAAATCCTTTACAATGCGAGATCAGCTTATACTGGAAATGTATAGCTTATGTAACCTGTGTATATATGTATGTGTGTACACCTGTTATTGGTCTATGTAACAGGGGGCCTACCACCAGCTCAAAAGCAGTATTATTTTAATATTACTTCAGTGGGAGAATGAGATGGAGCTATACGTCCTGTAGAGCTTCATCTCTTTCCCACACTGAAGTAATATTAAAATAATACTGCTTTATGAGCTTGTGGTAGGCCCCCAGAACTTACACCTATAAGTTTGATTGATTAATTAAAAATATAAATACCTACCTACCTACTGCACCTACCATACTGGTGTACCTATATCACCATATACCTATATACCATTAGAACCTTCAAACAATAACAAGTAATTCTCTCATTTGCAGCCATGTGTAATATCACAGCAGACCAGACAAGTGACCCATGATATACCAGTAACTGTGATACCTAGAAAATTATGGTCTGACTACCATGAACCTAGGATACCTGACCCTGATGTAAGTTATTTCAATAGTCTTGTATTTTTCCCCAACTGAGTTTTTTTAGAAATAATATGGTACAGTACGAGTACGACACAACTTAGATGTAGCATTGTCAAAATTCGTAAAACCGATCACCATCCGAACTGAATGCGCCTTCAAAATCATCAATCTTTATCACTACTCTAAGTGAAAATGATCTTTACGCAAACACAATAACTTGTAAAAATTTATAACCAAATAAATTCGTAAAATTTAAATGAATGAATGCAAATTTTCAAATTCATGCTGCATCTAAGTTGTGTCGTACTATATCAAAAATGTCTGGGCCAATAATCACATAAGTAACACAATCACTAATATTCTTGCCAAACAATAGAATATTTGGTTATTGAATTGGTAAACTGAAGTAGTAATGGGCCGGCCATATTAGCTGTAGAACTGATGACCTTTGGGGTAGACGTATTCTCGAGTGGAGACCGCGAAACGTAAGGTAGGACGCCTTCAGGCTAGGTGGAGTGACGATCTTCACAGGGTGGCTAGTATCAGCTGGATGAGAGTTGCCGAGAATCGAGCTGAATGGTATGCAATTGGAGAGGCCTATGTCCGGGAGTGGACTGGTATAAGTAAAATTATCACATAATAAAAAAGACCATTCATCATCATCTGATGAATGGTCTTTTTTATTATGTGATAATTTTGATTGCTATCATCATCATAATTTCAGCCGAAAGTCGTCCACTGCTGGACATAGGCCTCCCTCAAGCACCGCCACTTCGACCGATTCTGTGCTTTCCGCATCCAGCGGATTCCTGCGGCCTTCACAAGGTCATCGGTCCATCTTGTGGGAGGCTTGATTGCTATATTACCTATAGCTATTTTTTGAATGTCCCTCGGCGAATTCCGTGTTTCGCCAGTCGTCGGATTTCTATCAGTTGCCATCTGTTGTCCTTTGCACTTAATGCAGACCGGACGCTCTCAATCGACTTGGAAGTATATATAGTTGTTAATACTCTTTTAACTTGATGTAATTTTCTTTTTAATGGTAGGAAAGCTGCTAAAGTCGCAGGCACGAAAATAGTTTTACAGCTCTAGTTCACACGGAAATCAAAACAAAACAACAATAAAGTACTTAGTTCTGAATCCAAATTATATTATACGATAAATCTAATAATTGATGGACATGGAAATTTGCATTCGTTTGTATTCGGAAATGCGATGATTCCCGAGGGGCATTAAGAAAATAGTCAGACTGTAGATAGATTTAGATGTTAGCGACAGGGATGATGCATGGCTAAAAAAAAAAACGATTTAGTCCGTCAGTAAGTTTTTAGGATGCAAAATACCCCGTATCCCTCAGTCCAGTTGTTCAAATACGAACATAAACAGACAGACAGACTTCTTATATTTTTCTGAATATTTTACCAGAGTGGATTTTATTTTTGACTGTGTCGTCGGTCTATTGGTCGCTAGTGCTACTGCTAAGCAAGAGGTCTTAGGTTCGATACCCAGGTAGGGCTAAGTGTTATTGGATTTTCTTTCTCAGGGGTTTCTCAGTAGCAGCACAGAGTCTGGATTTGTGTCCGGTTGATAATGGCAATAAGCTCGTCCCCTATTACATGGGACTTAAACATAACTGGTGAAATGTGGGTGTACAAAGGTATACATCTGCCTTACCCTTCAGAGATTACAGGCATGATGTTATCAGTTATATACTTTATTTCATTATAATACTTAAAAATTACATTTTTAAATATTAGAATATAAAAAATATACAAACATTTAAAAATATAAAAAATAGTAGACCACCGGTATCGGTAACAGGGTCCAAGCTACCGGCGGTCAGGGCTCCAGAGAGAGGAACCTCCTAATAATGCGAGCCGTGTCCAGGAGTACCGCTTTCTGAATTAAGCCCTTGATCCAGCTGCCCAACGAGAGCCTCCTTAGGTGTTGGTCGAGGCTCTTGGCGATTAAGCCATTGGCTGTCACGACTATCGGCACAATGATCGCTGAGTCCACATCCCACATGTCGACAACCTTGCGAGCCAAGTCAAGATTCTGTTATGTTATTATTATGCTGGTTTTATTTTCAGATATCAATAGAACTACCATCTCTAAAACAGCTGCGCACAACCATAGACAGAATGAGGACAATGGCCTCTGAGGTTGTAATCAGAGCGTCGGCTGAAGGGAGACTGACTTTACAGATCAAGACTGATATGGCTAAAGTGTCCACTAGGTTTAAAGGACTGAGAGTGGAGGCTTTTGGAGGTAAATAATAATATGGTTATTGAAGCTCCGATCTGTACAGTCAATCGTAAATCTTTGCTATTAATTTGACGTTGATGACGCCTGTATATCGTAAGGGGATTTTTATAGTGAAAGTGGTACCACTTAACCACAAATGTTCGGTTTACTGCACCTATATTTTTATTCTAAAAATGTTCACATCAATGTTACCCGTAACGACTGTCAAATATCTACAAATGGCAGCCGGGACCAACGGCTTAACGTGCTTTCAGAGGCACGAAGGTGTCTCGGTATGTAATTGATGCTCACCCATCCACGGCCCGACCTCGTCAGGGGTTGCTTAACCTTAAAAATCCTGAAATTATATCCTGAAATAGAAATCTATCTCGAACTTTCCAGGCCCAATAGAACATTCAGATTCCGAAACAGAAGAAACTCAAGCAAATGAAGACACATCCCGTATTTGCTACTGCAGGGTGGACACTAAGAAACTATCAATGTTCCTAAGTGCTGACCAGATATCGACCAACAAGACGGTCTGTAGTATAGTGCATAAGAAACTAGTGATATTGTGCTTACAAACTGACGAGAATGTTAAACTGCAGTGTTTTATTAGTGGGATTGTTTATTGAAATAAATTGTTGTATAAATTTCAACTAGATTTTTCATTTCCCTGACAAGTTTCGTCATCGTAAAAAGGTGTACTGTATTTCTATTTTCTTAATGTCCCTCGGCAAACTTCGTGTTTCGTCAGTTGTCGGATTTCTATCAGTTGTCCTTTGCACTTGGTGCAAACCGGACGCTCTCAATCGACTTGGAAGTATATAGAGTTGTTAATACTCTTTTAGCTTAATGTAATTTATTAAAAAAATGGGAGGAAAGCTGGTAAAGTCGCAGGCACGACAGATAGGGACATAGTTTTAAAGAAAGAAAGAAAGAAAAAGTATTTATTGAGACTCGCACAAGGAATAAAAAATTAAACTAAACACCTTCACCTTAAACATTAATAAAAAATAAAAGAAAAAAATAAATAAAAAACAAGGTAAAAAACCAAAAACAGAAAGTCCTGTACGAGGCCAAAAGGCTCCTATCTCAGCATATGCTGCGACATACTGCGTTTTACAACTCTATATGTATAGTTCACACGGAAATCAAAACAATAAAGTACTTAGTTCTGAATTCAAATTATTATACAAGATAAATCTAATAATTGATGGACATGGAAATTAGTATTCGTTTGTATTTGGAAATGCGATGATACCTGAGGTACATTAAGAAAATAGAAATACTGTACTTACTATGGTTCCAGGTTTTCTATCTTATATACTTCAAGCCCTTTCTGATTCGTTACTAAATTAATGTCACGCCTGTTTTCAAAAAGAGCTTTCGTCAGTTCATCATCATCAGCCTATAAATGTTCCCACTGCTGGGACACAGGCCTCCTCTCTGTGAGATGGAGTGGGCCGTAATCCACCACGCAGGCTCAGTGCGGGTTGGTAGATGTCACATGTCATGAATGAATTTTTGGTTCTAGGACATGCCGGTTTCCTCACGATGTTTTCCTTCATCGTTTTGAGAGCAGTGGTGATGCAATCATTACACAAAGTAAAGCGCCTGTCTGGGTTCGAACCTACGACCTACAACTCGTAAGTCGCTTATAGTCGTTAGTTCGTCAGTTATGGTTTAATAAATATTTTTGATGTGTAACATCTTTCCGCTAGGTTTCCTGTAATTTAAATCAAAATCTAATTAATCAAATCTGTGGGAGTGATTCGTGAAAAGGGACGGAAGTGTGTAACAGGAAGCCGGGGAAGCGCGTGCTATTTGATTAGATCAAGGAGCGCGTGCGGTGCTAGAGTTGGTCAGAAACGACCTTGACGACGCCTTTTTTTTTTTTTTTTTTTTTTTTTTTTTTTTTTTTTTTTTTTTTTTTTTTTTTTTTTTTTGCTTGGGAAATTATCAAATAACTTCTCCCGCTCTGGGTGGAGCGGGGAGGGCGTGTCAGACTCTTACTGACTAAAACCCACCCGTGTTCCTTCGGTTGCCCTGTTGACGGGGGCCACGATTTCCCTATCGGTTTGGACCGGAAATCGGCTCGCGATTCCCGCCCCGGGCGTCTCCTCCTGCGGCGGTTAGGGGCGTGAGGGCGCGAAATTTGCCTCTCCCTCACGCGTTCCGCCTCCTCCTTCGCGAGCATTACCGCTTCTCAGAAGGAGGTGACGGCCTGCCATTTCCTCTCGCTCCGTACCATGGCCTGAACCAGGGCCGGACGCGAGAGATCACCGCCGCCGATCGCCTCTATGAGGACACGGCGTTGCTCCGCCCAAGCCGGGCAGACCTCCACCGTATGCTCCACCGTGTCCTCAGGCCGATCCACACAATGGTGACACCCGGGTGTTTCCTCCCGCCTTATCCTAAACAGGAACCTCCCGAAGCAGCCATGTTCGGTGAGGACCTGCGTCAGGCGGAAGGTGAGGACGCCGTGGCGTCTCTCAAGCCACTCCTCAAAGAGGGGTCTTATCGTGTATTACAGTAGTCGCATATGTGTAACATTTGACATCTCACCTTTGTAATAAGCAACATTTTTTTATTTTTGCTTTTGACGACGCCCTGCCCCTTAAATGTTGCTTATTACCAAGGTGAGATGTCAAACGTTACACATATGCGACTACTGTAATACACGCTCATTTTTTGAAGTGAAAACTTTTTCAGGCGCGTTGGGCATTTTTGAGATGGGAAAAAACAATTGAACTCGCGACACCGTTACCGACACCTCATTTTCGTAAACGCGATTGTGCTCTTTACGTTACGGATCAATGTTCTATGCAAGTATTTTTATTTTAAAGGTTTTGGAAGTTTTTCACTTCTGTCGACACTCCCGGAGTGCCACTGTTTTTTTTAATAAAAAAAGCGGCCAAGTGCGAGTCGAACTCGCACACGAAGGGTTCCGTACCACCGTACAATATTTAAAAAAACATATTTTTTTCAAATACTTTAATAAAAAAACTTTTTACAAAAAAATAATCATTGTTATTTTTTTTACAAAAAAAATAATCATTGTTATTTTTTTTGTAAAAAGTTTTTATTTTTCACTTTTTAGTTGTGGTACCTACCCCACACAAATTCGAATACCACTACCTGCTATGTAAATAACAGTGACAAGAAGTTATCATATCATCTACATACTAAGTGGGAAAAAATACGTATAATTGAAGCTAACTCAAGAACTACCCAAGCAAAGTTAATAAAATTTATATGGGACCACCTCTGAAGTATGATCAAAATCTATTCATAATTGGCGGAGTAATCGCGTAACAAACATACAAAAAAAAAAAAAAAAAAACATACAGACGAATTGAGAACCTCCTCCTTTTGGAAGTCGGTTAAAAATACACTATATTTTGTTGTTATAGCGGCCATAGTACACACTGTGAAAATTGTGTCTACCTATTACGGCCCAAAAGATACAGCCCTGTGACATACAGATGGACAGCGGAGCCTTAGTAAGGCTTAGGGCTTACCACAACCACACCACGACCACAACCACACCTCAACTACACATGGCCGGCCGTATATTTCGTATTGAAAATGAATAGGACTATTCACACATACCACATTTTGCAGTCGTTATCGACCGTGTGTGTGATACCGACCACATCGCAACCACTACGCAACCACCAGCGACACTGCGAACTAGTGGCCGACCACATCGCAAACACAACGTTGCACTGTTGTCACACGTTGAACTGTGTCTGCACACCACGTAACCGCATCGCAACTACTGGCGACAACGCAACCACATCGACATTTTGTCGGTACCACAACGCAACTACAAAAACGACACTATTCACACGTAACCACTGCTTGACAGCATTTTGTGGTTGCGACGTGGTGTGG
Organism: Agrochola litura; assembly: GCA_949152395.1. Lineage (NCBI taxonomy): Eukaryota > Metazoa > Arthropoda > Insecta > Lepidoptera > Noctuidae > Agrochola > Agrochola litura. The sequence continues at coordinate 12,754,684 of OX424514.1, read as the reverse complement.
TTGTGGTACCTACGTGTGAAGAAGCCCTAAGTGTACACTGAGACGTAGGCGACGCAGCACAGCACAGCACAGCACAGATTTGGCAGGGTAGGGCAGGCGAGGCAGACATAGGCCGCGAGCGCATGCTGCGACGCAGCTACAGACACATTTGCGTCCTAGCTAGTACAAACAATCTGTCATTGAAACAAAATTATGAATCAGTGGTAAAAACAAGTGACGATCTGCACGCGTCGCGCAGAATCAGAGCCGGCTCTACGAGACGCAGAACAGGTCAGACACATGTCTGCGTCGCAGCTGTCAGTACATTCCTGCATTACAAAATCGGCTCTGCCCTGCGCTGCGTAAACCTGCGTCACCTACGTCTCAGCATACGCTTAGCCTAAGAGTCCCGTTGGCACCCTAAAAACAGCCAGGCTATAGTGTGAGTAGGCTGGCCACGTCGCACGAATGCACCCGGAGATTTTTATTTTATGGGACAAACAATACCCTCGTTTTCAGCTCAAAAAGGGGCCCCCAACAAATTTTGATACAGGGCCAGCCCCTCCAGGATTAGCTACGCCTCTGTCAATGAGGTCAAAGTAGGTGCGTAACGTTTTGGGACTCCGAAGCTTTGATAACTGACTGATTTTCTGTACTGAATGCCTTGGCATAGTCCTTCATCTGCGGGCAAGGACATAAACAAAAGCATAACATTCTGAAGTGACGTGCTCGAAACGGGCGAGAGCGGCGCGGAGACATCGAACGATACACGACGCGCAACCGACAGGAACAAAGTTGTTTGATTTCGCCGCTCGAAGGCCTCTCATTCCAGTATAGTGTTGTATTTTTACCGCCAGTTTCGTGGCTACGCCTAGACCGCTCCGCTATCGCCATCGCTCGGCCGCCGCTAATTTCGTGCCTGCAGACTTGGGCCAGGTAAAGCGGTTTTTTGAATAATAAACATTATGAACTAATAATCACTTTTATTTCACAGAAATACACGTTTAATACATATTACAAGTAACAAACAATTTGTCCAGGTTAAAAGATATTTTTTTTTAAATGTCGTTCAGAATAATTTAATTTGATATTTTTGGCCATGTCCAAAATTATTTACATGAAAATATATTGTGGTTCAAGGTAATTACATCTTTCACAGCATTAATAAGTCTATAAGTTATCACAAAACTTGTAGGTACATAAATAGAGAATATTTATTAGGACATACTGCTTAGCTAAGGAAGAGGGGTTATTTTTTACAAGTTTTGGGCTAAGTACTATTTCAATTTAAACAACATGCAAGATCTGTCCAGAAAATTATAATAATAATAATTAGATACATGACCGGGTTCTATTTTATTAATTGATATTGATATTTTTCATAGCAAATAATAAATGTGGCTAACTAGAGACATAGAATATTAATAATGAATTGCAATTATAACACTGAATTTGATGTTGTAACCGTTTTAGGTGATAGAATATTAATAATGAATTGCAATTATAACACTGAATTTGATGTTGTAACCGTTTTAGGTGTAAAAAAGGCATTTGGAAAGTTTCCAAATACTTTTTTTACATCTAAAAAACTAAATATTCGGTGTTACGATATTAATTATTGCATTTCATAATCAATATTTCAGTTCCCTAGCTAGCCACATTTCTTAATTCCATACAGTAATATTGCCAAATTAATTAAAACAGGTAAATATTTGACAGCTATTTACGACGTTGCCAACTTTTAGGATAAACCCTCTTAACAACAGCTGAACACGAGATTTGACAGCAGTATTGCCAATAACAACAGAAACCGAAAATGATTAATTATATGCATTATTTATCTGACAATAAAATAAAGGCTAGTTCATCTGACATTGAATGGTCCTCAATTCTTCACCTCACAATACGTCGTATAAAATATCACGAATGCAAATCGTATTCTTTTACATTTTAATATACAAACTATGGCACTGATTCTGCTATGCACTGACTAAACTAAAACTGTTGCTATCTTTTTCTCACACACAGAACAAGAAAGAGACATCAAATCAGGCTGAATTAATCTCCCATACAAGTTGAGACAGAATAGCACGATTTACCATTATAAACTTACCCACCCCGGGGGCATTTAGTATAAATCCATACTTATATATACAAATACAGGGTGGGCAGGGACATCGACGCGAAAACTGTTACCATGGGTTCAGTACATGATTATGAACCTCCTGCGTTAAAATTTTACGTCGGTTATTTTTTTTACCTGCTGTTGTAGGTATAGAAAAGATGAATACCTATGTGGTCAAAATGTATGAAACAGCTGTTAAAAAAAAATTACCGACGTAAAATTTCAGAATCATGTACTGAATCCAAGGTAAAAGTTTTCGCATCGATGTCCCTGCCACCCTGTATAATAAAGCTGAAGAGCTTGTTTTTTGTTTGAATGCGCTGATCTCTGGAACTATCAGTCGCCTTTGAGAAATTCTTTTTGCATTTGATAGCCCAATTCTTGAGGAAGGTCTAGGCTATTTGACATCACGCTATGGCCCTTAGGAGCCGAGACACAAAAAATACCTCTAAGCATAAACGAAGGAAGCGCGGACGTAGTCGCGGACAGAACCTAGTATTTCTATTTTCTTAATGTCCCTCGGCAAACTTCGTGTTTCGTCAGTCGTCGGATTTCTATCAGTTGCCCTTTGCACTTGGTGCAGACCGGACGCTCTCAATCGACTTGGAAGTATATAGAGTTTTTAATACTCTCTAAACTTAATGTAATTTATTTTTAAAATGGTAGGAAAAGTGCTAAAGTCGCAGGCACGACAGATAGGAAAATAGTTTTACAGCTCTATATAGTTCACACAGAAATCAAAACAAAACAACAATGAAGTACTTAGTTCTGAATTCAAATTATTATACACGATAAATCTAATAATTGATGGACATGGAAATTAGCATTCGTTTGTATTCGGAAATGCGATGATACCCGAGGGACATTAAGAAAATAGAAATATTGTATTGTTGAACGGATTTTGATTAAATTTGGCAAGGACATAGATGGCATCCTGGAGAATCAAAATTTATAATTAAATCAGTTTAGCACTTCCAAACAGACACTGACTTCATACTAAGTAGTAATTTTGGCAGCTCTAAACTATCTTCCTCTCTTTCCTACTCTACCCATTAAAAAAAGATAGCAACACTCATTAAACCTAGCCAGTACTTTACAAAATCAACGCCAAATAGTCTAACAAACAACTCTTAACAACTTCGAATACTGTTAACATCAATTGTAAGTCAGTTGGTATGATCTTTCATTATCTCTCCGTAAAGTGTCGTGGGTCGCCTTCAGTTGGTCCAGCTTTGTAGATATCTGGGCTATGGAGTTGTCGATCCATTGCATTGATGACATGTGTGCGTTCAGTATGCGGCCGATTTGGACGATCTGAAAATATTAGGAATTAGTTACTTTCGTTCTTTATAACAGCATTTTCACAGTGCACCGTGAAAGCATTAGCTGCATAGACTTGCTGTATAACAGCGTAGGCAGCGCATCCTCTGCTGATATAGCTCTAATTTGGGCACAAATTATTCAGCACATAGCTGTATAAGAATTCCAATGATCAAATAATTGAATTATATCAACATCGTAATAACATTTATGTGTGTAACAGTCACCTCAAGAGCTGAAAATTGTCTGAATAACAAGACACGTATTACCTATAATACAGAAAAAAAGACGAATGTGTACAATTTATATGCTTTAACACAGTTGAAAGTACACTCTGAGCGAAATTGTGGATTGCAATAGCTTTATTATTTATTTTTCTTAATCAGCAATAGTGATTAAGAAGAAGATAAAGGTGTCAAATGTTATGATTTCATGAAATCATCACATTTGACACCTTTGCTAACTTATGGAGTTGTATTGCTGATTATAATTGAGAAAAGCCATATTTGTTACGGCCGCAAATCATATTTAAATCAACATAAAACCTGACACTGGCCTGCAAAATGCAAAAAACGTAAGAAAATTTGAATTTAGCGGGCTACCCTGACGCTTCCCTCTTAATGGCTATGATAAATGTAAAATATCCGAGGGGATTGGCGCTGATAGCCGAAATACAGGTTTTTGCCTAATTCGGCTACAGATGCACATCATCATCATTTGCACTCAAAACTAGCCTAGGTTTAATTTGTAAAACATTTGTAAACAATCAAGAAAATAAACTTTATTGATTTCTTTCTTTCTCGTGTGGTTAGCGATAGACCTGCACCCTAATTGCGTAATATAACACAATCACAATTTGTTTCGATTTGAAACAGATTTCTAATCCATTGCTTCATAAGTTGGAAAAAAAATCTGCTCAACAACGTAAATAACGCAATGAATGTTGTTGAAATGTCAAAATGAAACAAATTTCACGAAATTGTTTACGAAAATGAGTTACGCAATTAGGTAGCTGGTGTCAGTTTTTATGCCGCCCATGGGCCTCTGACTTAGCTTCTCATATCGTCGAGAAATATCTCTCAAGCATGTCAGTTTCCTCTCGACGTTTTCCTTCACGGAAAACTTTAAATCTAAATTCAAGCGAAAGTGTGGTTCTAATGAAGATTGGTATAGAGATTTTACTTACAGGATCATTACTGTCTTGACTCCTGTTGGTCTCGTTGAGGTGTTCAATGACTTCTTTCAAGTCTTCTGACATCTGTCTCAGCTGCGTGTCCAAGTTCTCTGCTAGAGAATACCTGAAAATGGGAAATAAGATTTTAAAAAATACACATTTTAGTATTTTAAATAGTAAAATACAATAAACATAACATAACATCACGCCTGTAATCCCCGAAGGGTTAGGCAGAAGTGTACCTATAGTACACCCACATTTCGCCAGTTATGTTTAATAGGAGGCGAGCCTATTGCCATCAACCGGGCACAAATCCAGACTCCGGGTTGCTACTGAGAAATTCGAAACGAGGCATCCTCAGGATGACGATTGACTTGTCGCGAATGTGAGTCGTTGAGAGGTGAAACACGTGTCGACTTCTTTCAGGAGTTTTTTATGGTTCTTTAGAAATAGCTAAGCGGAACAGATTACTAAATATATCCACGTCTATTGTATTTTATAATGGATTTCCGCAAGGTCACGCCAGAATCAATCAACTATTTTAAATAGTAGTTAAAAATATGACTAATATGCATTGTAAATTGAATGCAGGGCGCGCTAAACAGCATGACAGCCACGCGTTCGGGATTTATTATTTGTTAGAAAATAGTAGTTTTTCATAATGGAAATTGCCTCCTTGGTTTAGTGTTCATAAGTGCGAATGTTCCACCACTCGTCCTTCTTGTGTCTCACTTCCAATATCTATGTTCACACACTAAGAAACTTCGTTTTTCTATTAATCTTCTCCTACTTTGTCCTTCTCATACTTCTGTCTTTGTTTATTCTTCCTTTCATATTCAGTCCATTCTTCTATGGAATGCGTTTCCTCTTGATGCCAGGACGGCCACCAGTCGGTATGCATTTAAGCAGAAAATTTCAGTTTTTTTTTTCAAAATAAATAGAGTAGAGTCATCTCAATACCTCTCCCTTGAATTTGTATATATATAATATAGGTATATATCATATTAAATATGTATGTATGTGTATTATAAGTTATAACCTATTTCTGTACTGTTTTTCCTACCTATTTTATTTCTAATGACATATTTGAAATATTTTTTCTTTGTTCCTCTCAAACAGAGCACCTGCCATCTAATCTCTTCACCACCCTTGGTTGACTGGTAGAGAATGCCTAAGGCATTAAGTCTGCCTTTGTACCTTTTTGAGTGTAAAAAGTTTAAATAAACAAATAATGCTGACCAGATCTTGGGTTAGATCTACTTAAACATACTTGGCGCCTCTTCTAGCCCTTCGGGATATACAGTTGTTATGTTACAGTTTTTCGACGAAGTGCCTCACTTTATGCAAGGAGTATTATGTCAGGTTCTCGCAGTCTGTCGACAGTACTCAGACACCTGTTTCTCCAACACGAAGTCTAACTCGTGTTCAAGACTCTAGTTCTATTAATATTGCTCACTTATGGATCTCGCAGTCTGTCTACAGTACTCAGACAGCTGTTTCTCCAACACGAAGTCTAACTCGTGTTCAAGACTCTTGTTCTATTAATATTACTCACTTATGGATCTCGCAGTCTGTCGACAGTCTCCTCGGGCAGCTGTTTCTACAACACGAAGTCTAACTCGTGTTCAAGACTCTTGTTCTATTAATATTACTCACTTATGGATCTCGCAGTCTTTCAGCAGATCTTCCAGCTCCTTCTGCTGAGCTAACACAATGTCTAACTCGTGTTTGAGACTCTGTTGTTCTATTAATATTACTCACATATGCTCCCTCTCGGGATCTCGCATTCTGTCGACAGTCTCCTCAGACAGCTGTTTCTCCATCGGCGCCAGCAGATCTTCCAGTTCCTTCTGCTGAGCCAGCACGAAGTCTAACTCGTGTTCAAGACTCTGTTGTTCGTTCTTCACTGATTGGACGGCGTCGTTTAGTTCTACGATCTGTGAGAAGACAATTACACATATTTTATTTTCTGTTAAACGCGGCTTAAATTAGACACGTTTTATTATTAAATATAAGTATATTAGTAAAGGATATTCAGTGGTTAGGCAAAAATCTCCTTATTGTAAAAGTATGAGCATTTCTCATACTATAGTTTGACCGAGATCACTGCTAACCTTGCACGATGATTTGGTATTTTACTAGATAGTCCGGTCCTGAGATTTCTGTTGAACACAAGAGATTGTGTGCACAAAATAAATAAATGGTGAATTTTTTAATTAAATAAATTGTACCCTACTAAATTCTTTGAGTGAATGTTTATTTTGCCATATAGCTGGTAATTGCACTTATAAACACTTCAGTATTTACCACCGTTTTACAAAAGTAATGTTTGCAGACGCGCTAACGCTGAGCGACAAGACTGGTTTGATACCCCCGCCGCCCGCGCATTAGGTCGCTTGCTGACTAGGTCTGTAGTGCGGTCATAACGCGCGGATAGGAACGTTTGAAAACTACGAGCACTATTTCTTTCGGGCCCGCCGCGCTAGGCGCCTAAGTCACTACATTATGGATTGACGCAAACTGCGGTTTCATATGTTTGATACTTCGCGCCCGTCGTCGCAACAGCGCTAGGCTGGCTGTGTGGACGCGCATTTATGTATGTGTGCGGCTCACGGGGGGCGATGCAGGTCGCTCAATCGACAAAGCTGCCCCCCGCCTCGCCGCGCATTCCTAAGCCGCGTCTACAGTGGTCTCGGTCAAACTATAGTGATAGGTGGTTGTTAAAGTTAATTTTAATTAGCAATTTTACGGCATCTTTCCAAATTATCAAGAATTGGAGGAGCTCGTGGCCAAGTAATAACAGCCGCACTGTTTGATCCATCAGGTTAAGCTACGCTTGCCGGGGTTGGTCTGTGGATGGGTGACCATCTTAACATAGCGAGACTCCTCCGTGCCTCGAAAAGCACGTTAAGCCATTGGTCCCGGCTGTCATTTATTGCTCTTTGACAGTCGTTACGGGTCGTCAGAAGCCCGAAAGTCTGACAACCAGTCTTACCAAGGGGTATCGTATTACTTAGTTACTGGGTTGTGGAGGTCAGATAAGCATTCGCTCCATGTCACCTGCATCCGGTTAGACTGGAAGCCGACCCCAATATAGTTGGGAAAAGGCTAGGCAGATTGTTTTTTTGTGAAAGAAAATATGATACGCAATAGACCTGTGTCCAAATTTTTTTTTTATCCGTCTAATTGATTATAAAAGAATATTGAACACGTATTTTTTCTTTTTTGACGTAATCAGAAGATTACAGCGATACGTTCGAGTTAAAATGGGGCATGACGTCACGCCTTGTTAGATTTAATACTGCGTTGTGACGTAGCGAGCCCCCACTCCCCAACTTCAATGCGTGTTTTCTAAGTTATTTTTGTCTAATATTTTTTTATCTGAAAGACAGGACTAGTTTTTTTTTTTTACCTAGGCAACTACCTTATGGGGCTTATTTTTATTATTTTTTTCTCCCGCTTCTTCCGCTCTGGGCGGAGCGGGAGGGCGTGTCAGACTCTTACTAACTAAAACCCACCCGTGTTCCTTCGGTTGCCCTGTTGCCGGGGGGCCACGATCTCCCTTTCGGACTTCTTCGCAACCCCGGCAACTTGGGCTGCTAATAAAAATATGATAGGTATACCTTCTCCCCGTTAGCTATGAGCAGTCGGTCCCACGCGTTGATCTGCGTCGCCTGGTTGATAAACGTTTTTTCTTGTTCTTCTAATTCTAGCGTCCATTTGTTAATATTTTCTTCTAGTTGAGCGAAGGAAATTGACGTTATAGTCTGAGGGGGGACTGCGGGTGTTGTACTGGAAAAATAAATAAATTGTAACCTAGTTATTGAAGTGAAAACTTCTTTAGGCGCGTTGGGCATTTTTGAGATGAGAAAAAACAATTAAATTCGCGATACCGTTACCAACACCTCATTTTTGTAAACGCGATTGTGCTCTTTATTTATATTACGTTACGGATCAATGTTCTATGCAAGTATTTTTACTTTAAAGGTTTTGAAAGTATTTTTTTTTTTAAACGCGATTGTGAAATGGAAAAGAAAGAAAGAAAAATAGGTTTATTTGTCACAGAAACACGTGCATACATAAAAGACAAGAGTAATTAGAGAACAACACAAAGTACATAACAAATCTTATTTTTATTTAGATAAGGTTACGGACTAATGTTCTATACAAGTATTTTTCTTCCACCAAGGCGATCTTGTTCAAGTTTTCACTTCTGTCGGCACTCCCGGAGTGCCACTGTTTTATTTTTTTGGTTGGGTAATTATCAAATAACTTCTCCCGCTCTAGGCGGAGAGCGGGAGGGCGTGTCATACTCTTACTGACTAAAACCGGGTGTTCCTTCAGTTGCCCTGTTGCCGGGGGCCACGATCTCCCTTTCAGACTTTCCCGCACCCCCGGCAGGCATCGGCCCTAGCGGACCCCGTCAGTTCTGCTGACATCTCATTGAGGCGCGCGTGGAACACAACGCGCCGACCACATTACATCACTGCGGGCCCTATCAGATACCGGCGCTGCGACACTTATTTTTAAATATCGCAACATCATGCTGCCATAGGAGCCTGTTGACCTCGTACAGGACTTTTGATTTAATTAACCGACTTCCAAAAAGGAGGAGGTTATATGTTCGTCGCGAGTTTTTTATTTTTATTTTTTTTATTTATGGCCACCGGTTTCTCCGTCAATTGTGGACCGATTTTGAAAATTCTTCTTTTGTTTGAAAGGGTATGCTCTCGAGGTGGTCCCATATAAATTTTATTAACTTGGCTTGGATAGTTTTTGAGTTAGCTTCAATAATACGTACTTTTTTCCCACTTAGTATGTGGATGATATTATAAGTTCCTGTCACTGTTATTTACATAGCAGGTAGTGGTTTCCGAATTTTTGTGGGGTAGGTACCACAACTAAAAAGTGAAAAATAAAAACTTTTTATTTTAATTTTATTTTGTTTTCTTTTATTTATGCTTGTAAGAGTGTGTTATGTTTAATTTGTGATCTCCTGTGGGAGTCCCAATAAGTACTTTTGCACGACTCATAATGCGAAGCATTAGAAAGTGCTCTGCGATCGAAAAATTTGTTTTGCCTCCTTTTTGCAATTGTTACACTCCTGCTGGTACACAGAACCTACTTAATTTAATGAAGATTAATTCTGTACTTTTCAAAAATTAATTTAATGCAGCAATAACGAAAAAAAACATCAAAATATTTATGTCTTTGTACTCGTAAATAATGTTACTATAATTTTAACTCCTACAGTCTTTATTTTGTGCGAGTTTCTGAACTCTAAGAAATTATTGAGCTACACGATGACTGATTTGACTGTGTCAGCTGCCAGGGTAGGGTTACTGAAATATATGTTCATACTTACGTAGTGGCTGTAGTCAAAGACGCCATGGTAGTGGTAGCAGTGGGTTTCCCAAGAGCTATGATACCAGATGGCGCTGTAGTGGACGCTGAAATTTAAAGAAAATGCATGAAGTAAATAAAAGGATAATGATTTGTTAAGGATTTTCGAAGGACCCAATGTTATACATACATCTGTGTTAAAAATAGAAAATAAATATAAGTGAGTTTTAAATTAGGTATATTTTTTTTACAAAAGTTAACGAGGTGCGTTTAGGTTACAATAACCATTATTTTCAAGACGATAAGTGCTATATTCGATTACTTATAATTTTGTAAATAATTGTAAAACATAAAATAATTTTATGACAAACAATTTTTAGACAGTGTCATCATGACATGATTATGAATATTTAAATTGAGAATTAAAACAAGTATTTAAAAAAATCTTCTATTAGCCCAGTCAATAACAAAATCAAACATGACAAACGTGCATGTACAGTACAAATATGTTCTTAATGTCCCTCGGCAAACCTCGTGTTTCGTCAGTCGTCGGATTTCTATCAGTTGCCCTTTGCACTTGGTGCAGACCGGATGCTCTCAATCAACTTAGAAGTTTATAGAGTTGTTAATACTCTTTTAACTAAGTGTAATTTATTTTAAAAATGGGAGAAAAGCTGCTAAGGTCGCAGGCACGACAGATAGAAAAATAGTCTTACAGTTCTTACTTGCATAATTAATAAAACATTTTTCATTTTCATTTTCACAATGCGGGGTGGCAGGGAAAAAAAAACTGCTGTTCCATACATTTTGACAGCGTAGGCAGATGAACTGCAATTATTTTTTTTAAATAACCGACAAAAAATTTCAACGCAGGGGGGGTTCAGAATCATGTACTGAATCCATGGTTTCAGTTTTCGCGTCGATGTCATGCCACCCTGTATATTTTCCATAGCAATCTTCGAGTGACCTCAGACGGAGCTATAATATATATTTCTATTACTCCACCAAAATAATTAAGTGGATACTGAATCCATGGTAACAGTTTTCGCGTCGATGTCCCTGCCACCGTGTATGAAAAAAATTGCTATTGGCCTACGACTGCGCTACAAAATAGCAATTCATCGTTCTTGAGAAAGATTTTTTTTGTAAACCATTACTTAACTAACGATGTTTTGGTCTCTGATTGATTGACAAGGTTAAGTCTCATTATACTGCAATTACACTAATCACCTTCAATTATTGATAATGCTGATCACATCAAGGAACACTAATGATACTACGATTGTTCATTATCATTATTGAAAAAAATACTACTGTTGTGGCACAGATGATTGTGGCTATAGATGTAAAACAACCAATTTAAAACGTTTGAAATAAAATGTTGCCGTTTTAAACCCCAAAAAAAAAAAAAAAAAAAAAAAAAAAAAAAAAAAAAAAAAAAAAAAAGTTCTATAAAGTTCACACGAAAATCAAAACAAAACAACAATAAAGTAAAATAAGTTCTGAATTAAAATTAATATACAAGATAAATCTAATAATTGATGGGCATGGAAATTAGCATTCATTTGTATTCGGAAATGCGATGATTCCCGAGGGACATTAAGAAAATAGAAATACTGTACTGTACTGTATTTTTTTTTACATACATGAACCCTGAAAACATAACACTCCTTTTTTGGGCAGTCATGTAAACATGTAACTAGATTTTCGACTCACAAGATGCAGCTACGAGGAGCACTAAATCATAATAACATTATCGATAATTTTAAACTTTTTGAAAAAAAAAAAACCCATCTTTGACTAGCTGTATCTTCGCAACAATATCGTATTCGTAGCAAAAGCTTACTTCACAAAAATATAAGATAAGATGTAATTTAACAAAACTGAAACAAGTGCCAGAATTTCGCAGTTGTTCAAGCACCATGGGAGTATAAAGTTTTCAGGGTTGGAAACTTTCGTATAAACTAGTCTCAGGGGACCTAACAACCTGCCGGGGTTGCGGTTATTGTCCGAAAGGGTTACCGTGGCCCCTGGTAATGTAGGCAACGGAAGGAACACGGGTGGGTTTTAGTCAGTAAGAGTCTGACACGCCCTCCCGCTCCGCCCAGAGCGGAAGAAGTTATTTGACAATTTCCCACCCAAAAAAAGGGACATAACAACATTTAAAAAAATCGTAGTTACATGCGCGTTTGCCTTTTTTGTGTCGATTTTGACTGGGCTCTCAGAGATATCAGAAGATATAGTGAAGCTTTCATAAAACTACTTAAAACTAAAAATATCTTAATTAATTCACCTGCAGAGGAAGCAGCAATAGAAGTAATCGGTTTGCCAAATCCGAGCATACTTTTAGCACTTGTTCCAGGCAAGCCAAACCCAGATTGCATCGTCGACGCGGCCGTAGACACCGCTCCGAAACTAAGGCTAGTAGGGGCAGCGGTACTGGTACCAAAATTGAGCCCAGTTGTTGATTGAGTTGTGGTGGCAAGGGGAGTCGACCAGGCTGTTAGACCCGTTGATGGAGCCGCTGTGGTTGACGAAGCACTGACGCCTGCGAAACAAAGATATTTTTTTATTTAAGGCGGATGTATCGATGGTCCGTTCATACATTTTTCTTCGGGTCATCCTTTGGAAGGATGACTTAGGCCTCTGCCTCGAATCTTGCGGGCAGCGGGACGGCGGCGGCGGGGCGGGGGCGGCAGGATCTAATGCGTAAAATCAAATGGACCGGCCCTCGACAACAGCGGCGCGAGGGCGGGCAACGAGCGGTGCACTCCAGACAAGCGGTGACCGCCCGCGCGTCTGCATTTGCAGTGTTGTGCAATTTAAAATCGAGGGTTAGGAAAAAATTTGAATCAAAACGATGTTGTCGCCATTTTGTTCAGACATTTCGTTCGCGAATAAAAACAAATATCTCGACGACACAACACTACGCCGCTATAGTACCGCGCGATCTGCCCGCTGGTTTCGAAGCAGAGGCCTTAAGGTTTCCGCTAGTCGACGGCTCGCACTCGTTGGTGGCGCACCTAATATGCATGCTATTTAGTAAAGTTATTTATTTATCTAGTTTTTATTTATTTAGTGAAATAGACGATGATTTATAACGAAAACGAGAGAGTAAAATTTCATGAACAGACCTTTGGGCGTATAGATATTATGGAAAAACTACTGAATGTATCTACTCAAAATATAATTATTTGAACTTTTCAATAAATTATCTATCCCTGTACGATTTCTATTTTGCCATTTTCATACTGCATAAGTTATTTATTTACGCCCAAAGATGAGTTAAAATTAGTGTTGAAATATGGATGTTTCAACGCTCGTAACTTCCAAACCAATATTCTTTTTCCAAATCAGCTTCCATACAAGGCTAGATTATGACAAGATAAATTGAAATAATATTTAGTTTTGAACTTACACCGTCGTCAAAAGACGAGTAATCAATTTTTTTTTTTATGTATGTCATCTCGTAGTTGACCTCTGAGATCATGACTACTTAACCGGGCTTTCCTGTGGGTGCCTTAAGCTACTACACTTAAAACCTTCAGCCAGAGGTTATTCAACTATGCTAATTAAAACTAGGTGAACGCTCGCTAAGGGCACCCCCTGTGGGGTACGAACCTCGGCTTAGGGCATCAACCGGAGGTAGGACATCAAGGATGGGGCGGGGGTAATCAATCACCATACTACTTTTGTATGGAAGAATGACCGACACTTTTTGATTAAAACAAATAATTTTTTTAACAAATAGTTTCTACGACGCAATGTCTTCGCAGATGACTCTTTGGGGACTAACTTACAGTAACACTTCTGTCTATGCAGTTATGAGAATCAGAAAACAGTTAATTGATTCAGGCGTGACCTTGCGGAAATCCATTGTAAATACTGTCTGTCTGTGTCTTAGTTTGCGTTCAGCGCTTGGTGTGGCAACACGCCGTGTTCGAGTTCGCGACAAGTCAATCGTCATCCTGAGGATGCCTCGTTGAGAGGTGAAACACGTGTCGATTTCTTTCAGGGTTTATTTATGGCTCTTTAGAAATAGCTAAGCGGAACAGGTTACTAAATATATCCACGTCTATTGTATTTTTTTAAATCAGAAAACATCTTACCTTGCGCAGTAGAAACTGGAGCAAAACTAATCGGGGCAGCAGATGTCTTTGGGAACTGAGCCCCTGGCGCAGGCAACGGTTGTCCCAACATTAAAGGCTTCTGATTGGCTGTGGACGTTCCGATCACACCAGCAGTACTTATAGGAGCTTGTGTAGGCAGTGCCGTTCCAAAACTAAGTCCAGGTTGGGAAGTAGTGGGTGTTCCAAAACTGAGCCCCGGTTGGGAAGTAGCCGTTGATGCTGGTGCGAAATTAAGCCCAGTTTGTTGTTGTTGTGGTTGGCTTGTCGGTAGAGCGGTGCCGAAATTGAGTGGAGCTTGTTCTGTAAATAATTAATAATTTTTGTTTGAGTGACAATGTTATTTGTATGAGAATTTTGTGTTCAGTCTTCTGTCATATTTATTATTTTATAGTAGCTGTTGTGGTTGGTTGTCTGAAATTAAATTTAATCGAAGAATTTGATTAGAGAATTGACAACAGAGTAAGCAGCCTTGTACTTATAAAATACGTACTTGATGTCTATTTAGTGGTCAAAAGCTGGTGTCGTCAGTGTCGCGAAATCAATGGTTTAGTCTCATCTCAAAAATGCCCAACGCACCTAAAGAAGTTTTCACTTCAAAAATATAAGTTTAATACTCACGTCCCCCACCAAACGCCGTACTAAACGACCGCCCGTCGCCCGCCAGCAGCGCGCCCCCCGGGTAGGCCGGCGCGCCGCCCGCGGGCCCGGCGCCGCCTGCGGGCCCGGCGCCGCCGAAGTGAGGGCCGGCACTCAGCCCCGGGTTCTGACCGATACCAAGATCCGTGCTTTGGCCAGTCGGGGCTCCGGTGGAACCTCCGATGGCACCGAAACTTAGGGCCGCTGGTTTTTGACCGAATCCACCTGGAGTTGAAGCTGGAGGGCAATGGATTAATTAAAATAAATTATGTACCTGAGATATTTATAAAAAAAACCCTGTCCGATTCGAAAGGGGCACATAAGTACTGCAATAACATTACCAAAACAATATATTTTGCTAATTTAAAATTAACATTTTTTGTACCAAAATTACACCAAATCTTTTTTCTTGAAAATTACCCCTAAATATACTCAGTAAACTAGTTTACAATTAATTGTGGCGATGAAATAAAAAATAAATTAAATTGTTTATTCTGTAAATAACATATCAGAATCGCTTTTACACGTCATATAAAAAAATTCAACAATGTCAATGAGTATATAAATGTGGTATATTTTGATGATTTTAAATAATAATTAAAATGTCAAGTTTTATGGTTTTATCACAAGGCTTAGCAGAGCGAGCAGCGCAATCCCAAGATTTTTTTATCTTCTAAATAATCTGAGCCTCGTAAGTACTAATGTCACTATAAATTTCATTTGGACTTTCTAGTAAATCCATTACTGACTTAAAATAGACGAAGAAACCAATACCCTAATTGCGTAACTTATTTTTGTAAACAATTATACCTAATTTGTTTAATTTTGACAGTTCAACAACATTCATTGCCTTATTTACGTTGTTAAGCAGATTTTTTTTCCAACTTATGAAGCAATGGATTAGCAATCTGTTTCAAATCGAAACAGATTATGATTGTGTTGTATTACGCAATTAGGGTACAGGACTTAAAATGGTCTGAAATCGCTAAGTCACACTGAATAAGCGCGGTAATCAAGGTTCGTTGTTTGTCCGATGAATTAAGGCTTTTGAATTGCTGTGGAACAATATTTGTTGCTGTAGGTCAGTTTTGTAATAACACCAATGAAATCCTTTTTTTCTCAATTGCTGTTATTTTCATTTAAATAAAAAGCAACTTTATAGTGATGTGGATTAAGTTGATTTCAGAATGACTCGTACTATTGAAAAAGTCATAAAAATGTTTGAAGTTTTAGCAGAAACAAAAGTGGTTTTTCCAAAAACACATAGTTGTTTACATTTTTGGAAACTAAATCGCAAACGCAGTATTTAGTTTATATTTTCGCCAAAATTTTACTGTTCATGTCTCTTTCCGAATTAATATTTTTTGGAAATATAAGTATTATTGTAGGAATGTAGGAGAATAATGTCAAATCGTTATTTTTTTCAAGAATTGTGACTCGATACAGAAAACTACCGCAAAATTATTCTCCGAAGTACTTACTGGGAGCCGGAGCAGAACTAAACGCAGGCGGCGCAGCAGAATTCCCTCCTCCGAAGCTGAACGCAGAGCCCGGCTTAGCGCCGAACGCCGTCTGAGCGAACCCGCTCGTTGCGCCGCCCGATAGTAACGACTGAGGTGGGGCGGCCGCTGATGTAGCCGCGGCCTGCTAGTAAGCAAATAACAATGATAATTATGTAAATTTAAATTTTTATTCATTTCATATTCAACAGGTTTAACAAATAAATTGTAGAGGCCTTCTTTTAAGTATGGAGATACCTGTGCCAGAAGACCTCCCTCTTCCATAACTATGTGTATAACATACAAAGCCTGTTAATAACAGAATTTTAACAAAGAAGGTACAATGGTGCCGATTCTCTTGTCACAAATGCCTCTAAACTAAACTAAAAATCACCAAAATTTAGTTTATTCCTGTCAAACGACGATTTCCCATTCTGAAATAGACTAAAGTGACACAACTTAACTATATTTTAGTTTGACAGCACTAAGATGGCAACGAGATATTAGTTTAGTGAAAATAGCAATTTTGCTATTCTGAATTTGACGTTTTTCACCTAAAATTTAGATTTTCTAACTAAATCTGACTATTTTTAATCGCGACTAAAAACGTGTGGAATAAAATTGGTTGTCATGAACTATAAATTCACACCAACACCTCGACTTCAAATGCAAAAACAGTACTGAATCTTTTTTTTTTCTTTTGCTTATATCTCGAAAACGGTGTGTCCAATCGCAAAAATAATGAAAATTTCGACCCCCTTTATAAAACCCTTAAACCCCTGACACTCTATATGTAGGTAATAATTTTTCTTATTTTCCATACAAAAAGTGAAAAATTCCATATAAAACACGACGAGGCTGCCCTCCCTGCGCGCCTCCGGCTCTAAAAAGATCACGTGGTTAGGTATCACGTGTGGAGTCGCGATTGTCAAATTCGATTTAGATGTGTCAAAATTATTTTTAAATTTAGAGAATTTATTTTGCAGAATAGCTATAAGATTCTCATAGTCAAAAGTAAGAAATTTTAGTGATAGTTTAGTTAGTTTAGTTCGGTGTACAAGAGAATCGGCACCAGTAACAAAACTAAAACTAGAGAATTAAAAGAATAAAATAATAATTAGGTAACATGTGCTAGCGACAGTTTCCGGGGACCCAATATTGAGTGTGCAAGTCACCGTGAAGGACGGGCGTTTTTAGGGGACTGTCTTATGTAATTTTGACGTTCGAAAAGTGCTGATTCTCAGCCTAGTGTGAATAAATGACTTTTGAATTTTAAATTTTTTGAAGCCCCTGCCATTTTATCCGTGAATAATATATTATCACTAGCTGACCCGGCAAACATTGTTTTGCCATATTTATGTTTGGTGTGGACCACCCTTATCACTTACGGGTATGAAAAATAGATTACGACCGATTCTCAGACCTACCGAATATACATATAAAATTTCATAAAAATCGATCAAGCCGTTTCGCAGGAGTATGGCAACTAACTTTGTGACACGAGAATTTTATAAAGATTGGTCAGGCATGGGACATAGTCCTTCCATAGTTCAGGGTAACCAATCCACTGTAGCCACCCATACTCATAACCCAATATGTTTTGTTTCCATATTCCGCAATAGTCCTGCACCAACCGGGGGTTGTCCTTGGGTGCACTTGCATAGTGCATGCAACAAGGTCAATCATCGGTTGGTGCCTCATTCCATTTAAAATTGTCCAAAGGAGAGTTGGCTTCGGTCCCTCGTACGCCTTCAAGGTCCCCGGGACCCTGAGGTCCCGAGATATGTCAAAAATAATAATCATGTCAAATTATGAAGTGAAAGGGCCAACAATTGGTTATTTCTAAAACAATTTTTTTCTATATTTGAAATTAAGAGCAAGGACAATATAGAACATGTAAAAAAAACCTGTCCGATCCGTGCGGGCTTTGTTAGGTATCGTACTGAGTCTATTTATGTCACAATTTGGAGAAAAAACGAAAAAAAAACTCCCTTTTTTTCAATGGGGAATTTTACCATGGGGCGCGGGCGGCTGTCGCGTCGTTTAGCACTGTCTACAAGTCATAACTTATGACCCCTGATGAAAATTTGCTCATTTTTAATGAATTTGGGGTAATTTTGGTACAAAAATGTGATTTTTAAGTAGCAATAACTTTTTATTTTCAATTATAATTAGATTTTTTATTACTTTTAGGTAATATTATTGCAGTACCTATGAGCCCATTTCGGATAGGACAGTTTTTTTTTTACATAATTATTGATAGAGTTAAATGGTTTAAGGTTTACCCCCAGGGTTTTTTATTGTCACTCGTCGAAAATAATGCAATTAAAACACCAGTATTTAATTCCTCATTTTTCTTCGAATCAAATCATAAAATAATATACTTACAGCAGTGGCTTGCGGCGCAGAGAATCCAGAAGCAGGTGTAGAGAAACCGAAACCAGAAGTCGCAGGTTGTGTACCGAAGCCAATAGCAGCTGGCTGCGCGGGTTGGCCGAAACCGGTGCTAGCTGGCTGAGCGGGTTGGCCGAAACCTGTACTAGCTGGCTGAGGCGATTGGCCGAAAGCCGAAGACCCGGGCGGATTGGCTTGGCCGAAACCGAAACCAGAAGGCGATGCGCCGAAACCGGCTGAAGCTAGAAAGAGGAAATGATCAAACATTATACAGTACTAGATAGCCTTTGCCCAACAGAGGGGCAGTACGGATGGTCTAGGAATAATAATAATAAATAATACGGGCGTCAACATGACAAATTATAGGCGGCAAAAATTCGAGCAAAAAATCACAAATAGCCGTACATCTTTTCTCGAAGCCATTCAGGATATTTTTGACCCCCTTTAACTTCGTTGTGGCTAAAGCTAGATGCCTGAATTTTCAGTGACCAAGAGGGCTTAGTAAAATTAGGTATATTCCCAAATTCAATTTGAACCAGCAGTTAAAGAACTATTGCAGGTCAAAGTTTCCGTAATTTTGTCACTGACATACTCACTCACCGACCATCAAAATTCTAAGCAGACACACAAGGTTCAAATTTTTTACATAATTAGTGTTTAGCCTATAAAGTAAGGACCTACGATGACGCAGATACACACACAAATCCACAAGTTTTATTAAACTGATGTAGGTTCAGTATCAGTATCGGGGTATCTACCTACAAAAAGAAATGAGATCCCATCAAAAACATAACATGTAAAAAAATGCAAGTCTCCCAACGCAGTTCTTCTATCGTAAAAAGATGTGAGATCTAAGGTTAAACCAAGTGTGTTAATTTATTCAGTAAATAAAGGATGTCCGCTTTTTGTAGGGACGTTGGTTTTTTATTCCGAGAAAAATCTAACCAGCATCAAACTACATCTAAATAAAAACGACAAAATATGGAACTAGGAACCACTGAAATAATATTTTTAGACCCCTCTATTTAAGAGAAAAATCATAAACTACAGTACAAATATTTTATTTGTTGATGGCAACTATGACAAATATGACATAAATTGACACACAGTACTGTCATAACTGTCAAGGAATTGACAGTAATGACAGTAACATGTGTCAATTTTGACAAGTTTACTATTTTATGGGGTGTGTTCACTATAATAACCTAGATAATTAGAAAGGTTTCTTCGTTTTAGGAGTAAATTCTTACTAAAATAAAAAAAGATTTTTCTCAAAATTGGAGGTCTTTAAAAATGTATGATATAGTTAGAACCACTAGTTTTTGGGATGTCTATCCAAATATATTTAACTTATCCTGGTTAGAATTATTGAATAATAAAAACCATTTTAGGACATGTCCTTTGTAATCCTAATTTCTTTAATAAATAGAATGACTTGGCAATCGCCAATGAATTGGTAACCTTGTTAGCTTGTATATTGTATTTAAGATGACCAGCTATTGATTGAAATAAAACTGACCTTGTGTGGTAGGACTACCAAATGCAGGTGCTGGTTGTTGTTGATTATTTCCACCAAGCGAGCTAGCACCACCCTGAAAAGAATAATAAAATAATTATTTTATTCCCATACTTTTCTGTAATTGAACAAACAGACTTATGCCGATGCCCCCTTGCTATTTCATCTTTAATTTAAACCCAACATATTTTAGGAATACGAATGCAAAAAAAAAATACGTATATAAAATACAGTGTGATTCTTCATAATGTGCACATATCGAAATGATCCCGAATGTATGCTTAATTTTACCGACGGAAAAAAAAAAATTTTTTGTTTGTTTTTTTTTTTATTTTTGTCTTTGGCATCTTATTTATAATTTTACAATTATTGTAAAAATGTATGAAAAAAATACAGATTTTTGCTAAAAAAACATGTTTATTTTCAATTAAGGGTACTTTTTTTTCTCAATTTTCATTTTATGTGGACGCCTAATTAATTCAAATCATTATGGAGTTTGTTTCATCGCGATAGATGATTTAGTTTAAAACTTACACAGTTTTGTTACAATTTTTTTTTAAATTCCATAAATGGTATATAAAAATATTTAGATTTTTTTAAATATTTTTTCTGTCGTTAAAATTAAGCATAGATTCCCTCATTTCGATATGTGCACATTATGAAGAATCACACTGTATATTATCTACACTTTTAAAGAGAAAAGATTTGTATTTTTGTTTGTAATGGATAAAATAAAAAAAACAGTGACGACAGAAGTGAAAACTTGAACAAGTTCGCCTTGGTGGAAGAAAAATACTTGTATAGAACATTGGTCCGTAACCTTATCTAAATAAAGAGCACAATCGCGTTTATAAAAAAAAATACTTCCAATACCTTGTAAAAATACTTGCATAGAACATTGACCCGTAACGTGATAAAGAGCACAATCGCG
The DNA here is from genome assembly GCA_949152395.1 of Agrochola litura. NCBI lineage: Eukaryota > Metazoa > Arthropoda > Insecta > Lepidoptera > Noctuidae > Agrochola > Agrochola litura. The sequence goes on along the minus strand of OX424514.1, from coordinate 12,733,637 downwards.
TTTACAAAAATGAGGTGTCGGTAACGGTGTCGCGAGTTCAATTGTTTTTTCCCATCTCAAAATGCCCAACGCGCCTAAATAAGTTTTCACTTCAAAAATTCTTTCACCAGTAGAATGCTATAATAACAGAGTAACAGGCTATAATTTATAAAGATACCATGCGGGTGAAGCAGTTCGGTGAACCTGATCGCGTATTCGACTGTTTATATATTGACGCGGGGTAAGACTAAGACCCCACAATAGTTACACAAAAATAACAGCCACATTTTTATGATACTTCTCTACTACGTTTGTACTTTTGGTCACAGCTCACAGTCAATGCAATATTGCTCATCCCCATAGCAAATAGCCCATAGCGTGATAGTTTATAGCCTACCCCTACAGATTGACCAGACTTATAGGGAACATCTATGCAAATTTTTTACAGAAGCTATAATCATTCCCAGACCTCGCAGCAATTACTTTTTTTCAAAAATATTTGATGTAACGTTTTGATTTTATTGTTTATACAGACGAGAAGAATTGGGACTTCTTGCAATTGGTTTGCCGATAACTATCGACTTTAACTTGACTCCTAGCTAATATGAAAAATTTCCCAAAAAGGAGTTTGAAAAATTGAGGCGAACAATGAAAGATTTGAGTGCACATTCTCTTACTTGTCATAAAAAAAATAAGATACCACATTTATAAGCATCCAGAATTTAGAAACAAACCTGTATTTGTCCAAAGCCAGGACTGCCAACAGTCTGATTGGGTGGTGACGCAAATCCTCCAAAATTCACTGGTGATTTAGCTGCACCAAAAGCTGGACTAGCGCCGCTGCTTGTGGTTGGTGTTGAAACTGTGGATGTCAATGTTTTACTATAAGGAAAAAGGTTGCAATTTCTCTCAATTGTGAGGATTTTAAGAAATATCCATGTTCAAGTAAATATTACTAGCAGGAGGAGCTTGAGGCGCTCGTGGTTAAGTAATAACAACCACATGGGTCGATTTATCCAGTTAAGCTACGCTTGCCGCGGTTGGTCTGTGGATGGGTGACCATTTTTACATACCGAGACTCCTCCGTGCCTCGGGAAGCACGTTAATCCGTTGGTCCCGGCTGTCTTTCGTGGATCTTTGACTTGCTTTACAGGTCGTCAGAAGCCCGAAAGTCTGACAACCAGTCTTACCAAGGGGTATCGTATTACGCAGTTACTGGGTTGTGGAGGTCAGATAGGCAGTTGCTCCATGTAAAATACTGGTATTCAGCTACAATCGGTTAGACTGGAAGCCGACCCCAAAATTATTGGGAAAAGGCTAAGCAGATTGATTGTAACCTAATGATGTTCCAACTTTCAAATGATACCTAGAATGGTTTTTGGGTAATTACCAAGTACAGAAAACTGCTTTCATTGGTACTAATTTTTCTAAAATATGATATTATTAGATTTTGGCATAAAACACAAAGTTAAAAGTACTTACATAGTGAAGATGTGGGGGCTGCTGTAGTTTTAGCAGCACCAAATGCAAACCCTCCTCCTGAAGGACTTGCAAAATTGAATGCTGGCTTGTTTTCTGCAATAGAAAAACAAAAAATGTACAATATGATTCCCTGTTTTAAAAAGTAGCTATAATAATAATTTTCTGTTTAGAATGTTCTATGTTATGGGGTTTGGTTTCCACACTTAGTGCATCAGGTGGACCATTGCGCGTGGGCCATGGCAGCCGTTTGGTGGTTATTCCAACCAGCCCACCTCCCTCCAGAAGTTAATTAAAACTCCTGGTCTATTCAGAACATCAGTGAAAGATCTGGGGGACCCGCGGGTTTCTGTTCTAATCTGGGTGAAGCATGTGCATTCGAAGAGCACCTGCGCAACGGTTTCCTCAGCCTCCATGCACGCCCTGCACAGACGACTGTCCGTAATGCCTATTGTGTGGAAGTGTTTATTTAGCAAGCAGTGCCCCGTGATGGTCCGGTTTACAATAATAGGTACTACAACTGTTCATTTTAAATACTTTATATGCCATTGTATTATCCTGCAATAAAAATATTTGTAACATCCTTCATATTTACTAGATTTTATGCAAATAAAGATAGATACTTTCTTTTTCTTTCTTTTTTGGCAACTGAGCCTATGTTGACTAGTCTGCCAGCGTCATGTGGTAAAGATAGGTACTTACTGAACAACAAAATCATTGGATGCTGTCAAGTCTCATGCTGTCTGTCATGGTGCATTGTAGTCACAGTTATGAGTGAATAGGTGACTTTAAGAGAAGCATGCACCTTCATCAACTGCATCTTTAATCACCATCAGGTGAGGTAGTGGTGGTGAGTAAAAGTGATGGTGTGGTGGAGGGGCTTGTGGTAATAACAGCCGCACGGGTCGATCGATCAGGTTAAGCTACGCTTGCCGCGGTTGGTCCATGGATGGGTAACCATCTTGACATACCAAGAGCCCTCCGTGCCTCGGAAAGCACGTTAAGCCATTGGTTCCGGTTGTCATTTGTAGATCGTTGACAGTTGTTACGGGTAGTTAGAAACCCGAGTCTGACAACCAGTCCTACCAAGGGGTATTGTTACCTAGTAACTAGGTTATGGAGGTCAGATAGGCAGTCGCTCTAATGCTCTATGTAAAATACTGGTATTCAGCTGCATCCGGTTAGACTGGAAGCCGACCCCAACATAATTGGAAAAAGGCTAGGCAGATAATGAGGTGAGGTAGTGTTACCACTATAGTGTTAACAAGAGCTAGCACTCTTACATGAGTCACGATACTACTTTTCAAAGAAGTACAACTGATTTTGATAGAACAAACATGAGAGTAATAATACAGTAGAAATTATAGTTTTACCTGCATTATTGCCTCCAGCTCCAAATAATCCTTGTTTAGCAGCATCACCACTGCCAAAGGCAAACCCAGAACCTGAAAACAGTCGCAGTTGATTGATTTTTCATCAAAAACCTATAAATTAAATCTTAAACAGTTCAAAAATAAAAATTTTGGAGATGTATTTTGGTTTTGTCTAATAATTTTACTAAAAGAATGTAGTCATAGGGACTTTTTAGTTGCCTGAAATGTTTCACACTAAGTCAGTAATCAAATTGAATGGAAAATAGAGTATTTTTGTGTTCTACTATTTCACAATGCAAGAAAAGGTGAGGTTAGGATTAGACATCAGTCAATTCATTTTGATAAAGTTCTCTCTAAATATTCAGTAAACATGGAAATGTAGACGAATACCAGTTATTTCTTAGTAATTAGTGGGAAATGATAGAAAATTAAAGATATTTACCCGTAGAAGGGGTGGCAGTTCCGAATGTGCTTCCTGCCGTCGTAGTAGCCGCACCGAAGTTGAAACTCATCTTTCAACTTTATTAAACCCTGCGAAAACTATACAGGCACTGCCTTTTATTTATTTTTATATATTACCAATAGTATTTTGTAATCAAATTCACGTTTTCCGTTACAACAACAAATAAAAGTCAACAAACGCGGCCCGCCATTAACGACTTTATGTTCGGGTGCGTTCGTTCGTCTGTAGTTCGTTTTATTTTATCTACGGTTGCGTTCAGTTTTAAATATAATACCGGATGATGGGGGATGCCATCGGGGCCAGAACGGAACAATTTGTCCCGTTACGGCCCCGATAGCATCCCAATGGTGAACCGATCCCGCAACATTTCGTCCATGGCTGTTTCGAACTTGCGGACCACTGCCAGGCGCCGCACCCGGGCTGCCCACTGCGTCAAATCTTCGTCTGCGACACATGATCTTATCCGTAGATGATGAAATAGGCAGACTTTATGATTACGCCAAGAAGTTGAGCAGCAACATCTTCTTGTATGCTAAAACCGGCTAAGTGTGTGTCGGACTCGCACACGAAGGGTTCCGTACCACTGTAGGTACAATATGTAGCCAATAAATGAAAATACTAAACGAAGAATATTACGAGTATTATTATTCAACTTATCGCAAACATAAAGTATTTCCTAATGATACTTTGAATTACAAAGTTATTTTTTGCAGTTGCAGAAAATCGCCCATATTTAAATAATCCTTATAAATCCGCGTTTTTAGTATTGTTGATTATATACAGTAGGTACATGTTATACAGAAGTTTCAAATTCCTAACTTGTTTGGTTGTTGCGATAGAGCTCGTACAAAAGAGGTCTTAGACTGACAACTCCAGCCCGTCCCATCCTTGATGTCCTCCCTCCGGTTGATGCCCTAAGCCGAGGTTCGTACCTCACAGGGGTTGCCCTTAGCAAGCGTTCACCTAGTTTTAATTAGCATAGTTGAATAACCCCTGGCTGGAGGTTTTAAGTGTAGTAGCTTAAGGCACCCACAGGAAAGCCCGGTTAAGTAGTTAAAATCTCAGAGATCAATTACGAGATGCTCTACCTTATAAAAAAAAAAATACTGACTACTTTTACAGCCATTTCTTAATTTTTGAAGTTAAATAAAATAAACATTATTTGTTCTCTATTCGATGTGCTCTAGAGTCTAAACCCATTATATTACTTTACTCTTTGGTCTAAACACTAAACAATGACACACCATATGGTAGCCTGGGTAAGTTTTTTTTTTTTAAATCAAGTTTTGTTGTGTGGAGACCACAGAACATATATACTCCTAACGGAGGTGGAGACCCCTTTTAATTTAATTGAATTTTATTATTTGTTGTTAATAAGCGGCAATAGAAAATAGAAATACACAACCTGTGAAAATTTCAACTGTCTACCTATTACGGTTCATGAGATGCAGCCCGATGACAGACAGACAGACAGACGGATGGACAGCGGAGGCTTTAGTAATAGGGTTCCGTTTGGCACCCTTCGGGTACGGAACCCTAATAAAAAAGATGTTGCGCCCATTATGTGCCAAACGTGGTGATTATGGCAGTTTAAAATTATCTTTTGTTGTAGCGGATTCATTGAGTTAATGAATACTTTCCAAATGTTTACTTTTGAACTTTGGCGTGACCCTGTCACTCCTATACCCATTGCTTATTCCTATCACCACGACTGTCGCTCGCATAACCCTCCCTTCCCTCCGTTCAAATAATAACTGGGAATAACACAACATCTCAGATCACAAGATTTTATTTTGTGACTGTTATACAGAGTGGCAGGGATATCAACGCGAAAACTGTTACCATGGATTTAGTACAGACGCCAGTACATCAAGCTACTACAATCTGTCAAATTTATTTAATAGATTTTCAACTTTATTGCTGAAAGTTAGGGTACAAAGTTGATTGGGAAAATTTGACAGTTTCGGGTACCTAGCTTGATGTGCTGGCGTCTGTACATGATTCTGAACACCCCTGCATGAAAATTTTACGTCGGTTATTAAAAAAAAATCTGTTGTTCCATACATTTTGACCGCGTAGGTATTGCACTTTTCTATGAAACAGCACATTTTTTTAAATAACCTAAAAAAAATTCAACGCAGGGATCGAGGTTCGGAATCATGTACTTACTGAATCCATGGTAAAAAAAAGTTTTCGCGTCGATGTCCCTGCCACCCTGTATAAAAATAATCCGCACTTACCAAAACAGAGGCTGCGGTATTTCCTGTTAATTCAAAATGGCACCTTGCCAATTTGCTAACACCTGATTTTGCATAAATTCCCTATCTTATCTTTTCATTGGTTGAATTTACTAAGCCACTCAACACTTCGAGAGGTGTATCTGGGCTTGGCAGAGTGCCAAACGGCACTGGCTGCAAATCATAGGCGTTTGCCATCCCTGTAACTACTTGTAAACAAGGTCTTTTGTTAAAAAAATAATAGTAATATCGTGGTTGGTTGTACCTATTTTGTATTTTTGTTTTTACCAAAGAATTGTGCAATTCTAGGAACTGATAGGGCCCTAAGCAGTCTTTCCTTTATTAAAGCCTTGCAAATAGGTATATAATAAAAAGATTTAATATGTTTTATGTTTTTTAAACATTTACAGCCTCTGCATGAATTTACTCTCATAATAAAGAAGGGCGTCGCCAAGGAAGGCAAAGGGGGCAGCTGCCCCCCCCCCCCCAGAGATTAAAAAAATAAGTTCATACAAGGCATTTTAATGTAAAGAAACTACATACTTACTTATCATACAGCCAATTTTGGTCGACTTTTATTTGGTTTTTTGCTTCATGTCTCCTAAACGGGGTCTAATCCGGGATCCGGGGATATAATTCGTATCTATGTGCTGGTGGTAGGCCCAGTCATAATACCTTATTATGTTTCAGCTGTACAAAAATTGAGTAGACTATGTCAATTTTGTCATTTATCATTCATTTGAGATTTGATGATAATTGCAAATGTCCACCATTGTCGATTTTAGCCCCATTGTGCGCCGTAGAGGTTATAAGACTCGCACTAATGTAAAAGCTTCACATGCTCTTGATTTTTGACTGTACACACGGCTACACATCAAGCTATAATTTCCAGTATAAGCTGACCTCGCATTGTACGAAAATCCTAAACAATGAGAGATCAGTATAGACTGGAAATGTATAGCTTGATGTGTAGCCGTGTGTACTTCCAAATCATACTTTTCCCGTCCTCCATATATCAACTTGCCCCCCCTGGGCCATCGGCTGGCGACGCCTTTGCATATGAACAAGATACTGACGCAGGCAATGACGAGTCAATGGCAGGCGTTCTCATTCCTTCAGCAAAAAGTTCAGGGGAAAATTTTATCTAGGTACCTACTTCCAATAGTGGAAGTACCTAGATTAAATTGTCTCCTGAACTCTTATGTCATAATTCAAAATTCAAAAGTCATTTATTCAAACTAGGCTGAGAATCAGCACTTTTCGAACGTCAAAGTCACATAAAATAGTCCCCCAAAAACGCCCACCCTTCACCATTTCCTAGTGCCTTTAGCTGGGAAGAAGAAGTGGCGCAACAAACTTCCCAGCAGCACAGCTGTCTGTTCAAGTTAGAAAAAAAAATGATTCTAAACAATAGTACACATCTGCCGCATGTCAAACGATCAATGGGCCAAACTTACGACCCAGTGGGTCCCGCTTGATGGCAAACGACATCGCGGCAGGCCCAAACGGAGGTGGCGGGATGAGCTGGACTCCTTTAAGAAAGATTGGTCCTTGGAAGCTCTGGACAGAGAGAGGTGGAAAGAGGGTAAGGAGGCCTTTGCCCAGTAGTGGGACAATAATGGCTAAGAAAAAAAAACACAATAGTATGCAAAATAACTTACATTATGCAATAATGCATAAAGCGTAAGCTTGTGCTAGGAAGTCCAGGCATGGGAAGGATCTACTTTCATCCTGTTTTTGCTGAATGTCCATGACTGTTGATGACCGCTAAAAACTTACAGAAAAAGATTTCTAGATCATAGTCATAGGCACTTAGGTACCTAAATATTGCTGGATTGACGAAAACGTTCTTCAAGTCTTTAAAATGGAGAAAAACTAATTTATAAACCAATTCAAACTAAAAATCATACCATATAATATTTAATACTGATCACACAAAGTTGCTAAATAATATAATACGACAAAAGAAAAATTAAACCACATTATACCTAGCCCTTGGTACAAATGGCACTGGCAGCGAATCAGGCGTCAGGAGTAATCTGACGTTGACGTTGGCCCTTCGCCAACGGTTCCACATGACGTAGTGGTCCTTCCAGAGAAGGTAGACCGTGACTGAGTACCCGCAGAGAACTATAGCCATGAAGAAGTCCATGGCAGTTTCGGTGATACGGTGGGAAATGCCTGAAAGTATACCAACTGATTCATTCATAACTTATCTGTTCGCTATTCACACAAAATGTAGACAGAATTGTTGTGGACTTTTAGAGCCCGTTTCGGGTGTGATGGAGAGAATAGGATGAAAACTTTTAGTACAATATCTAGCTAATTTGGTAGCATATAAAGTCAGTAAAATTCATTGAAACTGCCAACTATTACGTTTATTTAAATTAAAGCAGTCAATGGTGCCGATTCCCTTGTTCACAAACTAAACTAAATTTAAGTTCAGTGCATCTTTTTCTTTCTATTTCATTAAGAAAAGGACAGAAGATAAATTTTACTTTAGTTCTGTCAAATTAATCAGCGCTTGACGTAAATTGACGTAATTTTAGTAGGCAAGTTTTTAATCACGTCTAAACTTGTATGGAGTAGTGACAGGCGCTGATTAATTTGACAGGACTAAACTAAAATTTATCTTCTGTCTTTTTCTTAATGAAATAGAAAGAAAAAGATGCACTGGACTTAAATTTAGTTTAGTTTGTGAACAAGGGAATCGGCACCAATGACAAAGCAATAGCAATAATAAACAACAAGTGACGCTCGCGGCTGGTGTAGCGGCTCGGCCGGGCAGAAAAACCTGTCATAATGTGTCTCATTTAGACACCGCCCCAATCCAAAATTATCCGAAACGTTTATAACGGATTCGGTTACGGTTACACTTTACAGATAGATTTTCATTTCGGATATCCGACAGTTTCGGTTACGGAGCTCCTTAACATCCCTGGTTTGTAGTTTGTAAGGAAGTTCGAAATCATTACTAATAAAAACTTTTTACAAAAATAAAACACAACCGACTTCAAAAAAAAAAAACACTACAAAGTGAAAAATAACTTTAATTTCGGAAGTCGGTGTCTTTGGTTTTGAATTTTCGTTCTTTGTCACCGACTTCCGAATATAAAGTTATTTTTCACTTTGTAGTGTTTTTTTTTTGAAGTTGGTTGTTTTTTTTTTGTAAAAAGTTTTTATTTTTCACTTTTTAGTTGTGGTACCTACCCCACACAAATTCGTATACCACTACCTGCTATGTAAATAACAGTGACAAGAAGTTATCATATCATCTACATACTAAGTGGGAAAAAATACGTATAATTGAAGCTAACTCAAAAACTACCCAAGCAAAGTTAATAAAATTTAAATGGGACCACCTCTGAAGTATGATCTACCAAACAAAAAAGAATCATCAAAATCTATTCATAATTGGCGCGTAAAAAACATAGACGAATTGAGAACCTCCTCCTTTTGGAAGTCGGTTAAAAAGAGATCCATCACCTTTTGGGCCTACCACGACATCCACGATATCGTTTCCAGCTGTTATAGGACCAACAGCGTACCTAGAGATATAAGTAAAGACTCTTCACGTCCACGACTCCGGAGCTGCAACGGCGCCAGACCGCAAGATAATTTTTAACCGACTTCGCAAGATAATTTTTGTATGTTTGTTACGCGATTACTCCGCCAGTTATAAATTGATTTTGATGATTATTTTTTTGTTTGGTAGATCATACTTCAGAGGTGGTCCCATATAAATTTTATTAACTTTGCTTGGTTAGTTTTTGAATTAGCTTCAATAATACGTATTTTTTTCCCACTTAGTATGTGGATGATATGTTAACTTCCTCTCAATGTTATTTACATAGCAAGTAGTAGTATTCGAATTTATGTGGGGTAAATACCACAACTAAAAAGTGAAAAAAACTAAAACATTTTACAAAAAAAAAAAAAAACAACCGACTTCCAAAAAACACTACGAAGTGAAAAATAACTTTAATTTCGGAAGTCGGTGGCAAAAAACGAAAATTCAAAACCAAAGACACCGACTTCCGAAATTAAATTATTTTTCACTTCGTAGTGTTTTTTGGAAGTCGGTTGTTTTTTTTTTTGTAAAAAGTTTTTTTTTCATATAACATCAGAAATCTACGCGGCGCTACCGCCACCGCCCCGGTGCGGCTGCGGTGTGGTGGTGGTGCGGAGTATGGGCGATATTCATTCGTGTTCTTTACACGAAAATGCGGTCCGGCGCACAGTGGATTGAAAAAAGGCTCTCGAAGAAACAGAAGCTAAAATTTTAAAGTGTCGGTTTTTTGCTTGAAATGGCTTTTAATAGCCAATATTATGCATAAATAAATATATCATACCGCCTTTCTCAAACTTCTGGAATTGCCGTTAAAAAAAATCAAAAGGCAATTTTGCTTTTGCATTTCTCACGACAAAAAAAAAAACGATCTCAAAGTCTAAACAAACTTCAAAATTTTAATTTTCGAACAGCAAAATTTCCTTTTTTATCCTAGAACAAAATTAAAAAAAAGCAAAAACAAAACACACCTTCTTCTTTTCGAGCGCTTGCTAGCTTACCAAAATTGGTTCCTTCAATTACAAAGTATTGAGTTCCGACGATGCATACTGCGAGCAGGCCCGCAGTCACGGTCGAGAGCAGCCAGAATATCAGACAATCCGACTGTGGAATAAAAGGCATGGTTTGAATACATACTGCGTGAACTGCAGGGGTTTTCATTAGGGTCATGTGATGCTTATACACCGTGAAATTTGAATCACAGTTTTGCTAGAAAAAACGTTATTCAGACCATGGTCTACTACCATTCTACAGCATCCAATAAAAAAAAAAATGGTTTTTGAAAAAACACAAAAAGACAGTTTATAATGTCAAGATTATCTATTGCTTACTAAATTTCGTTTATAGAGGTACATTTTCCTGTAGACAATGCTGTGTCCTGTGCGTGGTGTCTGTGTTGTAGGGAGTAACGATAATCTTGACATTTTAAACTTTGTCTTTTTTCAAAAACCAATTATGTTTTTTTTTTATTGGATGCTGTAGAATGGTAGTAGACCATGGTCTGAACAACGTTTGTTCTAGCAAAACTGTGATTCAAATTTCACGGTGTATAGATAGTACAATCCACGAAGACGCGCCCCACTCTGCTCCGCGCCGTACTAGAGTTCAGCTTACAGTACAGTAATCGCGGAGTGGGGCGCATCGTCGTGGATTGCACTATCTACATATAGGGGTGGATGAGCGATTCCATCAGCGTGGAAATTAAAAAAAAACCGGCCAAGTGTCGGACCACACACAATGAAGGGTTCCGTAGTTGGGATGAATTTTGTTTATCCCAAGAACAAACTTAGTAGTTGAGAAACATGTTCTTCCATACATCGATATACGTCACGGTCAATTCTCCAACTGCAAATGTTAGTTTGAAATCGCAAAAAAAAAATTTTGATAAAACTACAAATTATGAATTTTCGGACTTTTCCTTTACTTGTTCTGTGAGACTTTGCTTTCTGCCAAATTTCATAATTCTAGGTCAACGGGAAGTACCCTGTAGGTTTTGATTTATTTGCGAGTATCAAATTAAGTCACATAAATAGTCGTATTTTATGTATTGCGTTGATTTAGAAGCTTGATTTTTTTAGAGCTCCAAGGGACATAGTTCTACGTATTTGATAATAATTTGAACTCACGCATTCCTGAGAAAATGGGTCTTGACAGACTGACGGACGGACAACGCAGTGATTCTATAAGGGTTCCGTTTTTTCATTTTGAGGTACGGAACCCTAAAAATTTAATGAAAATGTTTACCACAACGCATTTTGCGTTGTGGTAAACATTTTCATATCTTGTCTGCCATACCACATAACTGCCTCTTACTTTATAGTTTCAAGGCATTCCTTATTATTAAAGAAATAATACTAACTTCGAATTCTCACATTTTGTCTTTAAAGAGAATTGTTCCAAAATAACAGTTAGGTACAAGAAACTGAAACTGTTTTTCAGCGTTCCCGAATGAAATATAGCTGTAAGTAACGAAGCCCAGTCCACGTCAAAAGGATATTTGTCAAAAGTGGTACCTACCCCCGGAATTCTGGGCCAAACCCGAAGATTTGAAACGACAGTGTTATATCGCTGGAATATTTCATCATCTACTTCGCAAATGTGATATTTCCAAAAGACTAGGTGTTGCAAATCGATTGCAGTGTGATTTTGTCAAGTTTTAGGACCAAGTTCTTTGTAACTTTAATGTACCTATGAGGGATTTGCTATGCTTAGTGAAAAATGAACGTCAGAAACGATGCACCACATATGAACTCAACAGATTTCCCGAATTTAGATGTAGGCATCTTGTTTTATGTTCGTTTGTCATAGGCTTTTAGCTACAAGCAAGTACAATATTTATATTTTCTTGATGTCCCTCGGGTATCATCGCATTTCCGAATACAAACGAATGCTAATTTTCATATCCATCAAATTATTAGATTTATCGTGTCGTGTATAATAATTTGAATTCAGAACTAAGTAGGTACCTACTTTAATGTTGTTGTTTTCCGTGTGAACTATATAGAGCTGTAAAACAATTTTCCAATCTTTCGTGCCTGCGACTTTAGCGGCTTTCCTCCCATTTTTTTAATAAATTACATTAAGTCAAAAGAGTTTTAACAACTCTATATACCTACTTCCAATTCGATTGAGAGCGTCCGGTCTGCATCAAGTGCAAAGGGCAACTGACGAAATACGATGTTTACCGAGGGACATTAAGCAAATAGAAATACAGTACAGGGGGCCTTCCACCAGCTCACAAACAAGTATTATTTTAATATTACTTCAGTGGAAGAAAGAGATGGAGCTTGCGACCTGTAGAGCTTCATCTCTTTCCCACACTGAAGTAATATTAAAATAATACTGCTATATAAGCTGGTGGTAGGCCCCCAGGTCGTGCCATTAAAGTTGAGACTTGACCGCGCATCCCGCCGCTTTTTCCCTCGCCCCGATGACGCCCAGCCCCGGCGGAGACCGGAGACCACCCATAAATCGTCTACTGCGCAAGTCAAACCACGTGGTGTGTCAAGTCTCAACTTACTTGAAGCATGTAGAATTAAACAGATAGCGGGCTATATTTATGACAAGTGTTATTATCGAATGCCACTTCTCATATACCGATTCATTTATGTACAGACGCCAGCACATCAAGCTACCCGAAACTGTCAAATTATCCCAATCAACTTTGAACCTTACACTTCAGTGATAAAGTTGAAAATCTATTAAATAAATTTGACAGATTGTAGTAGCTTGATGTTCTGGCGTCTGTACCTAGCAGGGTAAAATTATATAGAGAACATAGCAGTGCCAACCTAAAAGTTATATAACACTTAGTAGGTAGGTATTTTTAGGAAAGCTAACCCTGAATATCTTGTGGAATAACTCTAGGTGTCCCTCAATAAAAAAAAATTTGATGCCTATGCTTTTCCTGGCAATCTCATCACAAGCCTATTGAAATAGGTACTTGCATCTGAATATTTGAGCTTCCCATCATCACAAAAACCCTTCAGTAATATCAAACCAAAAATCTACATACGAAATTCATCTTTAATATTATAAATTGCGTATATCTTCGAGGACAACAAAGGGAGCCCGTCGCCGCTCAACGCAACGTAACGTAATTCAATAAATGACAGTCTGACAACAGAAATCCAATATATGCGTGACGTGTCACGTCAACTCGTGGCAGCCATCTTTGAGACGCCATCTTGCGGTCAACGGGCGCGCATGAAATATCGTCAACGTTTGACAAGACGTTAATTTTGAACGATGTGACGTTGTATGTTCTTGAATTTAATTTGGGGACGTCAAAGGCGTTGTTTATGTTTTGGGACACATACCTCGCATAGCTACGGGTAATCAAGTCTCTGAACGGTAAATCTGCCGTACAAAATTCTTAGACGTCTATTTCTCCAAAGGGGTTGGCTGTATTTCGGTAGCTACGAGTATTTGGTTCATGTATTAAACCCCAGTCGTGTAATATATTAAAATGTATGTAAGTAATGCGTCCCATGTAATAGGTCCAGTCCCAATTCCATGTAATAATAGGAGGCGTTATTACGTACCATTCACTGAGAACCGGTACCTACCGACTCTTAGCTGTTCCTGTCATCAGAACTTCCTGTAGAAAAACTCATCAACACTTTGCCCGTCCTAAGTCAAAGGATGAAACCAGGGACTGAATTACCCAAAAATTAAGGTACATTTAAATTTCAGTATGACGTCATCCCGCTAAATAAGGGTTACTGAAATATTTCGATACCGTTATATTTTCAGTAGCGGTGTTTTGAGGTTGGAAATGCATACCGGTATATTTCAATCAATGCGGGCCCAATCAGAATACCAGCGCATACATTTATTTTTAAATGTCGCAGCATCATGCTGAGATAGGAGCCTTTTGGCCTCATACAGGACTTTCTGCGTTTAGTTTTATTTTACTTTTTTTTTTGTTTTTTTTTAAGGGTGTGTTGTCCGCTTAATTTGTGATTTCCTGTGCGAATCTCAATAAATACTTTTTCTTTCTTTCTAATGTGCTATCATTAGTTTGATTAGAAGCTTCATCCTAGCTTTGATATTCTAAAACCGCTCTGTTCAGCCTTCAAAGGACTCGATTCTACTTAGCACGGCTAGTAAATGGAAGAAGTGAGTGAGCTTAGTCTTTCAAAGCCAGCCAACCACTTCATATTAATGAATATATTTAAGGCGACGATAACCAACTTTTAATGATTTTATACTGAAGATCATGTTAAAACGAGTAGTGGTAGTGTTAATCATCAACATCATCATCATTTCAGCCGAAAGACGTCCACCTCCACTTCGACCGATTCTGTGCTTTCCGCATCCAGCGGATTCCTGCGGCCTTCACAAGGTCATCGGTCCATCTTGTGGGAGGCCTTCCAACGCTACGTCTTTCGGTACGCGGTCGCCACTCCAGAACCTTTCGGCCCCATCGGCCATCCGTTCTGCGAGCAATGTGCCCTGCCCATTGCCACTTAAGTTTGGCAATTCTTCGGGCTATGTCGGTTACCTTGGTTCTCCTGCGGATCTCCTCATTTCTGATTCGAGCACGTAGGGAAACTCCAAGTAGTGTTAATGATTTAGAAAAAATATGTTATTATGTTAAATAAGAGCATTTTTTTATAACATAATATGGGACTATTTTAGATTATGTTTATATTACATAGTGAAATTAATTTGTAAAGTTATGTCTAACGCGGATAAAAACTGAGAATCACGCAAAATCTATCAAGCGTATTTTATTGAAACCATTTTAAAGATAATTTAATTATTGATCTCTTAGTATACGTGCTTTATTAAAATACCTTTTGTTTTATGAATAATAAATTAATAATGCGTCTAATTGGAGCAGTGGTGGCCCAGTAGTAACGGCCCCGACTTACGAGTTGTAGGTCGTGAGTTCAAACCCAGGCAGGTGCTTTACTCTGTGTATTTAATTTCATCACCACTGCTCTCAAAACGGTGAAGGAAAACATCGTGAGGAAACCGGCATGTCCTAGAACCAAAAATTCGAAGACTTGTGACATCTACTAACCCGCACTGGGCCCGCGTGGTGGATGCACTCCCTCTTAGAGAAAGGAGGCCTGTGTCCCAACAGTGGAAACATTATAGGCTGATTATGCTAATGCGTCTAATTTGGGACAGCGTTCCTTGACGGGCGAGTCCTATTACTGACTGGACGTACGACGCGTTGCGTGAGCTCAGTACAGAACACGCAAGCTAACCACTCAAGGTCACTGGCATATATCTGCGTCTTAAGTGAAACGGTTTCGATTTACTAAAGAAAGATAAACCGTTAATTGATCTGCTTATAGTGAACTGCATGAGAATGATACAACCATTCACAAAGTTTGAAATAATTATATTATTATTTTGAACGAAAAGGTACTACAGTCTACAGGGTCCTTAAAACACCAATTGATTTTCCTATTAAGAACCATAAAACTTCACCTGATTGAAGGAAGACCCTCAATATTAAATAACGATTCAAATACAACTCGGATTCATTAAGAGTTTCAATCCACAGCGTAATCAAATAATTTTAATGTTAAGCGAGGTTTCGTCAAACAGTTGAAGTGGCGATTGAAGCAATTGGAATTTCCATTGAAATTACAAGATTAAGCCTACGATCGTACGGGCGCTCTTTTTAACGCGACGTTTTTGCCACGCACTGGATTTTCAGCGCTCAGCGGCGTGAGTTGAAAATCCAACTAAGTATTTGTGTCGTGGCCAGATTTTAGAATTGATCATTTCATGAAATGGTCGACCATTTCATGAATAGTGTGTTTCATGAAATGGCTAGCTAAAATTGACCATATCGTTCAAACGTCAACGTTTAATGATATGTCAGTCGACGTTTGGGCATTACATTAAGTAGCCCATCTAGGGGTGGGTCGTTACGTGATTTTTGTGAAACGTAACGTAACTAGTGACTTCGAGGACGTCACTGGTTTTGAAAACTAGTGATTTTAGTAACTAGTTATTTTTCAAATTCTATTCGGTGATTCAACACGGTGATTCTATTGAAGTGTTACTGTTATTTGCGAAACGAAAATATAAATGGTTACCTACGTAATCACAAGCTTTAAGTTTTTGGAACGAATAAGTTTTTATAGCTACATATGCAGTTACATTATTATCGTAATACTAAAGTTATTACTTGCGAAAGAAACAACATGCGTCGCAACGTACTTTTGTTTCGTTTCACTCTTTTCATTCGATCACTGCATTGTGATGGAACTAGTTACAAAAATCACGTATTTATGTGTGACTCGAAACTAGTTATTCGGTTACATGCCCTGTAGCCAGTTATTGTAACTAGTGACGTTAAATAACGCCCATACCTAAGCCCATCCATGTAAATATTACTGACATTAATTAATTTTTAGTAATCTGGGTGAGTGGATAAATTATACATTTTAAATAGCTTTCATTCCAGAAGAAAAATTATAATAAATAAGATTTGAATGTGAAATATGTTACAAACTCCATGATTTTTTAAGGTTGCGCTCGTTTTTCGAGTGAATTTCATAAAAGTCACGTAGCTTGGTATAATAACGATAATTCACTGCACTTGCATATTTATAATTGCTTTTCCAACCAAATTATCGTCCGCCACCCATGATGCACAACAAAAACAAAGCGACATCAACGCCTCTACCGGTGGATAATCTAACTATTTTACGACATGATCACGTTTAGCCACATCATGAAGTAGTCGTGCGTTTAACTGTTCATATCGTCAAACGTTGAGTATTCAATGATCTGGCCAGACCACATCATGATGTGGCCAGCGGTCGATGTTCTGTTTCAAGAAATGCAACCTTTTCATGAAATGGACGATTCTAAGATCTGGCCACGACATATGCACTTTTTCAACGCACTAGGGATGCACTCTGTTGGATTCTTAACGCTCACTTCGACACCGAGAGTTGCAAATCCAGAGCAAGGTCAAAAACTTCGCGTTAAAAAAGCGCCCGTGCAGATATGAGCGAAGTCTCAGCTTAGACCAAAATATATAAATGTAGATGACTTGAAGAGCAAACTGTGTGTCATTGCTGAATTTATATGCTTGATAATGTAGAGGATATCGTTTAAATCTTTGAAATTAGTTTAGTATCTACTTGTTAGACATGTTAAGAGCTTGAAGATAAATTAGGACCGGTACCAAAGAATAATATCTAATACCTAATAGGTATCACACTGTAAGTAAGCTGTAAGTTCTCTGCAAAGAATCCGCTCTTAGGTCACCCTATATAGGTCCACACTATATAGGTCTACTATATCCTTATCCTAACTAATATTACTAATATAAATAAGTCTAAACGCGAAGTCTTCTAATTGGCTTTCTGTCGACTATTGTTTCCTTTTTGTTGTTTTTTTTAGCTGTAAGTCTTCCATGCTGTAATAAATAATAATAATAAATATATTTTTATAAAAATATTTAAAAATGTATTTAATATGTAAATAAATAAATGCGAAAGTGAGTTTGTTTATTTGTGTGTCACGCTTTCACGCTAAAACGCTGAACGGATTTAGATGAAATTTGGCACATGGGTAGATCATGACCTGGGTTAGGAAAAAGGATACTTATCATCCTGGATCACAGATAAAGTCGCGGGCAAAAGCTAGTATACCATAAATAACATGTTATAAAGCATGGTTATTTAACATGTTTCAAAGTGAGATTTTCAATGTTATGTAGGTATTTTGGACGTGTAATATAACAAAAGTTTTATATCTAACATGTTACATAAACTAGATACACCTTTAGATGTCTTAACAGTGGCTCTACCATCCTAAATAATATTATAAATGCGCGAGTTTGACTGTTACTCTGTCACGCTAAAACGGCTGACCGGATTTGGATGTAATACGGTAGTACGTTTTTGTGGGATAATTTCCGTCTCCACGCGGGCAAAGCTGCGGGCAAAAGCTAGTAGTGTATATATAAAAGATTGTACATTTTAAGGACCCTGATTTCCAAAAACATAAACCAACCAATTAGTAAATGAGCTTTCAATTTGTAACCCGTTCTTAGCTCTTGTGATTGGTTTACCAAAATAGTAAAATCATCAAGTATATAGATTGACATTCACCTTTCTAATTAATTGATTGGGTTACCATACTATGCGCTAAAACAACATGATCACTGAAGATTTAAAATTCCATTAAGCTAACGGACAATATTTTGACAACGTACAAAAATAACCTTAGAAAATCCAGCTATCCAAAACTCGATCCTCCGCTTCATTGAAAACTTAAAACGGTGGAAATATTCAACGGCTTTCAAGGAAGCCAGTTTCAATTGGGCCAAAGTACCTTTAAACCTAACAGACGCGACTCAATATGCCCTTGTCACGTCAACGCCCGTCACTCCGTCTCGAGATTACAATCGATTGGAGGAACTCTCGATTCTGAGTGATGTCCTTCAAAAATGTTGATAAACATTTGTTTGGATAGGACGTTTTTGACGGGAATGTCCTTTTCTTTTAAGATAAGGGAAGTTTCTGTTATGGGGTTTAATAGAATGTCGACAGGATATTGAGAAGATTCATATCATGCAAAACAAACATGTCCTAGTTCAAGCAAGATGAAGGACCAAAATGTGCCATTTGGGAGAAGTCTAGAATTGCAATAGACTAAGTTGGTTGTTTTCATTATACTACAAACCATATTTATCTAAACTACCGAGATGAAAGACTTATGGATGAGATGGGGTCATCACTCTACTGTGGAAAATCTTAACACCGGCGATCCAGAAAATAACGTTGAAAATAATAGTGTATTTACAATTGAACTTGTCAATTAGAGTTATTACGTTTATCCACCCTAAGTTGGATAATTGGAACCGTATGTCCGAGAATTCACCCTAGGCCTAGTTGAATAAACGGAATTTATAGGCTTAGGGTGGATTCTCGGACTAACGTTTCTAAGTATCCACCTTAGAGTGGATTTTTTTGGGTGTTTAAACGGAATAACCCGTCAATTTGTAATTGTATATAGTATAGTAACAATGCCTTTTCAAATCAAGAATTGGTCCTTCCGTAACTTCAAACGTACCAAAAGGCCAATCCATTTCACATTGCATCAGAATTTATTCGAATATAAACCTTCTCACCTGTAAATGGCTCCTGTTTCTCGGGTTCCCGAACCACAGCCGAAGCGCCTGTAGGATAGTGTACCTCGGCGTCCGAATTGCAGGGTAGCTGGAAAAAAAATCCAGGATTTTAGCGGGAACTACTTTTTTGGAGGGAAAAAGCGTGGTGTGTCGTTTTACATGTCGGTAGAAAAGTGTCATCGGAATGTAGGTGGCTAACGTACGGTTTAGAATGGTTTTCATTTTATCGCCAGTCGTATTTGGTTACTATCTTTTCATCAACGATGTATTGTTTCTACTGAGTCTTTTGAAAGAGCGTCTGCGAAGATTTTTATTTATAAATGTCACTAGGAAATTCTCCTGCCTCGTGAACATATTTTGAGTCACAAAACTCATATGTAACAAGCACCTAATAGAGACCCATACAAATATTTGGTTCACGCAGGAATAAGAACTGCGACCCGTATCGCAGAAGTCGAACTGCATTGCACCAACCGTGCCATCAAGTTATACTGTTCTCTATATAAACATGTAACGCTATGCCCTTGTTTACTATGTGGCCTCTGACTAAGAACTTACCACCCCATTGCTTCCCGTGACGTCACTAAAGGATTATCCGTTGAAGCGGTAGCACCGTCTTTCTTGAGTGCAGTCCCCGAAAAATCCTCTTACCAACGACCAGTTGTCAGGGATTTTTATTGGTCTAAAGTTATATTTTTTACATCATCCTTTTTGTATAGCTGTATCACTAGATATTAAGTAAGCATTTACATTTTCTTAAAATGATAGTCAAAGGAGTTATTTTCGGGCTGATTTACTTAAAATATTCGAGGAAGAATTACCTAACCAGCAAATTCTACCCATGGTAAAATAATTTCTGTCGATTTTTGCAAACTGTGCGTCTTTTCTGTCGACCTCTCCGACGAAAACTCTTGATATTATGAGATGAAAATCAGCTTCTTTTTCAATCCTAGAGTAACCACATATGTCACTAAAAATACGGTTTAGCCATAGTTTTGGTTTGGCTATATTATTATTATAACCCACGATCCCTTATTGTAGCGATCTATTATGAGGGTTGGGTTCAGCAGTGGACGTTTCCGAACTGACAATGATTGATTGAGATGCACATTTCTATCTTATTCGGGTTAACAGGTGTGACGTCACGATTTGATTGATTGCCATAATAATTCAATGAGAGATATTAGCTGCCCCTCTAATCGAACCTCAGCTGCTTTTAAATTAAGAATCCCAATCCAACCGAAATCGGGAAGAGAATTAAATTCTTTGACAAATTCATTCGGAATACGAATGGGGTCGCCGGTGAATAGGATTCTTTATCTTGGACGGCCATAATCCCAGTCATTATTGGAATCAACTTTTTTATTATTTTCTCTTTGGTCCTTCTTTTTTTTAATCGTTGGAATTATGTAAGAATGGATTCGATTTTTATTTTTTTATTTCGATTCCGTTTGACGCATTTGATAGATCTTGAGAGATTATTGAGATTATCTTAAAATTTAGATTGAATTTTTAGTGTGGACCTGGCAATCGCAGTTTCATCAGGATATTGTTATAATTTTATATAAGATGGATTTTTTTGTAAGTTTTTATCGGAATTATGTTGATTAGTTTATTTTTAATAATCCTATATCTATCTACTGTCCCACCGTTGAGCAACGGTCTCCCCCATATTATACTAAATATAACGTTAGCGTTTCTTCGGCCTGCCTCGGTGACGACGCCCGTCTTCAGGCATCCACTGTGTGACGATCCTGGCCCATCTGTCTTGATGCATTCATTAGGTGTGACCCGCCCAGTCCCATTTCAACCTCACAGATTTATCGCCATCATCAGCGATACTTATCTTGGAGCGTATTATGGTGTTGCGAATTTGGTCGGTGAGTTTGCTACGCTCCATCGCTCTTTGGCAAACCTTGAGTTGCGGTCAAAAACCAAGTCTGAACGCCATAGGTTAGGATAGAAAGGGTACACATGTCGACGAACTTACGCTTTAGTGAGATAGGAAGGTCACCCATTTTTAATGCCTTCATGAGCCAGTAGCTCCCACCAGAGAAAATAATAGTACAGTTTTAAAAGTGGTACAAAAGATTACTGACAGTCTCGGCCGTCTACAGAATGCGTTATTGACACCTGTCAGATTCATACTAACAAATTTGTGTTTTGCGAATTTGATCTTTATTACTACTAGAAATGGTCCAACTGACAGGTGTCAGGAACGCACTCTCTCGACGGTTGGACCGTTGTCAGAAAGACAGGAAGCGGGGCCTTGTGCTGACTGCTCAGGGTACGATGCCGCTGGACGTACAGTCGACCGCATGTCAACGGTTTCACTTTGACCTTGAGCTAGCCTAGCGTAGTAACGCTAGTCTAGTTCAAGGTCAAGGTGATAGTGGCCGTATTTATGGAGTTTTAATAGAATAAGAGGCCACCTTATACAGGTTTTGTCACCACTGACTTGCTTGACTGACTGATGTACTTACTTAAGTACATGTCATTCGTAAGGTGTTCTCTAATTAAATAATTTTGCGGAGGCTGTTTTAGTTATAATGCACCTTTTACAATTTTGCACAATATTGTAAGAAGTTGATGCCACACAATTCCAAAACCAGCATCAAAATTAGTAGATGCTTTCGAAATACCAATATCGATATCATATCAACAGTTCTGCTTTCAAACAAACTACAACTGAAAATAAGTTGTTCGTACCGAATAGCTCCGATTTGGGCCGAATCAAGCCGAAGGCATAATCTAGTCCCGCAATATTGCAGTTGATGGAATTAAATTTAAATTGTTACTTACTGGCATTTACCTGAGGACAGGGCTGCCAATAACTCGGCGATTTAATTAATTTTTTATATCAGTTATTTAAAACACAGTCAGATTGAAAATTTGGAAGAAAAGGTGGTCCTTTGGGCCCATAGAAAAGACCAGCTCTTCTCCAGTATTTAGAAAATGCCCTCAACGTTGGCACAACAGAAGAAGATTTATCGATTTTCTTTGATTGAGGAAGTTCCATCACTGTGACCGTCCACATGAAAGTACTATACTATACATTATTATCTACGCATTCTGTACACCAAACTAAGTAACTGTTCGCGACGATGCGTCACCAACAATATGGTTTATATAGAATCAGTAATTTAACTTAGCTTAAGTATATAGGTGCCATAATGATGTGTCATCAACAATTAGTTTGTTTTAAAATCAATAATTTTAACTTAGCCTAAGTATGTAGGAGATATAATTTCCCCTCTGTAAATGTTTATTAACATAATAAATCATGTAATTCGATGATGTGCGCGCCAATGCGCCGTCAGAAATGAGTTTTATTTGGAGAATTTTCTATTTACGTATGCGCACACGTTTTTTGCACACAATTTTGCACAAAGTGTGACCCGCCTACGGATAGGAAATAATTTAATGTCGCAACAATGCGAAATAAAACAATACATAGTGCGTGCAGACACTATACTAACTCAAATATGTAAAAATTATAGCTATTGATAGTGTTATCTAGCAATTAAAACAAAATCAAAATAACAATTTTGATGAAAGTCGTGAACTCGACCATTGTACGCCTCGATTAGGTAGGTAAAATAGTAAAAAGGTAAAATCTTTTAATGTATCCAGGTCACCTAGACCGAGACCTAGCCCTGGACCTAACTTCCTGAAATATAGCCCTTCAGGATACCTACCTAATCGAGTCTGAAAACCGCAAAGCGGATTTCGTAAAATAAAGGCTACCCAACCTGTATTCAGAGGCTCATAGCGGGCTGAAAAATCTAGATACAAAAAATAAAATACTAGATTTTTCTAGGGAAATAGACTAGCTTGAGGTTTCTTTTGGAATGGTAAAGATCGGTTCAGTACTTTACCCGTAAAATCACTTGCAAATAATTTAATATTTAATTAATTAAATAATTCCCGTTATAACTGAAATATCTTTTCAGCGGGAATAGCTAGAATCATGCACAAAACCTCATTAGAAAGGCCATAATTTTACGAATCCCGTGATATATAACACACCATGTAAAGTTATTAAAATAAGGGTGTTTAGTCATAAAACAAATAGAAACTTAAGTGATTTTTATCAAATAAAGATTGTAAAACGGGAGGCGATTCGCGGCTCTCAATAAGGTAAAGGTTCGCTACTACTTAAGCTAGCGCGCCACCTGCCAACTTTGTAGTCATCGATATGGAAACTAATTCCACCTAAATAGCAATGTAGTAATACTAGAGAGTCCTGAAATCGCTTCCTGAATACTTATGAAGACTTATCAGTAAATATGGTATTTTATTCCCCCCGTCAAAAACCCGTGTTCCTTCAAGAGATTTCGCAGTGAGTATTGAAGATACCCTGAACTATTGGTGCAGGACGTCAGCGCCGCTTGGACTGGGAAGCCTTACAAACTTCCCGTTATTGAGTCTGGCGATCACGCCCGTCCGGTACAGTAACATTGAGTAAAAATTATTACAGGGAAACGACTTTTATTTTTAGTGTCAAAAATCGCTGTTTACGGAAGCGCACAATGTAACTAACGCACGCAAAACATTGTGCTTATGAGTTCATGGTTCCCAGCTATGGTCCAGTACAAGAACAAAAACTATGACGGGATATCAGTGACTCTCTGCTTCGTATAGCATCTTTTTACACCCGTTATAGACCGGAGTGACACGATACTTTCCCGGGAAAATGCAGGATTCTTCTGGGAAATTCAGGAGTGGCCTAATTTCCACACCCAAAGCTTTTAGTGGCAGCCCTACCTGATGATCACGGAGCGAACAAGCCCGCGGCAAGTTGGTCAACTGTTCCACTCCATTTGAAACTGTTAAATAAGTTTTAACAATCGGCTATCGGAAACTTCGCGAGCAACGTTTTTGTCGTTACTCCGTTTTGTTGAAGATATTTATCGTATTTTTTTTGTGAATAAATTGCTAGTTTCTGATTTGCGATTAACAAAATTTTTGTATTTTATTTAATTGAAGATAACTTGTAACCACTGCACTTTGCAAGTGCAATGTTGATTGTTATCCTTAGAGGCAACGTTGAAAAGTAACAGATGCCTGTAATTTCATTTCTTAGAAAGTTGGAACCGAAAAAGCACAACTGGATTTAGATTCTGATCAATGCGCGTAAAGCAGATAGATATCACACGCTTCACTTTTTGTTAATTGTACATCTTTTACTCAAAGTGAAACATCTGAATTCAAAATGAATCAAAAGTGAAAAATTAATTCAAAAGTGAACCGATCAAACGATGTAGGATTTCGGCACTCGGCATTTTGCATCTCGTCTACCAAATGATCGAAAAGTGAACGTTAAAGGTCATAGCACACATATCAATTCGGAGAGGGATCGTCACCGTATCGCCTTTTGCCTCGCCGTCAAACAGGCGAGTCCCAAGGCGAGGCGATTACGTTACGATTCCGTACCCTAGTTGCGTAATACTTACAACACAATCACAATCTGTTTCGATTTGAAACAGATTGCTTATCCATTACTTCATAAGTTGGAAAAACAAATCTGCTCGACAACGTAAATAACGCAATGAATAATAATGCAATGAAATAAGTTACGCAATTAAGGGGGAAGCGTCAGGGTAGCCCGCCAAATTTAAATTTTCTTACGTTTTTTACATTTTGCAGGTCAGTGTCAGGTTTTATGTTGATTAAAATATGATTCGCGGTCGTAACAAATATGGCTTTACTCAAATATAATCATTACAATCAGCAATACAACCAACTCCATAAGTTAGCAAAGTTGTCAAATGTCATAATTTCATGAAATTACCTTTATCTTCTTCTTAATCACTATTGCTGATTGTAATGATTATAATTGAGTAAAGCCATATTTGTTACGACCGCGAATCATATTTTAATCAACATCAACCCTGGCCTGCAAAATGCAAAAAACGTAAGAAAATTTGAATTTCGCGGGCTACCCTGACGCTTCCCCCTTAATGTACCGATTAGTGTGCGTTACAGATTGCAGTAGGGAGTTTGATACAAAGAATACTGAATGGCTCGAGTTGAAACGGTGACGATCCCTTTTCGAGTTGATATGTGTGCTGTTTCCTTCACTCTGTAATTTTGTCTCACTTGTGTGAACATAGAATACCTAAAACAAAAGCGCCGCGTCTGGCAAAAGTGAAGCGTCTGGTATCAGCTTTAGGAACGTCTTTTGATCATCAAGCTTGCTCTATATGGGAAGACGTGTGCATTAGGACAGTGACAAGCTCTTTATTTTCTATCTACTATAGTTCTGATCGAAAAAAAAGATCTATAAAAGTTATTAAGGACGTATTTTGGCTAAGCGTTATTCCTGTCACTGTCAATTTACAAGTGCAAGATAGAGACGGGAACATGATGTCTACGCCAAAACTTTATACAGGGTGTCAGGAACATCGACGCGAAAATTGTCACCATGGATTCAGTACATGATTCTGAAACCCCTGAGTTGAAATTTTTCGTCGGTTATTTAAAAAAAATCTGATGTTCCATACATTTTGACCGCGTAGGTATTGCACTTTTCTATGAAACAACTGATTTTTGAAGTGAAAACTTCTTTAGGCATGTTGGGTATTTTTGAGATGGGACTAAACCATTGATTTCGCGACACCATGACGATACCTCATTTTTGTAAACGCGATTGTGCTCTTTATATAAATACTTGCACAGAACATTGATCTGTAATCAATGTTCTATGCAAGTATTTTTACTTTAAAGGTTTTGTAAACGCGATTGTGCTCTTTATTTAGATAAGGTTACGGACCAATGTTCTATACGAGTATTTTTCTTCCATCAAGGCGATCTTGTTCAAGTTTTCACTTCTGTCGGCACTCGCGGAGTGCCACTGTTTTTTTTTTAAATAACCGACAATACATTTCATCGCAGTGGGTTTCAGAATCATGTGCTGAATCCATGGTAACTGTTTTCGCGTTTCTATAAAAATAGATTATAGGTACTCACCTAAATCCACAAAGCTCGCAGTGATTCCTACCCACTTGATTGAGCCATCTCTCCAGACAGCTGAGGTGAACATTCGCCATCGAACCCTTACAGTTGCACGGGGATATCAGTCTGAGGACAAGTTACTATAAATCAGCCACAATCCATTACTATACAACGTCTAACGTTAAATGCGCAAAACCTCAGACATCCCAACTGATTTTTAATTAAATTGACCTATATCAGAGAGAAAAAAAAAATTAAAAAATTGTAAAGGTTTTATGTGCTGTTTTAGTTCGTAAGATTCGTATTTGCATTGAAATAAAAGCTAATATTATCCCGCGTTTGAGAAATTTTAAATTGGTCGACAACAATTTGTGTTTGTTTCTTCGAAGGTTTGTTTACTTATTTTGGCAGGTTTGCGCATGTGACCTATTAATAAATAGACACGGCAACGTTTTTAATGAAGATTTTTTGAAATTGTGACCTATATTAAAAAAGTGGTTCAATTGATTCTGCTCGTAATTCTAATCAAACTATTTTCAGGTTTTGCGCATTTAACGTTACACGTTGTATAACAAACTCAAACTGAGATGATTAACTTCCCAAATATGTAGAACATGCAGAAGAAAAACTGTGAAGCCCAATCAATCTGCCTAGCCTTTTCCCAACTATGTTGGAGTCGGCTTCCAGTGTAACCAGATGCAGCTGAATACCAGTATTTTACATGGAGCGACTGCATATCTGACCTCCACAACCCAGTAACTGGGTAATACGATACCCCTTGGTTAAGACTGGTGTCAGTTTTTCGGGCTTCTGACGACTAACGACTGTCAAAGATCCACGAATAACAGCCGGGACCAACGGCTTAACGTGCTTTTCGAGGCACGGAGGAGTCTCGGTATGTAAAGATGGTCACCCATTCACGGACTAACCCCGGTAAGCGTAGCTTAACCTGATGGATCGACCCGTGCGGCTGTTATTACTTAGCCACGAGCTCCTCTTTGAAAGACCATTTTCAGCTAATATACAATACATTGTCAAGGAGACGTATTCTTTCAAACTGACATAGGTACCTTCTTCATATTAAAATGAAGGTCTAATTCAAATTCATATTTTCTTAACAACTATCAACTGATGGTACCAGTACAATGGAAAATTAGACAATAATTAACTCAGAGCTATAAAGGCAATAATAGTTTACAGACAATCTTAGCAAAAACACGGGTGATGCTATTTGTTGTCTTACGGCTGCATGAGAGCGTTTATTCTGAAAGTGGGCAACGTCGCAAATAGATGTCAAACATTTCGCTGTTTTGATTAATTTGGCAATATTTTTTCCGACCCATAACAACCCTTTCCGACCCAGATGACCCCATAACACTCCTCCAGGAGAAGAACAGGGCCACCAGTGCACAAACACAGACGCCTCCCGTCATTCTAACCTCGGCGCCACCGCTGAGGTCCTTTGCGATCGCGACCGTGTCCCCGAGTAAATGATACTCCCCACCGACCCTTGCTCGAAAACGACGTGCCGGCAGTTGTTGCAGCTGAGCACGTAGCTTTAAATACCCCGCATAATAATTATGATGAAAATCTAACTTAGATCCAGCCTGTCCCTTCTTGCTCTCCTGCCCCAGCGACGCCCTAAGCCAAGGTTCGTACCCCACAGGGGGTGCCCTTAGCAAGCGTTCGCTTAATTTTAATTTAGAATAGTTTTTGCCCCTGGCTGGAGGCTTTTAAGTGTAGCAGCTTAAGGCACCCATATGAAAGTTCGGTTAAGCAGCCAAGACCTTAGTGGTTAAAACTGCGAGATGCCCTAGTTAAAAAAAAAAACTACATAATTGGATATGGATTGACAACGTCTGCCAAACTATTACTCAACTTACAGTACCTATAATTATTTTGTAACTTTTCCATGACCTTTCAAGAAATAAAGTAGTAATGTAAATATGAAACGAAATGAGTTTCCTGACAATATACGATGTCCAATCTTCAAACTCAATAACCAAATAAAAAACTCACTCCATCCCACGACAACACGTTTAGCAAACATCTTATAAAACGAATATCTTTCAAGTAAATAAACATTTGGGTGCTACATATACCTATCAGAATTTTTCCATTACCAACCTTTCCCTACCACGCGTCATACATATTCGGCAAACATTGGACCCAATACTTGAAAGTGAATCTCTCGCTGTAATTCCCAAATCAGATTTCTCAGAGAAACTTCCAGGAATCTTCTTCTTTTCAGATTTCGATATTTTAGCTTCAATAGGCTTAGTAACAATCACTTCATGCGTATTGATTGTAACACATTCAGTTTGCACCATACTGTTGCCAGGGTTTGGAATCTCCACAGTGTCTAGTCTGGTAGTGTCTGGTCTGGTAGTGTCTCGTCTGGTAGTGTCTCGTCTGGTAGTGTCTGGACTGGGTACTATTATAGGGTGAACGCTTTGAACGTTAGGTACTTCACTCAAAACTACGGTTGGGGCTTCTTTGACGAATTTGAAACAAGATGCCATAAAATTCTTTAGATCGATCAGGGTTGTAGAATCATCTAAAGCAGCTGTTGTGGTATCTAGTATTGGTATTTTTAATTCTTTAATATTTAGGTTTTGTATTGCTTGTGCTGGTGTACCGAAACTTAGAGATTTCAATGCTTCTGTCACATCTTTGCTTGTAATAATGTGTCGCATGCTATGTTCAGATTTCGATATACCAGGTTTGGCTTGCATTACTTTGGCATGGTAGACAGCTCCAGGTAAATTATTCGCCCCGGAAGGACCTGCATCTTCGTTTGCAGTAGATTTTTGACTTTTGCTATCAGTGGCCTTCACTTCACTCGACGTAGTTTTGTCCCCATCTGTTATTTTTTTTTCGTTATGGTCCATCAATACTTGCGTACCATTTGTAGTATTTTAAAGAAAATATAATTCAAATAAATCTTGTATGAATGATGCGGTGTTTGACATAACAATTTGATGTTTGCTTTGTGTTGAATTTATTTATTTCATTTTGTTGTCAACCTTTTTTTACGTCAAAGTGTAAGTACGGAGAACTATAACGTTCTGAGGTTTTAATACCTGCAACTCATGTGCAGTAACTTTAACTTCATACATTTTAGGAACAAATAGTAATAATGAGTTAAGAATTCTTAAACAATTTTCACCAATCCATAAAAATAAATCTATTGAAAATTTTTAGTACACATCACCTCGATAGATGGCGCTGCTCGATTTAAATGCGCGCTATGGTTTCGTTACCGCGCGGAGCATATTATTTCTGCGCGCACGCAGTCAAGTTGCCATCAGAAGGGTCTTAACTGACTCGACTGAACAGCGGATGATGATCCCGGGATATGAATATCTGTGATTCAAGTCCGCTCTCCCACAAGTCAACTATCGCAGACTTGTGGGTTGAATAACTGACGCTGTTTTTGGCCACTTTTTAAACCCCCCTATATCAAACTATCAGTTTTGTAATAATGATTTACTTATATTTATAGAAACTGTGAACCATGTTTCCGTTAGGTACGTTTAGCTTTAGCTCAGTTATTAAAAAAAATCTAATATTGTGACTTACTTCATAGTTGTCAATAAATTCTTTGATTACGGATATAATAGATTTTTTAACTAATTAGATTTATTTAAGTTTTTTCTCTGATTAGATTAATATAGAGTTTTCTTATTAACCATGACACTGGCTAACCTAAAAATAATAACCACAATGGTAAAAAATCTCCATTTCAATATTCTATTTCTAATTGTCTAATTGTTAAAACATAGATGAAAGACCTTAATTAACTATGCCGTTAAATATTAATTATACTAAAGGGAAACGAGCGTTTATCTAGCTTTGTCTGACCGTGGCATAAAACAAAACAGCTCCTGTCAAAATATTTATAGCAACCATAGGCAAACGTGATTGCTACTAAAAAATGTTTAGGAGCTGTCAAAAATATTTTCAGGGTAAAGCCGGTAGGTAGAGCGCATAAGGTACGGCTCAATTGCTAGTGGTCCGTACGTGATATTGTAGGTATACCATATTAAAGTTTAACTGTCTTGGACGCTAAACCTGACAATGAAGTGTTCGCGGACGCGGACGAATGGTAGAAGATCTTGTCAGCATGTCTGGAGTATTGTGAGTTGAGCGTATGACTGTCGTGTAATTATAAACTTTATGTTCATTGTTTTAACTAATGTAATTGATCGTTTTATGTTAAATTAATAAATTAAACCAAAATACGTTTATTAGTAGGTAAGTACTTAATTAAATATTTTAAGTGCAAAATCTACCTTCACACCTCAAACCAAATTATCTAGGTAATTACCATCCCGAAACCAGTCTAAACCGGCTAAAACTAGATATAAATAAGATCTCTAAACAATCCGGAGTGGCTTCGCCGCGTCGCGGTTGCAACGTCCACCACAGTTTGCGGTCTCGCTAATCCTAGTTGCACAAGCGGATTGGTTATTTAGTCCGTTTTAGTATATTCCTAATTTATGTAGTTGGATTTGTTAGGAGAAATTCGTGTTTAGTTTGTAGATCACAACCCTTTTTTTTTATAAATGGCCTCTCGCAGTTTTGACAACTAAGGTCTTGGCTGCTTAACCGGAATTTCCTGTGGGTGCCTTAAAGCTACGTGCTCAGCTGCAACAACTGCTGGCACCTCGATTTCGAGCAAGGGTCGGGGGGAGTTTCATTGACTCGGGGACGCGGTTGCGATCGCAAAAGACCTCGGCGGCGGCGACGTCGGAATGACGGGAGGCGTCTATTTTTGTGAACTGAACTGGTGGCACTATTCTGCTCCTGGAGGAGTGTAATAGGGTCATCTTGGTCGGAAAGGATATGCCTCGGGCGGCGGATTTGACGGATACGGGATGGGATGTAATCGGCTGCCTCGCCAACCAGAGGGTTGCGATGTCTGGGAGCGGAGTCAAAGTAACGCTTGGTCATGCGTTTTAGAAACTGGTGAACCGTTGGGATTTTACAGTCGAGATGGAGGATCTCGTTTCTGACGTACCGGATCACAATCCTTTGTGAAAGCAACCATTTGAACATCCTAGTCCGGAGTCCCACAAAAAAAAACAGTGGCACTCCGGGAGTGCCGACAGAAGTGAAAACTTGAACAAGATCGCTTTGGTGGAAGAAAAATACTTGTATAGAATAGAACATTGGTCCGTAACTTTAGACAAATAAAGAGCACAATCGCGTTTACAAAAAAATAATAAGTATTTCCAAAACCTTTAATTATAAATGAGATGTGTTTAAAGTAAAAATACTTGCATTGAACATTGATTCGTAACATAATATAAATAAAGAGTAAAATCGCGTTTACAAAAATGAGGTGTCGGTAACGGTGTCGCGAGTTCAATTGGTTTTTCCCATCTCAAAAAAATGCCCAACGCGCCAAATATTAGCTAACACATTGTCAAGCGCGATTGCTATGATTGGTTGAAATAATTATCTTTAAGTAGTAAGTACTTTTATACCTACTTAATATATTTGTTTGTTGGATAGCTCAATTCTTGAGGAAGGTTATAGGCTCACGGACGAAGTCGCGGGCTGAAGGTAGTCTATATCAACCAATGCATCACTTGACTTGCTTTTAATTTTGAAGCGTCGATAATTTTCGTTCCAGAAATAGGGCGTTATTGCGTTTTGTAAAATTATGTTTTTCAGATTATTATTGTAAAGTTTATTTGACCTCGTGGTTTATCAGTTTTATCACACTAATGTTGAATGTTTATCACACTAATGGAGAACATGTTTTTCAACTACAAAGGGAAGTTTGTATTTGGGATAAATTCATCCCAACTATGGAACCCTTCATTTTGCGTGGTAAGACACGTTCTTGGCCGGTTTTTTACTCTCCAGACGGTCTCTTAAGATGTCCAATTAAAGTTGACCTGTTAAAACTTGTTACCGGTCAAATTAGTCTAATTAATAGTCTACATTCAGCGTTAGTTCTGAAAACAGTGTTGCTTTGATAAAATCTACTGAAAACCAACTTATATTTTCTGTTCTAAAACCACTAACGATTTCAGCTGAACCTTATTCACCACACATATGATTGAAATTCGCATGAGTTTTTGAAATGTAGACTTTCGGAGTAGCAAGAGTAACTTTGTGCAGTTGTATTTTCATTGTGTTGCAATCGTAAAATTGTTGCTTTAATAATAAAAATTAAAGCATAAAAGTTGAAAAGGTTTTACTGGACGTCGTAATTTACTGTGTAACACATTTTAAGTGGATTTTTGCGAAGGATTTATTCAGAATTTGAGGAAGGACTAAAATATTTCTTGTACCTAATATTTTAAACACAGGTATTTTGTAACCTATCTAGGAGAACAGTACGGCATCCACTAACTAGATTGTGATACTTTATGTTTGTGCTTTATACAATAAATCTTCATCTTATCTTATCTAATACAGCTCCTTGTAAAAAGGGGCGGACCGGGTAAGAAAACCATAGATACCTACCGTGAAATATGCCAACATTGCCCCCTAGGGAAACTTTTCCCGAAGAACCATTTATAAGCATATTTTTGATGTGCAAATATCTTAATATTATGGCAACATTGATTGACTTAGGTGGAAAATAGGTTATATGTATGGCAATACTGACTATCGTGTTTGTTGTTAACTTCGCTTAGTAGCTCCCAGTAGCTCGTTGGAACTCGTCGAACGAGGTGCGTGTTTTTGCGGGCAAATTTTAGTACAAGGTCAAATCTGAAATTCCTTATATAGTTGGTAGGGAAATAATTATATTAGTCACAATTATGGACCCTGTCGGGCACAGCATAAATCAAGTAGGAGAGAGAAGGAAGAGCACTGGTCGTATAATGTGACAAATTATATTATTAGCTAAGTAGTTAGTAAGTTATATATTTATTAATAGAGAATTCAATTTAAGAATTATAATTATTGTTGGTCAGGGTAACATTGCCCAGTCATTTTAGTAAAAAACTTTTTATAGTGTCGTTTACATTCCTAAAGTAAACGCCATCTTTACCAAAATTCTTGTATTGGATTTTATGTAATCTGCGTAAAGGCTATATTTGCGTCAAAAAAACAATGAGGGCAAAGTTGGCTAAAAGTCCACATAAATTTGCCCGCCAACAAAATCGAACAAATATTGAATTCAATGTGGAATAATATTAAATTTAGCGATACTAACACATGCACATGATCTTACAGTTGTAGCTGATGAAGGAAAATACTTACGTCTCCATAGAAAAATCGTATTAAAATTGTAATTATTTAAAAAAAGTGGGTAAAGTTGGCATGTTTCACGGTACTTAATTTTGCCGCCAAGCTGTTGCTGTGTTTGTTTTTTTAAGGTTTATAAGTGCTAAATGTGTGTGTGTAATACCTATGCTTAAGATAATATTGTATAAATAAGCTGTTAGTAAACTTTTACTATGTAATAAATAAAATAAGCGCATATTCTTCTTCCCTAAGAAGTACCTACTGGTAAAACAACAGGTCTTGGGTTCCCTACGAGAGAAAGCTCTATGTATGAGAGCTGTATGAGATGTTAGTCAAGGCCCTTAGCTATTTGGCCAGTGACCATGATTCTAGAATCCACATCCTAAATGCAGACAACCTCGTCAGATGTTATATTTTTTTCTGTGGGCTGCTTCGTTGGCTATAGTTTGACCGAAACCGGTGTACCGTGAACGTCGTAGAATAAGAATGGGCAACAGACTCCGTAGTTAATCATTTAAATCCATCCAAAGTTATTCTTCGGGGACTACAGGTAGTTATGTTATGTTATTATACTGAAAATCAATTACTACATACAAGGCCTTTGCTTCAGTCTCGCTGATTCGGCGAAGAGCTTTCAATTACTCCTTATCCCACAGAGTAAGGAATCGGCAGCGTTTAGAGACGACCGTACTATCAAAATTCATGGCGCCGAATGCTCGTTGAGCGCACAACTGCTGTCACGGACCGCGTTCAAAGCTGAAACCTGTCACCCCGTGGCTACGAGCTATATGCTTCAACGACATACGTCTTGCGACAGCGATTGCGTAGAAATAAAATGAAAGAAGTTGTTTAGAGCATACCACGAGTCACCGCGACGAGACTTGAGGAGCTTCGGGCGAAAACAAATGACGCAAGCGCGTGTCGCTTGACGCACCTTTCCGACTCAGATGATCCCATAACACTCCTCCAGGAGAAGAATAGGGCCACTAGTACAGTGCACAAACACAGACGCCTCCCGTCATTCCGACCTCACCGCCGAGATTCTTTGCGATCGCGACCGTGCCCCCGAGTAAATGATACTCCCCCCCGACCCTTGCTCGAAAACGAGGTGCCAGCAGTTGTTGCAGCTGAGCACGTAGTTTTAAATACCCCATATAATAATCATGATGAAAATCTAATTTTGATCCAGCCTGTTCCTTCTTGCTGCTTGCTTCGTCCCCCCAGCGACGCCCTATGCCGAGGTTCGTACCCCACAGTGGGTGCCCTTAGCAAGCGCTCGACTAATTTT
This sequence comes from Agrochola litura, assembly GCA_949152395.1. Classification (NCBI taxonomy): domain Eukaryota; kingdom Metazoa; phylum Arthropoda; class Insecta; order Lepidoptera; family Noctuidae; genus Agrochola; species Agrochola litura. Next base: position 12,698,964 of record OX424514.1, on the reverse strand, counting down.
AATTTAGAATAGTTTTTGCCCCTGGCTGGAGGCTTTAAGTGTAGAAGCTTAAAGCAGCCACAGGAAAGTCTGGTAAAGCAGCTAAGACCCTAGTGGTCAAAACTGCGATATGGCCTAGTAAAAAAAAAAAATGTCTCTTGACGCAAGTTGCGTCGCGAATCTCATCCCTCAAGGCCGTGAACTGTCAGCAGTTACGAGCCCGTATCTTCGCGTAGGAGGGTCTACACGAAGTTACGGGCTCGTCCGACAGTAGTTCGAAACTTCCGAGTGAGCTCTACCCCCGAATAATTAACTTTTTCTGACGGGTAAAAACACATCGGGAGTAAGAACAATTTATACTTTCTAATCGTGGGATCATTCATTTTTAGGTCAGGCCCGGTGCCCCAAACTAATCTTATCTCCTTAGGTGATAAGGAGAGTAGTGATAGCCTAGTGATGTGACCGTCAGACTGCCAAGTCATAGGTCTCAAATTCGAACCCAGGGCACGCACCTCTGGCTTTTCGGATTCATGTGCGTATTGTATAGTTATCATTTACTCCAAAAACGGTGAAGGAAAACAGCGTGAGGAAACCGGCATGCCTGAGAGGTATTTCTCGACGGCATGTGAAGCCAAGTCAGAGGCCCAATGGTGGCTTTAAAAAATGACACCAGGTTAGTCACTAACCACACAAAAACAAGAAGGTAATAAGAATCGCTCGTAACCTCGACCAAAATTACGGATTTCGAGCTTAGAGAGTAGACCTCCAGTTTCTATACGTCAGGTGAGTGCGAGTAAATCGTGACACGTTTGCTTTGTATTGAAAATGTTGACAATGCCGTCTCTGGTAGCGGCCGTCGAGGCGTCTCCGTGCTCTATGCCTTATAATCCTATTACGTGTTATTCTCCAAGTAATAATTATAAATCTATGAATATTAATAGCTGTTATTATAATTAAGCTTTAGTTCAAGGCGCTGAACTGAAATGATAGTGGAAAATTATTTGTTTGTGGAGCTGCTGCCCTAGTACCCTTAAGGCGACGATAACCGACTTTTAATGATTTTATTCTGAAGATCACGTCTAAACGAGTAGTGTTAATGATTTGGGAAAACATATTATAATATACAATTAATATGTAATTAAATTAGAGCATTTTCTTAATAACTTATTAAAAGAGAGAGATGAGATTATGTTTATATTACACAGTGAAATTAATTTGTAAAGTTATGTCTAACGCGTATAAAAAACTGAGAATCACGTAAAATCTATGAAGCGTATTTTTCAAAAACCTTTTTAAAGATAATTTAATTATTGATCTTTTAGTATACGTGTTTTATTAAAATACCTTTTGTATGTATAACCAGCGGCCCACCCATTTTTTTATTTATTTTTTGGGTTGGTTATCAAATAACTTCTCCTGTTCGTCGGTTCTAGGACATTCCCTTCCATTTCCTTCACCGTTTTGAGAGCAGTGGTGATGAAATAATTTACACAAAGTAAAGCGCTCGCTTGTCTGGGTTCGAACCTACGACCTACAACTCATAAGTCGCGGCCGTTACCACTGGGCCACCACTGCTCTTAATAATATATCCATACCTAATAATACATGGGACTTAAACATATCTGGCGAAATATGGACAACTACACCTCAGCCCTATCCTTAAAACAGGCATGCTAATGTTTATATTCCTATAGACCAGTGGTCGACAAACTCATTAGTCAATAGAGCTAAATATCAATATTATAACGACTAAGATTTCTTATGAGAGCCAATCCTTTCTGTGTGTCCAAACTGTCTCAATACACTTTTCATCATCATCATGTCGGGTGATAATAATGATGAAGGTATCTTATTTATTAACAAGTTAACCTTGGAAAACTTTCAAAGGTAGGTACAGTATACAGGGTGGCAGGGACATTGACGCGAAAACTGAAACTATGGATTCAGTACACGATTCTGAACCCACATGCGTTGAAATTTTCGGTTATTTAAAAAAAAATCCGCCGTTCCATACATTTTGACCGCGTAGGTCACTTTTCTTCATTTTAACCGACTTAAAAAAAAGAAGGAGGTTCTCAATTAGACTGCATTTTGTTTTTTTTTTTAATATTTGGTACCTCAGAATGATTTTTCTTTTATTTGAAAGCTGGTGCTTCTCGTGTGGTCCCATATTTTATTAACTTTGCTTGGATGGTTTTTGAGTTGGGTTCAATAATACGTATTTTTTTCCCACTTAGTATATGGATGATATCTTAAGTTCCTTTCACTGTTATTTACAAAAAACTGAAAAATAAAAAGTTTTTACAAAAAAAATGAATTGACTTCCTTCTTTTTTTCGTTTTTGCCACCGACTTCCGAAATTAAAGTTATTTTTCGCGTTGTAGTGTTTTTTTTGGATGTCGGTTGATTTTTTTTGTAAAAAATTTTTTTTTTCACTTTTTAGTGGGTTGGTTTGTAATTTATCTAAGTTACAATAGCCTTATGTCAACTGCTCATAAAAAATACCCAAATCGCTATAGATGTGCCTATAATATTTGAGGAGTTCCCTCGATTTCTCCAAGATCCCATCATCAGATCGCGACCAAATGACAATGGGACCAACTTGAAAGTATACCCTTTCAAAAAGTTGATGATTTCTGAAAAAGTGTGCTATTTAGAGACATCGTTTTATTTTTTCTGTAATTTTTACATAAACTTCTAAAACATAGAATAATTTCAGATTTTTCTCTATGCAAAATTCGGAGAAAAGGGGGGGAAGGGTTTTTAAAAAAAAAAAAAACGTAAAAAGTCGAAAAGTATGCGGCCTAAAAAAAATAGTCCCTGTTGGAAAAACATAATATACATATTTTTGTTTCTTTCTTAATTGCAAAATAGTTGGGCAAATGTCATTTAAAACTATTCCAAATTTCAAGTTGATAGCATTAGTACCTAGTTCTTGAGATATCCAGCTGTGACAGATAGACGGACAGATAGACTGAGTCACACCATAAGGGTTCCTTTTTATCATTTTGGTACGGAACCCTAAAAATGGAACACCTCGCTTGATACTAAATGCTAAACGCGTTCATTTATTTCTTGGCTTATAATTATAAGAAAGATACATTTTGATTTGACATTGGTACGTACCAGTTTTACTTCTAAATAAATACTTTATTATTTTTAACCCATAAAATGAAAGTTTCACCATCAAAAAGGTCACAATCACAAAATAAAACATTTTCTATTAAATAAAAAAAAAAATACCATTTAAAAACAATTCGCTAACGATGCATCATGCTTTAATTATGTAGGCATTTCAATTATTAATATGGCTATTAATTATTTTCTTCCAGCCACCGGTTTCAGTATGACATCGACTGTTGGGTTTTGCAAAATAATTATTATTTTCGTCGAATTTTGGGGCAGTAATTAAGGCCCTACTTTTCTTGCATGAAGTCAGCGAAATATTTTAATTAGGTGGTCCGAACTGGCAGCTGCGGTACACCTATGTGGCAGGTGGTCGTAGTTATGTGAGAGTGAGCCAGTGAAAAAAAACGCGTTCAATTACTAGAAATTAAAATGAAAAATTGTGTGCGAAATTCGATTACCACCACCAATAATGATAATTTGCAATTGATCTGAGAGCAAAGGTTAATTTAAATAGAGAAGAAAAGGAATTCCTTTTCGATATTAAATGGTTTTTCTCAAATATGCTTGGAAATTCAAAAATTATTTTGACAACCTTCTTCGAGATAAATCGAAATTGCTGTACTGGTCAAAAACAAGTGAGTAGGCGGCCAGCAATGTTACTATGAAAATCCATAACTGTCGTGTTATTTAACAATGGAACTAACTTTTTACTTCGACCCATGGCAACCAAGGAGGTAACTTATCAAAAAAAAAATTTGAATTTCGAACTGGCTTAGCAAATAGAGCTGTTTAAGGGGGAAGCGTCAGGGTCAGCACGCGAAATTCAAATTTTCTTACGTTTTTTACATTTTGCAGGTCAGTGTCAGGTTTTATGTTGATTAAAATATGATTCGCGGTCGTAACAAATATGGTTTTACTCAATTATAATCATTACAATCAGCAATAGTGATTAAGAAGAAGATAAAGTTGTCAAATGTCATGATTTCATGAAATCATGACGTTTGACACCTTTACTAACTTATGGAGTTGTATTGTGGCACATTGACGAGAAAACTTTCTGAACCTCCTTGAAATATTTCGTGGGTTATTAAAAAAAATCTGCTGTTCCATACATTTTGACCGCGTAGGATTTCTATGACCCAGCAGATATTTTTTTAAATATCCGACGAAAAATTTCAACGCCGCCGTGAGGTTCAGAATCATGTGCTGAATTCATGGTAACAGTTTTCGCGTCGATGTCCCTGCAACACTGTATACATTTTTAAACGTATCAACTTAAAAACCTATAAATCTTTCCATTCGTATCAACAGTCACTATGAAAAACCAGACGGCATTGGAATATTCTTTTGCTTTCAACTGTCACAAAAAAATACAATAATGTAGCGATTGAAACCTGACAAAAACATACCAAAAAAAAAAGAAATCTATTTCTAGAATTTAAATAAGATCTAGCCGTATAAAATGTCTATTCATATTCTAAATAGAAGACCCTCTCTCAGGTTAAATGTCTAACTTTCCAGAACCTTTTTTTGTGGTCCTGTATTATCCAGACCTTAACCCTCGTTTTCGCATTACAATAGAAAAGAATGGATGTGTCTAGATGGATGGCACATAAACAGTGTGACTATTAAAACGAGGGACAATTTTCAAGCTTATATTGAGGAAAAAATAAAATAAAATATGGGAACAAATCATTGGGCATTAAAAAATTCATCCGCGTCGCTGTCAGTAGGAAAGGTGCCCAAAAGGCTGGCAGCATTGCCACGTTGGGGCTGGCAGCATTGCCAAATTTTATTTTATTTTTAATATGTACATAGTTAGTTGCATTTACTTGGACAATAACAGCTTATACTTGTTAATGAATTTCACTTTTCTATTTTTACAAACATTCTACCTAAATGCTATCTGTAAGTTTTTTAAGTAGCTAGGTATATTAAAAATACAACGTGGCAATACATCGCCATACAACGTGGCAATGCTGCTATCTAATTTTGTGTAATCTTTGCTTGTTTTTGTTTTGTGTGTAATTTATTTTTTAATTTTAATTTTATTTATTTTGTGTTAATTCTGATAAAAGTTATTGTTAATGAATAAATGACTAATGACTATCTATTTATATAAGTATTATATGATTTTTTCCCTCTTTTTTATATATATGAACATTTCATTTATTATTATTATTATTTTAAGTCTGTTAACTTATATATTATGTAAATAATATATTCCGAAATAAACTATGGTAAATACGAAAAAGAAAGTATTATTATTATTTAAAATACAATTATTTTTTACATGAGACGAAAAATCATAAAACATATTGCCTAAATTAGAAATAAAACCTGAATGAAATGAGTGAACCGTTTTAATGATTTTATAAGGCAAGATTTGATCTTGGGCTTTGAACTTGCAAAAGCGTGAGTTTATTTTCTTAAAAATAATTCGGACAAATATTTTGATCAACAAGAGTTAATCGATATTATGTTAAGGTTGGCTTCCAGTCTAACGGGATGCTGAATACGTACTGGTATTCAGCTGCATTCGGTTATGCTCGATGCCTATAAATACAAATCATTTTGCTACCAATATGGTAGATTTTTTTATTGTCAAACTATGAAGTCTCTTCATTACTGGTAAAGAATAAGAGTTGTTATTTTCAACCCGTAAATTATAGGAATCAACCATTAGTCTTTTAAAGGTCGTAATCGTTAAAATATTATTTAGGTCCGTCTTTTACATATTTGGGACGAGAATGAAATACTGAATATTATCCTCCTTCAATATGTCCCTCGTTTAACCAGTCAGCCTGTATATTTGACGTGACAATGACTTATTTTTGCGGCAGCGGCGTATTTTAGACGTTTATAAATGGATTACTAAAACTATTTTTTAGGGTTCCGTAATAAACAAGGAACCCTTATAGTTTCGTCATGTCCGTCTGTCTGTCCGCGGTCTAGCTCCGAGACCCTTAGTACTAGAAAGCTGTAATTTGGCATAGGTATACATATTAATTACGTCGACAAAGTGGTAAAAAATTTTTTAGGGTAGGTACCTCTCCTACACGTTAAGGGGTGATGTTTTTTTTTTTAACCCTTGGTGTGGGGTATCATTGAAAAGGTCCTTTAAAAACATTGTGAGTTTGTCACGACCATTTTTGGATTCAGGGATCCGTTTGCAAAATATTAAGCTTTAAAGTGCTAATTTTTGTTAGAATTAAGTGTCCCGCCCCCTGCCAGCTAAATGGTTGGTTTTGGAAGTGTGAAAAATCACAGCAGTAGTTTATATAACAAAATTAAAAGGAAAACTATCACAGCTAAGTAGGCTTTACAAGTTAACGAGTAATAATCGACCAACTTAACTTTGCAGTTGCAAAAACATGTTTTCCCATACATTTCGTATGGGAGAACATATTTTTCAACTACAAAGCTAAGTTTGTTTTTGGGATAAATTCATCCCAACTACGGAACCCTTCATTGTGCGTGGTCCGACCCGCACTTGGCCAGTTTTTAGGGTTCCGTACCTCAAAAGGAAAAAACGGAACCCTTATAGGATCACTCGTGTGTCTGTCTGTCTGTCTGTCTGTCTGTCTGTCTGTCTGTCTGTCTGTCTGTCTGTCCGTCTGTCACAGCCAATTTACTCCGAATCTAATGAACCGATTAAGTTGAAATTTGGTACACATATGTATTTCTATGACCCAAACACGAATGTGTAACGTAAATAATTTAATTTTGAATATAGGTGTCACTTTTGGGGCGCAAACAAGAAAATTAAAAAAAAAAGTTTTGCTAACAGTACCGTGTGACATATCAAATGAAAGGGCTTGTTGCGAGGATCTTAAATATATTTTTTATATAATTTTAAAATAACTACTTTTAAAGATATTTAAGAAATTCAATGAAAATTGACCATTCCCCCCCCCTTATCTCCGAAACTACTGGACCAAAAATTTTGAAAAAAATACATAGTATGGTTCTTTACTCATAGATTACAGGAAAACCTATAAGAAGTCTATGGTCTTAAAATAACATGGTAAATCTCTCAATATTGTGCGTAAAAACTTACATTTCGTCGCTCGGCATCCAAAAGGCCCATCTCTCTAGTTACTATAATATCAAAATAGCAAAAGTGTTTGACCGTCTGCCTAATACACAAATAAATAAAACTGTAAATGTTCACGACAAAAAATTCTGGTTTCGGCGTGGTTTGTCAACAGAAAGTGCAGTGTTGTGCCTTAAGCATACTATCACATACTTACTATACACAGCGTGGGACGCCGATTTATGCTAGGTTCATCGATTTATTCAAGGTTTCTGATCTGGTTGCATAAGACGTATTGTGGAGAGAGATGGAGAAGGATAGGTTGCCAACGGAGCAAACATCTTTAAATAGTGGTATGGTAACCAGATCAATAGTGTACGATGGGCTGGAACTTTTTCCAAGCCATACAGGTTGGAATGCGGGGTGAGGCAGGATTGGCGAGCTCAGCAGCACCAGAGTGGGTTGCTAAATAGATGGTATTTGTGTAAATAATATTAGCTATGCAGATGATATGGTGCTTCTGATCGCGTCAATCTGTGGTCTCAGAAAGTAATTGGTCGCCAAATGTGAGCAGTATGCCAAAACACATGGTTTGATGTATAACTCCAATAGGTCGGAGATCATGGTCTTTGAGGCTGGGGGCAGACCGGGTTATGTACCACCTGTATTACTCAATGGGACTCCACTACAAAGAGTATTTACGTTTAAATATCTTGGTCATATATTGACCCCTGACCTCAATGACGGACTCGATATTGAGCGGGAGCGAAGGGCGTTGTCGATAAGGGCAAACATGCTGGCTAGCAGGTTTGCACGCTGCTCACTAAAAAAGCCAAAATTACTCTTTCGAGCTTATTGTACAACGTTTTACACGTGCAGCCTGTGGGCTAGATATACCCAAAGGTCATACAACGCCCTTCGTGTCCAATACAACAACGCTTTCAGGGTATTGGTGGGGCTGCCCCGTTTTTGTTTTGTAGCGCATCGGGAATATTCGCGGACGCACATATTAATTGCTTTTACGTAACGATGCGAATGAGGTGTGCATCCCTGGTACGCAGAGTACGGGCCAGCTCCAACAATATCGCTAGCAGTCTGGATTGCATGTACATCAATCACTGCAGTGCCATCTCTCATGAGGTGAAATAAATTTAAACTAGATTACGTGGGGCACTCAGAAAGTTTTGTGATACTAGAAAAAAATATACTACAGGTTTTAATTTTTTTTATAATATCTTTTGAAAGAACTCTCCATTGGCGTCTATACACAGTTTTATAAGTCTAAACAAATTTTCATAACACATTTTCCAGTCCGCATCAGACACCTCTCCAATCTCCTTCTCAAATGCACCCAGTGCATCTTCAGGTGATGAAAACTGTTTTCCTTTGAGTTGATTTTTTATTTTGAGGAACAAGAAAAAGTCGCACGGAGCCAAATCGGGACTGTAAGGAGGATGACCTATAAATTTGAACGGTGTGCTGTCCAGAAAGTCCCTTATTTTGAGCGCCGAGTGAGCTAGCGCGTTGTCGTGGTGAAGCAGTAGCCCACGGAGGCCAGTGTTCGGTTGCTTGCTGCTTGCAGTAGTAAAAACTTCTGGCAAACATTTGGTAACATACCATTAAGCATTGATGCTTCTTTGATCTCGTCAGGGTACTGACACCAGATAACCTGGTAGAAAAAAAAAACTTGCGGTCAACATTTTGCCTGCACTTCTGGCTCGCTTCACTTTGGTAGGCGTTGGTTCATTTTGGTTCAACAGCCACACGGTCGACTGACGCTTCATTTCTGGATCATATTAAAAAATCCAAGATTCATCACCCGTAATGATATCTTAAACGCGCCGAGACGAGCCTGCTACCAATTTTGCTATCATGTCTCGGCACCATTCTACTCGAACCTCCTTCTGACCCTGCGTTAGATTTTACGGTACCAGCGTGAAACTATCTTTCATAACCGAAGATGCCTGTGTAGAATTTCATGCACACTTCCCAATCCAATCGGCAGTATACATCTATATATCTTGACATTTTAAACTTTGCTTTTTTTGTGTTTTTTCAAAAACTAATTATATTTTTTTTTTTATTGGATGCTTTAGAATGGTAGTAGACCATGGTCTGAACAACGTTTGTTCTTGCAAAACTGTGATTCAAATTTCACAGTGTATGCTGAACCTCTTCATATGTAATTCGCCTATTCTCTTGAATTAAATTTTTCAACGCCAGCACTTTTTGTTATGTAACAACCGTCATAGGGCGGCCACTTCTTTCTTTGTCTGCCAAAATTACTAGACCACCCATAAATTCGTTGAACCAGCGAAAAACAGTCGCTTTAGAAGGTTTTTTTTCTATGAACACAATTCGAAGTCTTTCAAACGATTCTTCTGGTTTTAGTCGACATTTGAAATCGTACAAAATTATCGCGCGAAAATGTTCTCGTTATAAATCCAGTTTTCAGTAAGACAGAGTATTTTGATTTTGCTCGTAAAAAAATGTGGAGGGAATTTCGAATTTGGAATTTTATGTTTTTTTTGTTGGAGTCATCGTTTTAATTGACATCAAAACCAGCCAGTATTCTATGGACAAAAACTGTTAGTCGCAAAACTTTCTAAGTGACCTCGTTAAATAAGTTAACATAGTTCATAAGTTTACTAACGCAATGAGTCCTTGTTACTTGAATAAAAAAAAATATCTGGATGATATTTTTTTTTTGAACGATTAGCTAGATCGATTTATCGCTCCTGAAACCCCCCTGCATACTTAATTTAATAAAAATTCTTGGAGCCGTTTCCGAGATTCAGATTATATATACAAGAATTGCTGGTTTAAAGGTATTAGATTTAGATTAGATTAGTTAGATTATTATTATATTAATACCGCGAATGTGAAATTTTTTACGAAAATCAGATTTGTTTTATTTCATTCTACACGTTCAAATAAGTGATCCTGCAATTAAAATAAAAACATAAAAAATGTCACATTCGCGGTATTATATGCCGAGCGACGATTTGCAGTTGAAATGTGAAAAAACATGTTTTTCAACTACAATGTTAAGTTTGTTCTTGAAATAAATAAATTCATCTCAACTACGGAACCCTTCATTGTGCGTAGTCCGACACGCACTTGGCCGGTTTTTTTTTTTGTAGACGTCAGATCTTCTTAGGGTTAGACTCAATACAAGTCGGTTAGAGGTTTTCAAGGTATTTCTATATTTTGTTATAATTAGTAGTTTATGAAACTGTTGCATAATGAGGGGTATTAAAACATGAGTAGGTACGTGTTTAAAAACCGAGCCGTAGGCGAGGTTTTTAATAGTATCACACGAATGTTTTAATACCTAGTTATGTGCAGTTTCATACACTACTTTATCTACTCTCATACATTGGGATTGAACCTAATACTAAATAAAAGATCAAAGTTAAGATCAAGAATAAATTTGAAAAATCCCACGAAATTCAATACAACAAAACAAATGAATGTCGTCTGCACCAGCACATCACCGCACAAATGCGCTACAGCGGGTGCTGCTGTCCCCCGTTTAAACGTTCCAATGCAAAAGTTGATGGAAACTCCTTGGTGATATTAACTTCTTGGAATAGTCCTGTATCGTAATAGAAAAAAATTGTTTTAGAGCATTATTTTGTTAGAGAAAAAATGTTATAATATGATTCTATTTTTAAATTTCGGTGGGCATTTTCACAAAAATGCTTAGGTGTGTGTTTAGAGTTGTGAGTGTGTGTTTTTAAAAGACAGTCGTTTTTATTTTCTAATATTACCAGTCAAACTCAAACTCAAAGCATTTATTTCAAATAAACCAATTACAGGTACTTTTGAATTGTCAAGGGGTCGGTCAGTCAGAAAAATGAAGCTAGTTGCCCATTCCAAAGCGTAGTAGGTACCTATGGAGAAGAACGGGCAAAAAACTCCACGGACACTCTTTTAAATCAAAATATTGTTACAAAATATTGGTTACATCATTCGTGTTGAACTTATACATGTGAGAACAATGTAGAAAGACGTATCAACAAACAACGATTACCGTTCGTTTTAGTAGACATCTAGTTATTATTCCATTAATAACTTTACTCCCCAAGTACTCGATTATTTAAATTAAATATTAATTAAGTGATAGGGAGATAGCATTTTGACTTATCCCTGGACGGTGCAGCTATATTGAACATACAATAATTTATTTTGCATTTTATCCTTAGAATTGACTGCAGGTATACTTTTTTATTTCTTCAAGAGATTGTGGTAGACTATTTTAAAGCATAATTCAAATATTATATCTTTAATTTATTAAATTATGGAAATTTAATTACAGAAATTAAATTGTGAGCAACCTGACACGTCAAGTTTGTTACCGATTTTTTTCCAAAAAAAATTCAAAAATTTTGGTAGATTTTATATAATAGCAAAACCAGAAGCTTTAACTCATCCACTATTTTGTATTCGTCAGTTTTACCCGAAACACTGTGAAAGTGCATTGCGCAGTAGCACTCATCGCTCGGTAGAAAACTTTCTGTCAAGGTTAGTTACCAAAATGTTGTATAATTTAATATGTAAACAACATGATTGTGGTAGTTATTGAAAGCTTTAACATGTAGCTCCATAAATAAATAGTTAATCACGAATCACTGCAATTGTACCTTTTTAAATTTAATATAAATCGCGCAAAGGTAAGGCAACGTTACGTCAGTTTTGTGTGGTAACAAGGAGGCCAGACAAGCAAAGTAACAAAACTGACTGTTAAGAAGATTACACATGCTACTTTACCAACTTGGTCTAAAGGAGGTTATGATATCTTAGTATCTATAAAAAGAAGTTTATACCTACTAATATTTTCATAGAAGTGTATACAGTAAATAAGTATTTAAACGCCAATATAGCAATTAAAAGAGTTTTTTATTTATTTCAGATCTGCATTTTGAATCCACGTCTTGCATTTTAAATGTAAGTTCGTACTGAGCAGTTAAACATTTTATTAGCCTGCAATTTTGTGTAGATTTTGCTTGATTAACTTTTTTTTTTAACCTCAACAAAGTACCTACCTCATTAGTATAAGAAAACATAACCTAGTGTAAATGCTTCATAACAATTATGTTACCGTCAGCTTTGTTACTGTCCCCTAATTTTCGAGTCAAAATCTTTTTTAGCATTAATTACTTAAATTCCGATGTTAATTAAATGACAAATTTCAATAAATAGCTTTCGCATTTTAAACTCAATAATAGAATATCGTAATGTTCGAATGTCATCACTGGTAACAAAATTGTAATTATGAGCCATTTTTCTTGGTTATATTATAATATATCGCATTTTCTCAAATTGATTTGGTTGAACCAACTTATGTTCTTTTATTAAATATTAAAGAAAATTTTATTGTTTTGATTGTTTATTTTTTAATTGCATTTAATTTAAGTAACAAACCTGACGAAATATCCTTGACTTACCCTCTATTTTATATTATATCTCATAATTACGTGATTAATTATTGGTTTTAAGCTGGGAATCGTAAAATATAGAATTTGAGGCAATGCAAACAAGTACAATCTCGCATAAAAAAGTAGAAATTACATCTTACTTCTTTTATACCCTATAACTTTTTGTAAAATGCCCTATTGTGTTCATAAAGTATGTCAATATAAACTCGTTTTGAATTTTATAATTCGAATGTTACGCTATGAGAGTAGATAAAATATTATAAGGTACTGCTTAAAAAAAGCGGTTACCTTAAGTCATGTAGATCTCTTTAAATAAGTCTCGATTCCGTGGGAACATCGGGATAAAAATTATCCTATGTCCTAAGTTCCTAACCCAGGTCATAGACATGACCTAATTTAGTACATTGGTAGACACCAATGAACTATAATAGAAACTAACATAGTTTATAATCATAATCATAATCATTTATTCGCTTTGAGAGTAGCTCCTCTTGTTACTAACCATAATGGATCATGTTGTCTGATATATAAATAAATAAATACAATCTATAATATAAAAATGAATCGCAAAATGTGTTGGTAAGCGCATAACTCAACAACGCCTAGACCAATTTGGCTAATTCTTTTTTTATTGTGTTCGTTATTTTCAGGACAAGGTTGTAGGTAGGTAGGTAGGTAGGTAGGTAGGTAGGTAGGGTAGGGTAGGTAGGGTAGGTAGGGTAGGTAGGGTAGGTAGGGTAGGTAGGGTAGGTAGGGTAGGTAGGTAGGGTAGGTAGGGTAGGTAGGGTAGGTAGGGTAGGTAGGGTAGGTAGGGTAGGTAGGGTAGGTAGGGTAGGTAGGGTAGGTAGGGTAGGTAGGGTAGGTAGGGTAGGTAGGGTAGGTAGGGTAGGTAGGGTAGGTAGGGTAGGTAGGGTAGGTAGGGTAGGTAGGGTAGGTAGGGTAGGTAGGGTAGGTAGGGTAGGTAGGGTAGGTAGGGTAGGTAGGGTAGGTAGGGTAGGTAGGGTAGGTAGGGTAGATAGCGTAGGTAGGGTAGGTAGGGTAGGTAGGGTAGGTAGGGTAGGTAGGGTAGGTAGGGTAGGTAGGGTAGGTAGGGTAGGTAGGATAGGTAGGGTAGGTAGGGTAGGTAGGGTAGGTAGGGTAGGTAGGGTAGGTAGGGTAGGTAGGGTAGGTAGGGTAGGTAGGGTAGGTAGGGTAGGTAGGGTAGGTAGGGTAGGTAGGGTAGGTAGGGTAGGTAGGGTAGGTAGGGTAGGTAGGGTAGGTAGGTAGGGTAGGTAGGTGGGGTAGGTAGATATGAAGGTGGGCCGTAGGTAAGTACTTAGTGCTACCCGTGCGAAGCCGGGGCGTGCAGCTAGTATAATATAATTCTCCAACTGGAAATGTAAGTTTGTAATAATTTTTTTATAAAATTATAAATTAACGATTTTTTGACGTTTTCGTTGTGAGAGATCTTGCTTCTTACCTTTGATGATTCTAGGTCAACGGGACGAGCAGTACCCTTATCGGTTTTGATTTATTTGCGAGTATCAAAATATGTCGCATAAATGTTCGTATTATTAATTTATTGTGTTGATTTAGAAGCTTGATTTTTTTAGAGCTCTAAGGGACTTAAAATCTATATTTGATATTAATTTAGACTTGATACCTCCAAGCGTTCATGAGAAAAAGGGTCTTGACAGACAGACAGACGGACATACAACGAATTAATCCTAAAAGGTTTCCGTTTTTTTTTTAAGCTATTGCATAGCTTTTATCGCGGGCTTTGAGCGCGGCGACCAAATCAAGAAATTCCGTAACGAAAAAAAACCTAACACTCCCACTCCGCCTACCATGTAATGACGGATGATGACATAAAACAAAAATTACGTTGTTCCCATGACAATATCACGTTGTCATGGGAACTACGTTCCCATGTGGAACGACATCATCCCAAGTGTAGCGTTGACAGATAGGAAGTATGGAGGTTACAAATGCTTTGCAATAGCTTTACCGCGGCAGTCCCCGAGTGCCACACATTTTTTTTTTTTGAAGTACGATGGATCCCAAAAATAAAACTAGAATATTCCAAGTTCAAAATAACTTATTATTCATTTTTTTCTTGCTTCCTCCATATATAACACTTACCTTACGTCACACTTAGCTGCACTTTTGACAGCACAGGTAGCGTTGTGCACTAATTTGTAATTACTGCCACCGTCGGGGACGCAAAAGCACCAGTTCTAGCAAGCAAGCGGTTTTGTTTAGGCTTGTTGCGGACTTACGATTAATTGGAGAGAAAATCTGCAAAGTCAGCTGTTTATCGACCCGTGTTATTTAAGGAGTATAAGTGGTCCTTCGGTACGATTGGTCCTTCGGTACGGATTTAATTAAGAAATGTTAACAAACAGTATTACAATTACAGCTTACGAATGAGTAAATAGACTTATTTATTTAAAATTTCGTAAACAAAACCATTACAGTTAAAAAATATTATTTTGTCATTATTAAATTTATTTCTCAATAAGCTAATTGTAATAAAAATTCCCAAATTATTATTTGCAATTTTATTCTGTTGTTTCTTTTCTTTTTCGTGTGGTTAGTGACTAACCTGATGTCAGTTTTAAAGCCACCCATGGGCCTCTGACATGGCTTCACATGCCGTCGAAAAATATTTCTCAGGCATGCCGGTTTCATCACGATGTTTTCCTTCACCGTTTTTGAAGCAAGTGATATTATACAATACGCACATGAATCCGAAAAGTCAGAGGTGTCTTGGGTTCGAACTCGAGACTTATGACTTGGCAGTCCGACGGTCACACCACTAGGCTATCACTGCTTGTCTGCTGTAATAACACAATGTCATAAGTAATAAAAACAACACAACACATTTACTTTTAAAGTATTTTATTATTTTAATTATTGTGAATGTGAAGAATATGTGGGTCATTCCTTTTTGTTTTGTTTTTAATTTTTTCTCAGTTAGTTCTAATCATGGTCTGACAGTTTGAGTAATTTAAGTGGCCTACCCAAATGTCCTTTTTTTGGTATTGTTTGTCGAATCGTTGAGCTCCTTAAATTCTGAGTTGAGCTGCACGATAACTGACAAATGCGTGCACGGACTGGACAGGCCCTCTCAATCTGTGTGGTGCTTTCCTCAAAAGACCACTTCAGACACCAATCCACATGGCCTTCACATGATCTGACCAAGATTATGTCTGGACTTTAAAAGAGACTGAGACCTCTGAGTTTGTTTCGGCCTTTCTTCTCAGAGTAGTCAGATAGGAAACGCCGACCTCATCTAGTTTTAAAATATGATTGACGTGTAAAAGTGTTTGTACAAACCTACTTACAGAAATAAATCATTTATCATTTAACAACACACTAACAAATTTACTCCATAATAAAGATTATATTCGAACGCAATGTGAATTGTCAATGAATAAATAAATGGAATTAAATTGAATAAACTAAAGTAAATAACAATTATACTCTTATTTCGGTAAAGCAAAGTTACAAATAGATGGCGCAATGTTATTTAAGATTCATATCTTTAAATTAGACGCACATAATCAGTGTTGTATGTTTACCTACGACAACATAATTGCACATAGACGTATTTACTTAAACACAGTTTATATAACGTTATTATATACATACCTGCATGTAGCCATGTGCACTAATTTGTAATTATGTGCGAGAACGGTGACGTTAGCGTTTCAGTAAATCGCGGTTTGCTGTGTGTTAACGATTAATCGGTTACAGATAATCGATTGAACTCAATTAAAATCGATTGTCACTTTAATTGAACTTGGGTGTGTTCTAATTAAAGAATGTGGGACGAAGGAAAATGTGGGTATAGTCACAGTATAAATAAGCAACAGTATTACGTCTTCATAGAAAGTGGCCGAAAGGACGCGCTTTGAAAACTCAGTGTATATCAACACGCAACAGTCTCGAGTACGCGGCAGTTACGCACAGACGCGGAAGGTTTATCTACCGAGCGGCCGTAGGTAATTATTTTAAGGCCATTGCCGAGACATAACACTTCTAGTTTATTATACTGTGGTATAGTCGACTCGTAATTGGTTTGTCACGCTAAGGTTGAATGTCACTTGTATGTCATAAAAGACCAGCGAGATAATTGCGTAATACTCATAAAATGGAAATGGATCGCAATGATTTTCATTGTGCCAGTTCAACCACGTTCATTGTGCTATCCACGTTGGTTAGCAGACGAATTTTTCAAACCTATGAAGCAATGGATGTCAAAATGAAAGAAATTATTTATTTATTATGAATTTCTCAGTAGCAGCCCGGAGTCTGGATATGTGTCTGGTTGATGGCAATAGGCTCGCCCCCTATTACATGGAACTTAAACATAGCTGGCTAAATGTGGGTGTACTATGGGTATACCTCTGCCTAACACTTCGGGGATTACAAACGTGATGTTATGTAATATATAATACAATATATATAATATAATCCTACTAATATTATAAATGCGAAAGTTTGTGAGGATGGATGGGTGTTTGTTACTCTTTAACGCAAAAACTACTGAACGGATTTAGATGAAATTTGGCATACAGATAGTTTATAACCTGGATTAAAACATAGGACCTTTTTATCCTGATATTCCCCCGCGATCGAGACTTAAGCGGGTGAAACCGTGGGGCGCTGCTAGTCTTCTGTAATAAATTATACTCAAGGTTTTACAGATAAACTTTGTAATGAATCAAAATTATAAAAAACTAACTTCATTATGTTGAGAACAACCGCAAGACCATCTCACTCTTATAATATTAACAAACTTACGTAAATAAATAATAACGTTACCTGCCTGTCTCTTGCCAAAAAAGTCTAAAACTCACAAAATAATACGACGCACCTAAACACAAAATTAGCATACAAAACGGATATATAAAAGCAATTGACGACGTCTGAATTCTTTACAACATTTTTACGACTAATCTAGAGTGTGCGGGCCTCCTAATTTCCTTTTCATATATAATTTAGTTCATTTCGTTTGGCGAGGTGCGATTCATTTATTAAATGGTAGACCTTTTTGTGTCTAGGCTTTGGAGTGAGCTTATGTTTATTAATTAAGTTTTTGTTGTATTTTTATGGTGTTAGTAATTTTAATTTTGGATGTAAGTGTCACGTTTTTTTCCATTTTCCTCATTTTCCAGAGTGAAACGTGTTCGAACGATGTGAGGAATAAATTGTTAAGCAAACTGACTATCAACTTACGTTGTTCGTATTGTAGCGGTTACACCGCCACATACGAACTACGTCACACAAATCCTACATCGCGCAGTTAGAGTTTACCGAGCGATCGACATACATACAAGATTTCAAACTTCAAACCGATGGGCAGTTGCCCGCCAGACACAACACCCGTCTGGTCGGAGGATCCTCCCTCTTCTATGGTGGATGAGTGAACTTTACACCCTGTTCCTTGAACTCCTAAAGTATGTTGAAATCACACCGAAATCATTATCTAGCTTATTTTTAATATGACGTGTATGAGAAGGACATGAAAGAGTGTCAAGTAACCGAAGACGATGTCGAGGATAGAGCGAAGTGTGAGAGAAAGACCAGGACGGCTGACCTCACCACCATGTGGGATACTAGCCAGGTAGAGAGAGAGAGAGAGAGAGAGAGAGAGAGAGAGAGGTGTAAAAGTGATTCCGTTAACCTATTTACAGAATAAACACTTTCATTTCACTACAATTTCATTTAATTTAATTTCATTTTACAACCCAAAGGTTACCCTAGGTGCAATATAGCCTCTACGAGTGAAGAACTGAAGGTACTACATGCTGATTGGCTCATCTTTTTACCACGGACGCCAGCACATCAAGCTACCCGAAACTGTCACATTTTCCCAATCAACTTTGAACCTTATCCTTCAGCGATAAAATTGAAAATATATTAAATAAATTTGACAGATTGTAGTAGCCTGATGTGCTGGCGTCTGTACATGTCGCAGGTTTTCGCAAAAAAATTAGTCTGTTTAGGATGATTGGAAACTTGAATGCTGATTGGCTAATCTAATATTCAATCCTAACTTTTTATATAATAAATGCGAAAGTCAATTTGTTTGTTTGTTACGCTTTCAAGCTAAAACGGCTGAACGGATTTGGATGAAATTTTACGTACTGGTTGACCATGACCTGGGTTATGACATAAAATACTTTTATCCCGATATTTCCACGAAATCGAGACTTATTCGGGTGAAACCGCGGAGCGCAGCTAGTTCATAATATCTTTATTCTGGTTGGTCAGAACATGGCTCGAATGTAGCTGTTAACTAATCTCTGTCAGTACAAATCAGCGTTCATACTCATCGTCATTGTTCGAAATTAACCTAAGAAAGCTGGATTTTTGCAAAAAGCTCGTGTTATTACAATAAAAAGGTGTGCGGTCGCTGGACCCCCATCAGGAACGAAGTTCTTTCTCACTTATGATTTAAAACAAAAACAAAATTTTAGCAGCTGCCATCTCGGATTTATATTTGGTCTCATATCGGCTTTAGCACCCTCGAAAACTATGAAAACGACACCCATGACGAACATTTTTAAATTGTTTGCGGCTGCCATCTTAGATTTACATTTTGACCTCACCATCGGCTTAAGCACCCTCGACAACCATGGAAACGATACCCATGATGAAAAATTGGAAAATTTTCACAGCCGCCATCTCGGGTTTTAATTTTGACCTCAGTATCGGCATTTGCACCACCCTTGAAAACTATGAAAACGATACGCATGATGAAAAGTTTGAAAATTTTCAGAGCCATCATCTTGGATTTTCATTTTGACCAAATTCACACTTTTTACTCTCTCTCTGGCATGCAGTGTACTCGGGCCGATGTGTACAATTTCATCCCACGACACTGTTAATCCCAATCACTTGACTCTTTTCTTTTTTTCTGCCGGCGTTCTCTCTCTCCCTTTCTTGATTTCTCTTTGAATTAGAAGAAGACAGTCGCAAGTATTAACAAGCCGCGTTAAAGAACTTCGTTCCAAAAATATTTCTCAGTTTCCAATTATCTTTTGCAAAAAACCTAGGATTTTCGCAAATTCTTGATTTTTCTAATGAATCTGCGCCAACACGAAAGCCGAAGGAGTAATGTACTCATTTGTTTTCTCACACTTTCCACCAATAAAAAACACCAACGTGCAAATCACCGGCGTCATAAAATTTCACCATCATTTGATACTCAAATATTTATTGTAACACAAACGACAGAGCATCGCATACAGAATATCTGGGCTGTTACTGTAAGTGCGTGAACAATAAAATTTTACGAATCCCGAACGATAATACCCCATATTATTAACTGGAACGTTTCTGGCCTTCCGTACTAATGTTCCGTGGCTGTTTGTTTTTCGATGTTTGTGGAGGAGATATTTGTTTGAACATATGGTACCCTGGTACTGTGTGCTAAGATGGGACTGTTTGTTAAATAATAAATTGCAAAGTGTAATCAAATAAAATGTCGTACGAGGCAGTCGTGTATTACAGAATGTAAACTCATATCATCATATGCTTAGCCTTTTCCCAAATATGTTGGGGTCGGCTTCCAGTCCAACCGGATGCAGCTGAATACCAGTATTTTACATGCAGCGACTGCCTAATGGTAAAAATGTTGAGACTGGTTGTCAGACTTTTGGGCTTCTAACCACCCTTAACGACTGTCAAAGATCTACAAATGTCCAACGGCTTAACGTGCTTTCCGAGGCACGGAGGGGTCTTGGTATGTAGAGATGGTCACCCATCTACGGACCAACCGCGACAAGCGTAGCTTAACCTGATCGATTGATAACGCTCTGAAGAATGTAAACTCAAGCAATACACCGAGATACGCAAACTTTTAACTATTGTTAGTAGCTGTGAGAAGGGATTCAAAGCCTGCAGCTGAAGAAGTCTAACAAGATGGATTGCTCAAGGAAAGAGCTAGGCAGTAGATAAGAAAACATCACCACACCTGTTTTCCTCGAAAGGTTAAACTCAAACTGAAACTCAAAGCATTTATTTCAATTAAACCATTTACACGCACTTTTGAATTGTCAAAGAGTCGGTCAGTTAGTCAAAAAGTTGAAGCTACTCGTAGTTACCCATTCTAAAATGTAGATCTCTATGGAGAAGAAAGCAAGCGCACTGCTGGCGACAGGACGTGATATACCCACACCTAAAGCGCGCGCTTCTACAGAGTCGTGATGTTTTAAAGCCACGGCGAGGAAGGATTCAGCCTCGGATCGCATCGGAGTCAAGACGTCGCGGAACTTTTCTCGATTCGTGGTGCTCAGTTATTGTGTTGGTTGTAATTTGTGATCATTGTGTTAATTTGTGATTTTAATAAACGCCGTCGCACCATGTGTGTGTATAATTTAGCTAGTGTGATTAATTTGATAGTAAATTATAATGTGATCTGAACTGCAAATGGTTTTTTTATTGCGCATTAACCAACACTACCCACACTACGCCCACAGTAGAGAAAATATCGCTGATAACAACGAAAAAGTCATATACTCGTACCCGTCTCCGACATATAGATGTTACAAAATCTTGGGTACATTATTCTTGTTGCTTCTATATAATGTGAGAACAATGTACAAAAATAAAACAAGCAATTGAAAATATAAGATTAAAAAATAAGCTCTGGCAGATAAGAGATGATCAGTCTCAACTGACGGCTCCCGTTCGCGAACATGACGCGTGGATCAGTACCATCCAGCTCAACCATTTTGCAGGGAACTGAATGATCCAACACACTCGCCACCATCAGCGAGACATTTATGTGAGGATGACATACTCTCAACTGCCATGCTCTTTCAAGTCAACATACATTTTGATAACATAATAAACGGCTCCATGGTACTCACATGTACTCATCAGGTGTATCTATAAATAGTACATCCACATTTTCATCACTTATGTTTGAGTCCCATGTAATATTGGGCGAGCATATTGCCATTCAAATCTAAATAAAATTCCTGATAAAAAGACCAATAACTCTTTGCCAGACCTGGGAATCGAACCCAAGACCTCATACTCAGCATTAGCACTTGTGACCACTAGACCTACGAGGAATCTAGCAATAAAAAAATTGAAGAAGAAGAAGAAAAGTATGATACTTTAGCTAACAAGCAGAGACACACTGATAGAAAACGATTACCATTGCATAAGAAAAACATCAAGAGAATTGTTGATGAACTTGTTTTACCTTCACCAGATACTCTGTAAAACTTTTTCGACACAGGTAAACCCGTAGCAGGCAACGAATACGATATTAAAGGTAATAACACAAATAGACAGATCAATGCGCACCAAATTGGGCTGTTTCGTACAAGTGGATGGTCCTGTTATTATTGATGAAAAAGGTCGTTGGTTTAAGGTTTTTGTTGTTGTTTGGTGCACACGTTTTTAAAGAAGTAGCACAAGGTCCTGGGATTATTTCTAAAGAAGATCGTGGATTTAACTAACTAAAAAATAATCGGGTAACTGGCGAAGAACTGGATTTCCCTGTTATTATTTACTAGCAGCGCCCCGCGGTTTCACCTGTATAATTCTCGATCCATCCAAAAGTATCAAACGTGTAAGTCCAGATTATAAACTATCTGTGTGCCAAATTTCATCCAAATCCGTTTAGTAGTTTTGGCGTGAAAGAGTAACAAACATCCATCCATCCTCACAAACTTTCTAGCATTTTTAATCATTTATTTAAACTTAAAATTTAATTTAATAAGTATTTATTTTATTTTATTAATTTAATTATTTTA
This sequence comes from Agrochola litura, assembly GCA_949152395.1. NCBI lineage: Eukaryota > Metazoa > Arthropoda > Insecta > Lepidoptera > Noctuidae > Agrochola > Agrochola litura. Next base: position 12,676,618 of record OX424514.1, on the reverse strand, counting down.
TAGAATTAATCATTTATTTAATATTTAATTAATCATTAATTTAATATTTAATTTGATCGGTGGATGGGTGACCATTTCTACATACCGGGACTCCTCCGTGCCTCGGAAAGCACGCTAAGCCATTGGTCCCGGCTGTCATTCGTGGATGTTTGACAGTCGTTACGAGTCGTCAGAAGTCCGAAAGTCTCACAAGCAGTCTTATCAAAGGGCATTGTATTACCTAGTTACTGGGTTGTGGAGGTCAGATAGGCAGTCGCTCCATATAAAATACTGGTATTCAGCTGCATCCAGTTAGACTGGAAGCTGACCTCAACATAGTTGGGAAAAGACTAGGCAGATTGATTATTATCTTTCTCTGTGGAGTACTCTAAAGAATACCTATATTAGTAAACACTCTTGAAATATTCACTACAGATGCACTTAAATATTGCAGTGAGTGGGTTTCCAACTCAAATTCACTAATCCTACGCCCTAATCGGCTTTGCCGCTTTTACTACCACTCAATAAATATTGTAAATATTTATAGTATCGTATCTTTTCGGATAACTGCGTATATTTTTATTTTACTGCCATTTTTTCTTTTGAAATTTAAATACGCGCACAATAAAATCCGGTGAGGCGTACAAAGAATACCTAGGCGATATTACCGTTTCAATTTTATGCTCCTTTTTAACCGATTTCAAAAAAAGGAGGAGGTCTCAGTTCGTCGATTTTTAGAAAGAGAAAGAAGAAAGAAAATTCGTTTATTTGCGGTAAACATTTTATTTCTTTTAAGCTATTGCATAGCTTTTATCGCGGGCTTTGAGCGCGGCGACCGAATCAAGAAATTCCGTAACGTAACGAAAATAAAACCTAACACCCCCCACTCCACCTACCATGTAATGACGGTTCCCATGACAACGTGATGTTGTCATGGGAACGTAATTTTTGTTTTATGTCATCACGTCATCATCCCAAGTGTAGCGTTGACAAATAGGAAGTATGGACGTTACAAATGCTATGCAATAGCTTTACCGCGGCAGTTTCCGAGTGCCACACTTTTTTTTTTTTTGTTTGTTCCCCGATTACTCGAAGACGGCTGGACCGATGTGAAAAATTTCTTTTTTTGTTTGAAAGTGTATACTTTCAAATTGGTCCCATTGTCATTTGGTCACGATCTGATGATGGGACCTTGGAGAAATCGAGGGAACTCTTCAAATATGATCAAATATGATGAGCAGTTGACATTAGGCTATTGTAACTTAGATAAATTACCTACAAAGCAACAAACTAAAAAAAAAAACATTTTTATAAAAAATATAACCCACTTATTGTATCGCTGTACCAAAATCGACGATTGAGTAGAATTTTAATTGTCCGTAAATATTAAGATACACTTCTTCTTCTTTTCGTGTGGTTAGTGACTAACCTGGTGTCAGAGTTTTTAAAGCCGCATGAGAGCCGCCGAGAAATACCTCTCAGGCATGCCGGTTTCCTCACGATGTTTTCCTTCAACGTTTTTGGAGCAAGTGATAATTATACAATATGCACATGAATCCGAAAAGTCAGAGGGTTTGAACCTTGAGGCCTTGGGTTCGAACTCGAGACCTGTCAGTCTGACGGTCACAACACTCGACTATCACTGCTATTGGACTAAAATTAAGTCTTAACAAAATTAAATGAAATGAAATTACGCATCGACTTGTTTTAGACTAAAATACGGTCCTTAAGGGGGAAGCGTCAGGGTAGCCCGCGAAATTCAAATTTTCTTACGTTTTTTGCATTTTGCAGGTCAGTGTCAGGTTTTATGTTGCCGTAACAAATATGGCTTTACTCAATTATAATCATTACAATCAGCAATACAACTCCATAAGCATGCAAAGGTGTCAAATGTCATGATTTCATGAAATCATGACATTTATCTTCTTAATCACTATTGCTGATTGTAATGATTATAATTGAGTAACGTTGTAAAACGTAAGAAAAATTTAATTTCGCGGGCTACTCTGACGCTTCCCCCTTAACAATGACCTGCTATCGTGGTGAGTTCACAAAATGAAGTTAGTTTCGGTTCGTGGCCTGATAAAGGCACCGCTCTACAGCTACCCACGGCTAAGCTAAACACGTGTTCTTAGCTTCGCTTCGTATGGAAATGTTCGCGGTTAGTTTCCAGACATGTAAACAAATATAGTATGTTTTTGGATAAACAACTTTAAAATCGACGCGTAAAATTCAGTTTCAGCTACAACTTCACATATTTTTATGACTTTTTAAATAGTACGAGTTATTTAGAAATCAACTTAATTTACACTACGCTATAGTTGACATTCGTTTAAATGTAAATAACAGCAACTGGAAAAAATGAATTTATTTGACTTTAGGCAGGATCGTCCACTACGACCCACGGCCACGCTCAAATGCGTGGATGGCAAACAGATGAACCGCGCAGCTAACGCGTTAACGTGGCAAACCTCTCCGTGCAGATTCTACGTACCAGTGGACAGTCGATTTAACCCCAAAAGAATGTACAGTACAAATATGTTCTTAATGTCCCTCGGCAAACCTCGTATTTCGTCAGTCGTGACGTGAGATTTTTATCAGTTGCCCTTTGCACTTGATGCAGACCGGACGCTCACAATCGACTTGGAAGTGCATAGATTTGTTAATACTCTTTTAATTTTGTAATTTATTTAAAAATGGTAGGAAAGCTGCTAAAGTCGCAGGCACGACGGATAGGAAAATAGTTTTACAGCTCTAAATAGTTCACACGAAAATCCAAACAAAATAACAATAAAGTACTTAGTTTTGAATTCAAATAATTATATAAGATAAATCTAATGATTGATGGACATGGAAATTTGCATTCGTTTGTATTCGGAAATGTGATGATTCCCGAGGGACATTAAAAAAATAGAAATAGGTACTGTACATACGTATCTAAGTAAAGGCGTTCAAACTCAGCAATAATCAGTGCCAGAATTAATTTAACCTCATATTCTAGAATTCATTTTCTTGATAGCCTGTTCCTACGCGATTATTGCAACATTCAACGAACGCAAATTAAATTTAAATATAAAACGTAATTGAATAAAAGAACCTTAGATATTTTGAATGCAAAGCGTAGCTCAAGATTAATTCCAATCTGAATTACACTTCAATAAAGACATAAATAGCTAGAGAATTTTAACTTTGAATTTAATTCTCGTATCTTAGCGAAAACCACTGGAACTTAGTTGTGAAGAGTTGCAGCTTCTTAATCATTTTCAAATGTTAAGTTTCACACTTTTGAGATGAAATAGTTGGAAATTAAAGCTAGTTTTAATGAAGTGCGGAGCTATTTAAATTGTTTGAGAAATTACCTTTGTTTTATTATGTGGTCTTTATGAGCTCTTTAAGTTCTGAGTTGAGCTATACGATTACTGACAAATGCTTGCACTGACTGGACAGGTACATTCAAATCTATGTGGTTCTTTCCTCAAAAGACCATTTCAGACACTAATCTACATGGTCCTTATATGGCCTGACCAAGATTATGTCTGGACTTTAAAAGAGACTGCGACCTCTGAGTTTATATCGGCCTTTCTTCTCAGAGTTGTCAGATAGGAAACGCCGACCTCAGCTGCCTTATTTTTTTTAAATGACGTGTAAAAGTGATTTCGATATTCTATTTACAGAATAAAAGGAGAAAAGGACCAACATTTCAGATTTTGTTTAGAAAAAATGACCAAATACTGGTAGAAAGTGGTTAACGCCATAATAAGGCTAAAGGGTTAAGCCTGCATGGTTTCTCCATTCAAGTTCCGCGAGTATTTTATAAGTTAATGGCATGTATAATGTTCCCACTGCTGGGACACAGGCCTCCTCTCTTCGAGAGAGAATGGGCTCTTCTCTTCGAGAGAGAATGGGCACTAATTTACCACGCGGGCCCAGTGTGGGTTAGGGGATGTCACATGTCTTCGAATTTTCGGTTCTAGGACATGCCAGTTTCCTCACGATGTTTTCCTTCACCGTTTTGAGAGCAATGGTGATGAAATTAATTATATAAAGTATAGCGCTTGCCTGGGTTCGAACCCACGACCGGGTGAGTCGGGAAACCGTTGTCACTGGGCCTCCACTGCTCCTTTGAACACTATTTTATAATTAGAAGATTAGAAAATAATAGATCAGCTTGGAGACTTGCCAGAGCGCGTCATGAAGTAAAACGAAAGCATTAATTATTCTATGAATAAAGATTAAATAAATATAAATAAGCACACATCTGAGATTTTTTTAGAATCAGTAAATTATTTCAAGATATTCGTCCAAAAATAGCTCATTAAAATTTACAAAAGAACGACTAAAATCCACTCAAACAAACCACTACTCAAACCCCTAAAAACAATACATCTAAAACAGCAAAACACAATACTAGTCACGACATGTAGCAAAGACTAGTCCAAGCCGTTTGATAGATAAAAACGCAGACGGTTCGGACAACGGCTGGCGGACGGCAGGACCACACACTACGTGGATTGGTTTCTTTTTACTGGTTACTGCCCGGAAAATGGACACGGAAACGGTACTATCCTTGAGTTTTGTGGTAGCAAAATGTATTGCACTGAATATAATATTTGGTTGGCTCCGTTTGCAGTAATATTTGGGTGGAATTGAATTGTTTTGTGTCTGTTTCGTTTATTTTATAGGATTTTTCTTTGAAATAGACACGATGTTAGTATTTCAAAAGAGTCTTACTCTGGGCAGTTATCCTTGCTGACAAACATATTTTCTTTTATGACCAGTTTCTTAGCCATGCAAAGGAGTCAATATTTTTTCGTTGTGGCAGAGATGTAAATAAATTGTGGGTACCTTTCATTTCTTAAAATATCTCAATAGACAAAACAGTCTAATAGGCTTGAAAAACATACATAAATTAATACCTTTCAAACCGAAAAAGCAATGGTCCTTACAGGCAGACATAGATACATTGGTAAGATTTCTTTGAATATGGGTGTATATGTTTGGCTTGATGTATTAAGAGCTGAGGAAACGCATGTGACTATAATGCTCGGTTCCTATAAACAAAAACGAATCGTTTTGCGTACCAATGGCAGAATTTTTTATTGCCAAACTGAGCATATTAATGGATTCGTAATATAATTTTACCTATGATGGCTACTTCCATATAGGAGAGTCTACTATGCAAAGCTATGAGGTAAAGATACAAGAATCTTAATTTTAAACAATAACGTACATTAACGTAAATTATAGGAATCGGTTATAAAAGAGTGATGCATATAAATTTTGATGGCTGAAGAGGGAGAGGAAGACCAAAGAAAAGATGGAAGGATTGTGTGAGGAATGATTTGAAAGAGAAGGGAGTGTATGATAGTGTGACGGTTGACAGGGGAGAGTGGAAGAAGAAAATGTGTTGCACCGATCCAAGTAAAATGGGACAAGGGTAAGGGCAACTCCAAAAAGTTTTTTAAATGGTAAACTTTTACAACAGTCAGTTATGTCAGTTTCGGGGTACTTGAAATGTCGGATTGCTTATGCTCTAAGTTTTCACCAAATAAAGGAGAAAAATGGTTAAACCTTATTGAAAGTAGAGTATTTAAAAAAAAAATCTGCTGTTTCATAGAAAAGTGCAATACTTACACGGTCAAAATGTATGGAACAGATGATATTTTTTTAAATAACCGACGAAAAATTTCAACGCAACGGGGTTCAGAATCATGTACTGAATCCATGGTAACAGTTTTCGCGTCGATGTCCCTGCCACCCTGTATACTTTATGATATGTAAATTCCAAGATCTGAAGGAACAGCAAGATGTCGTCCTTAGTCAAAAACGACAATGTTTTTAGTAGTGCTATTCTGTAACCATGTCACCATAAGTGCTATTCTGTAAAAATCTCACCGTGATATCTCAGGTGAAGTGAGCTGCGAATAGTGTCAATCCTTAGCAACTGACAGCTCACTCCACGCTCACTTCACCTAAGATAACACGGTGAGATGGTTACAGAATAGCACTACTGGTTATCTTAGGTGAAGTGAGCGTGGAGTGAGCTGTCAGTTGCTAAGGATTGACACTATTGGCAGCTCACTTCAGCTAAGATATCACGGTGAGATTTTTACAGAATAGCACTACAGGATATCGAAAATTTTACGTGTAAGTAGATTTAATGATTTTGATATTTTGCCGTTTCATTTGGGCTAATAGATTATTTATGTGTGACTATGTCGTACCTATGCTCTACCTCCATACGATAACAAAATTGTATCAAATCCACACTGTATCATGCTAAAGTAACTATTCTATCATAAATCAGAATATAAACAAAAAAACTATCAAAAACAAAAAAGACAAACAAAGTATCAAATTCTTTTTTCGTAGGACAGATGGTGTTGCCGTCTGTAGATTTTCAAATTCCACCGTTTTTTATTTATGCAGACTTAGCGTGGCCATACTCTAGAAAGATGATGAGTGGTGTATAATGTTCTACAATTAACTGTAGTACCTAAACAAAGCCTCAAAAATTTAATCACGATTATGATCCAACTAAATTCTCAACTTAAGACGATGATACATGAGCTATCTATCTGCCTGGCCTTTTCCCAACTATGTTGGGGTCGGCTTCCAGTCTAACCGGATGCAGCTGAATACCAGTATTTTACATGGATACGACTGCCTATCTGACCTCCACAACCCAGTAACTGGGTAATACGATACCCCCTGGAAGACTGGTTGTCAGACTTTCGGGCTTCTGACGACCCGTAAGGACTGTCAAAGATCCACGAATGACAGCCGGGACCAACGGCTTAACGTGCTTTCCGAGGCACGGAGGAGTATCGGTATGGAAAGATGGTCACCCATCCACGGACCAACCCCGGCAAGCGTAGCTTAACCTGTCGGATCGACCCGTGCGGCTGTTATTATTTATCCACGAGACGATACGACGATACGTGAGCTAATACTACAAAATGTCCAGCGAAGTAAGTCAGTATTCTGAGCAAGGGGCAATTTACGAAGCAAATTGGAAGGTAGCCAACGTAACAAGGGCCGCACCGTTTCGTTCTAATACTACCAATTGTCTTCGTGTTCCAGTAATTTGCTCTCATGCGAAGTATTTTCTTGAGATGAAAATGGAATTGGTTATTTGTGCTTGAAGAATTTTAAAATAATTTTTGAGGTCTTTATTGAATTTTTGAGGTACTAAGAAAATATGAATGGACTTCTTCTTCTCAGCGTATCGATGGCAATCTAAATGGACTCGTACGGGTACGAGTATGCCGTACTCGTATCTTCCTAGTACGGCGGGCTGTGCTGGGGCTGCAGCTGCAGGTGCGGAAAACCTCAAACGGCGCAAATCATCATCATCATCATAATTTCAGCCGAAAGACGCCCACTGCTGGACATAGGCCACCCCCAAGCACCGCCACTTCGACCGATTCTGTGCTTTCCGCATCCAGCGGATTTCTGCGGCCTTCACAAGGTCATCGGTTCATCTTGTGGGAGGCCTTCCAACGCTACGTCTTCCGGTACGTGGTCGCCACTCCAGAACCTTTCGACCCCATCGGCCATCCGTTCTGCGAGCAATGTGCCCTGCCCATTGCCACTTAAGTTTGGCAATTCTTCGGGCTATGTCGGTTACCTTGGTTCTCCTGCGGATCTCTTCATTTCTGATTCGATCACGTAGGGAAACTCCAAGCATAGCTCTCTCCATTGCCCTTTGGGTGACTTTTAGCCTTCTGATAACGGCGCAAATACTCCAGTCTTATTGGGACTTATATATTTAAAGGGTTCCGTTTGGGGTTGAAACACTAGAGCCATGGGGTCCGAGTGCCCACCTAGTTTTTCAAGACATCGTCAAGCGGCTGGTCGGCTCTTCACGTGACCAGAGGGCTGGCCTATTCTTTAGCCAAAGAATCAGCATTGCCATACAACGTGGCAATGTTGCCAGCCTTTTGGGCACTTTTCCTATTAACAGCGATGCGGACGAAATTTTTTGATGCCCTATGATTATTTGCCCCCCTTTTTATATACATGTAAATATTATTATTATTATTTTAAGCCTGTTAGTTGATAAATCATGTAAATGGACTCGGCCCAGAACTCGGCTACGAGTTTGGCGCCATCAGTAGCGTCAATCAGTTCCAGTAATGTGCTGATGAAAGGACACACAGGACATGATATTAAGTGTCCTATTGTCTGTGGAACAGTACCGAAGATGGATGGCCTGTGAGAGCTATGACAAGGAAGGAAATAGTGAGATAGTGGTGGAGAAGATTTATAGAATAAAAAAAACGTATTTTTTGAAAAAAAGTTATTTTTTGAAAAAAAGTTATTTTTTCACTTTTTAGTGGGTTGATTTGTAATTTTTCTAAGTTACAATATCCTTATGTCAACTGCTCATCAAAAATACCCAAATCGCTATAGATGTGCCTTTAACATTTGAAGAGTTCCCTCGATTTCTCCAAGATCCCATGATCTGATCGTTACCAAATGACAATGGGACCAACTTGAAAGTATACCCTTTCAAGCAAAAAAAGAATTTTTCAAATCGGTAAAACCGTCTTCGAGTAATTGAGGAACATACAAAAAAAAAAAAAATATCCCGGCGAATTGAGAACCTCCTCCTTTTTTTTGAAGTCGGTAAAAAAACATTTATCACACTGACTCCAATTCAATTAGGATAAGGATAAAAGAATAATAAAGTAATAAGATTTCGTATTGATTCCAACCAATCACTTGTATGTTGTGTAATTCAAAATTCATCTGCAAACCAGTGATATAAACATTGTTAAGGCATCGCGCACGAAATCGACTGATTTTGATGAATTTTGTTCATTCGTTGTGAGAAAGGGAAAAATAATTTAAACAAAACTATTTGTGATTTTGTTGTGTTCTTTGTTTTGTATGTGGTTGAAAGGGATTTTTCAAATAAGTTAAGTATTCATGGAAAATCTTTACTTTTTACTTTTACTTTTTTACAAGAAACAAATTTTGATTTTGAACATTTAAAAATATCATCAACATCGTTGTATGGTCTACTTGCGTGTGACTGAACCACTTTTATCAACTCCGATCCAAAATATAACAGTAAGCAAAATAGTGTATTAAAAAAAAAAAAACACTGTCAGTAATGTATTTTTTCATATTATTTAAAAAAACATGTCAACATATTTTTAAATTACACGTTAGTTTTCAGCTATCCTTGAAAAAAATGAAAATTTTATTTTTATACACTAATATCTTCATTAAGTAAATCAAAGGCGAAATAAACCATATTTTCGAGAGCGAAAATGTGATGCAATTATTAATAGGTGCTGTGACTGACAGGAATAGTTTCGCACAACGAAAACTGTACGTTTATACTTACACAGACTTAATGTTTAAATTATTTCAAGCTTTCTTACAATTGGATAAGTTATTGACGAAAAAGGGTTTTTTTTTGTGCACGGAGCCTTAACTTTACATCACTGTTTTATTAGCATTTCTTGGAGGGTTCATGTTCAGAATACGATAGGAAACTTATAAGACCAGTATGATTGTATAAAAACCACACAAGAATAGATAAACGAGCTTAAAGACTATGGTCATAGTAAAGCAAAGAAAAATAAAAAAATACATAAACTCTCACAATCTCAAAAGAGTATTGATAAAACTGAAGTGTATGTAGAATAAGATATAGACATAGATATATTAAGCGGGCGACGTCGTGAATAGTCTTACATAAATATTTATTGAGGTCTTTTAACATAGTGGCCGGTACCACCGACAGCGTCGAATGGAAGGACCATCATTTTTGTCCGAAGAGCGAATATTTTTTTGAAGTGAAAACTTCTTTAGGCGCGTTGGGCATTTTTGAGATGGTAAAAAACAATTGAATTCGCGACACCATTACCGACTTTGTAAACGCGATTGTGCTCTTTATTTATATTACGATACGGATCAATGTTCTATGCAAGTATTTGTACTTTAAAGGTTTTAGAAGTATTTTTTTTTGTGCTCTTTATTTAGATAAGGTTACGGACCCATGTTCTATACAAGTATTTTTCTTCCATCAAGGCGATCTTGTTCAAGTTTTCACTTCTGTCGGAACTCCCGGAGTGCCACAGTTTATTTTTAAATATGATATTTAATGGCTCATGCTTCTTTCACCTTCGAAACACGACTACCTAACAATACAAGATGACTTATTTAATTCACTTTTAACTTATCCGCAATGGGACCATTTATTCAGACCCCTCTCACATTTCATACTAAAATTCGGAATACTGCCAACATTAGTAGTTGCAGAAGTACTATTTATATCCAACAAATGCAGTTTCAAAGACGCGCTCCACTAACCAAACCGCGATTACAGCGTACTAAAATCCAAATACGAATTCGGGAATGTCCACAACTGCTTTCGAAGCTTATACATACGAGGTTTTGCCTATATCGCCTGGGAGGCATAAAACTGAATCGGCTCAATTGGCTATGCCTGCGTATAACACCGTAGTTTTCAGATCACATACGTGCTCAATATTCTTTTGTTCATTGCAGTAAATGACGTATAGTGCTGGCGTGAGTTTGGGCTTTAAAATTCGTGGATTCTTTTATCAAATGAGGCTTTAAATGTTAATATTAATCGCCACGTTCATACATCTGGTCATACACGCCCGCCGGTTGAAAGAAAGAAAGAAAAATAGGTTTATTTGTCACAGGAACACGTGCATATAAAAAACAAGAGTAATCAGAAAACAACGCGAATTGGTACTACGCACCTGACCTTTCTGAAGAACATTACCAATAAGTTTACAATATGTCTTCCTAGGGCATCCTCTCCAGTCGTGAACGAAGTAAAAGGAGCGTGGGTGAGGCGCGGGCGTGGCGACGGTGTGGCGCTGGCGTTGCGCCGTCTTTTTCATATTTCATACAAAATGTATATGTATGTATGACACGTCAATGTATGGGACCAAAGATGAAATCGCGAAAAAAAATCAGCTGTTCCCTACATTTTGACGAGATATGCGAACATAATGTAGGGAACAGCAGATTTTTTTTTCGCCATTGTGCTTTGGTACCATAGTGAAAGTTGTTCATAATGATGTGTACAATAACCCCCTACTCTAAATCTGTGGTGACCCCTTAAGAGGTTTAGTGTAAACAAAAACTAAGGTTGTATATCGTCGGCATAGGTGGAGAACTAAATAACTGCGATTTTGGTCAAGTAGACTTTTCACCATTTTCGTAACACCCAAATCATGCCGCATAAATAAATCGCAATTTTCTCCAAACAAGAATTTTTTTGTTATTTATTTCTCCACCTACGCCAACTATATTTTGTATGACATATGAAACGAAGCGGCGCAACGCCCGCGCCATACCGTCGCCACGCCCGCGCCACTCGTCATTTGTGTATGTCCCGCGCCTAAGGATCCTGGCAGGTGGCGTTCTGTAGTTTCTGCCTACCCCCATTGGAAGAAAGCGTGAGTTTATCGTATCATCGCAATCGAAATATGGTTGTAATTGTTGGGATAAAATGCCGCTACCCTTTCTTTTTTTTTTTTTGGGTGGTAAATTATCAAATAACTTCTCCCGCTCTGGCTGGAGCGGGAGGGCGTGTCAGACTCTTACTGACTAAAACCCACTCGTGTTCCTTCGGTTGCCTTGGTTGCCGGGGTGCCACGATTTCCCTTTCGGCCTTATTCGCAACCCCGGCAGGCATCGGTCATTCTGCTGACATCTCTTTGAGGCGCGCGTGGAACACAACGCGCCGTCGACCCGGGCTTGGTCCTTATCGGACGGCGAGCTACCCATTGCTCACCGTCCGCAAGCCCGCGCCTACGGTGGCCGGAAATAGGCTCGCGATTCCAAATGACCCTTGAGAAGCGATGAGATTCCGAGGGACCAGTCTCTCATACTGTAATTCAGGAATTGTACTTTAACACTTCATGCAGGTGTTGGTTAGGCCGGAGTGATTAATTACATCTGGTGAATGTATGTAAATATTGTTTTTCTGTGATTTAGTACTTAGTTATAATTGTAACACACTAACATAGCTTTTAAGTTTTATTTTTTGTATCTAATCAACTAACAGATGGATCGTTGTTGTCTAAATAAATTTAATTTAATTTAAGTCTACCATCGATGTTAAAGTCCGCCTTCAATCCAGTCGTATCGGGGTTGCAGAGGTTGGATGACAGTCGTTTTGTGTAAAATACGGATATTCTAATTAATAAATAGGTTAGCCTAATAGATAATCAGCCTATAAATTTCCCACAAAACAGAGTAGAAGAAGATTGTTTGAAGAACGCAGATTCTTAGTGTGTGTAGAACATTGATTTAATTTATAGTATACCACAAGCAATTAAGGCGCTTACCAGACGATGGAAAATTTGGAATCGTATGGAAATCCCGGTATTTTTTCGTCCTGCGTGCGCGTTATATTTCCATACGATACCAAATTGTCCACGGACAAATTGTCCATCGTTTGTTCAGCGCCTTAATCGCACCGTGTAACCGGCAGGCTTTATAAAAAGAACTTGATGAAACTATCTATGCATAATCAGCCAATAATGTTCCCACTGCTGGGACACAGGCCTCCGCTCTGTGAGAGGGAGTGGGCCGTAATCCACGACGCGGCCCCAGTGCGGGTTGGTAGATGTCACATGTCTTCGAATTTTTGGTTCTAGGACATGTCAGTTACCTCACGATGTTTTCCCTCACCGTTTTGAGAGCAGTGGTGATGAAATAATTTACATAAAGTAAAGCGCCTGTCGTCAGGTTTTGAACCTACGACCTACAAATCGTAAGTCATTCCATAAATGGGTTACGAAGGTAATATATTCAAGTTTGCTTTATTTTGTCTGATGTAGCTTTAGATTTGACTCATAGATTAATGTTACGTAAAGCTTGTCTGGTATGTTAAAATTTTATATACATTATACGATTTTATAAAAAAATAAATTCATCACACCCGAGCTTAACATTTTACTGTCATAATAAAGTAGGGCCAAAGTGAAAAAATATCTGTAATATATTCTGTCCTTATATCCGAGGTCGGGGTTAAACATGGAGTATGAATAAATGGAGTACTCATGTGGGTGACATCGTTAATCCCTTAAATATATAGTAGGTAGTCACCACACTGACCCGTGAGAGTTGTAAACTTGCCTTGGTTGACGAACGTAACCTACATATAGTGTTGCTTGTTTCCTTGTTTAGGCGTTATAAGACGCCCTGTTTATTTAAATGAAACTCAGTTCAATTGAAATAAATGTGCATTTGTATCAAATTGCACAGTATCCAAGAGACAACGGAAGATTACACGTGTACTAACACAGGATAATAAACTTGTTATATACACGTTACTTAGAGTCTAGCAATATTAGTGAGCTAAGTATTATGTTTTTATATTCAGATTCAAAATCCTGTAGTCTTCACTGAACCATAGAGTTACTGCTCTAGATCAACTGGTGTTTTCAGGTTATATCCAACAGGGGGAACCATAAATAATTAGTTGGTTTGTTACATTTGTAAAAAATAGCAAAACTGGTTTTTCTTCTAAGGCGATAGCCAGTGGCTATGTTTTGGTGTTTATGACAGCTTTTGCTCATTTGTAGTGGTAGGACGGTTGTGAGCACATCGTGATTACTCGTTTTCAATTCATGCGATAACAAGTAATTTCTTTCACCTTTTAGGAACCGTATCGTTTGATAAAAGATTCTTCTCTCCACTTGAGTCATTTATTAACTGGCATTGGTACTCCATCTATACTTACTCCATCCCCTAAAAGTATTAAAGTGGTAGGTGAACATAAAGAATGTCTGAACGTCCTATTTATAGTACTGACCGCAATTTACGGAATATTAGGTACTGGGCCCAGACCAAGACTTATGTGGCTGTTTGACTAATTTACAGGTTTGCCTCCACAAGACTGCTTGTCGAGATTAGGTTACCGCCATTCCTCCGGGGCTCGTAAAAAGCGACGAGAAAATAAAACGTCTTAAGATTTTTTACTGAATCTGAAAGCAGTGGGTTCTTAATCCGATTTTTGAGGTGTAGAGGTTATTTCATTTATCTGAATGATAGATCCTATTTTTATTTTATTTACTCAGTTATAAACATTAATTACAATGTACAAGCTAACACTACAATATTTATGTATAGTATGTTTATAATAAAACTTTTTTAAAACGGAAAGAGCACATTGGGCATCAAAAAAATCGTCCGCATTGCTGTCAATGGGAAAAGTGTCCAAAAGACTGGCAGCATTGCCACGTTGTATGGCAATGTTGATTCTTTGGGCTAAAATGCCAGCCCTCTGGCCACGTGAAGAGTCGACCCTCCGCTTAGCGATGTTCCGAAATATTCGACGAGCACTCGGACCCCAAAGAGTTGAAACACTAGGGCCTTGGGGTCTGAGTACTCAAACATATATAGCTCCCAATAAGGTTGTTATATTTGCGGCGTTTGAGGTCGTTCAATGTCATCGCTGTGATGAATGCCGCAGTACTGGTCTGACGTGGCGGCAGGGTGACACAGCCGCGCAGCAGTGCTGCCGCGACATTGCTGCCGTGCTCGGAATGTAATCTCAGATAAACTCATAGAAAATATAAGAGGACCAGTAGTGACGCGGCAGAACTGCTGCGGCAGCACTGCCGCGTGGAGTGGGGTTCGGAATCATAACTTTAAGATTCAACGACGTGTAAGATACCGTCGTTTTCTATTTCCATGCATTAACTGTAAAATTTTAGGAAAATCGTCTACTTTTACAATGCTTGTAAATATGTGAGCATCATTTATTTATTTTGTATCTATTACATAATTAATTTATCAGTCGTTGATTTTTTTTTTTAAATTCTTTTTACCTACTGTGGAAGGTATAGTAATTTTATTCTAGGTGCATCGTCCTCACATATAATTAATACATACATACATAAACTCACGCCTTCTTCCCATGGGGGTAGGCAGAAACTACAGAACGCCACCTGCTACGATCGTGTACCTGAAATTAATGTACTTATACATTATACAGGGTGGTAGGGACATCGACGCGAAAACTGAAACCATGGATTCAGTACATGTACTGACCTTTTGGAACGACTAGAATCAACTCAATATTTTTGTAAATTTTGACGTTCAAAAGTGCCTTATAAGGGCCTATTTGAAATAAATGATTTGACTTTGACTTTATCTTTCAGTCATCATCTTCGACTTCTCCTACCAGTTTTTATTTTCGATGTGAAGTTACCAAATAACTTCTCCCGCTCCGGGGCGTGTCAGAATTTTACTGACTAAAACCCACCCATGTTCCTTCAGTTGCCATGTTGCCGGGTGCCACGATCTCCCTTTCGGACTTCTTCGCAACCTCGGCAGGCATCGGCCCTAGCGGACCCCGTCAGTTCTGTTGACATCTCTTTGAGGCGTGCGTGGAACACAACGCGCCGTCAATCCGGGCCTGGTCCTTATCGGACGGCGAGCTACCCATTGCTCACTGACCGCAAGCCTCCTAACCTAGTGTACAGTAAGCGCTCAAAAGTGCATGAGCACGCTAAGAGTCGTATTGCTGTGAACACGCGGTATAGCTCGTACATTTGTATGTGTAAGCAACACGATACACACACCACAGATAACGCAGTTACACGAAACAACAATATATTTCCGTCGCTTTAAACATGCTAGCACACACGCACTATGCGCGTGAACTTGACCAGTTAATGGCATTGCTAAAATTCGATAGTTACTTAACAAGCGCAGATAGCAGAAAGCGTTAAGCGTTGGTATGGAATTCAATCTGCCTCAGGTTCTAATCTCGTGAAATACAGTGCGGTTTTTTGCAAATATTATTATTTTTGTTTTCGATAATAATATTTTTTAAATATTGCTGCTTTTTTATGTTGTTATTGCAATAAAGGTTTTAGAATAAAAAATGCGTGATATATGATAACAAAATTAAAAAATATATGTTTATTCGTTATATTTATTTTACATAAGTTAATAAACTGCTACAATTATTTATCATTACTTCAGCTGAATAAGATGTGAAATAGATGTCAAGAAACTTAGAAGCAGTTTGTATTATTTAGACATATTTAAATTATGAAATATTTTAAATTTTTAATGGATTTTTTCACCATAAATATTAAGCTTTGATCATGGTCGAAGTAATTAAGTAATAAATAAGAATATTAGACTACTTAAAATGTAAAAAACTACTTACAGAATAGGTAATTTTAAGGTTAAATATGGGTAGTTTGTTTATATTTTATTTGTATTAATTATTTTACATTTTATTTGACTTTAGTAAATATTGGTTGTTATTGAGGTTATAGCTTAAGTATTCATTTTCTTTACGAAAAGAAGATTGAAACTAAACCTCAAATTTTTATCCTAAAATAATACTATTACTAAAATAATATTAAACAATTTCGGTATATCTGCAAGAAATACGACAAACACCCTATTGAAACGTGCTTAAAAAATTCGTTACCATAAATTCATGCAATAACGAATCTGTTGTTTATTAAGTTGGTACGGTCAATATTTTAAGGTCAAAAACGGTTTTCTAGCTGGTCTTCAGTGATGCAAGCCTTCAGAGTGCACGGCGAACGGTTCATAATGACGTGTTTTTAATAATTCAGCAAAATGTCTCGTTGGTATGAAACCATTTGTTTCATTCACCATTTGACGTCGCTGCTACTCGATAATAAGCCCCTTCCTCATATCTCTTAACCCTCACAGTATTTCTCTAGAACAAAGAAAAACATTGTTTTTATTACACATAATACCTTATTATTTATTATTCACTAATCGAATTAAACCTCACAATGAATTTAAAACTTTAAAGGCATCTTCTGTCTCAACAATACCTCTGTTCTATCAACAATACCCTTGATTAAGATTTATGTTTAGTAAAATATGAAATATATTAATGATAACACTCACACTTAGTCCAGTTTCATTAGATATTCACTTCACTTTTACGCAGCGCAATAATATTCTCTGATCTGATCTGATCTCTTCAATATATTTTATGCCTGCTTTTTGATAATAATAACCACAACACTGCGCTAAATACTCGTCACCAATATTATCCACGAACCAAAAAAGTTCTATTAATTGAATACTCGTAACAAACTGCATCTACCCCACAGAAATCGAAATAATTTACTTAGTTTTTTGTGGTCTACCTGCTAAACTTTAATATTTATGTGAACAAGACGAATGAAACTAAAAACGAATGATGATTATTGAACTAGTCATTGGTTGCAGACAAAGTGAGTGTGTGTGTGTAATGTGCGTGTCTACAGTATTGTAACAACTTATAGAAGAAGGTCGTAAGTCAAACCGAAGCGTCAGTCTATTGCTTTGTGAGATTGCTCATGGACTTTTGGTCGGCACTGTACATACCAAAATAATTTGTCGTAATGCTATGTTAAGCGGTAGAACTATACAGGTTCATAATATCCATACTTTAAACTATGCGTATGCATGCCATAACTTTAGTCCCGGATTCAAAGTCCCAACCATGTAAACAGCCTGTGCGGTGGGCAGTGAGCCAAGTATTTGAGATAATACCCCGAATATAAAACTGTTGGTATGTACTTGTTTTGATGTAGTTTGGTGTAGTGCATTCATGTGGGAGTTAACGTAGTGTATTGTAGATTCAAAAGCAATTTTCTCGTAAAGTATTGATAGGTATTTTATGGTGGAGCATAGTTTTATTAAAACTATAGTATTATGAAATAAAATAGGTCTTTTATCAATAGGCCTGTGTCCAAAAATGTTTTTTTTGTCCGTCTTGTAGATTATTAAAAAATATTGAACACGTATTTTTTCTTTTTTGACGTAATCAAAAGATTACGGCAATACATTGAGTTAAAATGTGGCATGACGTCACGCCTTGCTAGATTTAATACTGCGTTGTGACGTAGCGAGCCCCCACTCCCCAACTTTAGTGCGTGTTTTTCTAAGTTATTTTTGATTAATATGATGAAGCAAAAAATACGTGTCTAATATTTCTTTATTATCTGAAAGACGGACTAAATTGTATTTCTTTTTTTA
The DNA here is from genome assembly GCA_949152395.1 of Agrochola litura. NCBI lineage: Eukaryota > Metazoa > Arthropoda > Insecta > Lepidoptera > Noctuidae > Agrochola > Agrochola litura. The sequence goes on along the minus strand of OX424514.1, from coordinate 12,658,606 downwards.
TCTAGGCAACTATTGTATTATTTTTCAGGAGAAAACACTTGAATTTTGCTTAATTGTATTTAATGCTCGTGACTGCACGTCATAATCAGCATATAAATTTTCGTAATCTGTATAATATTTCCTATTGGTTTTTAAAAGACATAAGAATTTGGTTTAATATAAAACGACCACGTTTACATTAAAAACAAGTTTTGTTATTTTCACCCATTTTTTCAACGGTTTTTAAATACTTTGAAATCACAAGTATGTCTCATATTTTAGTTATCCTAAGTCTATTGTTCCGCTCTCCCCCAAATTGAACAAAAATAACTGTCTTCAATATAAAATTACATTACTCCGAGTGTTAATTAAATAAAATACAATTTTCATTGAACAGAATTATTTTTCGTTACGAGAAAGAGATATATAGATAGAAGAGAAAACTTCTTTAGGCGCGTTGGGCATTTTTGAGATGAGAAAAATAATTGAATTCGTGACACCGTTACCGACACGTCATTTTTGTAAACGCGATTGTGTTTAAAGGTTTGGAAGTATTTTTTTTTTGTAAACGCGATTGTGCTCTTTATTTAGATAAGATTACGGACCAATATTCTTTACAAGTATTTTTCTTTCATCAAGGCGATCTTGTTCAAGTTTTCACCTCTGTCGGCACTCCCGGAGTGCCACTGTTTTTTTTAGGATATAATATTAATGTTGCTTATTACTAAGGCGAGATGTCAGATGTTACACATCATATGCACTGTAAGACTCGATCGTATTTTTTGTAATTCTGTTTTTAAAATTTATTTGTTTACCTATGTTTTTTTTTAAAATAAAACTCAATTACAGTGAAGGTCGACGACTAGTTTGAGAGGTAAATGAATACGTCAAAAAAATTATAATATAAATCGAACGCAGTTTTTTTGAAATCCTTTGAAGTAATCAAGTGATTTTGAATTATGAATGGGATCAAGTCATGCATATTTCGCGCACGTTCTGTCCTTAATGACTGTTTGACATTCTGTGAACTGTGACTGAACCACCACGGGCGAAAGATAGCTCCATCTCTTTCTCACAATAATACTGCTAATAAGAGATAGTGGTTGGACCCCTGAACTGATTATATCGGGATCCAAGTCAAAAATTTAGACAAAAGTTGTGGTGCAATCGAAATTAAGAAAAAGCGACGAAGAATAACATCGTGAGAAACCCGCGAGATAATAGGTGTGTGTCCAAAATTTTTTTTCATTCCTAAAAAATATTGAATATATCAAAAGATTACGACGACACATTCGAGTTAAAATGTGGCATGACGTCACGCCTTGCTAGATTTTATACTGAATTGTGACTTGTGACGTAGCGAGCCCCCACTCCCCAACTTTAATGCGTGTTTTCTAAGTTATTTTTGATTAATATGATAAAGTAAAAAATACGTGTCTAATATTTTTAGGATTGTGATAGAAATAGTTTGAAATCGTCAGACTTTGAGCTAAAGTAACGACCAATGCTCGTGCTAGACAAAATCAAACTGGTTGCTAATTTAATTGTGTAATTAAATATTACAATTTTTTTTTACATTCTGTGATTACTTGAACTCACACACTGACGAATTAGTATCACTTGTAATTTTTTTAGGAATATCGTATAGGTTTTACAATGCTTGTAAATATGTGAACACCATGTATCCATTACATAATTATTTTTTCTATCATTGCTTCATTTTTATTTTTACCTATTGTGGTATAGTAATCTTATTCCAGGTGCATCGTTTTCACATATAATTATATAATTAATGTATACAAAATATTGTAAAACATTGGAACACAAAGAGTAACGGTGAAAGAAAAGAAAAAAAAGAAAGAAAAAAACATTTATTTTGACACAGTTCGTGAAACACAACGTATACATAAAATGAAAAAAAAAAATGAAAATAATATTTTAACAATAGTGTGTGCCTCACGGCTGCGCCAAAAAAGGTTCATTTCAGCATTAATGCCAGACAGATGCTGTCTGACGCTGGTTTTCTAATGAACCCTTAAAAGGACAAGTGACGGGGAGTAGGTATAAACAGTTTCAACATACCTAATACATAATTTGTATACTTAAAAAAAAAAAAAAACTAAATAAATAAATAAGGACGTAATCAAATATAATACCAAAACAAAACGAAACTTACGAAAACAACAAGTTCAAGCCCAAGTTTCTTGCCCATTCTTCTCCATACGAAAACTACCCTTTGGAAGGGGCGACTAGAATCAATTCTATTTTTTGTTTTTGACGTTCAAAAGTGCCTTTTTGTGCCTAATTGAAATAAATTATTTAACTTTTTTAACTTTTGCTTGTAAATAAATACATATAGGTACATAATATCAGTTGCTCATCGCATATCTCCTCCTGCGTATTTCCAGAATCATTATAATAATTGCACTCCCCAACTGTATCACTTTCATAGGGGTATTCCAATGGCAATAAGTACGCATGCAAGCTACGTGATACTCAAACGAAGTCGTTAAGGACCAGGCAGAGAGGCATTTCCAGGAAGGACCAATTATTTTGAGAGAACGTTTATTTGTGAAAAGGAAGCGATAATCGAGATTAGGTGGGAGGAAGAATGTGCTTTTGTCATCTTCTCTTTGTACCTATTTTATTTTTGGTCCTTTGGTTCTGAGTAAAACGATGGGATAGAAAGATTAGAAAGTTTTAATGCTGGAGCCAAACTAACTGATCATGTTTGCGGGGAAACATGGCCACAGAACATACAAAATAGAGGAGTCTAAGGCCCGTATTACAGAACGTCACTCAATACTCAAGCATTACTTAAAACTAGTTTCAACCAATGAAATGGCTTGAATCTAGTTTTAAGTAATGCTTGAGTATTGAGTGACATTCTGTAATACGGGCCTAAGTGTTTTGTATTGTTATTAGAGTTTAGGTAGTATATAAGTTAGGTTTTAAATTAACTTAATGTAAATATTTTATTTATTTATACCTTACCAACTTTTGATGTACCATATCCAACGAATAAATGTCTTTGTCTTTGTCTTTAAGAGGAAGGACATGAGGGAGACCAGCAGAATAGGCAAACAAAAAAAAAAGAGTTCTAAAATTATCTACATTTTGATTTCTACAAGTTTTTAGGGTTCCGTACCTCAAAAGGAAAAAAATGGAAGCCTTATAGGATCACTCGTGTGTGTATCTGTCCATCTGTCACAGGCAATTTGCTCCGAATCTAAATTTAGTAAACATATGTATTTCTGTGACCCAAACACGAACGTGTAACGTAAATAAATACATTTTGAATGTAGGGGTCACTTTTGGGGGGCGAACAAGAAAAAAAAATGTTTTGCTAACAGTACCGTGTGACATATCAAGGGCTTGTTGCGAAGATCTGAAAAATATTTTTTATATAATTTTAAAATAAACACTTAAAGATATTTAAGAAATTCGATGAAAATTTACCATTCCCCCTCTTATCTCCGAAACTGCTGGACCTAAAATATTAAAAAGACTCATAGATTATCGGAAAACCTATAAGAAGTCTATGGTCTTAAAATAACATGGTAAATCTCTCAATATTGTGCGTACAAACTTACATTTGCAGTTGGAATGTATTGGAGAACACGTTTTTCAACTACAAAGTTAAGTTAGTTCTTGGGATAAAAAAAAATCATCTCAACTACGAAACCCTTCATTGTGCGTAGTCCGACACGCACTTGGCCGGTTTTTTTTTACATATACACTATTGTGCTATTTATTGCTATAATTGCAGTGATTAAATTGACAACAATCCGAAAAATCTCGATCTCATTACTTCGAAAATCGTTATCGTATGTATTCGGCACCTACTTGTTCGTATGCCAATACATATTCTCATTACTTTCAACGATTAAATTGTAAGAGATTACCCAGGTTACAGCACTCTACACCAAACTTAGGCCTGACAAAGCATCAAAGATACATAGTGGCGATAATGACTGCAATTCGCTTGATGGCTCTGTTAATGGCTCCGCTTCGTTCACGACAGTTAACCAGCGATGGATTGCCAAAAACTTTGGCCGAGTTTGTGGCCGTGACAAATGTTGGTGCCAACTTTGGAAGTTTGTGAAGTGTGGTATGTATACCATATGTTATTCGTGTTCTTCTCAGCTGCAGAAATATAATGATTACTGAGTGCTTAGTAAAACTTTGCCAGCAACTTCGTCCGCCCGTGAGTTAACAATACCGTGGGAATTTCGAAAAATCCGAGGTTATTCCTTGTCAACATCATAAAGGGAAAATCTGTGCATTGTAGCTTTCTAGGTCTAAGGGCTGGATGTGGGTCTTCTTCTTTTCGTGTGGTTAGTGGCTAACCTGGTGGCAGAGTTTTAAAGCCCCCCAAGGGCCTGACTTGACTTCACATGCCGTCGAGAAATATCAAACTCAAAGCATTTATTTCAAATAAACCAATTACAGGCACTTTTGAATTGTCAAGGGGTCGGTCAGTCAGAAAGATGAAGCTAGTTGCCCATTCCAAAGCGTAGTAGGTACCTATGGAGAAGAACGGGCAAGAAACTCCACGGACACTCTTTTAAATCAAAATATGGTTGCAAAATATTGGTTACATCATTCATGTTGAAGTTATACATGTGAGAACGATGTAGAACGTTAAAAGCGTCTGTAATAGAAAATAAAACAAATAATACAATTCAAAAATTAAATTAAAATAAGCCGTGGCAGCTAAGAGATGACCAGACCCTACTGACAGCGCCCGTTCACGAACATGACGAACATATCTCCCAGGCATGCTGGTTTCCTCACGATGTTTTCCTTCACCGTTTTTTAAGCAGGCAAGTGATATTATACAATATGCATATAAATCTGAAAAGTCAGAGGTCTTGGGTTTGAACTCGAGACCTATGACTTGGCAGTCTGACGGTCACACCTTTAGGCTATCATTGCTTAGTGCTGGTTAGTCAGTCAGTCAGTGAGTGAGTCAGGACTGTTTTTTTTATATGATTAACTAATGATTACTAGACCTGCTGGGATAACTAATGGTTTACTTGTAATGCATATTGAAGTGTATAAACGGACGAACCAAATTCCAGAAAATCTATCTTATGGAGAATCTTAAGTACTCGCCATAAAGCATTGAAAGAGTCTTCACGACAAGTGTACTCTTTTAATAGACAAACGACGCTTTATAAGCATTCAGCTGCGGATCATATTAATTTTTGGTTAATCATTTCACCCAGAATTAAATTATTCTTGAAAAAAGACTAGTTTTTTTTAGATTGCATTGTTTATTTTTTAGAAGATAGCATAGATAGAAACCTTCTATTTCAAATGGGCAACTAGCTTTTACTTTCTGTCAGACCGACTCCTTGGAAATTCTAAATTGCCTGTAAATGGTTTAATTGAAATAACTGCTTTAAGACCCCGATATGTGCCAGCGAACTTAAGTAGATAGCTTGCGTGTTCTGTGCTGAGTCTATCAAGGAGTGCTGTCCCAAATTAGACGCATTATTAATTTATTATACGTGAAACAAAAGGTATTCTAATGAAACACGTATACTAAAAGATACATAATTATCTTTAAAATGGTGAAGGTTTCAGAAACATACGTTTGATAGTTTTTGCGTGGTTATCCGCGTTAGACATAACTTTAAAAGCAAATCACACTATGTAATTTAAACATAATCTAAAATATTCACAGATTAAGTCATTAAAAAATGCTCTAATTCAACATAATATTTTTTCCAATTTTTTTTCAACCACTACTCGTTTATATGTGATCTTCAGTATAAAATCATTCAAAGTCGCTTAATGTCGCTTTAAGTTTAAACATATGATTGTATAACGTTAGATATCAACAAAACAATACGTACGTATCAGCGACAGACATTAATAATTGTATTCAACATATCTATTAAGGAAGTCAGAGGACAGTCACCATCAATCTATATACATAATCACGATACTGTGCCCAGGATAAGCTGCAGTAATAATGTATAGCTATTTGTATGTGGTATGAGATTGGCAAGTACTTGATGTTGGTATAAAACGTTCCTACGTGTATATTAAAAAAATTGGCGTATATTAAAATGTTATATAATAATAATACCATTTATTTCAGGCGACACAGGCCCATAGAGAAATACCTTAATCTAAACATACATATTCTAAAATACAATAGACGTGGATATTTTTAGTAACTTGTTTCGCTTAGCTATTTCTAAAGAGCCATGAAAAATTACTGAAAGAAATTGACGCGTGTTTCACCTCTCAACGAGGCATCCTCAGGATGACGATTGACTTGTCGCAAACACGAACGCGGCGTGACACCTAGCGCTGAACGCAGGCTGGCTAAATATATCCACGTCTATTGTATTTTATAATAGATTTCCGAATGGTCATGCCTGAATCAATTAATTATACATATTCTAATATAAACAAAGCTTGTGTTAATAAACAAGGCTTGGACTATGTTAGTAGCACTTCACAATGCACTAGCTTGACTTAGTGCCGTCTTGTGAAATTTGTCCGCGGAAGCGACAGAACAGCACCTCCTGCGGCGAAAAGTCTTATTGCATGACGAGGGGTAGATAAAAGTTCGGTACACGTACGACGAACGCCTTGAAGTTGACGTTCCGGTGCGGTTCTAATAACTGCACCCTCGGCGCGTACCTCGCCTTTTGGCGCACGTGCTTCACGATGTCCTCCGCCTTAGTGGTGTAGTGCAAGCGGGAGATGTACACCGGCGTGTTCGGCTTTGTGGCACGCAGGCTTACTTTGGGGCCCGTAGGAGCTTTGCCGCAGCGGTTCTTGTTCGTTCGCGATCGGCGCTTCCTCCTTTGCACCGTCACGAAACCGTCATCATTATCAGCCATATTCGGCGCCTTCTCAGGCATGGGCTTGATACTAGAAGCGCCAGGAGCACTCGCGGTGACGCTAGCGAAATCCCTTTGCATATTTCCATATAAAAGTGACCAAACTAAACTGCCTCGTTAGTCTAGTGGTCGCTAGCGCTACTGTTGAACATGAAGTCCTGAGTTCGATTCCCGGGTCGGACAAAGTGTCATTGGTTTTTTCTATCTGGAATTTCCCGCTAGCAGCCCGGAGTCTGGATTTGTGCCCGGTTGATGGCAATAGACTCGCCCCTTATATATACATAACTGGCGAAATGTGGATGTATTCCAGGTAGGTACACCTCTGTCCAACCCTTCGGGGTAAAAAGGCATGATGTTATGTTATGTAAAAGTTCCTAATTTGTATGCTTAATGTATTTAATGTTGTGTGGGTTGGCGCGGAGACCAAGACCAGGTTTTTATTAAACATCAGGTTGCGGGTTTTAGCATAAGCGTTTACGAGCAGGTTTCTTATGTCAGTTTTTCAATAGCTTATTAAATCGTACATAATGATCAGTCACTAATTTTCCTACTGCTGGGACACAGGCCTCCTCTCTTCGAGAGGGAGTGGGCTGTTATCTACCACGCAGGCCCAGTGCAGGTTGGTAAACTAAAACTCAAAGCATTTATTTCAAATAAACCAATTACAGGCACTTTTAAATTGTCAAGGGGTCGGTCAGTCAGAAAAATGAAGCTAGTTGCCCATTCCAAAGCGTAGTAGGTACCTAAGGAGAAGAACGGGCAAGAAACTCCGCGGACACTCTTTTAAATCAAAATATTTTGACAAATGTTTGGTTACATCATTCATGTTGAAATTATATATGTGAGAACAATGTAGAAAGACGTGTACGTTAAAAACGTCCGTAATCTATACATATAAAATGCTTTGTCCTGAATGACTGACTGACGGATCAACGCATAGCCTAAACCGCTGATTGTAGAGACCTGAAACTTGGAGGGTGTGTTCTTTGTATGACGTAGGCATCCGATAAGAAAGGATTTTCCGAAATTCTACCCCTTAGGGGGTGAAAAAGGGGGGCAAAGTTTGTATGGGACAACGTGATTCCTTGGTCCCATGTACTTAAAATTTTGCATAAACCCTTTTTAACAGAATTGATGGAAGACGTGTTTCGTATTTTATTGAAATTCATCCCCTAACGGGGTTAAAAAGGGGTAGAAAGTTATTTTGGCGGTGATTTGCTTCGAAGTTGATATCAATACTCCTTTGTGCTTTTGATTTAAATTACATTTTATTTTGACAATCCGATTTTATTCAAAAAAGGTTGGACTCACTTAAAAACATAAGCAAATACTCTTTTTAGTTTTAATTATTGTAAAAATATCTGTTTGATTTATTGTGTACAAAAATACTTATGGTTTTCTTTTAGTTTTTCTTGGAAGTTTAATAGTGTAGTTTATAACCTGGATTAACATATTAGGATACTTTTTGTCCCGGTATTACGTTTCCGACTTCCACGTGAGCGAAGCCGCGGGAAAAAGCCAGTAAAAATATAAAAACAAAAACAATTCAAAATATGAGAAATACAGGTATGAGAAGAAGGCTTTGCCGTTTAGTAGGTCAATTAAGCGTAGGGACAGGAACAATATGGGTGGGCAACCAGTCTCATTTCTAAACTTACCTTATTAGATACCCAACTACGCGACAGCAAAGACCATGTTGCAATGGTATTCGTTAAAGCTTCAACGGCATCTACAATGCCACATGCGGACTACGCATCAAAGACCTGACATCACACAAATTCTGCATCGCGCATGCATAGTTTACCGCGCGACCGATATATTACGACATCCCGACATCAATCGTCGGGCAGTTGCCCACCAGATACAACACCCGTCTGGTCGGAGGATCTTCCCTTTTCTATGGAGGATGAGTGAACTTTACACCATGTTCCACATACCTCTATAGTCTTACAAAATAATATCTGTACAAGCAAATATCCATATATTTTCAGACTACAATACCAGAATGATAGAAAACTTAAATAAAATATAAGTTAGAAAGGCATTAGACATTACATTCGATGTTTGGATGACCTAACTATCGATTTTCAGCATCGTTACACGTTTGTTACAGACAGTTGGGGAAATTGGTATTTTAGGTTTCTGCCTAGAAGTCCGATTTTTCCGCGACTTTGCCCGCGTGGTAGTCAACGATAGGTACTATAAAATATACCCTAAGGCACTCGGCAATAGAGTAGCTTTCTGTCAGTAAAAAAGTTTTCAAGTGATCTGATATCAGTACATCCAGGAGATTACCTCTTACATTCAAACTTTACCTCTTTATAATATTGGTGTAGAAGAACGCAAAGATATTCAGTAAAACGAGAATTTGTTGGCCTAGAAATGTGAATGCCACATTTGAATTCACTTCTAACTTTAGGTTGTCAATAATTAAATTATCATTTTCCCGATTGATGACAATAGACTCGCCCGTTATTACATGGGACTTAAACATAACTAGCGAAATGTGAGTGTACAGGTACACCTCTGCCTAAACCTTCGGGATGGGGAACCTAACTGGCGAGATGGTATTCATTTATTTATTTTATCATTTATGTACACTCAGTCAAATAGATATATTATCTTCTATAATATAAAAATGAACCGCAAAATGTGTTGGTAAGCGCATAACTCAACAACGCCTAGACCAATTTGGCCAATTCTTTTTTTAAATGTTCGTTATTTTTAGGACAAGGTTTTAGGGTAGGTAGGGTAGGTAGGGTAGGTAGGGTAGGTAGGGTAGGTAGGGTAGGTAGGGTAGGTAGGGTAGGTAGGGTAGTAGGTAGGGTAGGTAGGGTAGGTAGGGTAGGTAGGGTAGGTAGGGTAGGTAGGGTAGGTAGGGTAGGTAGGGTAGGTAGGGTAGGTAGGGTAGGTAGGGTAGGTAGGGTAGGTAGGGTAGGTAGGGTAGGTAGGGTAGGTAGGGTAGGTAGGGTAGGTAGGGTAGGTAGGGTAGGTAGGGTAGGTAGGGTAGGTAGGGTAGGTAGGGTAGGTAGGGTAGGTAGGGTAGGTAGGGTAGGTAGGGTAGGTAGGGTAGGTAGGGTAGGTAGGGTAGGTAGGGTAGGTAGGGTAGGTAGGGTAGGTAGGGTAGGTAGGGTAGGTAGGGTAGGTAGGGTAGGTAGGGTAGGTAGGGTAGGTAGGGTAGGTAGGGTAGGTAGGGTAGGTAGGGTAGGTAGGGTAGGTAGGGTAGGTAGGGTAGGTAGGGTAGGTAGGGTAGGTAGGGTAGGTAGGGTAGGTAGGGTAGGTAGGGTAGGTAGGGTAGGTAGGGTAGGTAGGGTAGGTAGGGTAGGTAGGGTAGGTAGGGTAGGTAGGGTAGGTAGGGTAGGTAGGGTAGGTAGGGTAGGTAGGGTAGGTAGGGTAGGTAGGGTAGGTAGGGTAGGTAGGGTAGGTAGGGTAGGTAGGGTAGGTAGGGTAGGTAGGGTAGGTAGGGTAGGTAGGGTAGGTAGGGTAGGTAGGGTAGGTAGGGTAGGTAGGGTAGGTAGGGTAGGTAGGGTAGGTAGGGTAGGTAGGGTAGGTAGGGTAGGTAGGGTAGGTAGGGTAGGTAGGGTAGGTAGGGTAGGTAGGGTAGGTAGGGTAGGTAGGGTAGGTAGGGTAGGTAGGGTAGGTAGGGTAGGTAGGGTAGGTAGGGTAGGTAGGGTAGGTAGGGTAGGTAGGGTAGGTAGGGTAGGTAGGGTAGGCAGGGTAGGTAGGGTAGGCAGGGTAGGTAGGGTAGGCAGGGTAGGTAGGGTAGGTAGGGTAGGTAGGGTAGGTAGGGTAGGTAGGGTAGGTAGGGTAGGTAGGGTAGGTAGGGTAGGTAGGGTAGGTAGGGTAGGTAGGGTAGGTAGGGTAGGTAGGGTAGGTAGGGTAGGTAATAAATGATAAAGATGGTGCACCCCAAGCATTTATAAGGCAAAACAACGTTTGCAGGGTCAGCTAGTAGATAATAAAGAAAGCAAGAAAGAAACAAAACAAGTTTATAAAAAGTAAAACAGTGGCTCTCCGCTCTCTGCCAACAGAAGTGAAAACTTGAACAATTTTAATGTGCAGGAAATACTTTTAATGAGATGTCGGTAACGGTAACGGTAACAGTGTCGCGAATTCAGTTGTTTTTTCCCATCTCAAAAATGCTCAACGCGCCTGAAGAAGTAGGTATTCACAAAAAAAAAAACATTTATTTCAGGCGATACAGGCCCATCTAAACACACGTTTTAATACAAAAAAAAACAAAAATTTGTGTTAATAAATAAGGCTTAGACTATGTTAGTAGCACTTCACTACGCACTAGATTGTCTTTGTGCTGTCCTGTGGAACTTGTCCGCAACGGTACACCACTTCCTGCGGCCAAAAGTCTTCTTCCATGACGAAGGGCAGATAACAGTTTGGTACACGCACAACGAACGCCTTGAAGTTAACGTATTTGTCACAAAAACACGTCCATACAAACAGATACGACTTAAAAATATTGAGTACAAAGGTAGTGCTCATTTCTTAAGAGGCCTGCGACTACGGCTCGCAACTACAAATCGAGATGTTTGCAAAATTCAATTCCAAGCACGTTGCGCTAGTGTGAGTGTCTGTCGGAACCATAGATATAGGAAAGAAGGAGATATGCCCGGTAGTTGAAAATGTATCGAAACCCAATGTCTCCACTTTGTCCCCACTACCTCGCCACCAGAGATGTGACATTTTAAATATAAAAGTATTTGAAATGCAAAATACAAAATACAAAATACCTATTTCCATTTTGTATTTAAATACTTTTTTTAGAAAAGCATTTTATATTTTATTTGAAATACATTTTAGGACATATTTTGTATTTGCAAAATGCAAAATACTTTTTGCTAAGTTTTGTAAACATCAAAGTCTTAATAATTAATGTGATGAAAAATGGTACTTTTAGGGTTCCGTAGTGAACAAGGAACCCTTATAGTTTCGTCATGTCCGTCTGTCTGTCTGTCTGTCCGCGGTCTAGCTCCGAGACCCTTAGTATTAGAAAGCTGTAATTTGGCATGGGTGTATATATTAATTACGCCGACAAAGTGGTAAAATAAAATTAAGAATTTTTTCGCCTAGTTCGCCTATATGAACGGGCCGGCCCTGCAGCCTGCAATCATTAAATAAATACCCTACACAGTAAAGATGTTATCCTTGAAATATAATACCTGCTTGCCTAGCTCTGCGTCGGTAGAAAGGCTTTTTACTTATGGTAGCATGATTATGAGCCCACACAGGAAAAAGATGAGCGACAGTGACAAGCAAATTATTTTAATAAAATCTGTTAAGTAAATTTAATTTAAGTAAGTTATCAAAGTAAATTTACCAGCCTCTTAGCTGGCTGAAATAAATGAACTTTTTAACAAAATAAAAATAGTTTAAAACTAAAAGTATTTTATTTTAATAAAGCATTTTGTAAATACGTATTTTGCATTTAGTATTTCAAATATAAAATTGAAAACTATTTTGTATTTTGTATTTGAAATAACAAAATACAAAAAGTATTTGCATTTTGCATTTAAATACATTTTATAACCTATTTTGCACATCTCTGCTCGCCACTAGTCGCCACAACTACACATGCAGATCAGAAAAACAAATAGATACGAGGCTGCGCTCACTCTTGCAATTCATAAATCAGAACGTACTACATAATCAATTATAAACCTTATCCCATCAAACACAGCGTGCATTTACCATGCACCGTACAATTCACTCACACGAAAACATCATTTCTATCGTTGTGCTGTACAGAAACAATTTATTTTACATATACGCTAGTGATTGACTAAATCGGAAAGGTATCGATTCTTCCATTTAATATTATCGACGGTGAAGTATCAATATCTAATAACTAACATTTTGGCGGTTTTCACTTACTAATGTTTACTTCAAATGGTCAAAAACTATAGAAATTAAACGTTTTTTTCTCCTCCTGTAAAACCATGTTTTTGTACTTATTAGATATTGATACTTCACCGACGTTATATTTTAAAAAATTTGGTGTCCTGAAAATAAAATAAATAAAAACGATAAGTCCAGAAAATATTATAATAAAAATAAATAATAAGCAAAAAATTCAAACAATTAAAAAATCCAGTTACGTTGGTTTAACCTGCCATAGTTTATTGAAACAGTAGATATTGTTGAACCCTGCTATGATGTTTACTCACTGACCTGTAAAGTGGAGGTATTTGTGCAGCACTTGACGCTTTGATATTACTGGAGTGGCATTTTTTGTCAAATAGTGTAAACAGCATGAATATGTTGACTTATTTTAAGCAAAAGTCACTGTAATTATCTGAACCATGCCGATTACTATAACGCATTCGAAGCTTTTGAAGACTTTAACGGAAGTAAAATACCAAAACCATAAAAAAGTAAGGAAATAGCACGAGTATAAGGCATAATAGACCAGCTATAATTCAAACCCAAAACACTCCACCTAAAATTTTATTAACTTACTTTACGACCGTTGGTTACGCATTTCTCTACCACGCTGTAAAATAATCAAAATAAGTAAAACACGTTATTTCACATCGATCTTCCACCCGGGTAAAACAGTTGACAAATTGAAGAATAAAGTATAACAGCAATAAATTCATTCGCCAAACGACATTGTTGTCGATAGCCTACGTTAGTGGATCTGCACAACCACATCACTAGCTCGTCGCCAGACACAGCGGCCGTACTGCGCGATGCATCCGCAGTCCACAGTATCGTTTTGTGATTTTTACATTGCTTGTTGAGTCACTGAGCGACATATTTAGGTAGTAGTTAACGAGCAATGTATGTAGTGCAAAAATAGTACAGTCGCTGTGATATTTGGAAACAAAAATAACGTAGTAAAAGCAAGAAATATTTTACGATTTGTTGTTTTTCATTATTTTAAAGACAAATATAGTAAAATACTTGTACTTATATATGGTAAGTGATTCCATGATTCACAAAGTTTTTGTTTTGACTTCGGTTTTTACAAGAAACCACTGAACAACACGGCATTCTTATAAATTGTCCCGATCACGGCCGAAAGCACACTAGTTCGCAGAGACGGCCATTTTCGTATGCAATGAGCACTTTGATCATTACGCGCGGACACAGACACGCCCCCATGCCACTTCTCCTGTTTTTTATATTTCTATGGTCGGAACGATATACACCTACACTGAGCATACAAAAAAAAGATGTAGGAGCCTAGATAAATACTGTCTAAATCCGAATAACAACATAATATGGTGGAAATATGCCCAAATTGCAAATATTTGGGTATTATGTTTGTATGGACAATTCATGCGTCGCCGCGTTCTTAAGAAATTTCTTCCAGCAGACCTGCGAAAAATAAAAAATATGTGATATAGATAATTAAATTAAATTCAGCTTTAACAACAACTATCGTCTAATCGTTCCCTAAAAACAATAATCCACCAATTAACCCAATAACGCAACAAACCGCCCACAAGGACCAATCCCAGTCATTTATCGGAACGCCATACATCACACACTGTCGGCAACACATGCATAGCACATAAAGTTTCAAAGCACGTCCGAATCAGCGGCAGTTACGCAATGTAATCGAAGCAAATGTACTAGTTTGGAGTTTACGGGGGAATATAGGGAGGCCATCTATTACTTCTTGAATTTTTAATGGCCGGATAACTGGGTTTTGGTCTATGGTAAGTAATTTTTAATGTGGGGTTTTATATAGTGTTATTGTTGTATGGTTATCCATCAGGTTAAGCTACGCTTGCCGGAGTTGGTCCGAGGATGGGTAACCATCTTTACATACTGAGACTCATCCGTGGCTCGGAAAGCACGTTAAGCCGTTGGTCTCGGCTGTCATTCGTGGATCTTTGACAGTCGTTACGGGTCGTCAGAATCCCGAAAGTCTGACAACCAGTCTTACCAAGAGGTATCTTATTACCCAGTTACTGGGTTGTGGAGGTCAGATAGGCAGTCATCATCTGCCTAGCCTTTTCCCAACTATGATCGGGTCGGTTTCCAGTCAAACAAAAAAAAAAAAAAAAGTTTATGTTTCAGAAACACTGTAACACTTAGCTTGAAATTGCTTGAATTTTTAGAAGTCTTTTATTTATATTTTTTTGGGCAGGAAATTATAACTTCTCTCGCTCTGGGTGGAGCGGAAGGCCGTGTCAGACTCTTACTGACTAAAACCCACCGTGTTTCTTCAGTTGCCATGTTGCCAGGGGCCACGATAACCCTTTCGGACTTTTCCGCAACGCCGGCAGGAATTTTTAGAAGCCTAGTTTTAAATATTTTCTGTTTTCCTTTTATTGACTCACGGAGTTTTTGTTATCAGTGAACTATGATTTATTTGTATTTCTTGAACTATGTTGTGTACATAAAAAAGTTTATTTTTTAACCTTTAGTATTTCTCAGATCTATTGTTTATTTTATTATATTTATTTCTGTATTTTATCTATCCGTGACATCACTGCGGGCCCTATCAGAATACCAGCGCTGCGTCATTTATTTATTTTTTCTTAAATGTCGCAGCATATGCTGAGATGGGAGCCTTTTGGCCTCGTACAGGACTTTCTGCTTTTATTTTAATTGTTTTTATTTTTTAATGTTTTTATTTTTTATTAATGTTTTAATGAGTGTATCTTAGTTTAATTTGTGATTTCCTGTGCGAGTCTCAATAAATACTTTTTCTTTCTTTCTTTCTTTACATGAGAATTAAATACTTTGAACCGAACCGAAAATAACCTTTTTTTGGGCTTCACCGCAGTCGGATAAAAAGGCTTATCCCCACCCCATTCGAAGGATGGTACATGTAGGTCATTCTTCTTTTGATATTTTTACAAAGTCAAAGTCAAAACTGAATCAAAACAGAAAAAACATGACCCCTTCAGTTGTGCTGACATCTCTTTGAGGCGCGCGTGGAACACAACGCGCCGTCGAACCGGGCCTGGTCCTTATCGGACGGCGAGCTACCGATTGCTCACCGTCCGCAAGCCCGCGACTACGGTGGCCAGGAATCGGCCTGCGATTCCCGACGTCCAGGGCATCTCCTGAGGCGATAAATGTGCAACTGAAAGGTCAAGAGCTGAGTTGTTTTCTGTACTTAATTAAACCCTATTTTAATGCAATTTACGACCGATGTAAAAATGATAACATGTCGTGTTTATGTGAAGCACCCATTTGTTAATACAATGCAAACTTTAATAGCGTAGTCTTAAAGTATGTATTTATTTGCATTCACCTTACCTATGTTTTTAGAGTTTTGTACCAAAATGGTAAAAAGGTACCATTATGGTGCGACTCAGTCTGTCTGTCCGTCTGTCTATCACAGCTGAATATTTCAAGAACTACTAATGCTATCAACTTGAAATTTGAAATAGTTTTAGATGAAGTTTGACCAACTATTTTGCAAATAAGAAAGCATTTTTTTTTTTGCTACGGGGACTGAACTGGGTGATAAAATTTCCAAAATGGGGCTACTAGGGCATGTGGGGTATCATATGAAAGAGCGCTATTTGCACATTCTCAAATATTTTTCTTTTTTTAGGCCGCATAGTTTTTGACTTGTGACGAAAAATGTAAAAAAAAATATCGTTCCCCCCCTTATCTCCGAAGTTTTCATAGAGAAAACTCTGAAAATATTGTGTGATACAAGTTTATGTAAAAATTACAGGAAAAATAAAACGATGTTTCTAAATAGCACACTTTTTCAGAAATCATCAACAAAAATTACATTAGTTCCACTATCGGTTAAGAGATGGCGCTGACTTAAAACTGCAATATTCTGTTCATTTATTTTACCTCGATGGGCTTAGTTTATTATTTATAACTTCCAATTACAGCTTTATGTAAGCGGGCACGCCCTTTACGCCTGGAGGCTTTTATTTAGATATTTAGTTCTGTTTACGTTTAGTTTTTTTTTTTTTTTAATTCTGCTTGAGTATAAGTTCTCGATGTTTTTGGTTGGTATATTGGCGTGTGCTAGCTGACATATGGCCAATAATTTATCATTTAAATTATGTTTTGTGTTGCATAATGTACGTTATTTTGCATACTACTGTATAGAATATTTTTTCTAACTTGAACAGACATCTGTGCTGCTGGGGAGTTTGTTGCGACACTTCTTCTTCCGAGCTAAAGGCACTAGGATGTGGTGAAGGGTGGACGTTTTTGGGGGACTGTCTTATGTAATGACGTTCGAAAAGTGCTGATTCTCAGCCTAGTTTGAATAAATGACATTTGAATTTTAATTTTTTGAATTCTTATACCGCAGTGTGCAGTGTTAAAATTTTCTGACAAATATAGGCCTCGCCGATGAAAATTTAAATTTAAAGGAACCCTCTGTGCGCGAGTCTGACTCGCTCTTGACCGGTTTTTAATTTAAAGCCCAGTGTTTACGAGCTGTTAACGAACTTGTAAACATTGAATACACTGTGAATATTTAAGCCAGAATGGAGTTATACCTACTTATGTTAAAGAAACAGAGCTAGTGCGCAAAAAGTAAATCAAGGAACAAGATAGAAGGTGCTTTATTCATAGTTAAACCAAGACACATCGCCTGCATACGGAATACCTCTAAAATCCATCACATTACATATGGTACCCCTAACGGATAGTGGACCCATTTCACTCGGATCAAAACCCCTCGGAGAAGATGAAGGATTTATTTGAGTAATGGTCTTGATCGCAGCATTATACAGGACGGCATTCAAATCTTTAGGACATTTCACACTGGGAATGGACGCTTGAGTTGGTTTTTACATAATTTTGTTGGATGTATGAAGGGGAGTAATGAGTGCAGTGGCGGGGCAAGATCAAAATTTGACGTGGGCGAGGTACATTTCGCGAGGCCCTCTAGTTTCGTAAGAAAACAAAAAAAAAAACAGTTGAACAGTAGTCCAATTTTTAGGTATAGGTCGAGTTATAGGATAGGCCGTTCAAAAATATTGCGGGTCTGTGAAAACCATTTTTCTAATATTGAGCTTTAGAACACGTTCAGTGCCAGGAACTCTCCTGGAGGGCTCGTGTCAATATATTTATCGTTTTAGTACGAGTAAAATTTTTTCGACGCGTTCACGGCTTTTATGTAATGCATAAACCTTCGAGGTGCGAGGCACATCGGACCGCGAGGCCGTAGGCGGTGACCCACGTCGCCCACGCCTTACTCCGCCTCTGAGTGAGTGGAGGTAGACTCGAAGGACCAATTTTTTAATACCTGTCCTGTCCTGTTTTGGATGCTTTTCTAGCAAGAGTAGCACTTGTGCTACACAGAGCTATGAAAAGCTATGTAGTAGTTCAATACGTAGTGCGAAGCGTAGTAAAATGAGGTTTTGCTTTTTTGTTAGTGTATGTTTTTGCTATAATCTCTTCGTTAAATGATAATTAATTTAGTTCTATAAGTAGGTTGTACAAACACTTTTACACGTCAATCATATTTTAAAATCTAGATGAGGTCGGCGTTTCCTATCTGACTACTCTGGGAAGAAAGGCTGAACAAACTCAGAGGTCACAGTCTCTTTTAAAGTCCAGACATAAACTTGGTCAGATCATGTGAAGACCATGTAGATTGGTGTCTGAAGTGGTATTTTGAGGAAAGCACCACACTTGAGAGGGTCTATCCAGTCAGTGCACGCATTTGTCAGTTATCGTGCAGCTCAACTCAGAATTTAAGGAGCTCAACGATTCGACGAACAATACAAAAAAAAAGGACATTTGGGTAGGTCGCATTTATTGCTCAAACTGTCAGACCATGATTAAAACACACTGAAAAAAAAAAAAAACAAAAAGGAATGAAACCTACATTTTTTTTTTAAAACGTTGCTCTTTAGGAATTTCTCCTGTATTGTGGGTGCGTTTACAAACATTTAAACTCACATAGTCTTCACATTCACAATAATTAAAATAAAATAATACTTTAAAAGTAAATATTCATGTCATTGTATATATAAAATACATTAGACGTGGATATATTTAGTAACTTGTTCCGCTTATCTATTTCTAAAGAGCAATAAAAAAACTCCTGAAAGAAATCGACACGTGTTTCACCTCTCAACGAGGCATCCTCAGGATGACGATGGACTTGTTGCGAACTCGAACACGGCGTGTTGCCACACCGAGCACTGAGTGCAGACAGCGCTTGGTGTGGCAACACGTCGTGTACCGGTGTGCCGGAAATACTCTTGGTCATTTCATTTGAGGATCATGTAAATTTGTGTCTGAAATGGTCATTGATTAACTTTAGTTACTTATGGTCAAAATTACCTTCTTTATTTCGAAAATATTTACTGATTTCTCGAAACACGTTAATTTACATTTGTTTAAAGTTATCCTTTCTCATTTCTCTCAGCAATTTTATTTTATCCCCATAATCTTAGTATTTGCGGCCGAACATACAGGATAAAAGCCTTAAAAAATATATGCGAACAAGCTCGTGAAACTTTACCGATTACGTCATAATCTTGCTGAAACTTCAGCCACTTTGTTTCAGAAATCAATTCGTAACTAATCCCGGATTCCGTTCACGGATTTCCTGCTAAGTTATCGGAACATGTTTCGGAGTTCCATGTTCCGGGTCTGTTTGTGAGGTTGTTTCTTGACCTTTGCTAAATAAAGTGTATTATAATCTTTTGTGTCATTTACAAAGGACATAAAGGAGATATAAAAGATGTGAAATGATAACTATAGGTTTGGGGTTTGGATATTCTTAAAAAAAACTTATCAAAGCTCGCTGAGAATCTGTTGATTATTAATGTATCAAACAAAAAGAAGTTCACAAAATATCATGATCATAGACATTGGCTTGATGCGTCACACTGTTACTACGGGAGCTACGGCGTAGCATAGCGTATGCTACGCCGTAGCTCGTAGCGTATTTTTTTAACTATGCAAGATATCAATATCGAAGAAATAAAGATTACTTAATGTAATAGAATACTATCACAATTTTCATACATGAATGTTTTTCCTTATTTTTCTTGTCATTTTTCAAACTTACCAAACATCCATTATTTTCACCATACCTACCAATAACACAGGAAACTAACATATTTTTCGCAGACAAACAAACTCAAAGTCACTCCCACAAGTTGTACCACATCTAGATTACGTCATAATTCTCGTAGCGATGACGTCACCGCTACAAATCAACCATCGGTGACGTAACACTTGCGACCGATTGAATTTATGATGTGTTTCCGCAACAATATGTGGGTAGTTGAATATAAATAGGTCTGAGTCGCGTTTTATTGGGGAGATGTGTCTTGTGAGGGAGGAAATGAGGTATCGTTGTCCTTGTTTTTGTTTTCGATGTGTTTATGGGTACAGAACTTACCTGATGAATTTTGAAGTGAAAACTTCTTTAGGCGCGTTGGGTATTTTCGAGATGGGACTAAACCATTGATTTCGCGACACTGTGACGACACCTCATTTTTGTAAACGCGATTGAGCTCTTTATTTATATTACGTTACGGATCAATGTTCTATGCAGTTATTTTTAATTTAAAGGTTTTGTAAGCGCAATTGTGCTCTTTATTTATATTATTTATTTATTTATTACAGCATGGAAGACTTACAGCCAAAAAAACAACAAAAAAGGAAACAATTGTCGACAGAAAGCCAATTACAAGTCTTCACGTTTATTATGTTACCGATCAATGTTCTATGCAAGTATTTTTACTTTAAAGGTTTCGGAAGTTTTTTTTTTGTAAACGCGATTATGTTCTTTATTTAGATAAGGTTACGGACCAATGTTCTGTACAAGTATTTTTCTTCCACCAAGGCGATCTTGTTCAAGTTTTCACTTCTGCCGGCACTCCCGGAGTGCCACTGTTTTTTTCGTTTTCATTTCTTCTGAATTCTTTTTCTTCTTTTCAATCGCTCTCTCACTGCTGCGAATCATGACTCCGTATCAAATTGTCAACGGTCTTTTTCCATCTGTTACGATCAGTGGCCTGGTGGAGTGCGGCGCTGATAGGTATTGTCAAATGCTCGGATATTTGATCTGACCACCTTTTTGGGCTTCGGCCTCTAGGTCTTTTGCCCTCTATTTTTCCAGTCACCATTAGATGTTCCATGTTATTGGTACCTCTGCGAGCAATGTGGCTGAAGTATCTCAACTCACTAGTTCTGAATTCTAGGTTACCATAAATATTATCAACCAGAATCAATTCTCGTTACTTGTCATTTGCGACGTTCAAAAGTGCTTTTTGATGATTCATTGAATTGACTTTGGTCAATACTTAATTTAAAATAATGACTAAAATGAATTGAAACTCGTTTTTTTATTTTTCGTGACAGAAAGAAAATACGTTTATTTAGCACAGACTAAACAGCACACAATATAATAAAATCAAATAAAAAGTGTAAAGTGCGATGTAAGAAATTAGCGGGGGAGTGTGCCTCACGGCTGCGCCAAAAAAGTCCAGTTCAGCAAAAATGCCAGACAACTATAAATGCCTGACGCTGGTATTCAACTAGATCTAAAAATTCGTGTGGAAATCCTCATGGATGTCCTCAACCCTTTTTTTTTTTTTTTTGAGTGTGAAATTTTTAAATAACTTCTCCCGCTCTGGGTGGAGCGGGAGGGCGTATCAGACTCTTACTGACTAAAACCCACCCATGTTCCTTCAGTTGCCTGTATGTTGCTAGGGGCCACGGCAACCCTTTCGAACAAACCCGCAACCCTGCCCAATCGGACACCTTCAATTGTGCTGACATCTCTTTGAGGCGAGCGTGGAACACAACGCGCCGTCGACCAGGGCCTGGTCCTCCACCCTGAGGTGGGCTCTGTCAGACTCTTACTGACTAAAACCGAAGGTAGTTACATGGATATGAATCGAACCTGCCACCCGTAGACAGCCAGCCAGCTTACGTCAATCGTGCCGTTAAAAATACTTAGAATTTATCAGTCTTAAATAATAATAAAAAAATATTCTATAAACTAATTTCTAGATCAATCAAGACACCTCGATTCAATCAAATAAATTAAATTAACCTAAATGTAGAAAAACTCTTAATATTTTTCTCGGTATTTTTCATGATTGAAGACGAGTCTGTCTTTCACAAAAGGTCTTACGAGTAATATAACAAAATGTGAAGGGACCAAAAAATTCTTAAGGTTTTTACAATTAGTTTTCGGGTAGGTAATCTAATAATATTATAAAATAAGTTTTATTGGTTTTTGTAATATCTTGAATTAAATTATTAACTTACTGTGTGGTTGGTAATTGCTGAATATAGGCCTCTCCTTAGTTTCACTTTTTAGGGTTCCGTATCCGAAGGGTGCCAAATGGAACCCTATTACTAAGCCTTCGCTGTCCGTCCGTCCGTCTATCAGCGGGCTGTATCTCATAATCCGTAATAGTAGACGGTTGAAATTTTCACAGATTGCGTATTTCTATTGCCGCTATAACAAAAAATATTAAACAACGTAAATAATTAAAGGGGGCTTCCATACAAGAAACGTTTTTTTTCGGCGTTTTTTGCTCGATTAATATGGTACGGATCCCTTCGTGCGCGAGTTCGACTCGCACTTGGCAAGTGTATAATTTACAAGCTGTTGTTACCCGTGACCTGGGTCAGATACGATTTTCAATCACCCCGTTTGACCTGCTAAATAGTGTTGTTTTAAAAGATCCAAATTTTTTTCTGCCTCTCGACATTTAAGGGAAATCTGTTCTTTTCGTATTTCAATCAATAAACCCAACTTAAAAAAACCATTTGATTGTCACATAAATGGGTCCGTTAGCTAAAATGATGGGCCATTTTTACTGAAACTTGTTAACTTAAAAAAGTTAGGACGAGACAAAAATACTTAAAATACACAAGTTTGGATCCAAACACGTGTCAACTATCGAACATTTAAGCCCAGCTCTAAAGTTTCCAGCCTGAAGCCTGTAATATTTGGACCTTATAATAGTTCTAAACTAAAAACTTTCATCGAGAAAAAGTTAAGAAAATATTTCAACCGAAAACTTTTGCTATAAATAATAGTCTTTATCGAAATTCGATAAAATTTCGTTATCTTTTTTTGCTATTCGTCTCAGAGTTGAATTATATTTTTAAAATTAAATATGTTTTTTTGTTTTTGTTTCTCAGAATTTGGTAAATTCCAACAATTCATTTCGGGTATATTGAATAATACATTTAGTCAGTAAATCTGCCTAACCATTCCTCAACTATGTTGGGGTCGGCTTCCAGTCTAACCGGATGCAGCTGAATACCAGTATTTTACATGAAACGACTGCCGATCTGACCTCCACAACCCAGTAACTAGGTAATACGATACCCCTTGGTAAGACTGGTAGTCATCAGACTCTCGGGCTTCTGACGACCCGTAACGACTGTCAAAGATTCACGTATGACAGCCGGGACCAACGGTTTAACGTGCTTTCCGAGGCACGGAGAAAGAAAAAGAAAGAAAAAGAAAGAAAATTCGTTTATTTGCGGTAAACATGACGCAAAAAAAGATTAAAAAAGAACACGTAAATAACAAATTGGGGGAAAATATGCGTCACATCCACGCAAAACGGCCATCGCTCAGCATAAAGCTGCGACCCCATGCGAGACAGAGCCCCAGCGCTGGTTTTCAGCGATAGCCGGCGCTGACGTGATGACGTCAACCGGTGCAGCATATAGTGAAATAACAAATCAAAAATAAAATAAATACAAAACTAGTCCTAAATGTTTATACAAATATAATATTTAAAATGGCAACATTTCTTGCCGTCGGAGGAGTCTCGTTATGTAGAAATCACCCACCTACGGACCTTCCCCGGCAAGCGTAGCTTAACCTGGTGGATCGACCCGTGTGCCTGTTAGTACTTAGCCTGAGCTCCTAAATATACTTAGTAAAAATCTTAAATTCACTGACGCACAACGCACACCTAAAGGCACGTGCACGACACAAAGGCACCGCGCGTCGCGCCTGTTTGAAAGAGCCTTTACATCGCTGGGTCATGAGTAGGTTTATGTGTTTTTTTTATTTGACATTGAAAATCATAGGTTAAATTTAACGACCGACGTTGCACTTATCCAAGCCTGCACTGGGTTAATTTATTGAGACTGGTCCTTTTGCCCCATTATCGTAACTCTAGTCCAGCTAAGATCAAAAGCGCTAGACTCGAAGCAATTAAACTTCACTGTCTCAGGAGACATGGGACTGTCTTGAAAGCCGTTGCTAAATTAGACCACGGAGATTTCTGATGGCATTAGAAACTTGTACCTTTATTACTTGTTTACTTTGAAAAAGTTACATTTGACCTTAAAATATGAAATGAAATGAAATTGTTTATGCTGTATTTTGATATCAGAATCACTTTTACACGTCAGCGTCATATAAAAAGTAAATCAAAAATAAGCTAGTTGAGTTCGGCGTTTCCTATTTGACTACTCCGAGAAGAAAGGTCGAAACAAACTTAGAGGTCGCAATTAGCGATGTGGCGAGTCGGATTTTTTTGGACTCGAGTTACTCGAGTTGATATCGCTACTGACTCGAGTCGACTCGTAATGACGTAATGTATTGTATTGTAGTGTAGAGCTCGAGTCAGACGATTCGCAACTCAAGTTGACTTGTTGTTTTTCTTTCTTACAAAATGTTAAAATACAAGTCAAAATAAACATTTACCACGGTTTTTTTTTTTTTACTCGCAATTCTGATCCTGACCGAGCCCCCCGAACGAGTAACGAAACTTACGCCGCAACGCGCATGCTATTGCTATTTCACTCAACTCACACCGAGTAGAGCGAGATGTGAATCATGCAATGCAATAGGCATCATCACGGATTCACGGCGCGCGGCGGGCGAGCGCTCGGGCTGCGCGGGCTCGGGCGGGGTATCGATCGACCGAGTTGACTCGAGTTGGTAAAAACTGAACTCGAGTTGACTCGTTTACGATTTGAATCGAGTTACTCGAGTTAAATAACTCAACTCGCCCATCACTAGTCGCAATCTCTTTTAAAGTCTAGACAAAAACAGGCAATATGAGGACCATGTAGATTAGTGTCAGAAATGGTCTTTTGAGGAAAGGACCACACAGATTTGAGTGGACCTATCCAGTCAGTGCAAGAATTTGTCAGTAATCGTGGAGCTCAACTCTACGAACTATACCAAAGAAAATACATTTGGGTAGGCCGCATAAATTACTCAAACTGCCAGATCATTATTAAAACGGTCATCATTATCGTGGCGAGAGCACGCACATAACATATGATTGTGGATGATGGTCTTTAATTGAACCATTATCTAAAAGACAGCTTTAAGATAAAAACAGGGTCAAATTAAATAAGCTAGCAAAACTCCGCAGACGTGATTGATATTTAAAAATTATAAAACAAAAAAGAAATGAATTTGATTATTTTTTTTGTAGGGTCACCGCACAGAGTACTTTTTACATATTGGGTCATCGACCGTAGTTAGTGAAGTCACTTGAAATATCCGTTTAATTTTTCGAGAAACAAGTATCATTCATACATATTGTATTGACGTTGTTTTAGACAGACTGTTAAATATTTTGTTCACCGTTTTGAATTTTTTGACAACGAAAACGATAAATGAAATTAGTACAAATATGTAGGTTATTAATACCTTGGTGTAAAGGCTTGTCCACTCTGAAATGACGCGCCTCACTACCGCATCATTACCCTTAGAAATCCGCATTACGTGTACGTAAATGCGGTAGTCAAGACCTCTGACTTTTCGGATTCATGTGCGTATTATTTATGTCGGAGACCGGTATGTGACTCTCGTTATTATTAG
Organism: Agrochola litura; assembly: GCA_949152395.1. Classification (NCBI taxonomy): domain Eukaryota; kingdom Metazoa; phylum Arthropoda; class Insecta; order Lepidoptera; family Noctuidae; genus Agrochola; species Agrochola litura. Next base: position 12,633,016 of record OX424514.1, on the reverse strand, counting down.
CGATATTTTAACTACTGTGGGCGTAGTGTGGGTAGTGTTGGTTAATGCGCAATAGAAAAACAGTTTGCAGTTCAGATCACATTATAATTTACTGTCAAATTAATCACACTAGTTAAATTATACACACACTGGGTGCGACGGCGTTTATTAAAATCACCAATTAACAAAATTATCACAAATTACAACTAACACAATAACTGAGCACCACGAATCGAGAACAGTTCCATGACGTCTTGATTCCAATGCGACCCGAGGCTGAATGCCCTCCTCGCCGCGGCCTTCAAACATCACGACTCTGTAGAAGCGCGCCTTTTTTGGTGTAGGTAGCTCACTCTTGATGTCGCCAGTGGCGCGCTTGCGATTCGTTTCGTGTCCGTACTAATGACCGGATCCGACATATAATTATCACTTGCTTCAAAAACGGTGAAGGAAAACATCGTGAGGAAATCGCCTGAGAGATATTTCTCGACGGCATGTGAAACTAACTCAGAGGCCCATGGACGGCTTTAAAACTCTGACACCACTCTGACGTCATTTCACAGTCGACAAGCCATAACGATAGGAAAGTTTTTGAGTAGTATGTATCTTCTCGAAGTTAGCCATTAAACCTTAAAAACCGCGAGTTAAAGATTAAGCGTTGTGTTAACTTCAAACCATGGAAACGTACTAATCACAGGCCACCACCATCAAAACCAAATCGATCATTAAACTGATTTCATAATAATCGATTCTAACCATTGTGATCGGTGTACCGAGACGAAAATCAATTAGCTAACGACGATTAATCACTAGTGCAGTGTACAGCGTTATCGATTTATCAAAATTCTCGATTGTCGATCAATCTAATCGACACTGCGTTGATTTATCTGAATTTGATAGTTGATGCTGTGACGTATTTCGGCGACAATTTGGAATAGAGAATTTTGTTTTTGAAAACGGATCAAGTCTTTGATTGGTGGATCTGCAGTGAAATCTGTTCAAGCTGTTGTGATTGAAATTGAAGTTGAACAAAATAGTCTGTTGACATGACATTTCACATTGGCTGCTATCAATTCAATTCTATTCATTTATTCACTAACAATTTTTACATCGTGTCTGAATTTCTATATCAGCTACACTGCAAGTATATCTTGGAGCTTGAAAGACGTTTATGGGGGAAAGGGGCGCTATTGGTTAATTGCAGTGCAATTGTTTTGTGAAATGTCACCTGAAATGAATTAAAAAAACAATATGGCGGATAGTTCCAATTTTGTAAACAAGTAATAATCATTATGCTATGGCTACATTGTCGCGATAAAGTGAACTACACTTCACGCACTCTCTGTTTAACAGCTCGCTGTTAAAGGACAGTGCCGATTTTAGTATGGTAGTATACCGTACCCGTACCGAATAGTATGTGTACCGAATATTCAAATGTCCAAAAACATTTAGCGGCTATCTATTTTGTGGTAACTTAACACTAACCTTGCACCTAGGAGTCAAAAATTGCCTACAAAGCTAATAAATACTCACAAAATTCTAACTCTTAAATCTCATTTCGGACTCAGTTTAGAGATCTATCTATCTGCCTAGCCTTTTCCCAACTATGTTGGGGTCGGCTTGAAGTCTAACCGGATGTAGCTGAATACCAGTATTTTACATGGAACGACTGCCTATCTGACCTCCACAACCCAGAAACTGGGTAATACGATACCCCTTGGAAGACTGGTTGTCAGACTTTCGGGCTTCTGACGACCCGTAACGACCGTCAAAGATTCACGAATGACAGCCGGGACCAACGGTTTAACGTGCTTTCCGAGGCACGGAGGAGTCTCGGTATGGAAAGATGGTCCATCCCAACCCATCCACGGACCAACCCCGGCAAGCGAGTACTCAGTTTAGAGATATGCATGTCAAATAAGTTTCGTTTGTTACACTATTCTAAAGACGCCAATTTCAGGCATTGGCCTTTGTATGATTTTCTTTGCCAGTCTGACTTTGCTTAGAACACAAACCCTCAAAATGAAATTATGTAGGTCATAGTTTAAGATACTTCTCAAACATTGTCGAGTAAACATAAATATCGCTTTCTTTTCTTGACAGGGGTATGAAATATGAAGCTGTGATGCAAGATGGACGCCAGCACGTCCGGTGACGTCACAAGGACGCGATCACTTTTCGTTTTTAAATAACGTTCAAGTTTAGCCTTTTATTGTTAGTGAATATCAAGAAATACATGTCAAAGAATCTGCTTGCCTTTTTCTAACTATGTTGGGGTCGGATTCCAGTCTAACTGGATACAGCTGAATAACAGTATTTTGATACATAGATCATTCATTTGGTGCTCACAAAAGACATAGACAAAAGCACGATTAAAGAAACAGTAGCACTCCGGAAGTGCCACTGTGTGACAGAAGTCAAAACTTGAACAATATAAAAAAAATGCTGCCAAAACCTTTAAAGTAAAAATACTTGTATAGAACATTGATCCGTAACGAAACATAAATAAAGAACACAATCGCGTTTACAAAAATGAGTTCAATTGTATTTTTCCATCTTAAAAATAGCCAACGCGCCTAAAGAAGTTTTCACTTCAAAAAGGAGAAAACAAGACATTGTGATGACACTCTTGTCTATGACATACTTTAAAATAATAATTAATTAAAGAAAATACAAAGTGCGGTGTGCGTCTCAAGGTTGCACCAAATGAGCGTCTAGCTCAGCATGTGTCAGGAAAATATACTTGACGCAAATTCTGCTGGATTCCTGCAGTGAGATACGGACTTTGAGCAGATGGGATAAATATTATCAAGCGAATTTAATACGGAGCGACTGTCTATCGGGCCTCCACAACTCAGTAACTGGGTAACACGATACCACTTGGTGTCGAAGAATAGGTACCTACGTAGACAAAATTATTCGTGCATTATTTGTTTGTTTTTAGAATACCGTACCATAAGAGTAAAATCAATGTTTTTTGAGTTACTGTTATATAGGTGTAGATAACATTAAACTGGGAGTGCCTCCGATGCCGGCGCCGGCTCTCAAAAATTCATTGGCAGCCGAGATTAAAAACATCGGCTGCGGGCACATTACTTACTCTGTGGCCGGCACCACCGGCTCCTATAATGGACACCGGCGCGGCGTTTATGGAAACCCTTCCAGTATTCAGAACTCCAACTAACTAACCCTAACTAAAGTATTTTTTTCTACATATTCTAGTTGTTTTTGGCACTCGTCGGCTCGTGCGTAGGGGTCACAGTTCTAACGTAACCTTTTTTTGCGAGTAAACATATTTAACCTAATCTAACTAGTTCGGTTGCGGGTACTTGATTACTGGAATATAGAAATCATTGAATAAGGAAAAATAATAGGTACTGGAAAAAAATAAAGCCTTGTTACATGTTGACCTGTTTACATAACTGACATATTGTTTTAAATTGATATTATTATTTCTTTTAATTTATCGACATGCCATCTTAATCGTAATTACTTATTTGTGTTAAATTTGGACGCCATAAATATTGACAAAACATAGTGCGCATATTTTAGACTATACTATCTGTAACCATACCTATGTTTAACAAAATAAATGATTGATTGATGTTTTTTTAATGATGCCTATCTACTCCAATATGCCAAATTGACAACCCCGTTTTCCGCTTTTTTTTTCAAAACTCAGCGCCGGCAGCTAATTCAGAAACCGGCGCCGGCAGCCAATTCCGGTGCCGGCGCCGGCGCCGGCAGCGGAGGCACTCCCTTAGGCCATCCGCGATCCATCCACGGGAGACCCGCCTCACGCAGCGCTGCTCTAAGGATGATAATAGAAAACAGCACGCCGCGCGAACGCCCGCTCCGTGCACCCGCTTAAAGGCTCGTACAGACCAGCGCGATATCGCGGGGGCGACATGGGTCGCGCTGCCTGTCACGTCCACGATATCGCACAGGTCTGCACAAGCCTTAACGCAGCGGACGGCCTTTAACTTAACTCTTTGTCTATACCTATTTATCTTCAAGTTAAAAAAGGAGAACCTCAAAATAATTTGACAGCTCTTTTTACCTTCCATCTCTCTCTTAGGTACTCGATATGCTAGTAAGAAACAGCAATAGTTTTAGTAGGTGCACAAAGAAATCATTACAAAAAACGCACTAACAAACATTCCTTTCATAACTTTAAACCAAAATAAAGCTTTCAAAAAACAGATATTCCATGCAAAACAATCCAGAAATATAGGTCGTAGTCTAGAATAAATACGATTCTAAATCGATAAGTCTGCAAGTTACGATTCAATCGAGAACAGATTTCCACTAAACGTATATAAGTTTCACTTAGTTCGGATTTATTCCACTGGAGGCGTGGCGATAGCTCGAGTTACGGTAAGCCGTAGAGAGGTGAATTTTCAGTTCACAATTTTCGGTATGCAAAAGTTGTGGTGACAAGTTCTGCCAGGTAAATGCTACTTCACAATGATACCCTTGTTGTTAAAGAATGCTGCGGGTTTAAAACGGCCACATTTAGCAATTCCTCTAAAAGCAATTCATTTTCTGAATTCCCATTCCCCAACTTGTTCCGGTCAGCAGTTTCGAATCGGCATTATTCATTTGTTGATCAACAAACCCGACCCAAAATAATTACTAAATCTTCTTTTCGTGTGGTTACTGACTAACCTGGTGTCAGAGTTTTAAAGCCGCTCATGGGCCTCTGACTTGGCTTCTCATGCCGTTGAGAAATATCTCTCAGGCATGCCGGTTTCCTCACGATGTTTTCCTTCACCGTTTTTGAAGCAAGTGATGATTCAATACGCACATGAATCCGAAAAGTCAGGGGTGCGTGCCTTGGGTTCGAACTCGAGACCTATGACTTGGCAGTCTGACAAGTATCGAATGTATGTTCGATATTGCCGCCCGGCTGAGCCGATTAATGCCAACCCGAACAAGTGAGAAGCTTGCTTTATGGAACCAATTTTATATCGGGACAAATGTAACGACACATAATTTGTGGAAACCAGTTCAGTAATTTAGGCAGCACGAGTAGTACGATGTATATACAGCCTGTGATATTCCAAAACTTTATGAATATTTAAAACCTTTCAGCATTGCTGTAGCCAGGTAAATAGCTATTTAAATACAGGTGTAGTTAAAATACGTGTTTCAAAAGGTAATTTAGAAAGCTAACTCAAAACAATTCCATATATGAGCCAACAACATTTGAAAATGGAGAAATAATTCATAGTTAATAATGTTTTGTCCCAAAGGAAGGTGTTTTCCAATCAGGAATTCAGTTACTAGAACAAGAAAAATCCGCAAACAATATTATACTCTAGCTTGCCAAGTTTTAAGTTCACAATCTATTGTAAGTTTCCAGTAAAATAGTCGCAGATAGTGTAGTTTTTTTTTCGCTTGTCGACGCTTGGTTTCGTTTGAGAGAACTTTATTTTTTAAACAAATAAATGGTGACAGATATTGAGTGGTGTCCAAAACTGGTTTCTGAATTTTCGTGGCAGGCATTTCGTGTTGATAGTTTATAGTAATTAGTCTTAATAAGAAATGAAGAGATCTGCAGGAGAACCAATGTAACCGACATAGCCCGAAGAATTGCCAAACTTAAGTGGCAATGGGCAGGCCACATTGCTCGCAGAACGGATGGCCGATGGGGTCGAAAGGTTCTGGAGTGGCGACCGCGTACCGGAAGACGTAGCGTTGGAAGGCCTCCCACAAGATAGACCGATGACCTTGTGAAGGCCGCAGGAATCCGCTGGATGCGGAAAGCACAGAATCGGTCGAAGTGGCGGTGCTTGGGGGAGGCCTATGTCCAGCAGTGGACGTCTTTCGGCTGAAATGATGATGATGAGATGTCTTTTGTTTCATATTAAAATATCAAATCCTGACCGTTCGGAGTAACACCTCATCATATTGCGTCTCTTTATTTTTGCGGTTATCTACACCGTGAAATTTGAATCACAGTTTTGCTAGAACAAACGTTATTCAGACCATAGTCTACTACCATTCTACAGCATTCAATTAAAAAAAAACGTAATTTGGTTTTTGAAAAAACACAAAAAAAAAAGTTTAATATGTCAAGATTATCTACTGCTTACTAAATTTCGTTTATGGAGATACATTTCCCTGTAAACAATGCTGTGTCCCATGCGTGGTGTCTGTGTTGTAGGGAGTAACGATAATCTTGACATTTTAAACTTTGTTTTTTTTTGTGTTTTTTCAAAAACCAATTATGTTTTTTCTTAATTGGATGCTGTAGTATGGTAGTAGACCATGGTCCGAACAACGTTTGTTCTAGCAAAACTGTGATTCAAATTTCACGGTGTATATCGTACTTTCCAGTTGATGGCAATAGGGTCACCTTCACTGGCGAAATGTGGGTGTACATGTACTATATATGCATCTCTACCTAACCCTTCAGGAAAAACAGGTGTGATGTTATGTTTATGTTATAATCATCCTTTGCAAAACATTGGTGCCGATTCTCTTGTCACAAATGCCTTTAAACTGGACTAAAAATCACCAAAATTTTGTTTATTCCCCATTTCTTATATAATATCTACTCAAACTCAAACTCAAAGCATTTATTTCAAATAAACCAATTACAGGTACTTTTGAATTGTCAAGGGGTCGGTCAGTCAGAAAAATGAAGCTAGTTGCCCATTCCAAAGCGTAGTAGGTACCTATGGAGAAGAACGGGCAATAAACTCCACGGACACTCTTTTAAATCAAAATATTGTTACAAAATATTGGTTACATCATTCGTGTTGAACTTATACATGTGAGAACAATGTAGAAAGACGTGCACGTTAAAAGCGTCCGTAATAAAAATATAATATCAATTCAAAAATTTAAATAAATTAAAATAAACCGTGGCAGCTAAGAGATGACCAGTCCCTACTGACGGCGCCCGTTCACGAACATGACGCATACTAGCCGTTATCTCTGCAATCACTACTACCCTTCAGCACTCAATTTTCCATCTATCCATTCACAAAAGCCGGCCGCGACTTCCGAGTTGTACGTCATAGGTTCGAACCCAGACAGGCGCTTTACTTTGTGTAAATTATTTCACCACCACTGCTCTCAAAACGGTGAAGGAAAACATCGTGAGGAAACCGGCATGTCCTAAAACCGAAAATTCGAAGACATGTGACATCTACCAACCCGCACTGGGCCCGCGTGGTGGATTACGGCCCACTCCCTCTCACAGAGAGGAGGCCTGTGTCCCAGCAGTGGGAACATTATAGGCTGATGATGATACACACAAGGATAATAAACATCAATATACCATCTTCAAGTACCAGCACGTGTAGCATGACCAAAATAGAAACGGGTTTTGTCAACAGAAGAATAGACAAAATGACAGAATCACAATCTGTCATTTTGTCTATTCTTTCGTCGACAAAACCCGTATCTATGGTGGTCATACTACACGTGCTAGAGATCGTAAACGATAAGAATCCCTAATTAACTCCTAACATGCTTACAAGTCACAAATATTCTACCCCCACACCTTAAAAGAACATAGCTCCTTAATAGCAATTTCTAAAGACGTTTTTAAGGTCGTTTGTTTTTAGGGTTCCGTAGTAAACAAGGAACCCTTATAGTTTCGTCATGTCCGTCTGTCTGTCCGCGGTCTAGCACCAAGACTGTTAGTACTAGAAAGTTGTAATTAGGTATGGGTATACATATTAATCATGCTGACAAAGTGGTAAATTAAAATTATGAAAAAAAAAATTTTTTATGGTTCCTCCCCTACACGTAAAGTGGGGATGTTTTTTTTTTTTTCTTCTGTCCCTTGGTGTAGGGTATCGTTGGAAATGTCTTTAAAAAACATTGTGAGTGTGTTCAAACCATTTTTGAATTCAGAGATCCGTTTGAGAAATGTTAAGCTTTAAAATGCAAATTTTAGTTAGTCAAGTGTCCCCTCCCCTGCCAGCTAAATGGTTGGTTTTAGGTATGTGAAAAAATTCACGGCAGTAGCTTATACAACGAATTTAAAAGGAAAACTATCACAGCTGAGTAGGCTTTACAAGTTAACGAGTAATAATCAACCAACTTAGATTTGCGGTTGTAAAAACCTGTTTTCTCATACATTCTGTATGAAAGATTTTTGTTTTCAACTACAAAGTTAAGTTTGATCTTGGGATAAATTCATCCCAGCTACGGAACCCTACATTGTGCGTGGTCCGACACGCACTTGGCCGGTTTTTTTTTGTATAAAGGTTTTGAAGTGAAAACTTCTTTAGGCGCGTTGGGCATTTTTGAGAAAGGAAAAACAATTGAACTCGCGACACTGTTACCGTTACTGTTACCGACACCCCATTAAAAGTATTTCCTGCACATTAAAGTAATTGTTCAAGTTTTCACTTCTGTCGGCACTCTCGGAGTGCCACTGTTTTTTTTAATATAACTATATTATCTTTCACATTGTCCGTTTCCACATGGATCATATGCATCAATATTAACTTCGCCCTCATGTACCAGGAAATCATAAACGAAAAGAATCCCTAATTAATTCCTAACATGCTCACAAGTCACAAATATGCGCCTCCCTCACCTTATAAGAACATTGCTCCTTAATAGCAATTCCTTACGTAGTTCAAGTATCATCTGAGTACTCGAGGATTTTCCCCTTTTCTTTTCCTCCAACTCAGGCACGTTCAGAATTCAGCAATCTATAGACATTACCCTTTAAAATTACCATTGGAATTTGTTTGACGGAATTCAGAAGAGCAATTCTGTTCGTTTTTATCTCAGTTTCAATTTTCGTCTTGGAAATTCGAGGGCATCTATGCTCTTAGGAATTGTTGAACTACTTATTAGGCGTCGTATGAGGTTTTCGGGGAATTGTATGTAGGTTAAATGTTTTGAACGTAGGTAAATTGCTGATTTGTGTGCTGGGAATTTTGGTGTAAAAATAGTAGTTAATGAAACTGTTGCATAATGAGGGGTATTAAAACATGAGTGTGTGTTTAAAAACCGAGCCGTAGGCGAGGTTTTTAATAGTATCACACGAATGTTTTAATACCTAGTTATGTGCAGTTTCATACACTACTTTATCTACTCTCAAACATTGGGATTGAAACAAATACTAAATAAAAAATCAAAGTTAAATAAAAGATCAAGAATAAATTTAAAAATCCCACGAAATTCAGTAAGTACTACAAAACAAATGAATGTCGCCTGCACCAGCACATCACCGCACATGCGCTACAGCTTGTGCTGCTGTCCCCCGCCAAAAGTTGATGGAAACTCTTTGGTGATATTAACTTCTTGGATTAGCGCTGTATCGTAATAGAAAAAAAAAATGTTTTAATTTGTTAGAGAAAAAGTGTTATAATATGATTCTATTTTTAAATTTCGGTATTGTGTTCATAAAGTATGTCAATATAAACTCGTTTTGAATTTTATAATTCGAATATTACGCTATGAGAGTAGATAAATATTGTTATAACTGAAACGTAACATAACGATAAGTTTTAAAATCAATGTAGAAATTGTAGGTTTTTATAGCGCATAATGAGTAGAAAAGAGTTTTAGCACTGCTTAGTGAAATCTTAAAATTTCTCACTGGGAGACAACGCACTGCCTCCATAAAAAAATTACAAGAGTTACTTATATAACAAAGGTTTACATTAAGGAAGGTTTTTTAAATTCATCTACTAAAGGGATGAAAGGTTGTACGGAATTTCTTCATTTTTGCCGATGGGAAATCCCATCAGGCACACGCCTTCTATTCAAATCCTTGTTTTCAATTCTTGATATTTCCACTTAAACAAATTTCAACTTTACTTTTGTGCAAATTAAGTTGATTTTAGAATGATTAACCAGTAGATGAAAAACTCATAAAAATGATTAAAATTGTAGCGCAAACTGAACTTTATTATATAGGTTTAAAAGCATTTTTTTCCAAAAATACATATTTGTTTATGTTTGTAAATGAAATTGCAAACGCAGGATAGATACATATTTAATTGACTGTTTTAATACGTACATCAAATAACTACATGAGATATTTCAGCTGATTTGGCTAAGTACCTACTGCGATGTATATTGGTATAACAGAGGTCCTTCAGCAGAGGTGACCACTTACTATAATGTGGGTCACCTGCTTCATCATCATCAGCCTATAATGTTCCCACTGCTGGGACACAGGCCTCCTCTCTGTGAGAGGGAGTGGGCCGTAATCCACCACGCGGGCCCAGTGCGGGTTGGTAGATGTCACATGTCTTTGAATTTTGGGTTCTAGGACATGCCGGTTTCCTCACGATGTTTTCCTTCACCGTTTTTGAGAGCAGTGGTGATGAAATAATTTACACAAAGTAAAGCGCCTGTCTGGGTTCGAACCTACGACCTACAACTCGTAAGTCGCGGCCGTTACCACTGGACCACCTGCTTATTTACAACAAAATTCGAATATCTCAATTAAGCAATTGCGTTTTAGAATTAATTAATTTTAGAATTTGTTAAATAATTTTAAAATTAATTAGCACTTTCTAAACTGTAGAACAAAAATCATTACTTGAGTTGCTTTTACTGAAGTAATTACTTTTATATGTTTATAAATACGGGTGTTAATAATCCCAAAAATAAACTTAAGAATCGTAGGTGTTTATTTATAAACACCTACGCTAAAATGCTAAAAGTTAAATAATAATCAAGGACTGTACCGACCGTACTAGTAGTACCGTAAGTACTGACCATACATTTTTGACGGTTAAACGTCTCTTAATTTTAAATTTTAAACAACGTTTATAAAATAAAGGAGTAAGTGTAAACAGTAAACTTCAAAACATCTAAACAAGAAAATAAACAAATATCCTTTAAAAATACAACATCTTAACACCTTAAATTACAGAGCATAAATTCAAGAGGCCAATTAATTATCGCATCAAGTTTTCTTTAGGTGTCCGTCGACGGCCGAAGTTTGTCGAAGACGCCCGAGTGGCTCCGAAGTTTATTTATTTAGACCTAGGCCCGTCATCCACGATGCTGCTCAAACTAACGTGATACAAACTCAAATCACAAACTAGTTAATAACGCGTTAGCAAAATCATTTACTAATTTAATCATTATAAATACTCCTGAGTAAGACGCGTTTAGAAAGAAGAAAGAAAGGAAATACATTTATTTGCGGTAAACGTGATGTTTCTTGCTCGTTCTTCTCCATAGGAACTACGCTTTGGAATGGGCAACTAGCTTCATCTTTCCTACTGACCGACCCCTTGACAATTCAAAAGTGCCTGTGATTGGTTTTATTGGAAATAAATGCTTTGAGTGTGAGTTCGAGCGTCATTTACAAACTACTATTGAACTACTAGTGCTGTGACATTGTGACTACTCATTGGTGATTTGAGTTTAGAACACGTTAGTTCTGAGTAGTGTCGTCGACGACGGGCCTAAGACAGAGGCCATTCACAATACGGCACCGGTACGACGTACTAATGTCCCGAGAAAAAGGGGTTTGAAATGATAAATGGTAAAAAGAAAAATTCGGAAAGAAAGCAGGAGACATAAACGAGTTGACAAAAAGAATTCGGGTAACGTTACAATATTTGTTTTATGTGAAATTGCCAAAATTACATATACTTTTACCTTTTTTGTTTTGGCAAAGATATTGTTATGTTTCGTTTACATGCTTGATGTATTTCTTTCCGATTTGTGTTAGCTTTGATGAAATTGTTATGTTTTTCGAGAGGTTTGAAGAGAAATACGTCATTATTTTGAACGTTGTTATTGTTGCTTGATACAATTTTCGGTAATATTGTCAAAGGGATATAAAATTACTTTTGAGAGATTTTGGAAATAATCTTTTGACAACCATTGTCATGTCTCAGCAGGGGGCCTACCACCAGCTCAAAAGCAGTATTATTTTAATATTACTTCAGTGGGAGCAAGAGATGGAGCTGTACGTCCTTTAGAGCTTCATCTCTTTCCCACACTGAAGTAATATTAAAATAATACTGCTTTATGAGCTTGTGATAGGCCCCCTGGACAATACATAATTGCTGGGACACAGAGGCCTGTGTCCCAGCAATGGGAATGTTATATTATACGCGTGGTATATTACGGCCCACTCGGTGAGAGGGAGTGGGCCGTAATATACCACGCGGGCCCAGTGCGGGTTGGTGGATTCTGACTATGACTGTACCAGAAGTAAAGAGTTTTTTTAATAATTGGTCAAGATTATTATTTCAAGAAAATATTTAGAAGTATCTTTTTTATTTGATAGGCTCCCGTTTTCATCACGCCTTGCTACCCCGAAGGGTTGAGCAGAGATGTACATATAGTACATTTAAGTATACCCGCATTTCACCAGTTATGTGTAATAGGGGGCGAGCCTATTGCTTCAACCGGGCACAAATCCAAACTCCGAGCTGCTACTGAGAAATTCCAGATAGAAAAGCCCAATTATACTTTGCGCAACCTGGGAATTGAACCCAGGAATATCAGTGGTCCCGTACAGAACTTCAATAACTACTTGATCCAAATGTTGGGGTCAACTGAAAAGAAAAAAAAAGAAAGAAAATTCGTTTATTTGCGGTAAAAAAAAAAAAAAAAACTTGAAAAATTAATTAGAGGAAAATATGCATCACATCCACGCAAAACGGCCATCGCACAGCATAATGCTGCGACCCCATGCGAGACAGAGCCCCAGCGCTGGTTTTCAACGACATCCGGCGCTGACGTGATGATGTCAACCGGTGCAGCCTATAGTAAAATAGTAAATCAAAAATAAAATAAAAATTACTATTATTCTTTATTATTTTTTCACGATTACGAAGCTATACTCCATTTGAAATAAGATTAGACATTTAAATAAACCTTTTTTACAGTCCGTTTAACCGATTTTGACTTCTATTACGTTGGTGGCATGACAAATGGCAGCTGCAGTACACAGTTGGTATTGTAACCACTTTTTTTCTTTTAATGCCATCCTTATGCCTACGGTATAGAAGTCAAAATCAGTTGAACGGACTGTAAAAAGGTTTGTTTAAATGTCTAATCTTATTTCAAATGGAGTATAGATCCATGGAGAAAGTTATTTACAAATTACCACACATTTCTGAAACAATCTGTATGTTTTAGAACATAAATTACATCTTCATTATCACATTATGCGTGATATAACGTACCAAGTACACCAAGTATCAATAAATACACAGTATATTCTATATTTTGTTATCCTACTCAAACATGGTACGCCGCAATTCCGAAGGATTCAGTTTGAACCAATGTTGATGTTGTAATATGTTTTGCTGACAACACTAATATAACTATATATTACTGGTTAAACAAACATAGAGGTGAAGTGGTGGCCCAGTGGTAGCGGCCCCGACTTACGAGTTGTAGGTCGTGGGTTCGTACCCAAACAGCGCTTTACTTTGTGTTTTTCATTGCTCTGAAAACGGTGAAGGAAAATATCTTGAAGAAACGGACATGTCCTAGAACCAAAAATTCAAAGACATGTGATAGTATAAGAGATAGCCGTACTTTTGGTAACTATCGCTAGGAAGGCTGATTCAGTATTTTGTGGGTGTAGGGCCCTCCTCTGGTGACAATGGTGGTGGTTTACCCGCATGCGGCTGGTCAAGTGACTATTATATCTATGGCCACTCAAAGACGAGTTATTGTTACCAAAAATTAACAATAACTAGGAAGGCTGATACTAGTGAACCGGCCGATGAATATCGTCAGTTTTTTAGGGTTCCGTACCTCAAAAAAAAAAAAACGGAACCCTTATAGGATCACTCGTGCGTCTGTCTGTCTATCTGTCTGTCTGTCCGTCTGTCACAGCCAATTTACTCCAAATCTAATGAACCGATTAAGTTGAAATTTAGTACACATATGTATTTCTGTGACCCAAACACGAATGTGTAACGTAAATAAATGAATTTTGAATATAAAGGTCACTTTTGGGGGGCAAACAAAAAAAATTAAACAAAAAGTGTTGCTAACAGTACCGTGTGACATATTAAATGAAAGGGCTTATTGCGAGGATATTAAATATATTTTTTATATAATTTTAAAATAAACACTTTTAAAGATATTTAAGAAATTCAATGAAAATTAACCATTCCCCCCCCCTTATCTCCGAAACTACTAGACCAAAAATTTTTAAAAAAATACGTTAAAAAAATACGCTCTTTACTCATAGATTACAGGAAAACCTATAAGAAGTCTATGGTCTTAAAATAACATGGTGAATCTTTCAATATTGTGTGTACAAACTTACATTTCGTCGCTCGGCATCCAATAGGCCCATCTCTCTAGCTACTACTACAATATTAAAATATCAAAAGTGTTTGACAGTCTGCTTAATACACAAATAAATAAAACTGTAAATGTTCATGACAACCAATTCGGGTTTCGCCGTGGTTTGTCAACAGAAAGTGCAGTGTTGTGTCTTAAGCAAACTGTCACATACTATAACAGCGTGGGACGCCGATTTATGCTAGCTTCCTCGACTTATTCAAGGTTTTGATCTGGTTGCTTATGACGTATTGTGGAGAAAGATGGAGAAGGATAGGTTGCCAATGGAGCTTATAAACATCTTTAAATATTGGTATGGTAACCAGATCAATAGTGTACGATGGGCTGGAACTTTTCCAGGCCACACAGGTTAGAATGCGGGGTGAGGCAGGATTGGTGAGCTCAGCAGCACCAGAGTGGGTTGCTATATAGATGGTATTTGTGTAAATAATATTAGCTATGCAGACGATATGGTGCTTCTGAGCGTGGCAATCTGTGGTCTTAGAAAGTTGGTCGCAAAATGTGAGCAGTATGCCGAAACACATGGTTTGATGTATAACTCCAATAAGTCGGAGATCATGGTCTTTGAGGCTGGGGGTACACCGGGTTATGTACCACCTGTATTACTCAATGGGACTCCACTACAAAGAGTATTTACGTTTAAATATCTTGGTCATATATTGACCCCTGACCTCAATGACGGACTCGATATTGAGCGGGAACGAATAAGCGCGTTGTCGGTAAAGGCGAACATGCTGGTTCGCAGGTTTGCACGCTGCTCACTTAAAAAGTCTAAATTACTCTGTTTCGAGCTTATTTTACAACGTTTTACACGTGCAACCTGTGGGCTAGATATACCCAAAGGTCATGCAATGCCCTTCGTGTCCAATACAACAACGCTTTCAGGGTATTGGTGGGGCTGCCCCATTTTTGTAGCGCATCGGGAATGTTCGCGGATGCACATATTAATTGCTTTCACGCAACGATGCGAATGAGGTGTACATCCCTGGTGCGCAGAGTGCGGGCCAGCTCCAACAATATCCTAAAAATTATTGCTAGCAGGCTGGATTGTATGTACATCAATCACTGCAGTGCCATCTCCCATGGGGTGAAATAAATTTAAACTAGATTACGTGGGGCACTCAGAAAGATTTGCGATACTAGAAAAAAATATACTACAGGTTATAATTTTTTTTATTATATCTTTTCAAAGAACTCTCCATTGGCGTCCATACACAGTTTCATACGTCTAAACCAATTTTCGTAACACATTTTTATTTATTTATTTATTTAATACTTTAAGCACGTACATGTACAGAGGCGGACTTAATGCCATAGGCATTTTCTACCAGTCAACCTTTGGGTGATGCAGAGACAAACAGTGGTAGGTGCAATATTGAAAATTGTGGAATAAATATTTATTTAAATATAAGGATATATATATACCTATCAAAACAAAATATATAATATAACTATATATATAAATATAAGAACAAATAAATACACGAATATATTTATAAAACAAATAAGACAAACAATGGGAAAACATTCTCAGTCCGCATCAGACACCTCTTCAATCTACTTCTCAAAAGCAGCCAGTGGATCTTCAGGTGATGAAAACTGTTTTCCTTTGAGTTGATTTTTTATTTTGGCGAACAAGAAAAAGTCGCACGGAGCCAAATCGGGACTGTAAGGAGGATGACCTATACATTTGACCGGTGTGCTGTCCAGAAAGTCCCTTGTTTTGAGCGCCGAGTGAGCCAGCGCGTTGTCGTGGTGAAGCAGTAGCCCACGAAGGCCAGTGTTCGGTCGCTTGCTGCTTGCAATAGTAAAAACTTCTGGCAAACATCTGGTAACATACCATTCAGCATTGATGCTCCTTTGATCTCGTCAGGGTACTGACACAAGACAAACCGTAAAAAAAAATGCGATCAAAATTTTGCCTGCACTTCTGGCTCGCTTCACTTTGGTAGGCGTTGGTTCATTTTGAAACAGCCACACGGTCGACTGACGCTTCGTTTCTGGATCATACTGATAAATCCAAGATTCATCACCCGTAATGATATCTTAAACGCGCCGAGACGAGCCTGCTTCAAATTTTGCTATCATGTCTCGGCACCATTCTACCCGAACCTCCTTCTGAGCCTGCGTTAGATTTTGCGGTACCAGCGTGAAACTATCTTCCTTACCAGAAGATGCCCGTGTAGAATTTCATGCACACTTCCCGATCCAAGCTGCAGTATATGCTGAACCTTTTCATATGTAATTCGCCTATTCTCTTGAATTAAATTTTTCAGAGCTAGCACGTTTTTATTTATTATTTTATTTTATTTGTTCGGGAAAATAAACAGTTATACATTGAAATCTTATACTAAGTTATAAATATACGAGAGTTACAAATGACATTTTCCACAACATATTAAAAGCTATATCTAACAGTGCGCTATTCCAAGCTACTAAAACAGAAAAATAGTTAGTAGTGAACTTAAACAAAGACAGGCATGCAAAGAACAGAGAAGGAGAGCCCTCTCTCCTTCTCTGTTCTCTGAGAGAATGAGTAAATATTAATCTAACTATTTTGATCCAAAATTGTTTTGTATATAACACTTCAAAATTTTTGAGCAGAGAGAAAAAAAGTCGATGTCATCAAAGATCTGGTTGTATTGATTGGCAAGGCGACGTAAGGGTGCACGCAAGCCTGCGTTCGTACGACAAGAACTTACTGCAAATAGAGGTCTTGCGCGCACTCCACGGTATATCGTTGTTCTGGGTACTACATAACTAATTTTGTTGCGAACATCCATACAATCATAATTATTGCACAGATCAAACAGGAACATCGTTTCCTACATAATTCGTCTAGACTTCAAACTTTGCAGATGATACTTCTTCAGTAGGTCGTTGTAGGATGTATAAGTACGATAGCAATGAAAATGCATGGCCTTTAAAAACTTTCTTTGTACTTTTTCGAC
This sequence comes from Agrochola litura, assembly GCA_949152395.1. Lineage (NCBI taxonomy): Eukaryota > Metazoa > Arthropoda > Insecta > Lepidoptera > Noctuidae > Agrochola > Agrochola litura. Next base: position 12,615,806 of record OX424514.1, on the reverse strand, counting down.
CATATCGCAGTATACTATAGAGTAGTAGTAGTAGTTTACTATAGTGGGGATTCCATACCGAAACAGCATACTCCAGTTGAGAACGAAATGAAGTTGAAACGTTTTGTTATGTAACAGCCGTCAGAGGGCAGCCACTTCTTTCTTCGTCCGCCAAAATTACTCGACCACGCATTATTATTATGCCTATTTGTCATTTTTATGTGTGTATTGTGTTTTTTGTATGAATTGTGATTAATTTCTATTATGATATTATTATGTAATTTGTGATGTTTTTCGATTATGTTGTAATTAATGTTTTTGTTTTGATGTCAATATTGTAACTACAGATGTAATTCTATGGACTTCAATGGTGCCGATTCTCTTGTACACCGAACTAAACTAACTAAACTATCACTAAAATTCCTTACTTTTGACTATGAGAATCTTAAAGCTATTCTGCAAAATAAATTCTCTAAATTTAAAAATAATTTTGACACATCTAAATCGAATTTGACAATCGCGACTCCACACGTGATACCTAACCACGTGATCTTTTTAGAGCCGGAGGCGCGCAGGGGGGGCAGCCTCGTCGTGTTTTGTATGGAATTTTTCACTTTTTGTATGGAAAATAAGAAAAATTATTACCTACACGTAGAGTGTTAGGGGTTTAAGGGTTTTATAAAGGGGGTCGACATTTTCATTATTTTTGCGATTGGACACACCGTTTTCGAGATATAAGCAAAAGAAAAAAAAAAGATTCAGTACTGTTTTTGCATTTGAAGTCGAGGTGTTGGTGTGAATTTATAGTTCATGACAACCAATTTTACTCCACACGTTTTTAGTCGCGATTAAAAATAGTCAGATTTAGTTAGAAAATCTAAATTTTAGGTGAAAAACGTCAAATTCAGAATAGCAAAAATGTTATTTTCACTAAACTAATATCTCGTTGCCATCTTAGTGCTGTCAAACTAAAATATAGTTAAATTGTGTCACTTTAGTCTATTTCAGAATGGGAAATCGTCGTTTGACAGGAATAAACTAAATTTTGGTGATTTTTAGTTTAGTTTAGAGGCATTTGTGACAAGAGAATCGGCACCAATGTCTGCAAATAATATTTATTTATTTTATAAATTCGTTTAACCAGCGGAAAACAGTCGCTTTAGATGGGCTTTTTTTCTATGAACACCATTTGAAGACTTTCAAACGATTCTTCTGGTTTTAGTCTACATTTGAAATCGTACAAAATCATCGCGCGAAAATGTTCTTGTTGTAAATCCACTTTTCAGCAAGACAGAGTATTTTGATTTTGCACGTAAAAAAATGTGGAGGGAATTTCGCATTTGGAATGTTATATTTTTTTGTAATAAATATTCATAGTTTTAATGTTTTAATTGAAATCAAAACCAGCCAGTATCCCATAGACAAAAACTGTTAGTCGCAAAGCTTTCTGAGTGACCTGGTAAAATAAGCTAACATTGTTCATAAGTTTACTAACACAATGAGTCCTTGTTACTTGAATAAAGAAATATATCTGGAAATTGATCTGGATGTGTTTGTTATTTACGTGTTTTTTTTTTTAATCTTTCTTTGCGTAATGTTGACCGCAAATAAACGAATTTTCTTTCTTTCTTTCTTTCTGGATGACCATTTTTTTTTTGAACGACGTTTTATAAATATGAAACCTAGCTTGATCGATTGATCGCTCCCAAAACCCCCTGCATACTAAATTTCATAAAAATTCTCGAAGCCGTTTCCGAGATTCAGATTATATATATACATAGATATATAGAAGAATTGCTCGTTTAAATGTATTAGATTTATATTATTATTATTATACTGCGAATGTGATTTTTTTAACGAAAATCAGATTTTTGTTTTATTTCATTCTACACGTTCAAATAAGTGACCCTGCAATTAAAAAAAAAAACGTAAAAATGTCACATTCACGGTATTGGATGCCGAGCGACGATTTGCAGTTGGAATGTATGGGAGAACATGTTTTTCAACTACAATGTTAAGTTTGTACTTGGGATAAATAAATTAATCTCAACTACGGAACCCTTCATTGTGCGTAGTTTTTTATACTGTTCACACAGTTACTACATAACATAACATCACGCCTTGTTTCCCCGAAGGGTTGGGCAGAGGTGTCCCTGTAGCAGGTACACCCACATTTAACTAGTTATGTTTAAGTCCCATTCACAGTCACGCAGTTACCTACTACTCATATTATAATGCCATACTAGTATCAGCCTTCCTAGTTAATGTTCATTTTTGATAACAATAACTCGTCTTTGAGCGGCCATAGATATAATAGTCACTTGGCCAGCCGCATGCGGGTAAACCACCACCATTGTCACCAGAGGAGGGCCCTACACCCACAAAATACCGAATCAGCCTTCCTAGCGATAGTTACCAAAAGTACGGCTATCTCTTATTGTTCCCGACGATGCGTCACTTGGCTGGCCGCATGCGGGCAGACCGTCACCATTGTCACCAGAAGAGGGCCCTACATGCACCAAATACCGAAGAAACCTTCACGGTCAAAAAGTTTTTTACACAGGTTTAACATAATAAACTCCTCAATACAGCAATCCGTTGCAAAATCTGTGTAGCAATTTATTAAACGAAAAACCGGCCAAGTGCGTGTCGGACTACGCACAATGAAGGGTTCCGTAGTTGAGATGAATTTATTTATCCCAAGGACAAACTTAACATTGTAGTTGAAAAAACTTTTTACAAAAAAAAAAACAACCGACTTCAAAAAAAAAAACACTACAAAGTGAAAAATAACTTTAATTTCGGAAGTCGGTGTCTTGGTTTAGAATTTTCGTTTTTAGTCACCGATTTCCGAAATTAAAGTTATTTTTCACTTTGTAGTGTTTTTTTTTTTTGTAAAAAGTTTTTATTTTTCACTTTTTAGTGTTGTGGTACCTACCCCAAACAAATTCGAATACCACTACCTGCTATGTAAATAACAGTGACAGGAAGTTATCATATCATCCACATACTAAGTGGGAAAAAATACGTATTATTGAAGCTAACTCAAAAACTACCCAAGCAAAGTTAATAAAATTTATATGGGACCACCTCTGAAGTATGATCTACCAAACAAAAAAAGAATCATCAAAATAAATTCATAATTGGCGGAGTAATGGCGTAACAAACATACAAAAAAAAAAAAAAACAACATACAGACGAATTCTGAACCTCCTCCTTATGGAAGTCGGTTAAAAACATGCTCTCCCATACATCCCAACTGCAAATCGTTGCTCGGCATCCAATACCGCGAAAGTGACATTTTTTACGTTTTTTTTTTTAATTGCAGGGTCACTTATTTCAACGTGAAGAATGAAAAATCGGATTTTCGTTAAAAATTTCATATTCGCGGTATTAATATAATAATAATCTAAATCTAATACCTTTAAATTAACAATTCTTGTATTTATGTACCTATATATAATCTGAATCTCGGAAACGGCTCCAAGAACTTTTATTAAATTTAGTATGCAGGGGAGTGATAAATCGATCCAGCTAGGTTTCATTTATAGATAAAGTCGTTCAAAAAAAAATGGATATCCAGATATTTTTCTTTATTCAAGTAACAAGGACTCATTGTGGTAGTAAACTTATGAACTATGTTAGCTTATTTTACCAGGTCACTCAGAAAGTTTTGCGACTAACAGTTTTTGTCTATAGGATACTGGCTAGTTTTGATGTCAATTAAAACTATGACTATTTATTACAAAAAAACATAACATTCCAAATTCGAAATTCCCTCCACATTTTTTTACGAGCTAAATCAAAATACTCTGTCTTACTGAAAACTGGATTTACAACGAGAACATTTTCGCGCGATGATTTTGTACGATTTAAAATGTCGACTAAAACCAGAAGAATCGTTTGAAAGACTTCAAATGGTGTTCATAGAAAAAAGCCCTTCTAAAGCGACTGTTTTCCGCTGGTTTAATGAATTTATGTGTGGTCGAGTAATTTTGGCGGACAAAGAAAGAAGTGGCCGCCCTATGACGGTTGTTACATAACAAAACGTGCTGGCTGTGAAAAATTTAATTCAAGAGAATAGGCGAATTACATATGAAGAGGTTCAGCATATATTGCCGATTGGATCGGGAAGTGTGCATGAAATTCTACACAGGCATCTTCGGTTATGGAAGATAGTTTCACGCTGGTACCGCAAAATCTAACGCAGGCTCAGAAGGAGGTTCGGGTAGAATGGTGCCGAGACATGATAGCAAAATTTGTAGCAGGCTCGTCTCGGCGCGTTTAAGATATCATTACAGGTGATGAATCTTGGATTTATCAATATGATCCAGAAATTAAGCGTCAGTAAACCGTGTGGCTGTTTTAAAATGAACCAACGCCTACCAAAGTGAAGCGAGCCAGAAGTGCAGGCAAAATTTTGATCGCAAGTTTTTTTTCTTTGCCGGGTTATCTGGTATCAGTACCCTGACGAGATCAAAAGGAGCATCAATGCTGAATGTAACCAAATGTTTGCCAGAAGTTTTTACTACTGCAAGCAGCAAGCGACCGAACACTGGCCTCCGTGGGCTACTGCTTCACTACGACAACGCGCTGGCTCGGATCACTCGGCGCTCAAAACAAGGGACTTTCTGGACAGCACACCGATCATCCTCCTTACAGTCCTGATTTAGCTCCGTGCGACTTTTTCTTGTTCCCCAAAATAAATCAACTCAAAGGAAAACAGTTTTCATCACCTGAAGATGCACTGGCTGCATTTGAGAAGGAGATTGGAGAGGTGTCTGATGCGGACTGGAAGACGTGTTATAAAAATTGGTTTAGACGTATAAAACTGTGTATAAACGCCAATGGAGAGTTCTTTGAAAAGATATAATAAAAAAAATTATAACCTGTAGTATATTTTTTTCTAGTATCACAAAACTTTCTGAGTGCCCCACGTAATCTAGTTTAAATTTATTTCACCCCATGGGAGATGGCACTGTAGTGATTGATGTACATGCAATCCAGCCTGCTAGCAATCTTTTTTAGGACATTATTGGAGCTGGCCCGTACTCTACGCACCAGGGATGCACACCTCATTCGCATCGTTGCGTAAAAGCAATTAATATGTGCGTCCGCGAACATTCCCGATGCGCTACAAAAACGGGGCAGACCCACCAATACCCTGAAAGCGTTGTTGTATTGGACACGAAGGGCGTTGCACGACCTTTGGGTATATCTAACCCACAGGCTGCACGTGTAAAACGTTGTACAATAAGCTCGAAACAGAGTAATTTTGACTTTTTAAGTGAGCAGCGTACAAACCTGCGAGCCAGCATGTTTGCCCTTACCGACAACGCTCTTCGTTCCCGCTCAATATCGAGTCCGTTATTGAGGTCAGGGGTCAATATATGACCAAGATATTTAAACGTAAATACTCTTTGTAGTGGAGTCCCATTGAGTAATACAGGTGGTACATAACCCGGTCTACCCCCAGCCTCAAAAACCATGATCTCCGACTTATTGGAGTTATACATCAAATCATGTGTTTTGGCATACTGCTCACATTTGGCGACCAATTACTTTCTGCACGCGTAGCATGACGCTTTCTATCTCTACGAAGAATAGACATAGCTCTTTCTATACAAAGTGACGTTTCGTTTCTCCATTTTTGACATAGCACCGTAGAAATCTTTCTACAATCTGTCATTTTGCCTATCGTTTCTAACGATCTTTGTCTAGGTCCTTTTACATGTAGACTATTTCAGAAGAAACTTTTCTATCCCAAACTGTCAAAATCACTAAGGTAGTGAAGACAATTTGATTTTGTAATCCCCATGCTAAAGACAGTAGAAAACTTTTTACTCGACGGCCACAAAGTTTACACGGATATCTAAAAATTTTAAAAAGTTTGGTTGTCTAACTAATTCTGACTATTTCTAATCGGATTAAAAAGGTGTGGAATAAAATATGAACTAAAATTCACACCAACACCTCGAATTCAGATGCAAAAACAGTACTGTCTCTTTTTTTTCTTTTGCTTATATCTCGAAAATGGCGTGTCCAATCGCAAAAATAATGAAAATTTCGACCCCCTTTTTAAAACTCTTGAACCCCTAAGACTCAACACGTAGGTAATCATTTTTCTTATTTTCCATACAAAAAGTGAAAAATTCCATATAAAATACTGTACCTAATTTTTTTTCTTCCAAAATACAATATTTTGACACTCTTGAGATTTTTTTCTGTAGCTGACGTGACTTTATATCAATAAAAATTGAGAATCAAACAGAAAAAAAACCTGTGACAAAACAAAGAATTCTGAATCGAATTATGAAAAGAGTGAATTTCATAAAAAGTGCAGTTGAGTCTTTCTACTTTCCTGCCGTCCTGTCTACACGGAACGTCATTTTTGTCTATTCTTCCGTCGACAAAACTCGTTTCTACGGTGGTCATGCTACGCGTGCTGAGACCACAGATTGACGCGCTCAGAAGCACCATATCATCTGCATAGCTAATATTATTTACACAAATACCATCTAAATAGCAACCCACTCTGGTGCTGCTGAGCTCGCCAATCCTGGCTCACCCCGCATTCCAACCTGTGTGGCCTGGAAAAAGTTCCAGCCCTTCGTACACTATTAATCTGGTTACTATACCACAATTTAAAAATGTTTATAAGCTCCGTTGGCAACCTATCCTTCTCCATCTTTCTCAACAATACGTCATAAACAACCAGATCAGAAGCCTTGAATAAATCTAGGAAGCTAGCATATATCGGCGTCCCACGCTGTGTATAGTAAGTATGTGGTAGTATGCGTAATGCACAACACTGCACTTTCTGTTGACAAACCACGCCGAAACCCGAATTGGTTGTCATGAACACTTACAGTTTTATTTATTTGTGTATTAAGTAGACGGTCAAACACTTTTGATATTATAATATTATAGTAGCTAGAGAGATGGGCCTATTGGATGCCGAGCGACGAAATGTAAGTTTTTACGCACAATATTGAGAGATTTACCATGTTATTTTAAGACCATAGACTTCTTATAGGTTTTCCTGTAATCTATGAGTAAAGAGCCATACTATGTATTTTTTTCAAATTTTTCGGTCCAGTAGTTTCGGAGATAAGGGGGGGGGAATGGTCAATTTTCATTGAATTTCTTTAATATCTTTAAAAGTATTTATTTTAAAATTATATAAAAAATATATTTGAGATTCTCGTAACAAGGCCTTTCATTTGATATGTCACACGGTACTGTTAGCAAAACTTTTTTTTTTAATTTTCTTGTTTGCGCCCCAAAAGTGACCCCTATATTCAAAATTAATTTATTTACGTTACTTATTCGTGTTTGGGTCATAGAAATACATATGTGTACCAAATTTCAACTTAATCGGTCCATTAGATTCGGAGTAAATTGGCTGTGACAGACGGACAGACAGATAGACAGACAGACAGACAGACAGACAGACACACGAGTGATCCTATAAGGGTTCCGTTTTTTCCTTTTGAGGTACGGAACCCTAAAAACCAATTAAATTTACACCATTTTCAACCAAATATAGGTCAGGAAGAAACACGTGACCATCGGAAGCTATTAAAGGCAATAGTTCTCTCCGATTGGCCCAATCTCTTAACCAATAGGCACTTAACGTTATTTATCACAAGATTCAGTGCCGTGCTTTACTTAAATCAAGTTTAAAGCCGAACTTCTGGACTTGAAAAGTGTTAATGCTTGGGCTTGTGATAAAATTGTGTTTTTAAATAAGTATTTTTAAGTTCCTGCGGTAGGAGAAAGGTTATACTCGTAATAGGGAAGATGACAAAAAAAATTGTACGTCATGTAGATTACGAAAAAATAACGTACACGTATTTTTTGTTTTTTTACGTTATCAAAAGATTACGGCGATACATTGAGTTAAAATGTGCCATGACCATGACGTCACGAGTATGTAGATTTTATACTTACTTGTGACGTATCGACCACCACTCCCCAACTTTAATGCGTTTTATCTAAGTAATTTTTTATTGATATGATAAAGCAAAAAATATTAGTAGATATTTTTTTTAATCTGACTGACGGCCTAAATAGTTTTTTTTTTTACCCAGGCATCATCCCTATTAATGTGTGTATGGAAGATACCGTTAGAACCTCGTAGAGCACAAATAAACTACTGTACCGCATAGGTGCTCATACACAGGAGCAGCACGCGTCAACGGCAGAGGCAACTGCTCTTGTATGCGACAACTGCAGCTTTGTCCTCGGAACTAAGACAGCCGTAACTAGCATTTTTATGAAAAATGAGTTCATACTTGATTCGGAATCAGCGTGATGAGATCTATAATGTTCTTTTTAACGTGTTTTTGAAAAAAACTTACTGTAACGGAGATAGTGTTAGGCATAGTGTTAGTCATAAGATCGACAGTCCTTTGGGCAGATGTACACATCAACCTGCACAGAAATAGAATGTAGAATTACTGTGTAACTTGTCTTGTTTATTTAAATTACTAACAACTTTTATTTGTATTTTTTGTGTACTACTAACAACCCTTACTTACACTAGCTTTGTAGAAAATATGGATTGTATTGTACATCTGAAATAAAGATATTAAATTAAATTAAATAAGCGGCGTAACTGCCAAATTTTTTGTACGTTCCTTAATATTAAAACCGTATGAGCTCTTACGGCCCTTTCGCTTAACGTGTTTCTTCATATTCATTTATACATTGTTTGTCACAGGTGAAAAGACAATTCTTACAGTTAATATTATTGTATCATTATCAGGGATGGGCCGAAATTCGGTTCACATTCGGTTCAACCGAATTTCGGCAGCTTGAACCGAACTTCGGCATTCGGCCGAAATTCGGTTCAGATGCCGAACATTCGGCACAAGAAAAATAATACCTACTTGCACTATTTTGACTGAAATTTTATAGAATTAGAATAGCATTACCGTAAAATAAAATTATGTCTTTTACTTACTCATGGTCATTTATTTTAGTTAGGAACATTGAAAATGTAAACCTTAAATTAAATCAGTTCTTCTTATTAGTCTAGAATATCTGTTCTTCTTATTAGACCACGCAGTGTGCGGGCGGGGTACATCTAGCAATTATTGAAGTAAATACGTAAACAAGTCACGACGTGTCACTCTCGAAAAAGCGCGCGAAATTGAACCGAAGTTCGGCCGACATTCGGCCGAACTTTTCATTTTAACCGAATGTTCGGCCGAAGTTCGGATTCGGTTCAAACCACATTCGGCCCATCTCTAATCATTATTGTTTTATTGTATCAAAATTTATTCCAAAAATAAACAGCGTCTGAACTATTCGGTCGACAAGTGTCGACGGCTGCAGTTGTCTCTGCCGTTGGCGCGTGTAGCTCGTGTATGTGAGCACTAACATAACACCATGCTTTCGTTCACCGACGGATTAGACCGGGCAGGTTTTTTTTTTGTACATATTGGCACCTTGTTTTTACTTCTATGGAATGAAACCACTAGGAGACTTCTTGAGTTTACGTAAATCCACAACACGACCAGTGGGCTTAAAAAACGGCCGCTTTGGCAGAATCATAATATGATAATATGAATCACACAAACTGACAATTCATAATATTATCTACGTTCAATTCATATTACGCAATTCATCTGTTTGCCAGTTTTGTATTTTAATGAAATAACATTTATACTGTAGAAATAAAAAATGAATTGTTTAATAAAAACTGTAAATAAAAAAATATCCAGTAAAAATTACGGTCTTAATTTTTTTCGTGTGGCTATATTTACACCAAATATGATTCTGATATAAATTGAATTGAATATGATTCACCATAGAGGAATTGCTGGGAATTCAGAAAATGAATCACTGGCCCCCAGCTCTCCTCCATGTAAACAACTGATCCGTTCTACTTTTAAAACTCACAGGCGAATTTCGAAATTCAAATAAGTTTTTGACTCCCAGTCCTTCTAATTATCACCAGCCTGCATGATCTCTTTGACAAGTAACCTTCACAATAATACTCACATTTCGCTAATTATGTTTATGTCCCATGTAAAAGACATAGGTAGGGGGCGAACTTATTGCCCTCACCCGGGCACTTATGCAAATCTGCCTGTCTGTTTTACAGAAAGCTGAAAATACAGGATATTACAAAACGAGGGGCAAACTTTAAAGGGGTGAAGTACTGATCAAAAAAATATTTTTTTACTGTGGGACAAACCCCTGAAATCGCGAAAAAAATTGTACATGTTTGTTCGTAAAACTCAACAATAATGTTGTGAACGGCAGCTTTTTTTCATATTTCAAAGTTATATCATAGTAAAAGTTATTCATTTCCATGATTACGTACTCCATTTACACGGTGTAAGTTTATTGCCTGTATAGATACCATAAAATTAAAGTAACAATTGACTTGCACCGTCTAAACAACACGTACCATTGTTGCACGATACGGGCAAGTTAGTTGCCGTTCAAAACTGGTATTATAGGTGTAAACAGCACGTACAATAAAAACGCACGTGTGCATTCAAATCGCATTCAATTCTGGTATGAAAATTTTCTATAATTCAAATATGAGCGAACGAAACAAGTAAAAAAAATCTTGATAAGACGTTCAATAAAATTGAATGAAATTTTTGGCACGCAAATATAGGCAATACTTGAATCAATTGTACAAGGACGTGTAACTCTGTGTTTAAAAAAGGCAACACATTCATAATTGCCTTGGTGTAAACAGAAGTCTCATGCAACTATTGAATGGCAAAACTTGTATTCAATTATTATACGCCATTTTATGTAAATCGTACGCGTGTAAACACTTGCATGCAATTCTTGAATGATAATAATTGAACGTGCTTTATGGCATGCGATTATTGCTCTTGAACGTTCCAGAAAATTGCACCGTGTAAATAGGGCTTTAAAGTGTGTGTCTCGTTTAACTTGCCACCCTCTACAATCATCAGTGTCGGGGGTGCGTTTACAAAGTACCTCAGACTTGGTGAAAGTATTTGTCGGTTACACGAATATGCACCTATTTGTACGAAATCGAACTTCTGATTCATAAATAGTCAGTCGCTCAGGAAGGCGAAAACAGAAAGCTTTGGGAAAATAGAATCAAAATGTAAAAATAAACTTTTAATAATTCTGCAGTTTTACTTAAACAAACAAGGTGGTGCAAAAGTAATGGCATAGTGTGAATTGGCTGCTATTTTGTTGAAATAATTAGGCCCTGTTTTTACGGAAATATTATTTAAAGGTGTAAAATTAAGTCGAAAAAATTATATCGGTCAACTGACCACCTCCTGAGTTGATGCACATTTGTGCTCGTTTTACGGCATTTTGAATTAATCTTGCTCCAATTTGTTGATTTCTTGTTCAATGTTGGTCTTTAAGACTTGCAAGGTCTTGGTTTGTGTTGGTAAACGCAAGATTTCAAAAAGCCCCAAAGGAAGAAGTCTGGCGCTGTCAGATCCGACGATCTGGCCGATCAGTTCAAATCGCCAAAACGAGAGATTAAACGACCCGGAAATTAGTGTTAAAAGTCTCCGTCATTGCCTGAGCTGTGTGTATCGCTTCATTGCATTGTCAACTAGGTAATTCTCTATCTGTCTACAACATAAGTTTCAAATCATAATCACATTAAGATGCCATCGCCATTTAAATAAAAATATGACACATTCATATTATGACATTACTTTTGCGTCACCTTGTATTAAGTCTAATTCAGACAGCAGTAATACACAAATTTTAAAACACCCAAAAATATTAATACTACAAGTAAAATCTTGAAGATAATCTCTACAAAGGAATGAAGGTCACAGATGTTTCTTACAAAATCTCGGACGAGATACAGCAAGGGCTTAAGGTACACAGATGGGGTAAAAAGAATGGTACTATTTAGCTCATACGGTTCTCAAAAACTAGATGTATATATGTCGTAGATTTGATGCGGCAGAAATGTTTTCAACATTGTCCACTTATCTAGTCGCAGGCAGATTGTTTGATTCGTCATATTGAACTGGTGAAATAGGTTAGGTTAGAACTGTGACTATCTACGCGCGAGCCGAGCGAGCGTAGCGAGCGTTGCCGCGGTAGCGGCTAGCGAGCGCTACTTCCTAGTTGCTCGCAGAAATGTTTTCACCATCGTCTAATTATCCGTGGTTTCGCAATATTCCTAGGGTTTTCGCGAAAATTCGAATGATCAAATTATCCTACGACATAATATAAGTTTTATAACTTACACATATGTGCTGTTGTTTTTTTCCCAGTATTTTTTTTGGTCCTCACCGATGTAGCTCGTGGCCTGCATCTCAACTGATGGTAAGTGATGATCAGGCCGAAGGTGGAAACGAGCGTCATCCGGAATCCTCAAACACAGCGGAACTGGTTATCAATTGACCGTGAATGTTGTACTTCAGTGTCAAATTATTGGGTGAATAAAAAGTGCCTAAGTAGCTAAATAATAGCTAGAAGTAAGCCTTGAGAGCAGTGGTGGCCCAGTAGTAAAGGCCCCGACTTACGAGTAGGTCGTGGGTTCGAATCCAGGCAGGTGCTTTACTTTGTGTATTTAATTTCATCACCACTGCTCTCAAAACGGTGAAAGAAAACATCGTGAGGAAACCGACGTGTCCTAGAACCAAAAAATTCGAAGACATGTGACATCTACCAATTCGCACTGGGCCCGCGTGATGGATTACGGCCCACTCCCTCACACCGAGAGGAAGCATGTGTCCCAGCAGTGGGAACATTATAAGCTGATAATGATGAAGCCTTGTGGCTAAATAATAACAGCCGCACGGGTTGATCGAAGATTAAGCTACGCTTGCTGCGGTCAATTCGTGTATGGGTGACCATCCATTAGATATCGAGACCCCTCCGTGCTTAGGGAAGCACGTTAAGCCGTTGATACCGGCTGTCATTCGTAGATCTTTGACTGTCGTTACGGGTAGTCAGAAGCCCAAAAGTCTGACGGCCAGTCTTACCAAGGGATAACGTTTTACCCAGTAACTGGGTTGTTGAAGTCAGATAGGCAGTCGCTCCATGTAAAATACTGGTATTTTGCTGTATCCGGGTAGAAAAGCAGCCGAACCCAACATAGTTGGGAAGAGGCTACGCAGATTGATTTTGACGAAGTGCCTAAGTAAAATCGCGACTTTATTTACACGAAAATAAATAAACAAAGAAAGAATAATGTTTATTTGGACACAGTTCGTGAAACAAAAAAAAACCTTTTACAAAATATTGCTTTTCCCGATGCAGGGACGTTCATCGTTGAGGAGTTCTCCTGGTACTTCACCATCAGCTCCACTTCTCCATATGCATTGTGACGAGCATAAATTGCATTGCAACCATATTAAAGTAATCGAATCGCAACCCGTGAAATACTTATTATTGAGTAGTTTCAGTGGCTATTTGTGGTCTTCATCATCAGTTCCACTTAACTAAATGGTGCTTTCCAAGAGCAACTGCACGAGTTACTATAAAAATACCCAAATCGCTATAGGTTTGCTTATAATATTTGAAGAGTTCCCTCGATTTCCCTTGGATGCTATCATCAGATCCTGGTTTCCTTATCATGATACTACTCTTGGAAAATCTCCTTTTCAACAAAAAAAGAATCATCAAAATCGGTTCATAAACGACGAAGTTACCCGCGAACACACATAAGAAAAATACATATACGGTCAATTGAGTAACCTCCTTTTTTTGAAGTCGTTAAAAATAAAAAAAACAAAATAAAAAAGTGAAAATAATCTCTTAACAATGTGTGTGCTTCACGGCTGCGACAAAAAGGTTTATTTAAGCATTAATGCCAGACAGATGCTGTCTGTCTGACGCTGATTTTCTAATGAACCTTTAGGGACAAGTGACGGGGAGTACACAGTTTCAACATCTATCTAATCTAATCCAACTAGACTGTATTGTCCTACTGCAGGGCAAAGGTCTCCCTCTCCCTTTTCCACACAATTCTAGTGCTAGTGTCGGCCAGTCCTTTCTGTAGGAGCCAAGCTCGTCCCGCCATCTTCGTCTCGGCCTGCCGCGATGTCGTCGTGCGTTTAGTGGGACCCAATCAGTAGTTCTTTTAGCCCATTTGTCATCTGACATGCGGCAGACATGTCCGGCTCAGTCCCACTTAAGCTTAGCGACTTTCTGGGTAACGTCCGTGACCTTGGTTTTGGCACGCAGTGTTGTATTCCCTATACGGTCCAAAATTCGAACCCGCAGTATACTACGTTCCATGGCTTACTGGCAAACCTCGAGCTTGGACCTCTGCTGAAGTGTCAAAGACCAGGTTTGAGCACTATATGTGAGAATGGGGAGAATACACATGTCCATAATTCTCCGTTTGAGACAACATAACTCATACATAATTTTTATACTTGTAAATAAATAAATAAACTAGTAATCAAATATAAATCACAAAAACAAAAAAAACACACAAATGAGCTGTCGCGGGACGCCTGGCAGATGTGAAACATCGAAATTATTATGTACAGGTAATATAAGGATAGTTTACCACAGGAAATCAATATGGCGACAGTCGGCCTAACCCGCCGCTATAAATGTTTCACATCAAAAAAATACGAAAACTGGAACTGTCCAAGTAAATCTGTTCTTAGCGATTATCTAGACTAGATTGATTCGTTCGTAATAAACAATTCTTATAGTTGCTAGCTGAACCACAAACTTAAGATTTCGGATTCTAACATTTTAAATATTTAATATTTAAAATGTTAGAATCCGCAATCTCCTCAAGCTCGTCACTGCAAACGCAATCAGAATAATATCTAAATAATATTTCCGTCATCTTGCAGGCTCTTACAATAAACACGCTTTGCATCTCGTTACCCCAGCTTCCCTACATAAATTAATTTAATTTTTATCCTTGGCTGAGGGTTTCAACAAGCTGCAGCTGTGACAACTGTCAACGACAAATTCCTGCGGGCGAGAGGGGAAAGAGGACTTTGTTAAGTGACACACGGGTGGGCAAGGTTGGGGAATATTTTCCGTCTTATTATCATTATTGTTGTTATATAAAACCGGTTTCAGTGTAAGCCGATATTAACCCCCTTGGGCTTATGGCATATTGTTCAAGGCCCAAAATAAAGGAATTACATACAATCAGTAAACAGTTAACGTTAAGTTAATTTTTGTAATTTACTTAGATTTGACTCTACTGTTGAAATAACAAATCAAGGTTTAAAGTTGATCAAAAGAACCGAGAAATTTGATAAAAAAAACCCAGGGTTTGAAAAACTATTCCCGTTTTATTGCAAAACGAGAATGAACTTTAACCCGAGCTAGAAACTTCGAACCAGCAGTTTTTGTAATAAGAAAGAAAAGAAAGAAAAGACTGAAAAGAAAAGAAAGAAAAGAAAGAAAAGAAAGAAAAGAAAGAAAAGAAAGAAAAGAAAGAAGAATACATTTATGAGACGGATAATTAGGATGTTAGAATATTTAGCTAAAGTTCTTCTTATTTTCGGGTCGATTGACTACTAATAAAACTTTGGCTGACCAGTAAGAAGCTACCGGAATTTGAACGAGGCGAATTACAGAGCTGTCTCTGTCATTCGCCTCGTTAAAATTCTGAAATGTGCAGTTGGTTGTGCATGATGGGCAGGAAAGAAGTTGCGGCATGTGTTGGGCTCAACACTTGCACTAAAGCTAAAGTATAAAATGCATAAAATATGTGAATAGTTAAGTTTTATATTTTATGTATTCTGTTTTCTCTTCTACTCTTACACACGTTGTCTACATCTCTTTTAGTACTTTCCTATCGCAGGTATGCTGGAAGAGATTTCTTTAGAAATTCTTCTTGTCTGTTTATATCTGTGTGTACATAAACTGTTAAATTAATAAATATAATTTTACAAAAAAAGCTCTCATCAAGTTCCCCATTTGACGCGTCCGCGTGTCCCAATAGCCGGTGGTCTCTCAACAATGTTTAGAATTACCACTATACAGCGTGGCTTCCTCTTGTACCAGACAGTTAAGTTATCTACTTTAACTTCCCACACCTTTGCTACTTCACTTCTTATCTAGAAAATTATACGTCTGTTAGTTCACTAGTCTTTGCCTGTGACTTTGTTTGGTTCCAAACAAAGTATATGTAAACAAGCAAGTATGTAAACAAGCATATTAAAAATTAGAGGATTATATCCTAGATAAGAATGCTTGGAAGCATGCTGGTCTAGCTCCATAGGACAATTTAGAGTCTAGACAAAATCAAACTGGTTGCTAATTTAATTGTGTAATTAAATATTATAACTTTTTTTTTTACATTCTGTGATAACTTGAACTCACACACTGACTAATTAGTATCACTTGTAATTTTTTTAGGAATATCGTATAGGTACCTACTTTTACAATGCTTGTAAATATGTGAACAACATGTATCCATTACATAATTATTTTTTCTGTCATTGCTTCATTTTTAATTATTTTTTCCTATTGTGGTATAGTAATCTTATTCCAGGTGCATCGTCTTCACATATAATTATATAATTAATGTATACAAAATATTGTAAAACATTTTAAAAGAGTAACGGTGGAGTTTCTTGCCCATTCTTTTCCATACAAAAACTACCTTGTGGAAGGGGCGACTAGAATCAATTCTATTTTTTTTTGACGTTCAAAAGTGCCTTTTTGTGCCTAATTGAAATAAATTATTTGACTTTGACTTTGAAACTTTACCTTCGTTTGACATGGATAATTTTAACTGCCTCTGTGGTTTAGTGTTAGACCATCTGTCTCAGGTTCAATATTTTGTGCTCGATTTGGTTGGTGGTAGGGCTTGTACTAAGTCTACCTGGCTCTCACCATCTTATCTAAGTCTGTCGCCATAGCAACAATGTTAACAGCATTGTTGTATTTCGATAGTTAGAGTTAAGATAGCCAGTTCCTCTGTGGTTGAGGATTACGGGTGAAGCTCATTTCCTCCTTCGCTCTGATCATAACTAACTATCAGGGTGTCATCCCCTATTTAAATTCCATTCTTAGGGTGAATTTACATATTTGTTTATATGTTTGGAAATGAAATTGCGAACGCAGGATACATTTGCGGACGGTGAGCAATGGGTAGCTCGCCGTCCGATAAGGACCAGGCCAGGGTCGACGGCGCGTTGTGTTCCACGCGCGCCTCAAAGAGATGTCAGCAGAATTAACGGGGTCCGCTAGGGCCAATGCCTGCCGGGGCTGCGAATATGGGCCGAAAAGGACATCGTGGCCCCCGGCAACAGGGCAACCGAAGAAACACGGGCGGGTTTTAGTCAGTAAGAGTCTGACACCCAGAGCGGGAGAAGTAATTTGACAATTTCCCAAAAAAAAAAAAATGGTAGATTTCACAAATGAAACTGAACGCATTCAGCACATCTAAACCCCGTTCAAGAGCTGATAGTGTCAATTTGACACTGGCAGCTCTTGAAAGCGGTTTAGATGTGCTGATCGCGTTCAGTTTCATTGGTGAACTTCGCCCTTAATCTTTATACCTACCTAACCTTTCCCTATTATGTTGGGGTCGGCCTCCAACTGGATGCAGCTGAATACCAGTATTTTACATGGAGACACTACCTATCTGATCTTCACAACCCAGTTACTGGGTTAAACGATATAAAATCCGTGCTAATGTAATAATCTTCAGTAATTAATGCTGTGTGTTTTGACAGTGTAATAACTTCTAGGCTCGCCCCCTATTACATGGGATTTAAAACATAACTGGCGAAATGTGGGTGTACTATAGGTACACCTCTGCCTAATCTTTCGGGGATAACAGGAATTATGTTATATTATTTATTTAAGGATTATTAATAAGATACATTACAATTATCTTTTACAATAATAAAACTAGTTTAAAATACATTATCCTGTAATGCACACTCAATTACAAATAACCACAGCTTACACATTATCGAGTCCGAATACATATTTTTTATAGTTTTTCATTACATGTATTATTGTATTTATTTTTTATGTGTTCTTACAAAAAATAAAAAATACAATATACATGTAATTATAAAAAAAGATTTACATGGTATTATAAAAGTTTAAATTTGCATTTTAATACAATGCAGTAAAACCAAACATTAACTTAATTTGCAATATTATGTCTGAATTCATAAAATGGATAAAGAAAATTAAAATTGTAGGAATAAAAAGAATAAAGTTATTATGTTTAAAGAAGTTCTGCTATAGTACCTATCTTGGCCGCATTTTTATTATGTTTTCGCTTGAAATAATGGTATTCGGTATCAACAAGGACGTGAACTGTATTGTGTACCCTGTTTTCAAGGATTCCAACGGATTGAAATCCTCCGAATATAATTCCTGAAATAAAAAGAAAACACTCTTTTCTTGTAATACTTTTAAGGCTCCGTGCACGAAAAAAACCCTTTTTCGTCAATAACTTATCTAATTGTAAGAAAGCTTGAAACAATTGAAACATAAAGTCTGTGTAAGTATAAAAGTACAGTTTTCGTTGTGTTAAACCATTCGTGTCAGTCATCGCACCTGTTAATAATTACATCTCTCTCATCTTTTGCGCTCTCGAAAATATGGTTTATTTCGCCTTTGATTTAGAAGATATAGTATAATCATAAAATAACATTTTCATTTTATTTCAACGATAGCTGAAGAATGTGTGATTTTAAATTTCTTGATTTGGTTTGCTAAATAATAAAAAAAAAAATACATTACAAACAGAGTTTAAAAATAAAAATGGTTATTTCAACATTTTTTCTGCAATATTTTGTATGGAAGTTGAAAAAAGTGGTTCCCCTATGTACAAGTAGCCCATATGATGATGATGAATTTTTTAAATTTTCAAAATCAAAAGTAGTTTCTTCTAACGAAACGATCAAACGTCAGTCTCGCGTCAATTTTTGGAAAACTTGTTGCGAATTTTAGTGATTTTCCACGAATCCTTAATTTATTTGAAAAATCCATTTCCACTATGTACAAGACAAAGAATTAGACTTTTCAAATCACAAATAATTTTGTTTACCTTTCTCACAACTAATGAACAAAATTGATTAAAATTTCGTGCACGGCCCCTTAATCCACACAAATGTTCTATTTCACAATCAAACAACGACTGACTCTACACTACATTTTACCATTTCAAATGAATTTGTTCCACCCAGAAATAACAATAATATCATAACCGTTATTTCTAAATGTTGCCAAAGTAAAATAATACATTCAGTTGCCATAATGAAATACATTTAAAAGTTTCTTAATAATTTTTAATTTTTACAGCGTTGCCACAATGGATAATAATTTATTATTCTATATAAAAAATAAAATAAAATTAAATCAAAGAAATCACGACACAATGAATGCTTGACTGAAGATCTATAGTCTTTTTCGGAACAAGGTGATTCAGCAGAGAATCAAAGCTGTCAACATAGCTCACAGAATAAGCAAGCTGAAGTGGGTCGGCCAAATTAGCCGTACGTTAAATGCGTCTTCATATATTTCCATACATTTTACTTCCCCTGGGTTATCGTGATGCGTGACGATGACGGAGACGTCCACGATAAAATCGAACCACACAATGGGAGAAAACTGTAAATCGTGAGTCTAAGTAAATGGTGCAAAACGTTATTTATGTTTAAATAGATACTTTTACAATATAAAAATAAGTACAAACATGGTTTTAAAGCTTATGTTCCACACATAAGTTATTCCATGCAGAACAGCAGATAATCTGTGCAAAGCACGTATAATTTAATTAGAATTTCGAGCCATTAGCTAATTTATACGGTCTACAAAGTATTAAGTAATTATGCAGTGTTACTAAAACACATAAAAATGAAGTTTTATGCGCTTAACGAGATTTATGAAATCGCGTTTTAATCTAGTTAAGTTTAGCTCAAGTTAAGTTAAATTGTTTTGCTATTCTTTAGGAATTAACGTAGACAGATAAAGAATATGAAAATGTTGATGTAAAAACAAATGAACACTATCACAAATCCTGTGATATTGTTCATTGGTTTTATATTGTGTCGGCGGCATAAGTTGTTCAAGAAAGTTTTACTTAGGTATTAGATTGTAGATTTGTTGACCATTTTCTATTTTGTTAAGTACCTGGTACTTGTTGACAGGTCACACTGTCCTCTCATACCTATTAAACATTGTAATTTCAAAACATTGTAAAAGCCATTTATTTTTAAAAGAGTTATCGTGGCGTTTCTTGCCGGCTCTTCTCCATAGGAAAGCACTTTATGCGGCCTATCCCAATGTCTTTTCTTTGGTATGGTTTGTCAAGTCATTGAGCTCCTTAAGCTCTGAGTTGAGCTCAACAATTACTGAAAAATGCTTGCACTGATTGGACAGGTCCACTCTAATCAGTGTGGTTCTTTCCTCAAAAGACCATTTTGGACACTAATCTACATGGTTTTCATATGGCCTGCCCAAGATTATGTCTGAAAAGAAACTGCGATCTCTGAGTTTGTTTCGGCTTTTCTTCTCAGAGTAGTCAGATAGGAAACTCCAACCTCATCTACTTATCTTTTTTTAATATTTCTTAATATGACGTGTAAAAGTGATTCCGATATCCTATTTACAGAATAAACAATTTCATTTCAGTCAGAAAGATGAAGCAAGTTCCCCTTCCAAAGCGTAGTAGGTTCCTATGGAGAACAACGGGCAAGAAACGTAGTGTTTCTTGCCCAACTGATTTTAATCGATATGAAATTGATAATCATTATTTTGGTTTTCAGTAATTAATGTTGTTTTATTTAAATTAAATGCACTATATTGTATAAAATTATGTAAAGTGCATTTAATTGCTTTGAGTTAATAATATTACCTAGTGCTACCTCGTGGGTAGGTTTTCTTTTTGTAGTTGTGTAATCGATTACTTTAATCGATAATCTTACGAAAACTATATTTATCATATTTCTCCGCTTCCAGACAAAGAATTGAGCTGATTTTTGATATTCAAGGATAACAAAATATGATATATAATGTTGAGATATGATCTAAAAATATGAATTTTTAGATCATATCTCAACTTATTACATTTGGGCCCAACATTTTCCATCTCCTTTCAAATTAATCGGTCCATGAGATTCGGAGCAAATTGGCTGTGACAAATGGACAGAAAGATAGACAGACACACGAGTGTTCCTATAAGGGTTCGGTTTTTTCCTTTTGAGGTACGGAACCCTGAAAACACAAATTAATTGGATTTATTTTAAATCAAAATGTTGTTACAAAACCGTTACCATTATTGGCTGGCTCATACCACTGCTTGAGTATAGGCCTCCTCTCTTTTATGCTATGCTTCCTTGGTCTGTACGAGTCGTTTTTCTAGCGTAATCATCATCAGCCAATAGCAGTCCACAGCTGGACATAGGCCTCTCCAATTGCACACCACCCAGCTCGTTTCTCGGCTTTGGTTCTCTACCGGATCACCTCGTTCCAGATTCGATCAATAGAATAAGAATCCATCTTATACTGGTTTTGAAACCACGAACGTGCGACTTACTGTACCTACGTATTTAGCATCGTCACTCGAAAAGGTTTTTAATGGAATAGTGTTACTCATTTTATTTAGCAGTAGTAAAAGTCTAATTGAAGTCATGAGTGTAAAAAGAGGCAGTGAAGTTTTTTTGCAGCTATAAATTTTTGAGTGTGGGTACTGCAGATAATGTAGTATGTCGAGAGAATACAGAGAAAAAAGTTTTCTACTGTGGCCAAATTACCCTGTGTTTACCCTTTATTTTAAAAGGTTGACGATGATCTGAGTTGAGCTCCACGATTACTGACATATGCTTGCACTATGTGGACAGATCCACTAAACTGTGTGGTTCTTTCCTCAAAAGACCATTTCAGACACTAATCTACTTACATGGTCCTCATATGGCCAAGATTATATCTGGACCTCTAAAAGAGATTGTGACCTCTGAGTTTGTTTCGCCCTTTCTTTTCAGAGTAGTCAGAGAGGAAACGCAGACCACATTTAGCTTAATAAAAAAAATATGACGTGTAAAAGTGATTCCGATATCTTATTTACAGAATATAACAATTTCATTTCGATAAAATGATAATGTTTATTTCTGTAAGTAGAACTTTTAAGACACTTTTACTCGTAAATTTGGTCGTCAATGAGCCTTTCCTAATAATAAGGTTACACTATAAATGCAGGTAACTCAGTCAAAAATAAATCACCAACATACTCGTATAAAGCGTTCCCCATAACTACAATCTCTCTCGCTTGTCGACAAACAACTCTCTTTTGCACGTTTATCAGAATGTTGACCCCTTACTGCAGACTTTTTGGCGTCAGTGACGTCACGAAAGGCAAAATAAATGTGCCATTCTTTCGGTAAGAAGGGAAAACAGTCTCTGTATAGTTTCTGTATTCAGAATGTTTGTAAAAGCGTTCATTTGTAGCTTAGAGTGTGTGTAAAAAATCATTTAAAACAGCGGTGGTCAATTTTCAAATTCAAATTTTTTTATTTGCAGAACATAGGTAAACAAAAAAAGTACAGATGTTAATAATTATAAAAATGAACGCTATGTCTTGCCGTCAACGGCGCACAAATGTTCTGATTATAAATTAATTAGTAATAAATGAAACAAAACATTATTACACAAATAAAATAAAATTAATAGATAATTAAAAACATTATTCATTGTTATTTCATTCAAATATAATAATACATTAAATCACATAAAACATTAAAATTCATTTTTTAATAAAAATTTTATTAATTAACAAATTAAAAATATCGAATAAAAAAAAAGTCAATAAATTATGACTTTTTTTTTTAAGTGGAGTCTTCTTTTGGCGAACTTTGCGCTCTTTCTGAACAGTAAACGAACTGAACCGTCACGCTCGAGTCGATGACGCTGAATCGGGTTTACTTGGCTCCAGGCGGTCGGTGACGCTGAATCGCGTATACTCGGCTCCAGTTGTAAGTTTTCACTTCGATCTTGTGGTCCACACATACCCTCTTTTAAGGGTTCCGTACCACAAAAGGAAAAACGGAATCCCTTATAGGATCATTCGTTTGTCTGTATTATGTTATTAGTAGGAGTAGGAAAGAGAAATGAGAAAATATTTGTGTCGGGGGTTTTTTAAATTTTAACTGTTAAAATTGTACTTGTTACTCAAAGAAATGAAAGACATTCAAATGACTTAGGAATTAAAACAAAAGACAGTCATGAATAAGCTGGAAACTCAGACATTTTGAATAAGATCTCATTACATGAACAAGGTAAGTTTTAAGAGGAATTAAGCTAGAGTTAATATGAAATGAAATGGGGTATCAAATAATTAAATATACATTGTAGCTCTTAATTTATAGTTTAATTTGTAGCGTGGGTATTAAACTGGCAACCATCTTTGTTTCAACAAGTTTTGAGCAATTATTAAATAGTTTCGGTTAATTCGTTTGGGTTGAAATGTTTTAGGGACGAATTGTATCTTTGTTTTTGTAGGTGCTGGCTACGGTTTTGTTTCCGTCCACTGGTTTTTGTTTATGTTCAATGATTTATATAATATTTGTAGAATGTAGAGTTTTTATGAAAATATTCGTTGGGGGACTACTGCCAATTCTATGCTGTCTAAAAGCTGGAAAAGAATTAGTATTGGAGAAAGTCAAACTAATACTGGAGGGTTGCTGGTTGTGAAATTAAAGCCCCATTGAACTTGATGATAATTTATTGGCAACTTAACTTAAACTTTGTTACACGTTACAATCATATATATATGTATATGTGGAGGGATGAAAGGGACTACGGCAATCGCCCTTCAGACCTCTCTTAGCTGACTAGTTTCCGGCTCAGAACCTCTAGCTAGTGAATGACGAATTGTTCTTTTTTTTTTCTGTGGGGCATCTCACAGCTGGTTTTGAGAAACCTTCGCTGTTTAACCGGTCAATCCTGTGGCTGCCTCAAGCTACTACACTCAAAGCCTCCAGCCAGGGCACATTTATAAAACTAAGCTAAAAAGCTTAGGATGAACGCGCGCTAAGGGCACCCCCTGCGGGGTTCGAGCCTCGGCTTAGGGCGTTATCCGGGGGGAGGACATCAAAAGATGGGACGGGCTGGATCAAAGGGTTTTGATCATTATTATTATGACGATTTGTTCGAAGACAGCTCTGTTTATAAAGGCCGATTGTTGACATGTGTGCACAATATCTACACGTAGTCGTCTGTAGTTGTGGTGCAAATAACTCTTGGGGTGGCGCTGGCGCAGATTGTCACGAAGCTTGCACACGAAGATTGTAGATGGCATCACTTGTCTACAGTAATCGTTTGTAGTTGCTGTCTTCTAGTTTATGAAACCGCTCATTATAGTGCTTTGGATAAATTACACTTGATAGCGCTATATGTTTGTTACAATACTTAATATTTTAAATGCGAAAGTAACTTTGCCTTTTCACGTTTTGTTACACGATTAAACATCTGAACTGATTTGGATAAAATTTGGTACACGGATAGATCAAGTGACCATCCAGGTAGTACGTTCCCGTGGAATAATTTCTGACAACCACCCGGGCGAAACCGTGGGCAAAATCTAGTGAGACATTACATTTTTGTTTTAAGGTTTGGTTTTATACATGCAAAATATAAAACCAAACCTTAAAACTAGATTTCTTCTTCTAGATTTGTTACAGCTGTAGTGGCAATCATGTCATTTGGTTTAAATAGGTTCTTATTTTATTATTTTGTTTATCTTTTATATAGATTATTTTCTTTTCTTTTAGATTTTGTGAATGTGAGAACGATGTAGGCTGTAAATTTGTGTACTATTTTTTATTTTACTAAGTACCTGGTACTTGTTGATGGGCCTACACTGTTTTCCCATACCTATTAACACTGTAATTTGAAAACATTGTAGAAACAATTTATTTTGAAAAGAGTAACCGTGGAGTTTCTTGCCGGCTCTTCTCCATAGGAAGCGACCAATTGGAACCGTGCACCTAGCTTCTGACGTTTCATAAGTGCCCTTGTAGGTTTATGTGAAATAAAATATTTTGATTTTGATTTTGAATGTGCATTTCTGATGATCATAATTATAATTTATCATCGTCTGCCTGGCCTTTTCCCAACTATGTTGGAGTCAGCTTCTAGTCTAACCGGATGCAGCTGAATGCCAGTATTTCACATGGAGCGACTGCCTAGATAGGCACCTCCACAACTCAGTTGCTGGGTTATACGATACCCCTTGGTAAGACTGGTTGTCAGACTTTCGAGCTTCTGACGACCCGTAACGACTGTCAAAGATCCACGAATGACAGTCTGGACCAACAGCTTTACGTGCTTTTCGAGGCACGATTCGGTATGTAAAGATGGTCACCCATCCACGGACTGGCCGCGGCAAGCGTAGCTTAATGTCCGCTAGTTCTCGTAAAAACAAATTCAAATAAAACAAAATTTCGTTTATTTTGCGTCGCTCTGCGTCCATTTACTCTCAAAACCTAATTTAATCATCCATTCCTTTTTAGGTAGGTATTTTTAATTAATTACCGTCTAAATGAGGGTAAGGACAGTCGAAACCGCTTAGTTAATATTTCAAAGCAATTTAGCCTTATTTCACTTTTTATTAAGCTTTTTAAGTAATAGTTAGCATTTTTGAAGTGAAAACTTCTTTAGGCGCGTTGGGCATTTTTGAGATGGGAAAAAACAATTGAACTCGCGATAACGTTACCGACACCTCATTTTTGTAAACGCGATTGTGCTCTTTATTTATATTGCGCTACGGATCAATGTTCAATGCAAGAATTTTTACTTTAAAGGTTTTGGAAGTATTTTTTTTTTGTAAACGCGATTGTGCTTTTATTTAGATAAAGTTATGTTCTATACAAGTATTTTTCTTCCACCAAGGCGATCTTGTTCAAGTTTCCACTTCTGTTGGCACTCCCGGAGTGCCACAGTTTTTTTTTTTTTTGGCTTGTCTCGTTGCTCTAGTGGACGTTAGTGCTTAGTGTGAGGTCCAGGGTTCAATTCGCTCACTTAAATATCTCGCTGATGGTGGCGAGTGTGTTGGATCATTCAGTTCCCTACAAAATGGTTGAGCTGGATGGTGTTGATCCACGCATCATGTTCGTGAACGGGTGCCGTCAGTTGAGACTGGTCATCTCTTATCTGCCAGGGCTTATTTTTAATCTGACATTTTGAATTGCTTTTGATTATTTTCTATACATTGTTCTCATATATAGAACCAACAAGAATAATGTATCCAGGATTTTGTAATATCTATGTTCAAAAGAGTGTCCTTGGAGATTCTTGCCCGTTCTTCTCCATAGAGATCTACGTTTTGGAATGGACAACTAGCTTCAACGTTCTGACCGAAACTTTGACAGTTCAAAAGTGCCTGTAAATAAATGTTTTGAGTTTGAGTTTGAATTCTTAGGTCGGGCAGAGTGTCATTGGGTTTTGTCATTAGGCATTTCACAGTAGCAAGCAGCCCGAAGTCTAAATTTGCCCGGTTGATGGCAATAGGCTCGCCCCCTATTACATCGGACTTAAACATAACCGGCGAAATGTGGGTGTACTATACACCTCTGCTTAAAAGTTTACTAACATAGTTTTTAAGTCATTGTTACTAACACTATATGGATTGTGTGTACTTGTATGTGTAGTCCGAAATAAAGATTATATTATTAACTCTTCGGGAAATACAGGCGTGATGTTTTGTTATGAATTTAAACTTTTGTTTTTTATTAATAATGGCAAACGTTTGTACCTCTCCTTCATTATTACAAATTCAAATTTAAAAACCGGCCAAGCGCGTGGACAGCGCACAAAGAAAGGTTTCATAGTTAGGATAAATTTATCCCAAAAACAAACTTAACTTTGTAGTTGAGACACATGTTCTCTCATACATCGATATACGTCACGGTCAAATCTCCAATTACAAATATAAGTTTGTAATAGCATTTTTTTTTATCTACAAATTAACAATTTTCGGACTTTCTCCTTTACTTGTGCTGTGAGATTTTGCTTCCTGCCAAATTTCATGATTCTAGGTCAACGGGAAATACCCTGTAGGTTTTGATTTATGCGAGTATCAAAATATGTCGCATAAATTACCGTATTTTTTATTGCGCTGACTTATAAGCTTCATTTTTTAGAGCTCTAAGGGAACATAGATCTACGTATTTGATGTTTATTTCAACTTCATACCTCCACGCGTTCCTGAGAAAATAGGTCTTGACAGATCAGTCTGTCTGTGTGTATAGAATCAATTCGTTGTCCGTCCGTCAGTGGACGGACAACGAATTGATTCTATAAGATAAGGGTTCCGTTTTTCCTTTTGAGATACGGAACCCTAAAAAAGCAGTAAGTGCGAAAGAGATGGCAAGATAAACAATACTAAATGTTAATCTCAGTGTTCACATTTTTGCGGCCAAACGATTTTGTTAAGGAAATTGTGAAACAGAGTTGTTTTAATCAGGCGATTTGTATTTAAAGTCTTCGTTAAATGGCCTGAAACAACGATTACTGAAGAAACTCAGGAAGGAGGCTGTTTGCATTTAGTTTTTATGGCGTAGGTGGGGGAATGTTCTTCCGGGGACCTTGACCTTTCTCGCATGTGTTGTTATGTGTCCTTGAATGTGATGTGTAACGGCGAGGTTGGGTTGTACCCTTTGAAATGGTCGAGTTGAAGGCTGACGATCCACGTTTCAAGTTCGTGGGGATAATTGGGGCTGTGCAGCCATGGTTACGTTTATAGAAGTATTTGTAGGAACCTTATCCTGATTCTAAATCGTCCTTATTAATAACTAGCTTTTGCAGCTTTTCCCGCGAAAATTATTTTCATGTGATTTAAGGTACCATCCCGTACCCAACCGCAGGAGGCAATTGCAGGCGACAAGTCGCGGCGTCATGTCGCTGCAGTCATGATTCCGTAGGTACCCGACCGCAGGAGGCAACTGCAGGCGACGTGTCGCGGAAAAAGAATTCAGAGAGTATTCTCGTTTAAATAAAACACAGTTCGATTTCATATTTAGTTTATCTCGAAGATGGTTATAAGCTAGCATTTCCAAGCATGTTTAAGAAAAAAACGTGTTGTTGCTCGAGCGTTGGTGGCACTGGTCTGCAGTCGGGCTGCACGTGTCGCCTGTCACTCGCCCGTAGCTGCCAACGACGTGTCGCTAGCTACGGAAGGTATTTCATAGAAATTCATAGAAACCAGTCGTGTCGCGGCCTCCACAACCCAGTAACTGGGTAATACGATACCCCTTGGTAAGACTGGTTGTCAGACTTTCAGGCTTCTGACGACCCGTAACGACTGTCAAAGATTCACGAATGACAGCCGGGACCAACGGCTTAACGTGCTTTCTGAGGCACGGAGGAGTATCGGTATGTACAAATGGTCACCCATCCACAGACTAACTCCGGCAAGCGTAGCATAGTCTAATGGATTGATCTGTGCGGCTTTTATTACTTAGGCACAAGCTCCTCCCTAAACATATTAACACATCTACCAAAAAAAAACAACTGCCAACCTACAAACGTTCTATTTTCAAATTACTACTGCAATAACCCCGTAGTTCTCCTTAACGGTATCCCATAATAATAGAATGTAAATCCGTTTTCGCCATGGGTTGGGTACGGAAACGTCTCCTATTAGATAGGATTTTAAGCATTAGTTGTGAAGGATAATGTTAACAATTTTATTTAATTATTGTTATTGGGTTTGCTTGTCTCCGGGGTTGGTGAAAATGGGGTTTTGGGTGGATAATTTTGTTGTATTATGAGAACTACTATTTAAGGCGACGATAACCGACTTTTAATTATTTTAAACTGAAGATCACGTCTAAACGAGTAGGGTTAATGATTTGGAAAAAAATATATGTTAAATAAGAGCATTTTTTTAATAACCAAATTTATGAATATTTTAGAGTATGTTTATATTACATAGTGAAATTAATTTGTAAAGTTATGTTTAACGCGGATAAAAAACGGAGAATCACGGAAAATCTATCAAGCGTATTTTTTTGAAACCTTCACCATTTTAAAGATAATTAAATCATAGATCTTTTAGTATATGTGTTTTATGAAAATATCTTTTATTTTATGTATAAAAAATTAATAATGCGAGTAATTTGGGACAGCGCTCCTTGATGGGCGAGTCCTATTACTGGCTTGACGTATGTCGCGTTGCGTGAGCTCAGTACAGAACACGCAAGCTAACCACTCAAGGTCACTGGCATATATCTGCGTCTTAATAAATAACATTACACCTAAATTTTCCTATAACCAAGCTACTAAAACCATTTCACAGTTTACAACTCCGGACTTGGGTGTGAGTGAGAAAGAGAGGGCTCGTGGCTCGTAATAACAACCGCACGGGTCGATCGATAAGGTTAAGCTACGTTTCCCGCGATCGGTCCATGAATGGGTGACCATCTTTACACACAGAGTCCGTTGAGCTCCTTAAGTTCTGAGTTGAGCTCCACGATTACTAACAAATGTTTGCATTGACTGGTCTACTCAAATCTGTGTGGTTCTTTCCTCAAAAGACCATTTCAGACACTAATCTACATGGTCCTCATATGGTCTGACCAAGATTATCTCTGGACTTTAAAAGAGACTGCGACCTCTGAGTTTGTTTCGGCCTTTCTTTTCAGAGTAGTCAGATAGGAAACGCTGACCTCATCTAGCTTATTTTAATATTTTTTAATAATATGACTTATGAATCCGATATCCTGTTTACAGAATAAACAATTTCATTTCATTTTCCTCTATGCTTAGGAAAGCATGTTAAGCCGTTGGTCCCGGCTGTCATTCGTAGATTTTTGACAGTCGTAACGGGTAGAAAGAAGCCCAAAAGTCTGACAACCAGTCTTACCAACGGGTATTGTGTTACCTAGTAACTGGGTTATAGAGATCAGATATTCAGTCACTCCATGTAAAATACTGGTATTCAGCTGCATTCCATTAGATCGGAAGCCAACCTCAACATAGTTGAGAATAGGCAGATTGATAGATTTTTTCATCATTAAAACATTATTAAGCTATTGCACAGCTTTTATAGCGGGCTTTGAGCGCGGCGACCGAATCAAAAAATTCCGTAATGTAACGAAAATAAAACCTAACACCCCCCACTCCACCTACCATGTAATGACGGTTTCCATGACAACGTGATGTTGTCATGGGAACGTAATTTTTGTTTTATGTCATCACGTCATCATGCCAAGTGTAGCGTTGACAAATAGGAAGTATGGAGGTTACAAATGCTATGCAATAGCTTTACCGCGGCAGTCCCCGAGTGCCACATGTTTTTTTATTTTTTTATTAATTATGTACACAGTGAAATAGATACAGATACGTCATATAAGTATTGGGTACAAAGGTACATTATGTTTTACTATCGTTGTTACAACCATAAGCATTGCTGGGACACAGGCCTCCTCTCTGTGAGATACTGTAATCTAACACGCGAGCCCAGTGCGGGTTGGTAGATGTCACATGTTTTCGTATTTTTGGTTCTAGGACATGCCAGTTTCCTCACGATGTTTTTCTTCACCGTTTTGAGAGCAGTGGTGATGAAATAATTTACATTTACATAAAGTAAAACGCCTGTCAGGGTTCGAACCTAGCCGTCCGATAAGGACTAGGCTCGGGCCGACGGCGCGTTGTGTTCCACGCGCGCCTCAAAGAGATGTCAGCAAAACTGAAAGGGTGCCTGCCGGAATTATGGGTTTGTCCGAAAGGGTTACCGTGGCCCCTGGCAACATACAGGCAACTG
Source organism: Agrochola litura (assembly GCA_949152395.1). Lineage (NCBI taxonomy): Eukaryota > Metazoa > Arthropoda > Insecta > Lepidoptera > Noctuidae > Agrochola > Agrochola litura. Next base: position 12,585,130 of record OX424514.1, on the reverse strand, counting down.
AAGGAACACGGGCGGGTTTTAGTCAGTAAGAATCTGACACGCCTTCCCGCTCCGCCCAGAGCGGAAGAAGTTATTTGATAATTTCCCACCCAAAAAAAAAAGGGTTCGAACCTACGACCTCAACTCGTAAGTCGTAGCCGTTACGAGGCACCACTGCTCCCACGTTATTACAACCACGAAAACATAATAATCCTCTAAATAACATCGATAATTATCCCAAGTTTGATGTTGGGCGTCAAAAGAACAGCTCTGTGTACAAATTCGATAGATGTGCCAGCTGTAATGAGCGCGTTTCTCATTCGATCCGCGCGCCTGTTACGTTGTTTTAACGTTTGGCTAAGAAATCAGCGGGAAAATGTAATTATTACTTACTAGCTGTTGCCCGTGATTTCGTCTGCGATCCAGGATGAAAAGTAGCCATCCTTATCCAGTACCCTAATTGCGTAATACACGATCAATCACAATTTGTTTCGATTTGAAACAGATTGCTAATCCATTGCTTCTTAAGTTGGAAAAAAAATCTGCTCAACTACATAAATAACGCAATGAATGTTGTTGAACTGTCAAGATGAAACAAATTAGTCATAATTGCTTACGAAAATAAGTTACGCAGTTAAGGTACAGGTCTATCTGTGTGCTAAATTTCTTCCAAATCCGTTCAACCGTTTAAGCGTCAACGTGTCGCAAATAAACAAACACACTTTCGCATTTATCACATTAATTAGGATAGGATTTTCCGATAATCACTGAAAATCGGACAGAGTGCCTTTTTGTCACAGACACGACGTGCAGCTGCCATCTATTTCTGTTCTGTGCTCGTAGATCTATATTTTTCTATATTAAATATTCAAGTTTACTTGCCTTTTTGTATGGACTTATTTCTGTGACAAATAAATAAATTTTTCTTTCTTTCTTTAAAGCGATTGCTACAAAAACGTTTTATAGAGAGTCTGTTTGTTTCAACTTTGGGGAAAGCATCTTTTATTGCGTAGAAGTATAGAGCAATCTTCTTCTTTTCGTGTGGTTAGTGACTAACCTGGTGTCAGAGTTTTAAGCCCTCCCATGGGCTTCTGACTTGACTTCACATGCCGTCGACAAATATCTCTCAGGCATGCTGGTTTCCTCACGATGTTTTCCTTCACCGTTTTTGAAACAAGTAATAATTATGCAGTACGCATATGAATCTGAAAAGTCAGAAAAGCGTGCCATGGTTTCAAACTCGAGACCTATGACTTGGCAGTCCGTCACACCACTCAGCTATCACTGCTTTATGGAGCAGTGTAGTGAGTTGTTTAGGTCGTAGGTTCGAATCCAGACAGGCGCTTTACTTTGTGTTAATTATTTCATCACCTGCTCTCAAAATGGTGAAGGAAAACTTCGTGAGGAAACCGGCATGTCCAAGAACCAAAAATTCTAAGACATGTGACATATACCAACTCGCACTGGGCCCGCGTGGTTGATTACGGTCCACTCCCTCTCACTGAGAGGAGGCCTGTGTCCCAGCAGTGGGAACATTATAGGCCGATAATGCTAGATGTCAATGGAAGTTTTTAATCGTGTGATTGGGAAGGAAACGATGGTGCGATGGAGCGTTGACAAAAATATTCGTCAGGAACTAATTTAAAATCTGCATGCAGTACCTAATTTAAGAAAAATATCATTACCAGTTATTCCTTAGCAAATAATTTTTATCAAATCGCCCCGCTCCCTGTCCATCGCTTCCTTTACAACCACACTATTAGGGATGCAAGAGAAAAAACCCAGCAATATACAAGCAACGTCGCGCGTGACCGGGAGCAACGATTGTGTTTAATGACGTTGTAATGTTTGCTACATAAGTAGCAGCAGATTTAACGAGTGTTTGACTAATATGCTTTTTTGACGGCCGCGTGTCAAATAGTTGTCGACTTAGTAACGATTTTTGGTACAATTTTGAAGTTAAAACTTCTTTAGGCGCGTTGGGCATTTTTGAGATGGGACTAAACCATTGATTTCGCGACACTGTAATGACACCTCATTTTTGTAAACGCGATTGTGCTTTTTATTTATATTAAATTACGGATCGATGTTCTATGCAAGTATTTTTATTTTAAAGGTTTTGTAAACTCGATTGTGCTCTTTATTTAGGTATATTACGTAACGGATCAATGTTCTATGCAAGTATTTTACTTTAAAGGTTTTGTAAACGCGATTATGCTCTTTATTTAGATAATGTTACGGACCAATGTTCTATACAAGTATTTTTATTTCACCAAGGCAATCTTGTCCAAGTTTTTACTTCTGACGGCACTCTCGGACTGCCACTGTTTTTTTAATAGTCATTATCACTCTAAGAAAATGAACCAAAATAAAATTATTTTCTCGGTAAAACTACTTGATTTACATACGTACGTACCTACGAAGTGTTTTGTTATAACAGATAAAGAAGACGTTAAATTTCCATATAGAAAATAAAAATAAAGAGATAATCCATGTTCTGCTTAATTAAAGTTTAATTGTCCCCAATTATAGTTCTCGCTATTCTTTTCTGTTCGAATCTCGACTTTATTGCACCCGTGAACTAATTGGCAATTATTGTAGGGTAAAATGCAAAAGATATTAATTATTGGTTTAATAGCGTTTTTTAAATTTGGAAATAGAATTTTGGGAGTAGGTACTCACACATTTGAGGTTAGCAGCATCGAATTTCCCGCTGGTGAATAATTATGTGTTCTCGTGATTCGATTCTGGAGGAGGTGCTCATGGACAGAATAGGTACTTTTATGTGGTGTATTTCAACATTGTCACTAAGTATAACTCCATGTATTAAGGTTACGCTTCCCGGTCATTCTTCCATACAAACGTAGTTTGGTGCTTACTCGTCTGTTTGACGGTGTACGTTCAAAATTTAAAATTATATCAATTTGTCTCGTCATTATTTAGGCCAGTAAGGAAGCAAAATCGAAAAAAAAAATTGGTTTGGAAGTTATGAGCATCGAAACTTCCATATTTCACCACAAATTTTAAATCATCTTTTGGGCGTAAATAAATAACTTTTAGAGAATGAAAATGGAAAAATAAAAACCGTACAGGCATAGATAATTTATTCAAAAGTTCAAATAATTCTATTTTGAGTAGAACATCCAGTAGTTTTTCCATAATATCTAAACGCCCAAAGGTCTGTTCATGAAATTTTACGTGCTCATTTTCGTTATAAATCGTCGTGCGTTTCACTAAATAAATATAAACTAGATAAATAAATACTAAATAAATAACTTTACTAAATAACATGCATATGAGCCATGTCACCAACGAGTTCGGCCCGGCGGGCGGCCAGCAGGTTCTTTTAATATCAGCGACCATCGCTCGTGCGTGCGATAACGCGATTGTCGCGTGATTTGTCACTCATTTGTTTGGAAAACCGGAAGGCTGACCGCGCGGCGAAGTCGACGCTTTGTTAGGTTGCGGACTCGAAGTCAGCGGGCAGCGGGGCGGTGGCGGCAGCGGTGCGGTAGCGGCGCGTTCAAATGCATAGATTTATATGTAACTGGCCTCGAAGGCAGCAGCGCACGGTGGGCTGAAAATCGGCTTTCATAGACTTAGGGATTTCAATTTGCAAGTGCCGGATTTTTTGCCGGATATCACTTCTATTAGTTACAAAAATGACACCCCAGTTGATTCTGTACAAAAACGAAGGAATTATAATTTTTTTACGAAAAATTTGTATGAAGCTAGTATGAAAAATTTAATTATCTCTTAAACGGCAAGGAAAACCGTAACATCCTGACAAGTGGTTATAGTACTAATTTTTTGTTATACTCGACTTATCGGTTATAGCTGCAGATTTTTTTTATCGTCAATTTTTTTTTATTTATTTTTACCTATGAAACGGTTCCTTTTAGTGTTTAAGTTGAAGAACACAGACTTTTAACAACACATAACATAAAATACAATACGCGAGCTGCTTTACAGAGGTGGCAGAAATCCAACCGAAAATTGATAATCCCTAAGTCTACGAAAGCCGATTATTCAGCCCACCGTACAGCGTGGCGCGCGAGCGGTTCCTTATAAAACTATCCGTTGCCGCGCCGCCCCCGCCGCCACCCCGCTGCCCGCTGACTTCGAAACCGAGGCTTCGTGAAAATACAGGCGTAATGCTGTTATGTTAAAAACCGGCCAAGTGACAGTTGAACTCGCACACGAAGGGTTCTGTACCGTATTAAAATCGAGCAAAAAACGCCAAAAAAAAAACACGTTTCTTGTATGGGTACGCCTTTAATTATTAACTTTATTTAATTTTTATTAGGTATTTGTTATTATAACGGCAATAGTCAATACTTACCTACATAATCTATTAAATTTTGAACTGTCAAGTGTTAAAGTTCATGAGATACAACCCGTTGACAGACACACGGACGGACAGCGGAGGCTTAGTAATAGAAGGCCGAAGTTCCGTTTGGCACCCTTCGGGTACGGAACCTCGGTAATTACCTAGTAGAACAGTGCCATGCATTGCCAATTTTATTCAACCAATAGAAAATATGTACCATCGAAGAAACCTATAACTAAGCAATTTGAAAACAAAATCCCGTGCACACGACCCTTTTTTTTTCGTAGGTAATCGTTACTATAGTGGCCGAGCGCTGCAAGCAGAAATAGTCTTTACGGTGTATAGGTATCCATATTAATGTATGAATAAAGTTGAATTATAAAACCCAATAATTAAGCCACGCGGTGGCAATAATAAGCAGTGGAGGCCAAAATAAAAGGGGAAAATGTAATAACACAAACGGAATTTGTGAGTGCGTTTGAGTTGTGTGGTATGAACCTTTTGACATTTCCAAATGTTGCTAGAATTCATATTAATATTATGTGAAAGGAAATGTGTATTTAGAAAAACGCATTATGAGATGAGTGACATTTAATTTTAAATGATTGACGAATGATAGTCTAATTCCTAAGCTTATTTACCTTTGCAAGGAGGCGTGCCATGATCACAATTTACCTTTGCAAGGAGGGGTGCTATGATCACAACTTGAGATATTTTCACAGCGACTATTCATTACAAAATGGAGAAGAGTTAAGCATAGTTGATGGTGTTCTTATTTTTAACCTTAAGGAGGAGATAATTATATTTTTAATAAAAAAAAATTAAATAAAAATAATAATAACTTAAACTTAAAAATAAAAAATCTCAATTGAAAATGATAAGTAACTTATTTTTAATGTTAGTAGCGAATGTATTTTTTTATGTATGTCCGCCGATTTCTCCGTCATTTGTGGACCGATTTTGAAAATTATTTTTTGTTTGAAAGGGTATAAGGGTAGGGTATGCTTTCAAAGTGGTTCCATATAAATTTTATTAACTTTGCTTGTAAAGTTTTCGAGTTAGCTTCAATAATACGTATTTTTTCCCACTTAGTATGTGGATGATATGATAAGTTCCTGTCACTGGTAGCAGGTAGTGGTATTCGAATTTGTGTGGGGTAAGTACCAGAACTAAAAAGCGAAAAATAAAAACTTAAAAACTAAAATAAAACAACCGACTTCCAAAAAAAAAACTACCAAGTGAAAAATAACTTTCATTTCGGAAGTCGGTGGCAAAAAACGAAAATTCAAAATCAAAGACACCGACTTCCGAAATGAAAGTTATTTTTCACTTTATAGTATTTTTTTTGGAAGACGGTTGTTTTTTTTTATTATATAGGTACGTGGTACGGTGGAGTTGTAGTGGCGTTTTGCAAAAGTGGATTTCATTGAAGGTGCTGGACATATGAAGCGTCTCTTGGTGGTTTGTAGCAGCTGGGGAATTGTGATACGGTGGAATCTGTGGAGTACCCGACTTACGTAGAGCTTGCGGACCGATGGAATACCAGTGCGATTGTATAAATTGGTTGTGGGGTGCCGGTACGGTAGGGACATGAGAAATTTAAGGAGCGCACGCTGAGCACGTTCCAGTCCTATTATGACCAATTTCAACGCGCCACCCCAGGAACAGATGATGCATTCATGAAAGAATACATTTCAGCCTTATTGCAAATAGTCCAATTTTGTTATTGCACCGCAACCATTACACTACGTGCCAAAATTACGGCTACACACACGGTCACAATTTTAACTGCTCCTAAAGGAATATAAATTTCAATTTTAAAATCTCCATATTGCCGCACGGTGTCGTGTTTGCAAAAATGCGGAAAAGAATTCATAATGTGTACATTTATGGTTCCAGTAGTTTCTGGGCCTTTGTTGTTTATGGCTGAAACTTGGTGCTGGTTTTCGCATAGTTATGCAAAGTGGCTTCAGGCTTTATTAAGCGAAATGAAACGGTCTGTATGAGAGTTTTTGTTTGTAGTTTCCTTAAAAGCTCCCGCAGACAGGCACGACGCGACTTTGGTAGAACAATTTCTATGTATGAAAACTTCACGGAAATTGTTCTATCTGTGTCGCATCGCGCCTGTATGCGCCACCCTTAATGTGTTTTTTTTCGTGGGGTATTAGGGTGTGTTTCCACTAAAGCGGAGATCAGCGGAGCTGAGCGGAGACCTGCAAAAATCGATCAATCACAATGTTTGAAATTAAATGAATTTTATTACAATTCAATAGTAATTGTAATAAAATTGTCCGCCAGACCGAATTTCGGCCATGGCGACCAATCTCAGCGTAGACTTGCCTCGGTGCGAGAGATATTATAGTGCACAAGTGTGTGCGCAGACACAGGTGCCATCTCTCTTCCCTCACTCTCATAGTCCGATGGGATGGCAATCCGACATGACCGGAGAGATCAGGCGCAGAAACAACGGCTTAACGTGCTTTCCGAGGTACGGGGGTGTCACACCGCCAACTTCCAAAGTCCGGGCTGCTAATGAGAAATTGCTAATGGAATACCCAATACCACTTTGCCCGACCCGGGAATCAGACCCAGGGGTTCAGTCGTGCTTGCGACCATGAGAAAAACAGCAGTCCACAATATAGTTGACACTGTTTGTGTGTACGTTTGACCAGTAAAAGTAAAAGAAAGACTGACAGAGGTATGGCGAGTCACGAAATATATGATTTCGCAGCAGAAGACGTAACTTTGCAACAGAAAAGTCTCCGTGACGCGGCTTCGAGTTACAACCTGAACCATACCTCCCTCTACAGGTATACTTGTTACGGTTAAGTCAATTTTTCACCACAATATTTTACGTTTATAATTTCTTTATGTCAGTCATTCGCAAGTGTAAAAAAGTACCTACCGATTGGTATTAATATCAAACGATTTCAGTCTATAGTATTTCGTGTATGAGATAAAATGTGAAAATTGTTTCAACTCCCTTCGGTCACCCCACGCGATGATGTGAGCAAAAATAGTGAACACTACCCTAGAAGACAAGTAACCTATATAACTCGTGGTTTGAAGATTCCCGGCTTTTAGCGATATTTTATGAAACAACCGAGAAATATGAAAAGTTATCAAAGAAAATATCACGATTCTCCTCTCAATTGATATTCCGAACACAATTCAATTATCTGATGATGAAGTTTAATGTTTGAAAAGATTTATTTTCAAGCATTCCGGACCAATGTGTTGTGGTGAATTGAAATGTTTTTAAAAACGGTTATGCTCCTTTCTTGTGTAAGTTGGGATCGAACAAAATCGAGCAATATTTTTGAGCTACAAATAGATATGACGGAAAGAGGAGGTGTCTCTTTAAGTCTGCGATGCTGAAATGGGTCTGGGCGGGTCACACCTATAGGATGTATCAAAACAAATGGGCCAGGATTGTCACACAGTGGGTGCTTGATGACGGGCATCGCCACCGGGGCAGGCCTAAAAAACGCTGTCGTGACGATTTGGACTCGTTCCTGACCGATTGGCCGGAGAAGGCACAACATAAGGAAGACGGGAAAAGTATGGGGGAGACCTTTGCCCAGCAGTGGGACTAAACAGATAAGACTGAAAAAAAAAAGTGTGCGTGTCAGCTCCTACGCACGACAGGAGTTTACTCCTAAGAATTTTTATATCAAATTAGATTTCAATAAGAAATTGTTACTATGTTGTGATCTCAGGTAGATTAATATGAGGTTCGTGTAAAAAAAAAAATACTTGTTTTGATCCGTTAACAGTTTTAAAAGTTAATTTAGAAGGAAATTTTAGCAAATTAAAATTGTCATAATTACGTAACTTGAACACTCACTTTTTTGTTTGTAATGATATTTCTTTAATTTTAATCCTAAATGAAAGGTCTAAACTTAAAACCATTTGCCACGTTTAGTTTATGAAAATCGGCCCACGGAACAAAAAGATACGGTCATTCAAAGGAACGTAACGCCTCACTTTTAGTTAACGCTCGATTTTACTCTTCAAAAAATTTTCATACCGCGGGCTAAATATAAAATAGTTTCTAAAAAGGAAATAATTAAATTAAAAAAAAAAGGTATTTCACGAAATTCGCGATGTTTTGACATTAGTAGATTGTACCCCTGTGAAGCAAAGGCGGATCACTAGTGATATGATAATGGATTATCTGTCTTATTCCGTTCAAAGGAATTTGACCTTATTGGACCAATGTTCATCGAATATGCCAATTTTAGGGATGAGGGTTAAGACATTTCTATCGTTCTTAATCGTCCTATTAGATTCCTAAAGTGGGTCAAGATTATCTAGGCAGCTATAATTTAGGCTAAGTAACAATTAATTTAACAAACTAGGCTTTCGTTGGAAGATTAATGGGTAGATAATGTAACATTTTAGAGTTTGTAGAAGAAATTCTGAACAAAATGATTGAATGCTTACAAAATAAAATTCTAACCTAGATTATTGGCTATCAAATAACTAGGTTAAACGTCCAAATTGAAAACAGAAAGTGTGCTGTATTGAATTATTTATTCACAGTTTAAGTTTGGAACATTTTGTGTCTTATGTTTTGACGGGCGTTGATAGCTACGACACAGTTTTTTAACTTTTATAACTATTATCGTTTCCATTGTAATTTATGTCAATTTGTTGTGGTTCCAAAATAAAATATTTACTTTACTTTTACTTTATTTATTTTTAGCTGATGTTGTCCCACTGACTCTGTTTTGAACTAGTGTGAACCAATCCGTCTGTAGGATTAAAGCTCGTCCCTCCATCTTCTCCTGTGTCTGCCACGATGTCGATAGACGCTTTCTGGGACCCACATTGTGGTAGATTTTGCTGTATTGTATTAATTACTCCTAAATTGTTTGCTTGTTGGAACGAAGTTCTTTAACGCGGCTTGTACACTTTCAGAAATCGTCACGCTAAAAAGTGTTAATTAATTAAATTAAATTCATTTAATTCAGACTAATTGATATGTCCATAAATTGTTAGTTACAAAGGTCTTAAAACTATGTTAGTGATCATTGATAATTAAATTCAAAATACATAAAAATTCCAAATACAAATAATTTCAAATATAAATAATTAAATCAATCATGTCAAAAAAAAAAAAAAAAATCATCATCTTGTCACGTGAAGCCGAATGAACCTACCCAGCAATGCAGACTCTGGCCTCTCAGAGATCATCCTTAGGATTCTGTTGGCGCTCCCCCGAATCCGGCGCATCAGAGAAGCTGTTTTCTTACGCATAATGGCGTAAAAGTCATCGACTCTTGCGTCAGCAAACATGCCCGACGCGCTGCAGAATCGAGGGAGCCTCACCAGAATCCTAAAGGCGTTATTGTACTGTATTCGAAGAGCGTTGTAGGCCCGCTGGGTGTAGTTGAACCATAAAGCGCTGGCGTAAAAGTTTTGGCAGTAGGCCCTAAACAGCGTTACTTTAACATCTACTGTACACCTTGCGAATCTATGAACCAACATGTTAGCACGCACCGACAACGCTCTTCGTTCCCGCTCGATATCCGCATCGTCATTCAGGGTCTCTGTCACAATGTACCCTAGGTACTTAAACTGAGCTACACGTTCTAAAGGCACTCCGTTCAGATGGACAGGTGGTATATGCTCCGGTTGCTTATTCCTACCTCTAATGACCATACACACACTCTTCTTCTCGTTGTACCTCAGCCCGTGAGCGACAGCATATGACTCACAGATATCGAGCAATTTTCTTAAACCACTGAGCGATGGGCTCAGTAACACCATGTCGTCAGCGTAACTGATATTATTAACACAGACGTTATCTATATGACAACCGACATGGCTGTTACTGAGCTCATCCATCAGCTGATTAACGTACAAGTTAAAAAGTCTTGGAGAGGACAGGCCTCCCTGTCTCACACCGCACTCCAGTGCATATTCATCCGACAAAACATTGCCCCACTTTACGAAGTTCTTCTGGTTTTTGTACCAGAAGGACAAGATGTTAGTGAGTTCAGTGGGAGCCCCTACCTCTCCAAGCTTGGCCCAGAGTCTGTTGTAGTCCACTAGGTCAAAGGCCTTCGATAGGTCGAGGAAGCAAGCATAGATAGGTGTTTTTCTATTTACATAGTAGTTGACCGTATGTTTCAAAGTCAAGATAGCACTTTCAGTTGACAGTGTCTCCCGGAAACCAAACTGCGCGTCATTAAGCTCAATGTGTTTGCTAAGTTGAGCGTCAAGTAGACCATCGAAGACCTTCGAAATTACTGTTGCTAGAGAAATAGGCCTATAGTTGCTTTTATCTGTGACGTCCCCAGTAACATTTTTCGGTATCGGTACAACAATAGTTTCCAACAGTTTTGCTGGTAGGTAAGAGTGTCGTATACTGAAAGTAAATAGCATGGCCAGAACCCTAAATATATGCTTGCCTGCATACTGCAAGTGCTCAATACTGAGACCGTCGTTGCCCGGGGATTTTCCTCTAACCATGTTTTTGACAACCTTTTCCACGTCTTTACTGGAAAAACCTAACAAATTTGCAGGATCAGTGTCTCCAGCAACAGGCACCGCAAAGCAAGAGGATAGTGGTGAAATGACCTTAAAATGATCCTTGAAAAAGTTGGCTATATCCTTCGGGTCGCTACATCCCTCCACAGTCACTGGCACGCTTACCTTGCCCTTCATTTTCTTAGTTCCCTTCCAGAATGTCCGAAAGTTTTTACCGGATACATGGTGTGCTAAAATGTCCATCTCAAGCTGGTTTTTATGGTTTTGACAGAATTTTAGCCTAGACTTGAAAATTTTACGTGTTGTATACATGTCGTCATTTATAGGACCGTTGTCTGGTTTGCCATACGACACATACCTACGAAAAGCCTGCCTAGCCTCGTTGTGTGCTTCCCTCACATGCTTGTTCCACCCTACTACACTCTTACCTTTTTTATGCTTTCTGACTTGTCTGCCTAGTACAGAGGCCTTACACAATATTTCTACAATGTCATTATATAATTTGTCAATAACAATTCTATGATTAATGTTTTGACACATCTTATCTGCACAAGTACCAAGTTCACTGGGGAAGTGAATATCTTTTAATTTACTATTACAAATTTGATAATATTTGTCACATTCGTCCTCACCTCTTTCTCCCCATATAATATTATTACAAGTACAATTGTCAAGAATACATTTATTTCTAATCATGTCAAGATTACATTCAATAATTAGTGGCAAGTGATCTGACCAATACACCCCATAGTCGACTTTAACACTAGCTATCGTTTTCCAAGCAGATTCTGTAACCAAACAATGATCTAGCCAACGTTTACATCTATGAGCCTCACTATAGAATGTATAGGTATCAGACGATACGCCTAACTTAACCAAGTCAGCACATGTCCATTTGTTATCCGTACAAAAATTAAGTAACTCGTCACAAAAAGTAGCAGAAGGATGCGCATTAAAATCGCCAAGGATATAAACCGTTTGTATATTATTATTTTGTACAATGGCACTAACCTCACCCATACAATGCGAGAATGTTGGTAGATTATCTGGCTGGTCCGTTGGCATATATACACAAACAATCAATACTTCCCGCTGGTCGCATGTATGCGCTTTGATTGCCACAATTCGATCACTATCGCACTTCACGGTTGACACTTTAGTAAACACACTTTTTCGCCATAAGATTGCCACACCACCAAATGGTCTGCCTCGTCTCACTCCAGTCGATAAGTCCATTGCCGATTTAGCGGTGAAGCTGAAATCGTCATCGATGCAACCGAGAAAAGGTAGGTCCTGTGGGACCAACCAGGTTTCCTGAAGAGCTATCACGTCAGCTTCCCTACATAGTGATCTGATACACTCCACACTCCTTTTCACATTTTTACAGTTGAAACTCACAAGCCTGCTATTTCGATTGTGATCCATCAAAAATTTGTATGTCAGGCCCCCTATTCATATTCACAAAACGACGGAACGTTATTCCATCGGGCCACATATTATCATCTAGGTACAAATATAACTTATGTTTCAAAACGTACAACTTAAATGAGTTATAACCTTTGTCGTATTTCATTTTCATTTTAGTTAAACTCACCCTCTCATGAGTTTTTGTGTGAATATAGTCAACTATGTCTGACACCGCTGCGTCTTTATGGACATTGGAGATAAACAGGGGCACTTTAGTATCTGCCGCCTTGAAATTATTCAAAGGTTCCGCAGTAGCCTTGCCTAATTGACTTACAAAGCGATTACGTAAACGTTTCTTCTGCACTACAGTCCAGCTTTCATTCGGCTTATCATTTATGAAATCACCGCTTACCTGCACAACTTCCGCCATTGTTCTTTGTCGCCTCTCGGGCTCGGGAATAGGCGCAATGGTTTTATTATTCGATGTGGTTGTAGGTACCTCCTTGTCAGCTGTTCGAGATAACAAGCTACTCGATGCACAGTTTTTTCCAACTGTGTCAACAGTGTGTTTATCTCTGTTCCGCTCAGACCTACCGGTCTCGCTCACTGAATCAACGTCGGCGTACCGGTGTGAAAGAGATAACCGACACGGTGTGCTCTCGCTGCCAAGTGTTTTCTGTGTTGGCACTGTGGTTCGGTTTAACATAGGTGATATACCTACCGGCCCGCTATCCATACAAAATGCTCCGCGGCGAAGCTTATTTATATTACCCTCATCTATTGCCAAGATTGACCCATATTTACAATTATGAAGCTCCTCTTTTATTTCTTCCAGCTGCTTCATAGTTGCATATGAACTTTTAATATCCCTGATTTCAGTTTTTAGTACCACTAAATCCTTTAACAATCCCGTCACATCGACATGGTCAAAAGTTACGGGAGGCAGTTTTCCCAAGTCTCTGGCCACAAAAATGGGAATAAGCTCAGGATCTGTCGTCTTTAGCAACGTTATGATGTCCTCCAGATCCTTATGTCGTTTATCTTTTCTTCGAGATATTTTCTTCTTGTTACACGACAATGATTCAAATAACAAAGACTTAGCACGATCAATATCCTCTGTTGAAAAACCCGTTGCACATATCTGAATCATGCTTTCATTGTCCATGACTTCATATTTGTTTTGCACAAACGCCAAAAGTTCATTTATTACTATATTACACGTCGTACACTTAACAGTTTTTGAACTCGACATTTTCACGTTAATACTTGCGATTGCCTTCTTCTAATTCAAAAAGCGAGAAAGAGAGAAAGAGAGATAGATCGCCGGCAAAAAAAACAAAAGAAAAGAGTAAAGTGATAACAGTGTCGTGGGACAAAATTGTACACATCGGCCCGAGTACACTGCAGAGAGCACACTGGAGAGAGAGAAAGTGTGAAATTGGTCAAAATGAAAATCCAAGATGGCAGCTCTGAAAATAACCTTTTTTTTCATCATGGGTATCGTTTTCATGGTTTTAAGTGTGCAAAAGCCTATAGTGAGGTCAAAATGTAAATTCAAGATGGCGGCTGCAAAAAAATTGTTTTGTTTTAAATGATACTTGAGAAAGAACTACGTTCCTAACAGGGGTCCCCCGACCGCACACGTGTTTTTTAAATACTTACTGTGTAGTTTTATGATATCCAATTCTTTACTTGGGCAGCAAAACAGTTTGGCTCCTTGTTAATCCATTGTTTGTCGGGTCATTCTCAGCTACCTATTTTGCCTCAATTAACAATTTCTACATATTTTAATAAGATACTTATGACAGTAAATTAACAACATTTGTGAACTTGAAACCTTAAAAGAAATTCCCATTTTTTTCTCCCCCATATTGCCCTCTTTATAAAAACCCAAAATCCAATATAAAACCTGCCATTATAAACCTCCCTTACAAATTCGGGTAAAAAATAACTATTAGCCCAAACATCTTACAACCCTATTTTCAATTACGAAGGCAAGCGGCGTTTAAAATTGAGTGACAGCCCTTACAGTCCAAGTGACCCTCTTTTGGTATGCAGTCAAGAATTTTCCTCAGAATTTAGCTTTGAATAATTAAGGGGAAATAATTATTTAGATAACGAGGGCATATGACACAATTTTGACATTGAATTTCGGGGGTATTACGACAAGAATGCTAAATTGTATTGTTTTTGGAATTTGCGACTGGTTTTCGGAAAGGTAAGTTAGTCTCTTTGAACGGGCTACTTGAGTAATTTCCAAATGGTTACCTTTTGTAGCTAGGTTAGGCAATAAATTCCTTTAATATATTACCCGTTAAGCCTTAGCGCTGCGCTCGAAGAGCCAAATGATAGTAAGTAGTTTCCACCAAGAATGGACATCCAAGTACAAAAAAAAACGGCTCGGCTTAAGCATTTGTTTGAGAAAAGCTTCTTTACGGAAAAATTGGTTACGTTTTAATGATTTTTCGTGTGTATAATTTATTTCCTAACTAGCTTCTGCCCGCGACTTCATTCGCGTGGAAGTCGTAAGACACCACAATATACTATAATAACAGCCACATTTTTATAAAACTTCCCTGTGTACTCTGTTTGTAGTTTTATTCTCAGCAGCCAAAATATATAGAGAGTCAGGAATGGTGACTTGGGAGCAAGCGACGTAACAGTTGTCCGTGTGAGAAGCAGCTTGTCCTGAGGTCGACACCCGCAGCCTTCAGCCTTCGGTGTCATGTGACTTGATGATCGCAAAGCATATGGTCACAGACTCACAGGCAACTGCACGCGCTTAAACTGGTAATTGTGGGGAATTAATATTTCCTAATTTATGTTATAGGTATTATGTATCAACGTTTTTTCCCATTTTATTTTTAGTGTTTATTATCAGTGGAAACTTGTAAATGGCTTTCAATCTCATATTGTTGAAAAACACTGTATTATTTAGCTGTAAGTTTCTCGAATAAAATAAAATGAAGTAAAATAAACCATGGTTTGCAGGTGTGTTAGATATCCGATAGCGGGAAAGTCCGAAAGGGATACCGTGGCCCCTGGCAACACACAGGCAACTGAAGGAACACGGGTGGGTTTTAGTCAGTATGAGTCTGACGCCTTTCCGCTCCGCCCAGAGCGGGAGAAGTTATTTGATAATTTCCAACCCAAAAAAAACAATCCGTTCCTATCTCAGATATAAAGATGATGTCTCCTGTGCCTTTAAACTGGAATACAACAGCTGTTTGGTGGCAGAAATATCTTGTTATAAACAGCCCAGACCAGTCCCTTAACTAAGAACTCTTTCCAACACATTTATTTATTTTTACATCTTACAACTATCTTTAAAGATCTTAGACCTAATTCGATAGTGTTGCTATCAACTATTTTAATATTATTTATATCAGATAATGTACATTATGTATCTACTACTTAAACAGCAATATTTACTCGACTAAAATTAAATTATTTATTTCTTTATTATTATTAATTCCAACGGTTATACACCAGTAACAGTAACTAATTAATTTCAAACTATTATATAAATTACAATTTCATCTTGATTGGTAGGTACAGTATTAATATGAAAAAAAAAAAAAAAAAAAAAAAATAGATACAATATCTTTCACAAAATCTCGAGCACAATAACATGATTTGGTTAAATCTGTCGGTCAACACATTACAATCGGGTAGGTCAAAAATAAGGGCATTGATTGCGCTGCTCATGCGACACAGCGGCGAATGCGCACGGGACACCGTGCGACACTGTGCAGTCGCAAATAGTCTGTGCCGGTGGTTAGACCGGTGGCGTAGGTAATTGTCAGGGACATAAAATGTGCATAGTATGTTGTGCAATTCTGGGGAGTCAATTACATTCCGTATAATTTTCAGAGGAAGGCCTTTTGAACTTTTTAAATAACTAGGGTGTATGTTGATTCATATGGACTCCAAACACAAGCTGCAAATTCAAATGTACTTCTAACAAGGGAATTATACAATATTTTTATTATGCTAGGGTTACGGAAGTGACGTGCATTACGCAAGACAAAGCCCAGTCGTCTGTATGACTCGGCGGCCACTAAGGAGATGTGCTCGTGAAAAGTCAGGCGACAGTCAAATGTCACACCAATATCACGGATGTTGAATACGCGAGTTACGACTGTATCACCCAATGTGTATATGGCTTGACTAGGTCGTGATTTCCGGCTGAACGTCATGAATTGTGTACAGTATGTATTTTGTCATTCTCTTTCGACTTGGCACGATTGGATGTTGTTGTGTTGTTGGTAGCTTATTGAAAAAGAGCAAGAGTCAAGTCTGATCGCAATAGATTGTTTTAAAATAATCTGTGCACTAATTAATCATATTTTTCTTTCTTAATAAAAATAAGATTTTGTGAACGAGAATTACTATATTTAGATAAGTACTTAGTCGTGCGGTATTATTCAGAATGTAACATAACATCCCGCGTTTTTTTTTTTTTTTTTTTTTTCTTTCCTCCTAAGTGTTGGGCAGGGGTGTGCCTGTAGTTTTTTTTTTGACGCTATGTGGCGGACGTTACGAGGCGGCCGTTATTTGGCGGCCGCTATGAGGTGGCCGTTATATGGCGGCCGCTATGTGGCGGCCGTAATATGGCGGCCGCTATGTGGCGGCCGTAATTTGGCGGCCTCTATGTGGCGGCCTCTATGTGGCGGCCGTTATGTGGTGACCGTAATATGGCGGCCGCTATGTGGCGTTTATGTGGCGGCTGCTATGTGGCAGACGTTGTGTAGCGGCTGCTATTTGGCGGCCGCTATGTGGCGGCCGTTATGTAGCGGCCGTTATTTGGCAACCGTTATGTGGCGGCCGTTATTTGGCGGAGTGTATGTGGCGGCCGTTATATAGCGGCCGTTATTTGGCAACCGTAATGTGGCGGCCGTTATATCGCGGCCGTTGTTTGGCGGAGTTTATGTGGCGGTCGTTATGTAGCGGCCGCTATTTGGCGGCCGCTATGTGGCGGCCGTTATGTTGCGGCCGTAATATGGCGACCGCTATTTGGCAACCGCTATGTGGCAGCCGTTATGTGGCGGCCGTAATATGGCGGCCGCTATGTGGTGGCCCCTATGTGGCGGCCGCTATGTGGCGGCCGTTATGTGGCGGCCGTTATGTAACTGCAAGTACATCCACATTTCGCCAGTTATGTTTAAGTCCCATGTAATAGGGGGCGAGCCTATTGCCATCAACCGGGCACAAATCCAGACTCCGAGCTGTTACTGAGAAATTTCAGATAGAAAAACCCAATAACGCTGCCCGACCTGGGAATCGAACCCAGGACCTCATGCTCAGCAGTAGCACTTGCGACCACTGGACCAACGAGGCAGATTCAGAATATAAATAGTTATAATTAAATGTAATGTGGGTAAGTCGAGAACGATATCTCACCATGTTTTTGGTCATGATAGTTACGCGGTATTTATACAATGTGGGTACTTATATAGTTTTGATGGAATGTGCACACTAGCTACACACAATATTTTATTGGTAAATATTAGCAGGCACTGGTTTTAAGGCTATTTTGACCGAAGATACCAATTGTCAGTAGGTAATTTGCTTTCACTTAAAATGTTTCTTATTTTACTAAACAATATATTTATTTATCCCCATATCCCTTTTTAAATTGAATAAGAGAAAATAGAAAACAATATTTTATTATGGCGAAATAGATAACCTCGGTTTTTTTTTTTTTTTACTCACTTTCTTTATCCTCGTCGCCAATGTTAGTCTCGCTTTAACCCTTGGGTGGTTTATTAAACACAGTTATATTTCTATTACAGTGTATGCGATACGTCCGCTCGCCTCGACCGCTGTCAACGTAATGCCGAGCGGACGCGTCGCAGGCGCACATATTTATTTAATATTTTACAGTACATCACATTACTGATAGCCAAACATTAGCCAAAGATTTTCCTAAGCTATGTAGTCGAGAGCAGTGGTGGCAAAGTGGTAATGGCCCCGACTTACGAGTTGTAGGTTGTGGTTTCCAACCCAGGCAGGCGTTTTACTTTGTGTAAATCATTTCATCACCGCTGCTCTCAAATTGGTGAAGGAAAACATCGTGAGGAAACCGGCATATCCTAGAACCGTAAATTCAAATTCAAACTGTTTATTGATCATCATCTACCTTCCCTTGTCCATTGTTACTTGGGGTCGGCGCACCGCGTTTTCTTTTTCCACTCTCCCTGTCAACCGTCCCACCGCTATCACCGCTATCATTCATTCCCTTCTCTTTCATATCATTCCTCACACAATCCATCCATCTTTTCTTTGGCCTTCCTCTCCCGCTCCATCCATCAACATTTAAATTTATCACTCTTTTAGTCACATGCGTTTCTTCTCTCCTCATCACATGCCCATACCAGGCCAACGATTTCCTTTCAACTTAACTATGGCAATGCTTAGCCTCTGGCCAACGTAAAAGCCAGCCCTTAGGTCACGGGAAGTGTCAACCAGTCGTTTGGAGATTTCATTAAACTATGTTCTTAATGTCCCTCGGCAAACCTCGTGATTCGTCAGTCGTCGGATTTCTATCAGTTGCCCTTTGCACTTGGTGCAGACCTGACGCTCTCAATCGACTTGGAAGTATATAGAGTTGTTAATACTCTTTTAATTTATTTTAAAAATGGTAGGAAAGCTGCTATAGTCGCAGGCACGACAGATAGGAAAATAGTTTTACAGCTCTATATAGTTCACACGAAAATCAAAACAAAATAACAATGAAGTACTTAGTTCTGAATTCAAATTATTATACAAGATAAATCGAATGCCCTAGGAGGACATATACTGACCTTATTGGTGATGTTCTTCAGGAAGGCCAGGTGCGTAGTAGGTTCTCGCAACCGGCGTGCGTGTATGACCAGATGTATGAACGTAAACGAGGCAAAAGGAGTATGTAAGGATCGTAGCAGGTGGCGTTCTGTAGTTTCTGCTTACCCCCATGGGAAGAAGGCGTGAGTTTATGTATGTATGTATAAATCTAATAATTGATGGACATGGAAATTAGCATTCGTTTGTATTCGGAAATGCGATGGTTCCCGAGGGATATTAAGAAAATAGAAATACAGTACTACGGTTAATAATATCTCACAGCATCATTGTCATCATAGGCAGCCTTGTTCCACCTACTTCTGAGTATAATAGGCCTCCTTCCTTTTTTGTCTTCCCCGCGATCTTCTGTAGGTCGTCCCCTCCTGGCTATCGGCACAGTTTAAATATGGACAGAACAGAAACTGCGTAGTAAATGTTCGAAACGGCACACTCACACAGACGCGCTCATTGACGAGACCCCAAGCGATTATCGCGGTGCTGTCAGTTGCGGGTGCCGTGTCGAGACGAGCGGTCGACGCGATCTTTATAAAATGGAGCGTAGGTAATTATTTCAAACAAGTACAATTTTAACAGTAAGAATTTAAAAACCTCCGACACAAACATTTCCTCATTTCTCTTTCCTACTCCATCACCAGACCGTTTACAATATATCTATGATTTATTCATTGGTGATGCTGCGGTATCAGTTCAAGGTCATGTTCGTGAACGGGCGCCGTCAGTTGGGACTGGTCATCTCTTAGCTGCCATGGTTTATTTTTAATTTATTTTAATTTTTCAATTTTTCTTGTTTATATAACATAGTGAAATTCATACGTTTATTTTAGTTGTGAACATTAATTAGAACTAACTATATACAGAGGAAAAAATAAAATAAAATGTAGGAACAAATCATTGGGCATCAAAAAATTCATCCGCATCGCTGTCAGTGGGAAAGGTGCCCAAAAGGCTGGCAGCATTGCCACGTTGTATGGCAATGCTAATTCTTTGGCCTAAAAATTGGCCAACCCTTTGGTCACGTGAAGAGTCGACCAACCGCTTGGCGATGTCCCGGAATAATCGATGAGCACTCGGACCCCATGGCCCTAGTGTTTCAACCCCAAACGGTTCAAAAATATAGCTACCGGTAAGGTTGTTATATTTGCGCCGTTTGAGGTTTTCTGCACCTGCAGCAGCCGCCCCAGCACAACTCGCCGTGCTAGGAAGATGGGATGGCGCGAGGGTGTCGACACAGGTTGCGTCCCACACCAAAGGCCTACCCAACTTCCAAGGCATTATGGTCATTCCGTCTGGCCTCTTCCCATCGTCGCGTGCCAAGCCATTGGGTTCTAAAACAGCTGGCACCCCGGCGGTGACAAGAGCCCGACGGATTATGTCATTAATGCTTGCGTGTCATGCCAACCGACCAGCGCTCTTGCTGCAGGAAAGGCCATGGTGTCCGAGGCGGTCGACTGCTTCGCCGCATTGACAGCGATGCGGAGCCCCGCAAGGAGCGCCCAAACGCAGACTTGTAGCGAGCCGGAAAGTGAACGAAGACGGTAGCGCCTGAAGCCAGAGGCCCGACTCCCATTCCCCCACAGCCAGTAGGCGTGCACGCTCAGCAGTATTGGTGGACGTATTAAAGAGGTTATTCCGTACCAACCTGCAGAGCGGCTCATCCCACTGTCTCTGGGAAGACAGGTTCTCGGGCTGCTCCGTACCCGGGCAAGCCACTTTCCAGGCGTTCATGGCATCAGTCAAATACGGCACTTCAGAGTCAACCTGAGAAACGGATAAGATTCTTTTGGTTAACTTGTCGGTGCTGTGGACCGAGGACAGGAACGCCGGTAAGCTTACACTAGAAATTTTGCGAACGCCGAGCCCACCAAAACGAATGGGTAGTGTGGCTTGCAGCCACGCGCGGTCGTCCAGTGCCACATTTATGATTGATGTTAAGGTGCTTCGAATGGTTTGGTCGATTTTGTCTAAAAGGTGTGGCTTCTTACATAAAGGGGAAGAGCGGAGAAAATACATAAAATTTGGACCGAAACAGCAGTATCTGATAAGGGTGAATGCCGAATGTACGTTAATTTTAGAAAGTCTATCTGAAATGTCGTTGAAATGTTGAATTTTTTCATCAACGAAAGGTGAAAAGCTGTCTTCTAAAATTGGGGAACCTAGGAGGTGCAGTGAACTTTTTTCCAAAACTTTGATATCTGGGGCTATTGAGTTGAATTTGTGTATAGTCGATTGTCTGTCGGTATTGTCACAAGGGTAAATTTCACATTTTGAGTAGTTGAGGTCGAGGCCATTTTTCTTTGTTTTATCTTTTTATTACGAACGCTTCTAACGTGCACATCTTTCTACATTGTACCCAATATTTTGTAACAATTTTTTATTTAAAAGAGTGTCCGTGGAGTTTCTGCCCGTTCTTCTGCATAGGTACCTACCTACTACGCTTTGGAATGGGCAACTAGCGTCATATTTCTGACTGACCGATTCTTTGACAATTCAAAAGTGCCTGTAAATGGTTTCATTGAAATAAATGCTTTGAGTTTGAGTTTGGGTAAGGTAAATGTTCTTCTAATATAATTGAAGTAACAGAATACCAACGAATAACTAGAAAAGAGTTGATAATCTTCAAACGGCTTAACCGATTTTGATAAAATATGTCTAAGAACCATTGCTAGAAAACCTGCTTTCAAATAAAAAAAAACCGCAGTCAAATCGGTTCAGCCGTTTAAGGCGACGATAGCCGATTTTTAATGATTTTATACTGAAGATGCCGTTTAAACGAGTAGTGTTAATTATTTGGAAAAAATATATGTTAAATTAGAGCATTTTTTTAATATTTTAATATGGCATATTTTGGATTATGTTTATATTACATACTGAAATTAATTTGTAAAGTTATATCTAACGTGGATAAAAACTGAGAATGACGCAAAATCTATCATGCGTATTTTTCTGAAATCTTCATTATTTTAAAGATAATTTAATTATTGATCTTTTAGTATACGTGTTTTATTAAAATACCTTTTGCTTTACGTATAATAAGTTAATAATGCGTCTAATTTGGGACAGCGCTCCTTGATGGGCGAGTCCTATTACTGGCTAAACGTACGACGCGTTGTGTGAGCTCAGTACAGAACACGCAAGCTAACCACTCAAGGTCGCTGTCATATATGAGCTCAGTACAGAACACGCAAGCTAACCACTCAAGGTCACTGTCATATATCTGCGTCTTAAGAGCTGCGGTGCCACAAATAGACACATAGCGGTCAAACTTATAATACCCCTCTTTTTGCGTCGGAGGTTAATAATAGGCCTAGTTTCTATACTGTCCATATTATTTTATACAGTGTGGTCTATCAACGCTCCTCCCAGAATTTCAGATACTGGTTATGAATAATCTGAAACATAATAATATCTCCATTAACTTTCCCAAACCCTTGATTTCCGAATCTTAAATCATAATTATTCCGTCAGAACGACGTTAACCTTATTAAAAATGATTGCTCGAGTTGTTCTGATGCTAAACTTGAGCGCGTAACTTAATAGACCCTTGTCAGCCGGTGTTACTTCACTCAGATAACTTTGAAGGGTCACAGATATACAGATAAGGGCTAAGTTGGTACTTATAACAGTTCTCCCTTTACTTACAACATTTATATTAATTACTAGTTTTTGGTTAAGGATTTTGAGTGAATGGAGTGCTAGGATATTTTTTGTCCAACGCTTTTTTCGGTGCTTGGCAGTTATAGGTCGCGGTTACTGAATAATATTTAAATTTTTGTTGTTTTACATCTACGTGATAGTATTTATCCAAGTCACGTATCTGTAAAAGTAATTGTATAAGAGAAATTCCATAGTAACTACTTATTTAAAAAGATCCTATGTATCAATATGCACGAGGAAGATACCAATGTTTATTTTTAAATCTGTTAAGAATATTGCTACCTTTTTGCCATACGGTATGATTTTTATGTTCTTGTTTATTTTAAATTCGTTCGGTCCATCCAAAAGTTGTCTGGAAGATATCGCTATCAGCGATAAGACCGCCGTACACATGGAATTTCCAATATTGTAAAATAGCTGTGTAACAATTTGGGTGTACAAGAAAGTATATTCTATTCTATAAGTGCCATCGCGGTTTAAGCAATCGTAATTATCAATGTTCGTTCCTTTTCTGTATGAGAATAGGTCTTGGCCTCGCAATGGGATAATTACACACACATTGTTATTTTTATTTTGTCAACCCACTTGTAACCACTCCATTTACTGTCTACTTCATGTCCGATGTTTACCAAATGGAAGTTTGGCGAAATTCCACGAAAACAGTAAACTAGTGGTTTTTGTTAGAATCCGGAACCGACCGCGGAACCAAGGGGAAAGTTTTTATATCAACTGAGGATTATGGAACTAACGACCGATGGTTGAGACTTTGGACGGTGATAGAAAATACATTGTGTTCGGGACTTCAGTTTTAAAGTTCGATCTCCTTTAAGTTGCCTTTTTAAAATAAATGAATTTGAATTTTATCAAAGTAACGTCAATGAGATGAGAGTGGCTCGTGGCTAAATAATAAAAGCCGCACGTCAGTAACCCAAAAAGTCTGACACTATTACCAAGGAGTATTGTCTTATCCAGTAACTGGGTTGTCGAGGTCAGATAAACAGTCGCTCCATGTAAAATACTAGTATTCAGTTGCATTCGGTTAGATTGGAAGCTGACTTCAACATAGTTGGGAAAAGGCAAGGATTGATTGATTTTTATTATCTTATATCTTTAAACAAGCAATTCTTGTATATATATACAAGAATAATCTGAATCTCGGAAACAGCTTCAACGATTTCCATGAATTTTAGTATACAGGGGGTTTCGGGGGCGAAAAATCGATCTAGCTAGGTTTTATTTTTAGAAAACTAAAACCAATCATCCAGATATTGTAGTCTAATCAAAGTACCGTCGACTTGAAAAGAAAGTGCATCATAATGTAGAGAAATAATAATGAAGATGCTTCGACTAGCTGTTGCGACCCCTTTTTTAAAATTTTTTTTTTTGGGTGGGAAATTATCAAATAACTTCTCTCCGGAGCGGGAGGGCGTGTCAGACTCTTACTAAAACCCACCCGTGTTCTCTTTCGAACCCCCGGTAGGCATCGGCCCTAGCGGACCCTTACAATTCTGCTGACATCTCTTTGAGGCACGCGTGGAACACAACGCGCCGTCGACCCGGGCCTGGTCCTTATCGGACGGCGAGCTACCCATTGTTCGCCGTCCGCAAGCCCGCGCCTACGGTGGCCAGAAATCGGCTCGCGATTCTCGACGCCCTGGGCGTCTCCTCCTGCGGCGGTAAGGAGCGTGAGGGCGCGAAATTTAGCTGTTGCGACCCCTCAAGCCCACTTTAGTTTTGCAATGTTTTGTAAATACTTTTCCTTCAAATGTGCTTCTTCAGTCGTTAATCAATTAGTCGGTCTTGAATTAGCTCTTGAATTCACTTTTTTCATGCAATTAAAATAACGAACCATAAACGTGTATTAGTTAGTTCTTATTTAACCGGAGGGCCTAGACAAGCGGCATTCGCTTTCAAAACGTTTCGTATTTCTAAAACGACTTTCAACATGATTGTTATAAGTTATTCGTAGGCTTATACCAGTCTCATAAATGGACTATATTCTCGTTTTTTTCACATACTAAATATTATATACAATAATAAGTATAAGTATATAAAAAAGGAGGGTTAAGACTTATGGGGCATCAAAAAAATTCGTCCGCATCGCTGTCAACAAGAAAATTGCCCAAAAGGCTGGCAGCGTTGCCACGTTGTATGGCTTTTATAGGTATAAGGAACACGGTGTAAAGTTCACACATCCTGTAAAGAAAAAGGAAGGATCCTGTGACCAGACGGGTGTTGTGCCTGGTGGGCAACTGCCCGATGATTGATGTCGGGACGTTGTGTACACCGTGAAATTTTAATCACAGTTTAGCTAGTACAAACGTTGTTCAGACCATGGTCTACTACCATACTACAGCATCCAATAAAAAAAAACATAGTTGGTTTTTGAAAAAACACAAAAAAGACAAAGTTTTAAATGTTAAGATTATCTACTGCTTACTTAATTTCGTTTATGGAGGTACATTTCCCTGTAGACAATGCTGTGTCCCGTGCGTGGTGTCTGTGTTGTAGGGAGTAACGATAATCTTGAAATTTTAAACTTTGTCTTTTTGTGTTTTTTCAAAAACCACCTATATTTTTTACTATTGGATGTTGTAGAATGGTAGTATACCATAGTCTGAACAACGTTTGTTCTAGCAAAACTGTGATACAAATTTCACGGTGTATAATACTCGTCACGCGGTAAACTCTGCCTGCGCGATGCAGGATTTTGCGTGACATCAGTGTGATGCCTAGTTCGTATGTGGCGTTGTAGATGCCGCCACAGGCTAATTGTCTATGCTGATTCTTTGGTCAAAAAGTTATACCTACCGTAATCGTTATCGCTCATAGAATTTCTTTCTCAGTAGCAGCTCGGAGTCTGGATTTGTGCCCGGTTGATGTCAATAGGCTCGCCCCCTATTACATGGGACTTAAACATAACTGGCGAAATGTGGGTGTACCTGCTACAGGGACACCTCTGCCCAACCCTTCGGGGAAACAAGGCGTGATGTTATGTTATGTGTGTGTGTAATTTCTTTAAATCTTTCTTTAAATCTTTATTGGAACAAAAACACATTTTACAAATTTATTGCGTACGTAAATAGCTACATTAGTTATAAAACTGTGTCGCAGCTATTAACGCCCACCTCCAAGGAGACGACAGCGTTCCAGATTCCAGAGATGGAAACACAGAAGAGATTAATTAAAAAAGAACAATAGTAAAATAAAAATAAAATAGTAAAAAATCAAAATAGTAAAAATAAAATTTGTAAAAAATAAAATTGTAAAATTAAAAATGAAAAAAATAAAATCGGTAAATGCTTATTGTTTTGCATGTGGGAGTGTTGTATGTGAGTGTAGTGCGTGTCTGTGAGGTGTAAGTACAGAGTGTGCTTGTGGGAACCCCCACGAGTACACTCTATGCTACGTGTATTTGGTGTGCATGTCTACGGAAGAAGGATCTTTAGGGTTTGACAAAATTCTCCAATTCTGCGTATGTGAGAGTATGAAGCCATTGATTGATACTTTTTTTGCAATCCCGGAGAGTACATGGGTAAATAGCAAGCACTTTATTTACTCTATTATAAAGCACGGGACTGCAGAAATTGCACTTAAGACTTCATTTTAGCCTCACAGAGTTCTATAAAACCTCTTTGTCATTACGTCACGTAAACTACTCTACATCACAACCCATGCACAAAAGCTAATTAAAAATCCTTTCACAAACATAAAAACTGTATCAAGTAGAGATATTTTGCTACGTATTTATATTTTGTAGCAATTTCGTTTTTGAATCATAGCTAAAGGTAATTAGTAGAATGCGATACGCCAGAAGCATTTTGGTAAATTATAATTATATCATATTTAGAGGTGGTATGTGAGACTCGCTTTTCTTTATGCTAATAGAGAATTTGTCTGTTTGTTTGTAAAAAGGAAAAAAAACAGTGGCACTCCGGGAGTGCCGACAAAAGTGAAAACTTGAAAAAAAATCGGCATCGCGGTAATCAACGCGTTGATGTCTTTTTAATGGTCAAAAGCTGGTGTCGTCACAGTGTCGCGAAATCAATGGTTTAGTCCCATCTCAAAATGCCCAACGCGTCTAAAGAAGTTTTCACTTCAGTAACTAGATCAGTAGCTAGATCTTTTGATAGGCTCGATGGTCTTCGTCGCATGCGCTACTGCTGAGTGCGGGGTCCTGTGTTAGAGTCCTAGGTTGGGATCTAATCCAGGGATTTTCTCAGTAGGAGCCTTTAGACTGTCTATATCACATGGAACGTATAATTCAGGATGGCAGGGACATCAAGGAACAACCTGTAACCATTCAGTACATGAAGAAATTTTTCGTCGGTTATAAAAATAAAAATAAACAGTGGCACTCCGGGAGTGCCGACAGAAGTGAAAACTTGAACATTATCGCCTTGGTGGAAGAAAAATACTTGTATAAAACATTGGCTCGTAACCTTATCTAAATAAAGAGCAAAATCGCGTTTAGAAAAAAAAAAACTTCCAAAACCTTTAAAGTAAAAATACTTGCATAGAACATTGATCCGTAATGCAAAAATAATAAATAAAAAGCATAATCGCGTTTACAAAAATGAGGTGTCGGTAACGGTGTCGCGAGTTCAATTGTTTTTTCCCATCTTAAAAATGCCCAACGCGCTTTAAGAAGTTTTGGCTTCAAAAATCTGCTGTTTCTTACAACAGTGCAATACCGACGTGGTCAAATGTATGGAACAGCATTTTTTTTTTAAATAACCGACGAATAATTTTCACGCTGGGGGATCCAGAATCATGTACTGAATCCATGGTAACATGTTGCGCGTCGATACCATCATGTATCATGCCGAAATCTTGGTATAGGAACACACATCTCTGCTTAATCTTTCGACGAAAACAATTGTGAGCGTGATTTTAGGATATATTTTGTTTAGTTATAAAAGAATTATCTACATTTCTACACACACAGTGCCGGTGGCATAAACCACCGGCTTCTGCCGAGCGGCACTCCTTTGTTTGGCGGCTCCTTTGTGCGGCAAGCCAGGCACTCCGCAGCTTGCCTGGCGGCAAGGCTGGCGGCATTGCCGCCGGCACCGTGTGTAGGAGCCTTAAAAGAAACAACGTAGAGAAGAGTTTACTGACTTTTATTTCCTGAAGTAAACTTTTCAACAGATTTACGAAATATCATGCACTTTTACGAATTGCAGTAAAGTTGCTGTGAAAATTTATTTGCGTATTTTTGCGGCAAACGCGTCGCAATAAATTTAAGTGAAGCGGTTCTGTCGTTTCGTCGTAGTGCTATTTGTCGCACGTTTAGGTCGCATTTTATTTATGATTTTTCATTGTTTGTCCGTAGATTGTATTAATTAGTATGTGTGAAGTTTAAGTTATTCTTTCGTTTGATTTAACCAGATATGTGTTTTAAACATTTGTTTTATATTATTTTACTTTGCTAATTTTGTGATGAAATGACTAGAGATGTGCCGACTATGACTTTGGACGACGAGCCGACTAGCCGATTAGTCGGCCAAGCCGATCACGGTTTCGAGGGTATTCGGCAATTTCTATGACGCTTCGTTTATAGCCGAATCACGTGCAAGTCGCAACCGCTGTCTACGAGCGTGTCGGAATATATTTTCATGTTTTGTTTACTTTGCATTGTTTCTTGATTTTTGCCTTTGCACGGGTCTGAGCGTTTTTTAGAGAGTGATTACCAAAGAAAATGTTGCTTTACATTTCAAAATGTGTAAAACTGATTCTAAAATATAAATATTAATTGACAATCAAGCTTTTTGTAAAATGTAATTCCTCCTATAAATATTTCATTGAGAAATACAAACAAAGTAAGAAGCCGAATAGTCGGCGTTCTTTGCCGAATAGTCGCCGACTACGAAAGTGGCCGGATAGTCGTCTTTACCGACTAGTCCAAAAATCTCTAGAAATGACTCATGCTAAATGCTTATTTTTTAATTGGGCATGTCACATAAAATTGAAAGCTCATTTTTTTATTTTAACTGATTAAATAATTAATCTTTTAATTATGGAGCTAATAATTTGCCGACCACGCTTTAATATTGGGCACCGTATGAAAAAAACCGTAAAAGGTTTTTGTTTGTGTCTAATCAAATATCATAAAATAAACAAGATGGTCGTTTCGATTACGATTGTGTCGTAAAATGACATCGATTGTTAAATCGATTAGGTTTTTTATCGAATAATTCAAAACCGAGAGGCAGAACCAAGGTAAAAACCGATACTACAACAGTCTCTGTTGCTTGCAACAAACTAATTACCATCAGTGGGTACAGTTCTAAGCTACTAAATTATTCAGCGTACTAAGGATATTAAAACGCGATCAGTTTTCTCTAACTTTATTAAAATGAGATACGAAATTGTATACGAAACAGTAATTAGGTTAATAACTACGAAATTAGGAATATGAATATCCTAATTCGTTCTGCTTTTAGGTTACTTGGTCGGAAGTTCAAAACTGTCTGAATTTTGACGTTTGTAGAACTGCGCTGAATGTTAGATGTGAGCAAAACATTTGGGTATGTGGAAAACGTTTTATGAAATTAGTTTTATTTGATGTTGAATTTTAGAAGAATAGGTAGTTTGACCGAGACCGCGGTATCGGTGCGGCTCGGTACAACTCGGGCGCCTTTCGGCAGCTTCGAACGCCTGAGGGCTGCTTCGGGCGGCTTCGGGCGCCTGAGAGCTTTTAAATAGACGCAGTCAAAAAATACAACCGTTCAACCGTGAACAAACAACAACAGCATCGCACCGTCAGCGCTAAGAGGTGACCTACTGAGATCTTCGCTTCATCGGCTCGATACATACAAACACACATATAAATAAGTATTAATGTTACACAAAATTAGTATATAATTAAGTTAATGATTGTAATAAACTAGTCATTAAGCTGGAGTCGAGTGTGATTTATCTCCAATACTTCCTCTTACTGTGGCCAAGACACCTTTAGCCATCATCGGTCCTATGAGTCTGTGGGATCGGCAGTGAGAAAACCATTTCCTGTGTACAGTAAGCGCTCAAAAGTGCATGAGCACGCTAAGAGTCGTATTGCTGTGAACACGCGGTATAGCTCGTACATTTGTATGTGTAAGCAACACGATACACACACCACAGATAACGCAGTTACACGAAACAACAATATATTTCCGTCGCTTTAAACATGCTAGCACACACGCACTATGCGCGTGAACTTGACCAGTTAATGGTATTGCTAAAATTCGATAGTAACTTAACAAGCGCAGATAGCAGAAAGCGTTAAGCGTCGGTGTGGAATTCAAACTGCCTCAGGTTCTAATCTCGTGAAACACAGTGCGGTTTTTTGCAAATATTATTATTTTTGTTTTCGATAATAATATTTTTTAAATATTGCTGCTTTTTTATGTTGTTATTGCAATAAAGGTTTTAGAATAAAAAATGCGTGATATATGATAACAAAATTTAAAAAAATATGTTTATTCGTTATATTTATTTTACATAAGTTAATAAACTGCTACAATTATTTATCATTACTTCAGCTGAATAAGATGTGAAATAGATGTCAAGAAACTTAGAAGCAGTTTGTATTATTTAGACATATTTAAATTATGAAATATTTTAAAATTTTAATGGATTTTTTCACCATAAATATTAAGCTTTGATCATGGTCGAAGTAATTAAGTAATAAATAAGAATATTAGACTACTTAAAATGTAAAAAACTACTTACAGAATAGGTAATTTTAAGGTTAAATATGGGCAGTTTGTTTATATTTTATTAGTATTAATTATTTTACATTTTATTTGACTTTAGTAAATATTGGTTGTTATTGAGGTTAAAGCTTAAGTATTCATTTTCTTTACGAAAAGAAGATTGAAACTAAACCTCAAATTTTTATCCTAAAATAATACTATTACTAAAATAATATTAAACAATTTCGGTATATCTGCAAGAAATACGACAAACACCCTATTGAAACGTGCTTAAAAAATTCGTTACCATAAATTCATGCAATAACGAATCTGTTGTTTATTAAGTTGGTACGGTCAATATTTTAAGGTCAAAAACGGTTTTCTAGCTGGTCTTCAGTGATGCAAGCCTTCAGAGTGCACGGCGAACGGTTCATAATGACGTGTTTTTAATAATTCAGCAAAATATCTCGTTGGTATGAAACCATTTGTTTCATTCACCATTTGACGTCGCTGCTACTCGATAATAAGCCCCTTCCTCATATCTCTTAACCCTCACAGTATTTCTCTAGAACAAAGAAAAACATTGTTTTTATTACACATAATACCTTATTATTTATTATTCACTAATCGAATTAAACCTCACAATGAATTTAAAACTTTAAAGGCATCTTCTGTCTCAACAATACCTCTGTTCTATCAACAATACCCTTGATTAAGATTTATGTTTAGTAAAATATGAAATATATAAATGATAACACTCACACTTAGTCCGGTTTCATTAGATATTCACTTCACTTTTACGCAGCGCAATAATATTCTCTGATCTGATCTGATCTCTTCAATATATTTTATGCCTGCTTTTTGATAATAATAACCACAACACTGCGCTAAATACTCGTCACCAATATTATCCACGAACCAACAAAGTTCTATTAATTAAATACTCGTAACAAACTGCATCTACCCCACAGAAATCGAAATAATTTACTTAGTTTTTTGTGGTCTACCTGCTAAACTTTAATATTTATGTGAACAAGACGAATGAAACTAAAAACGAATGATGATTATTGAACTAGTCATTGGTTGCAGACAAAGTGAGTGTGTGTGTGTAATGTGCGTGTCTACAGTATTGTAACAACTTATAGAAGAAGGTCGTAAGTCAAACCGAAGCGTCAGTCTATTGCTTTGTGAGATTGCTCATGGACTTTTGGTCGGTACTGTACATTGCACGACGTACACAAACCCCTATTCCTTCCAAAATTTCGTCTATTACCGTAGGTCTCCTTGTAATAGACTTCCTGCACGTATAACCAACGTAACTCACGTTCGGTATGGTTTGTATGGTAGGTAAGGGCGTTAGGATAACTAGGGTGCTAGGTAATTATATAGGGCTAGGTTTTAGTCAGTAGCGTCTTAGGTAGCTATTAGTTACCAGGCTCAATTGCCTTAAACATAGCCACACTGTACGCATTTGGAATAAGGCCGTACTAAGCCAAGTCCTGGTGCGTATAACGACCATTTATGCGGCATATTTTGATACTCGCAAATAAATCAAAACCGGGTACTTCCCGTTGACCTAGAATCATGAAATTTGGCAAGAAGCAAGGTCTCACAGCACTAGTAAAAGAAAAACTCCAGAAATCGTTAATTTATACATTATTTTAACAAAATATCACATAAAAAATATTTTTTTGCGATTAGAAACTTACATTTGCAGTTGGAGAACTGACCGTGACGTGTATCGATTTATGGGGGAAAATGTTTTTCAACTGCAATGTTAAGTTTGTTTTTAAAATAATTGCGTATTTTTTTTATTTATTTTTTATGCACGCACGGATAATTTTCTGTGTTATTTAATAATATTTAGTCATTTAATTGGTTGTAAAGTGGCATTATATTCTAAGTACTATTTGTTTTATTTTATTTTGTTATCTATTTTTATTTAATTCATTAAACCTAACTTGGTTTCCGTACGACTTTTTCGGGTGACCACTGAAAATCAGCTATGGGGACCCACAGCACAGCATCATGCTGAGTGGAAGCCTTCTTGTCACAGTCATGACGTACGTGTCAGCAGCTGCGGCATGTTTCTGTTTTGTGCTCGTGATTATATTTAAATCTATTGTTTTATTTTATTTTATTGTTCTCTTCTTTTATGCGACAGTTAAACTTATTTTTCTTTCTTCTTTCTTTCTTTCTTTAGGATAAATTCATCCCAACTACGGTACCCTTCAATGTGCGTGGTCCGACATGCACTTGGCCGGTTTTAAAAAAAAATTAAATTACAATTTATATTGCGTTGTTACCTACTGATTTTGATGTGAGTGCCATGTTACTCGTGTGCCTGTTTAGTTATTTCCATCACAGCTGCAACGAGAAGATTGCCTGTTTTTTATGAAACATATTCTTTTGGTCACAATACCTAAATATTACATACATGTCACATAACATCCTCTTATTGCAGCCAACCCTCCTCCGACGTATCATAGTCTCATATTCGTTTGTCTTCTAATAACACAAATATGTTTGCTTTCCCTAATGGAGCGGAGTTGCTTACTTTACGGGAAGGGTTTAATCGATCTATGTTTGTTCTAAGATAATGTCCGACCTGTCTTAGAATGCAATCTGTTTTATTACCTACTTGTGTTGATTTTGAGTGTTTTGTGTGTGTGTTTTGTGGCTAAGTAATAACAGCCGCACGGGTCGATCGATCAGGTTAAGCTACGCTTGCCGCGGTTGGTCAGTGGATGGGTGACCATCTTCACATACCAAGACCTCCGTGCCGTTGGTCCCGGCTGTCATTTGTAGATCTTTGACAGTCGTTACGGGTAGTTAGAAGCCCAAAAGTCTGACAACCAGTTTTACCAAGGGGTATCGTGTTAACTAGTAACTAGGTTGTGGGGAGATAGGCAGTCGCTCCATGTAAAATACTGGTATTCAGCTGCATCCGGTTAGACTGGAAGCCGACCCCAATATAGTTGGGAAAAAGCTAGGTAGATGATGTTGATTTTGAGTGTGTGTTTGGTGGTGTTTCCTTTTGTAATGTTAGCTGTGCTCGCGTAGGTGAATTTAACCTTTTGCAGATTGGCGTAACGCGACTCCAAAAGACAAATTCTAAGAAAACTTCACTTACCGGTTTCGTTTCGTCGCATCGTACCAGTCGGAAAGAAAGAAAGAAAAATAGAATAATTCGTCACAGAAACACGTGCATACAAAGACAAGAGTAGGTAAGCAGAAAACAAATTAGGTATTACTTAATTTGTTTTCTGCTTACCTACTCTTGTCTTTGTATGCACGTGTTTCTGTGACGAATTATTCTATTTTTCTTTCTTTCTTTCTGACTAAGCGACATGGGATTCCCATGTCAATGTTGCCTTTCAAGCGTCGATATGTAAACATGAGTATAAAACAGAAATAGTCGGCAGCTGCACGTCATGACTGTGACAAGAAGGCTTTCACTCAGCATGATGCACGAGGGTTCAATTTTTATTCTCCACGTGGTCATTCTTGTGGGGTATCATAATAAAAGGCTTATTCCAAAGATACTAGAAGATTGAAAATAGATAAAAAATCAAATACAACAAAAAAAAAATCAAAGCAGGCTCACTTTTCAAGCTGTGTGATGAAAGAATGAGAAAATAAAGAAAACTTGTTTATTCTGCACAAACAAAACGCACATTTAAAAAAAACTTAACTTAAAATACACACAATACAAAAGCAGCCAAAAACCTCGTATTCAATACAAAATAAAAGTTTGACAATGTTGTTTCTAGCTTATAAATAACACGGGTTCATTGGTTGATGTCAAGGCCATAGACCAAAGACAATATTGCACTACTGTTGCAACCTTGGCAAATGACAACAAAACAAAAACATAACAAAAACAAGATGCCGACTGCAGAGTTAACTACTTTTGTATCAAATAACCAAAAAATTAAGTTGTGCGTCGCATCTGTGCAAGAACAGGTCCTTGCTTAGCGAAAAGCTGTGAAATCGGACAAACCAAATGTCAACAGCGCTGGTTTTCAGCAATTACCTAAGGAATGACGTAATGACGTCACCCTGTGTGACCTACATATTTTATCGGGTAAGTATTATATTCCATATTGATGCAGTTGGTGAAAATGCCATTCAATCTGAGATTGAACTAAACACTAACACTTTTGACCAATAAACTGAGTAGTTTCCGTTCGATATTTAGAGTAATTATCATGTTCGAACATAGAGAATAATTTAGTATTTCTTGTGGCAGAACTTCATGTAATGGTCAGCCATCTTCATACAGACATCAATATTTAATGACTAACCGCATAGGTGCTAAAATTAACTCCAATGCCATTAGCTTTTAATTTAATATTCTTGCTATTATTATGGTTGTTATGGTTGGTGCATTTTAGAAGTGATGGTATTATTAGTTCTATTAATTAAAGAGATAACACTGAAATTGAATACTCAACGAAAAAGGTATGGCTTATAGTACAGTAATTGAATTTGGTCTCTGATCTTGTATCTAATAAAGGTAAATTAATTGTATCTATAACAGAAGACAGTGGTGCCAATTCCCTTACTCACAAACTAAACTAAATTTAAGTTCAGTGCATCTTTTTCTTTCTATTTCATTAAGAAAAGGACAGAAGATAAATTTTAGTTTAGTCCTGTCAAATTAATCAGCGCTTGACGTAAATTGACGTAATTTTAGTAGGCAACTTTTTAATCACGTCTAAACTTGTATGGAGTAGTGACAGGCGCTGATTAATTTGACAGGACTAAACTAAAATTTATCTTCTGTCCTTTTTTTAAATAGAAAGAAAAAGATGCACTGAACTTAAATTTTGTTTAGTTTGTGAATAAGGGAATCGGCACCATTAAATAGTAATTTCTTTATATTTGTGGCAATAATACGCACCTCAATGAATAGTATAGTGTCTGATATCT
Source organism: Agrochola litura (assembly GCA_949152395.1). Lineage (NCBI taxonomy): Eukaryota > Metazoa > Arthropoda > Insecta > Lepidoptera > Noctuidae > Agrochola > Agrochola litura. The sequence goes on along the minus strand of OX424514.1, from coordinate 12,549,802 downwards.
CAATTACGCCAAAAAACAAATGAAAGCGTCAATTTTAGGCGGATTGTTCTAGAAGAGCGGTGGCTGCCACACAACGGCCGCCAGTGACGGCCGCCATGAAAACGATGGTACCGGGTTTTGCCTTTACGGTCTCCAAAAACGCTCTCTAGGAAAACACACCAACTTACTTTCGTAAATAACGTTTCAGTGACGTCATTAAGATGCCACTTAATGCCAATGACCTTAGTGGGTATCTTGCGTGTTCTGTGCTGAGCTCACGCAACGCGTCGTACGTCTAGCCAGTAATAGGACTCGTCCATCAAGGAGTGCTGTCCCAAAGACGCATTATTAATTTATTATACATAAAACGAAAGGTATTTTAATAAAACACGTATATTAAAAGATAAATAATTAAATTATCTTCAAAATGGTTAAGGTTTTAGAAAAATACGCTTGATAGTTTATACGTGATTCGCAGTTTTTTATCCGCGTTAGATATAACTTTACAAATTAATTACACTATTTAATAAACAAAATCTAAAACATTCACAGATGTGAAATTATTCAAAAAATGCTCTAATTTAACATATTTATTTTCCAAATCATTAACACTACTCGTTTAGACGTGATCTTTCATCAGTATAAATCATTAAAAGTCGGTTATCGTCGCTTTTTAAGTAAACTACGGACGCTATGTGGCAACCACTGCAGTCTTACGAGACTCTAATTTTAAGTATCAGTTTGTGGTTGGGAAATCATAGTAACTTGTTCAAAGTTTGGACAATAGGAATGTTCTCAAATTCTGTACAGTATCTAAGTGCTACAAGGATTTTTTGGCGCCTCAATGACATTGACAGCGGGGCGTTGTTGGTAAACATTTGTAAAATTGTCACAGAAATTGTATTGACAAAACAAGATGGTGGCATTAGTTCCGACTATGGCCACGCATCAAAAGAACCTTGTAGCATTTTACAAAGCAAGCATTTCAATGAAAAACTATTATTACATTTTCACGTGGAGGTTTTTGCTCTGAAATGTTATTGTTTTTTTAAGTGAAAACTTCTTTAGGCGCGTTGGGCATTTTTGAGATGGGAAAAAACAATTGAACTCGCAACACCATTACCGACACCTCATTTTTGTAAATTGCGCGATTGTGCTATTTATTTATATTACGTTACGGATCAATGTTCTACGCAAGTATTTTTACTTTAAAGGTTTTGGAAGTTTTTTTTTGTAAACGCGATTGCGCTCTTTATTTAGATAAGGTAACAGACCAATGTTCTATACAAGTATTTTTCTTCTACCAAGGCGATCTTGTTTAAGTTTTCACTTCTGTCGGCACTCCCGGAGTGCCACCGTTTTTTTTTCATTCTCAGTTTTAACTTAAATAAACTTTGGGGCTTCATCCATACTTGTCGCTTGTTCGAACTCGCCCGATTCGTATATATTTAACTACATGTATAGCTAGAAGGCGCAAAAGCACTGATGGTAAGAAAAGTGCTAGTATGATTTTGATTTATTTTTATTCGGTCATAAATTCATAATACGCGGTATAAAATTAACAGTAGGTAGGTAGGTACTATATATATGTGCTTTTTCAACATCTATAAAATAGAATCAACATTAATAAACAACATAGTTATTATACGCTCGTTTATCTAATCTCTTAAAGTAACAGTTCGTAAGTACAATAATGAAAACTTTGATTACATATTAAAAACATTTTTCAAAAAAAACGCTGTACAATAATTAAAGCTCTCTGCAAAAAAATCACAGTCTGTATTACATATATACAATAATTCAATTCAAATATTGTAAAATTTCTTGGAATGAAATATTTAATAATTAATAACTACTTATTTGCACGAAATCTGAGTTTATTTAGTTATAAAAAAAAATAGAAAAGGATCAAGACTGCCATAGTAAAATTAATACAATTAATACGTGATCAGTGTTTATTATTCAGATGAAGAGTATTTATTTTCTACATCGTAGCACTTTTTCGACAAACTGTACCCTTGCAGGTGATAGGCATATAAAAAAGCGGGCAAGTTCGAACCGGGGATGAGTATGGACGATGCCAACTTTGGACAGAACCTTTTTGTGACGTGTTGTTTTTCGTAAGGGTGAATGTTTTTTAAAACACTGGCCGGTAACAGTGATTTTTATTTGTTCTCGTTTTGAATACCTGAATCGGAACGTTTTCGAGGTAAAAAATTCAGTTTTTTTTTGGGAATCTGGTCAAGATGTGTTGTTAAAAATTTAAATGTATTAGCAGGTATCCCTCCTAATCCTTTAAATAGGTTTAAAAAATATGATTTCCAAACATATCTTCACGCCTGTATTTCCGAAGGGTTAGGCAGAAGTGCACCTGTGTAACTAGATAGTGCAGCCACATTTCACCAGTTATTTTGAAGTCCCATGTATACCTAATAGGGGGCGAGCCTTTTGCTACAGTGAAAAATATATAGACAGTACAGAAACTACTTAGTTAACGTTCGCCACAGCACACTCACACAGACGCACTCATAGACGAGACCCCAAAGAGATTGTCGCGGTGCTGTCAAATCAAATCAAATCAAATTATTTATTTGCTTAATACAGATAGGTATAAAAAGATGTTACAAATAAATATAAAGTACTCTGTATCATTACCTATTATGGTGTGCAAATATTTACATTATTAATAATCTAATTAAATAATTATTAAAATAACATTACAAAATTATTATACTCAAAAAAATAAAAATATAATTTAAAAAAAAACAGAATATTTCACGCGTCAAAGGTTTAAAAATAAAAATAAAAATGTCTGATGAATTAAAATACATGTCGTAGACTTAACAATCACAGAAATTAAATAAAATATTGATCCAAATTAAAATAAAATAAAATTATTCAGATGTCAAATTAAATTATTATAGCATGTCACACTATTTGTATTGTCATATTATTAAATGTCAATAAATTACTCTTAATTTATGTAATTATCTATATTTTTATCCTGTAAGTACTCCTTGACATTATAATAACATTTATTTACCAGGAATTTGTCAACCGCGATCTTTTAAAAATGGAACGTAGGTTATTATTTCAACATTAATTGGCCTAATTTCCATAGTGTCTATATTAAAGCTAAGCGTATGCTGAGACGCAGGTGATGCAGCACAGCACAGTACAGATTTTGCAGGGTAGGGCAGGCGAGGCAGACATAGGCCGCGAGCGCAAGCTGCGACGCAGCTACAGACACATTCGCGTCCTAGGTAGTACAAACAATCTCTCATTAAAACAAAATTATGAATCAGTAGTAAAAAAAAAGTGACGATCTGTACACGTCGCGCAGAAATTTGTGCCGGCTCAACAACGAGACGCAGAGCAGGTCAGACACGTTTGCGTCTGCCGCAGCGTACGCAGCTGTCAGTACGTTCATGCATTACAAAATCTGCTCTGCCCTGCGCTGCTTTAACCTGCGTCACCTGCTTTTCAGCATACTCTTAGCCTTATTCTGTGCTCTTGCCATCAACCGGGAAATCAATCAATTACACTGATTCTACTGTAATGTCAAAACAACAAAAAAACAAATGAATACGTTATGTTTTGCTTCGATTTTTATGGTTTTAAACTTCAATAATTTGTAGTACTTACTTAATTTGCTTCAAGGATGCTTGTAAGCACCTAATCTAATAAACTGAAAAATAAAGTATGCGTTAAAAATAAGGTTCTATTACGACCAGAGTGCACTCTCCAATTTATTCAAGTAAAGTGCAATGTTCCGAAAAATATTAAGTTCTTTTTATATTCTGGGTGCTCTCCGGTAGGTACCTATTCATACTAAAATGGTAGTTTGGACGTAAAAAACGGCATATAACAGACTTTCATGAAAAATTGTTCAATTTGCATTCAAATTTCAAAGTAAAAACGGTTTTGCCAGAAATTGACCGACGGTTTTTCGTATGAACTGAAGATTTTAATCAGTACCCTAATTGCGTAATACAACACAATCACAATCTGTTTCGATTTGCAACAGATTGCTAATCCATTGCTTCATAAGTTATCTCAATCATCTACTACAATACTACATTATTATTGCCTTTGGTCATAAATTAATACAGATGGTGGAAGTATCCATAATACGCGATTTGTCAAATTAACTAGTACCAACTTAAATTGTCTGTATATATATTCGATTCACAACTGTAATTTTTTGACACTTGTATGAAATGGGTATAAACACGACAAAAATGACGTAGGTAGTGTGTTCATTTGACATACAATTGATTTCCCTGCCTGTTTATAGAAGCTTGTAATGTGCTTCGAATCACAACTGTCTTAATAGTATATGAAATAGCTTTAACATGACAAAATGACGCAGTGTGTCAAATTGTTAAGTAATTAATAACCCAAAGCCCTTAAGGGCCTATGTTGAAAATAAATAGTTGTTTGATGGGTGTGGCTTATTTTCCCTGCACGCGGGGAGTGGTGGTTCCATATTCGGTGGTCGGCCACCATATCGCCGCGCTGCCACAAACTTATCTGAACCAGTAGCCAAAAGTAGAACTAACGAAATAACCAGAATTTAAAAACGTTACTTACTTAGCATGGGCTTTGGCTAAGCATTATTCTTGTCACCGTCGTACAACTGTCATACTAAAAGTGCATGATAAAGACTTACTCTGTATGTTTTAAAGTAAATTCCATTGAATATTTCATACGCGTTGCGCATTGATACTCAAAAAAAGATAAAATAGATAGACCTTTGCAATTTTTTGTATCGAGAAAATTTCATTGTATCGTGTATTCCTTTTTCAAGAAACTAGATCATATAGTCAAAAATCATACACCAAAATATTAAATCCCTATTCCAAATACTTTAAAAGGTACACGATAAAGAAAAAGCCAATTTTTTTCAATAAATCGCCTTAATAAGCAAACGCTTTCAAACTATTCTCCAAGAAGATATATTTTGCTATTTTAGATGTACAATTCGTGTCAATGAAAGTCAAAAGTTATTCATTTACGTCAACAATTCAACATTGGACAAATTGTAGCGCCTGCAAATAGGTGACCTAGACTATTTAAGCTTTTCTCAATGCCTAAGGTGTCCCCTTTGTCTTGTGAAGGTCGAGAAGAAAGATAAACAGCAACAAAGTATCTGCAGATAGTTTCTAAGATTTCTTAAAGAAATATTTGCATTAAAGGCTAGACTGAAATCTGAATAATTTTGATGTCGCGATTCTTAACGTAAGCGAATTTTGAATCTATACATACAATAAAATAAAATGGGTAGTAATAAAAGCTCCGAAAAAATATAAAATATGAGCATACTCAAAACATGAAATTTACTGCTATAAATACTAATTTTCCGACAGCTTATATGCGAATACAAATAAAGAAACCACCGAATAAAAATACTGAAAATTTCGAAAAATCAATACAGCATTTTCTGACGTAATATTTTTTAAACAAGCATACACTGTGCATGCAGCATGCAAGCGAGCATGCAGTGTGCAGCAGGCATGGTTTCTGTCAAGGCTCCGGCGCTCCCACGCGAGCTGATCGTCGCAGATGGTTTTAACCAGCCTCAGCCGCGGGCGGCGAGCGTTATAAAACCACCTGCTCCTCAACTCGCGGGCCACCTCACCCCTCCGCGCTTACGCGGGCTTAAATTACACTCTAGGGGTAGGGCAGACAAAACTACGTGGAGTCGGTTTTAACAGCGATTCGTTTCAGTCACTAACTTTTGTAGCATAACATATTGACTTTTCGGAAACTTAGTATTTTTGTTCCGAAGTTTAGTATTTAGTATTACAGTAAACGACAGATTTTCAAAAGTTAATTTATTTTCGGAAGCTTTATTAGTTTCCAAATAAAATTCAAGTGTCTCTTTGTAATGTCATAATAACAGCTTTTTCTAAATGCATAATTATGAATTATGAAAACAATTTTTTTTTGTCTCTCTGTCTGTTTATTCCGGCTAATCTCCGAACCGGCTGGATCGATTTTGACAGGACTTTCAGTGACAGATAGCCGACGTTATATGGAGTAACTTATCTACTTTTATTTTAGAAAAATATTTAGGGTTCACGTGGGTAGCCGCGGTCAGCATCAAGGAGAGAATATTTTTGGACAGAAAATGTATTAGCAAAGAGAATTATGAACACTGTAAAGCAAAATCAGGGTAAAATAAATGTGAAAGGACTGTAAGTACACTAACTAATGAGACTAATGAGTCTCTGCTTCTTATTAATCGCATTAGCATGCAGGTACGCTGTATCATTATACAGTGTACCTATATGCTAATGCGATTAATATAAATGATAAATGATTTTATTTCTGTAAGTAGGTTTGTACAAACACTTTTACACGTCAATCATATTTTAAAACTAGATGAGGTCGGCGTTTCCTATCTGACTACTCTGAGAAGAAAGGCCGAAACAAACTCAGAGGTCTCAGTCTCTTTTAAAGTCCAGACATAATCTTGGTCATATCATGTGAAGGCCATGTGGATTGGTGTCTGAAGTGGTCTTTTGAGGAAAGCACCACACAGATTGAGAGGGCCTGTCCAGTCAGTGCACGCATTTGTCAGTTATCGTGCAGCTCAACTCAGAATTTAAGGAGCTCAACGATTCGACGAACAATACCAAAAAAAGGACATTTGTGTAGGCCACTTAAATTACTCAAACTGTCAGACCATGATTAGAACTAACTGAGAAAAAATTAAAAACATAACAAAAAAGGAATGACCCACATATTCTTCACATTCACAATAATTAAAATAATAAAATACTTTAAAAGTAAATATTCATGTCATTGTTTATATAAAATTCATTAATGTCAATGTGTATATAAAAACCCAGAAATAATCTTGGTTAGAGCATTTCATTTGAGGACCATGTAGATTTGTGTCTGAAATGGTCTTCTGAGGAAAGAACCATGCAGATTTGAGTGGACCTGTCCAGTCAGTGCACGCATTTGTCAGTAATAGTGTAGCTCAACTCAGAACTTAAAAGGAGCTCAACGATTCGACGAACAATACCAAAGAAGGGACATTTGGGTAGGCCGCATAAAGTACTCAAAACTGCCAGATTATCATTAGAAGTAACTGAGAAAAAATAAATAAATATAACCCACATAGTCCTCACATTCACAATAATTAAAATAATAATAATATTATACTTCACAAGTAAATATTCATGTCATTGTGTATATAATTTTAAAGTTTGCAAAATAAACAAAGTTCCGAAAGTAAAAAAATAAAAATTATAATTGGAGCAGCTCAATCCCAAGCCTTTTTGTCCTCAACGTAATCTTTAACGGTATAAAAAGCTTTCTGGCACAACTTACGTTTAATGAATGATTTAAATTTATTAAGGCTTAGATCTTGTACGTGGCTTGGAAGTTTATTATAAAAGCGTATACATTGACATCTGAACGAGCCACCTATTTTCTTGAGCCTTGTTGTAGGTACAACAAATTTGTGTTTGTTTCTAGTATTTATGTTATGGATATCACTGTATTTTTTAAACAATTTTATATAATTTTATAATTTTAGATAGAACATTACTATCGCAGCCAGCAATTAGGTCAATGATGGACGATCGTGAAAATCGAGGCGAAGCCGAGGCACACATACGTGAGTCCACCAATGCCCGGTTGCGGCCAAGGTTTGTATAGTACTTTTCTCAAACTATGCGCAGATATTCAAACTAAGTTTTATTATAAATTCCAGAATCAATGACGTAATAGTAGATTGTTTACCAAGGGAGCAAAGAACTATTTTTAAGGCGAGAGTGTTTCTTTGAATCCAGAGCGGAGCGAAGGATTCTAGAGTAGAATCCCGAGCGTAGCGAGGGATTCTAAAGTAGAATCCTGAGCGCAGCGAGGGATTCAAAGTACGCCACTCGAGCTTAAAATAGTGTTGCTCCCGAGGTGAACACTCTACTTTTTATCACCCTCTATGAGAAAAAAAAACATGTATGATCCGACCCCCGTCAGGAACAAAGTTCCTTCACAAGTAAAATTTAAAAAAAATCACTGCCACCATCGTGGATTTACATTGTGACCTCACTATAGACTTAAGCACCTTCGAAAACTATGAAAACGATACCCATGATGCAATTTTTTAAATTATTCGCAGCTGCCATCTTGGATTTACATTTTGACCTCACTATCGGTTTTAGCACCCTCGAAAACTATGAAAACGACACCCATGACGAAAAACTTGAAAATTTTCTTAACTGCCATCTTGGATTTTCATTTTGACCTCAGCATCGGCTTTAGCACCCTTAAAAACCATGAAAACGATACCCATGACGAAAAATTGAAAATTTTTCGCCGCCACCATCTTGGATTTTCATTTTGTCCTCACTATCGGCTTTAGCACCCTTAAAAACCATGAAAACGATACCCATGACGAAAAATTTGTTTTTTTTTGCATCTTGGATTTTTATTTTGACCTCACCATCGGCTTTAGCACCCTTAAAAACCATGAAAGCGATACCCATGACGAAAAATTTGAAATTTTTTGCCGCCGCCATCTTGGATTTTCATTTTGACCTCACCATCGGCTTTAGCACCCTTAAAAACCATGAAAACGATACCCATGATGAAAAATTTTAAAATTTTTGCATCCGCCATCTTGGATTTTCATTTTGACCTCACCATCGGCTTTAGCACCCTTAAAAACCGTGAAAACGATACCCATGATGATAAATTTGAAAATCTTCAGAGCCGCCATCTTGGATTTACATTTTGACCTCACCATCGGCTTTAGCACCCTTAAAAACCATGAAAACGATACCCATGATGAAAAATTTTAAAATTTTTGCATCCGCCATCTTGGATTTTCATTTTGACCTCACCTTCGGCTTTAGTACCCTCGAAAACTATGAAAACGACACCAAAGACAAAAAATTTGAAAATTTTCTAAGCCGCCATCTTAGATTTTCATTTTGACCAAATTCACACTTTCTCTCTCTCTTGCCAGCCTGTTACTTGTTCATACAATGTTCGTGTTTGATCTCTTTGGTAATTGGAACTTTTACTAACAATATCCACATTCCAAATTCAAATCACTTTTAATCCCTAGGGATTAAAAAGCTATTTTAGTCCCTGTTTACGAAGAACGAATTAGCTCTTTTTGAATAGATGTGATAAAAAAGATTTTTTTTCACGCGCCATTATGTTAATTTATTTCTTCTTTACTTAAAATAACTCATGATAATAGAAGGAACCGTGAGGGTTCCTTCTATTATCATGAGTCGGGGGCTCGGGAGATACTTGTATGTTAGCGCGTAGCCCGGCTGGTATAAGCTCACCATGCCTAGTGAGCCTCATCCCCAAGTGCGGACAACAGCTCTGTTTGCTAAGCCAGTTCGAAATTTAAATAAATTCTTTGTTAAGTTACCTCCTTGGTTGCCATGTGTTGAAGTAAAAAGTTAGTTCCATTTTTAAATAACACGACATAAACACGATTAACAAAGTAACATTGCTGGCCGGGCACTCGCTTGTTTTTGACCAGTACAGCAATTTCGATTTATCTCGAAGAATGTTGTCAAAATAATGTTCGAATTTCCAAGCAAGTTTGAGAAAAAAAAAAATCATCCGAGACAGACTGATCATGTGTACCTGGTTTCGATTCCCAGAAGGGCAGTTTAATTGGGTTTTTCTATCTGGAATTACTCAGTAGCAGCCCAGAATCTGGATTTGTGCCCGGTTGAAGGCAATAGGCTTGCCCCCTATTACATGCGACAATGTGGGTGTAGGTACTATAGGTTCACCTCTGCCCAACCCTCCGGGGAAACAAGGTGTGATGTTATTTCATTCGAAATAGCTTTTGAAGAAAAACTCTTGCTCGTAAAAAACACAGACACGTAAACTCCATTACGTTCAGAAAAAAAAACGCATCTCAAATCGAATACAAAATGGACCATAGTTTACCTACAGTAAAGATTTACAAACTCAATAAAGGTCTGGATTCACGCAAACGGCCAGATCCGATTGACCAGTAAAATACTGAGATGGACGCACACATCTTACCTGAGACCCTAGCACGAACGCGCGACGTAAACGTAACGTGGATTCGAAGAATTTTAAAATTGAATATGCATGTTTCGCACACAATTTTTTTACTATCTTATTTTGGGCCACTGCCGGGCAAAGGTATCCCCCATACTTTTCCAGTGTTCCTTATGTTGTGCCTTCTCCAGCCAGTCGGTCAGGAACGAGTCCTGCAGATCGTCACGCCAGCGCTTTTTGGCCTGCCCCAGTGGCGACGCCCGTTTGGGTGCCTCGATCCTGACCCATCTGTTTTGATGCACACAATTTTTTTTTTTGAAGTGTAAACTTCTTAAGGCGCGTTGCACATTTTTGAGATAGGAAAAAACAATTGAACTCGCGACACCGTTACCGACACCTCAGTTTTATTAACGCGATTGTGCTCTTTATTAATATTACGCTACGGATCAATGTTCTATGCAAATATTTTCGCTTTAAAGGTTTTGGAAGTATTTTTTTTTTATTGTTCAAATTTTTACTTCTGTCGGCACTCTCGAAGTGCCACAGTTTTTATTTTTACCTCGATCTCACCTGATGGAAGGCGATACATGAGGTCTACGATGGAACAAGCGTGCCCAGAAAAGACCTTTTCACTCTTGCTTTGACACTGACCGACAAATTGCAAAAAACGTGAGAAAATTTGAATTTCGCGGGCTATCTTAGCGCATCCCCCTTAAGACTATATTAATATATGGCGGTGAGATGGGTGGAAGACATTGTTGCCATTGCGGGCAAACTCCGGATAAGGCTGTTATAGGAGCGTGGAGATTGGTACAAGAAAAGAGAGGCCTATATGATGATGATGATGATATTCATATCTATGGGGCGATACTTATTGTGCTTGTCGCAAAAATTTAAACGAAAAGCCACGACAATGCTACCCAGAAGACAGGTAGCATTGCCATTCAACGTGGCAATGTTGTCAGTCTTCTGGGCACGTTTCCGGATGACAGCGATGCGAACGAATACTTCGACACCTACGTGTATTTTTATTTTTGTATTTATTTGTATCGTTAGTTAGGAAGTCATTTAATTTAGTACCTAGTTTAAATAGTTAGTTATGTTAAATATTATCTATGACATATTATTTGTCTTTACAGAATAAATATTGCTTTTAAACGAAAATGCTATAGGGTAGTTGTATTTACAATTAACGTTCTAATTTATTTTACGTTTACGTCGAACGTTCGTGCTAGGGCCGCTGGTTTGGCCAGAAGCGAACATTACGTACAGAGTAATCAATAATTCCAGAAATTGCGTAGGTGGGTTGAATATTGTTTGATAGTGTTTTGTTCCTGATGGGCAATTGTTTCCCTTCCTTAGGCTGCTTTCACAGCTGTCCGGGCGACCAGTGCGGGCCGCCCGTATATGAGAGACCCGTACGGGTAGCGCCCGTAGTGCTTTGAAACAAGGGAGTAGAAGAATGTCTTTATGAACTTCTATGAGTGGCGTTGTACGGACTCTACCCGGAGTGGGTCGCGTATGGACCAATCCGCGTCGCTGTGAAACAATGTTCTAGCGCCTCACGTGAAGTCACGTGTGTATCCGTTTCGGGAGCCCGTACGGGCGGCCCGCACGGGTCTCCCGTACAGCTGTGAAGCCAGTCATAAAAAGTGGAATAGAAGTTGAATATGACAACATACCATCACAAATGTATTGCCCGAATGGTTAGGCAGAGGTACACCTTATGTTGAAGTCCCATCTAATAGGGGGCGAATCTATTGCCTTCAACCGGGCACGAATCCAAACTCCGGGCTGCTACTTAGAAATTCCAGATGGAAAAACCCAATAGCACTTTGCCCGACCTGGGAATCAAACCCAGGACTTCATGCTCAGCAGTAGCGCTTGCGACCACTAGATCAAGGAGGCAGTAAGTTTTTTTTTTGAGTAAATCTCGTATCTGACCTCTGAGGTCATGTCTACTTAACCGGGCTATTATGTGGCTGGCTGCCTTAGGCAGTATGTTGAAATACCTGCATCCTTTATACTTAAAACACTCGTAATGACAGCCCGTTCTTGTTCTGCTTTTTTTTTATCAAGCACACTTTTGTTAAATTAGTCTGTTTGACAACGTCGACAAAACCTGTAGAAAACCGGTTTCTATGGTTGTCATAATACTCGTGCTGCTCTCAAAATTATATATATGACTATACAGGGTGGCATCATCGACGCGAAAACTGAAACCATGGATTCAGTACACGATTCTGAACACCTTTTTTTTTTGGGTGGGAAATTATCAAATAACTTCTCCCGCTCTAGGCGGAGCGGGAGGGCGTGTCAGACTATTACTGACAAAAACCCACCCGTGTTCCTTCGGTTGCTATGTTGCCGGGGGGCCACGATCTCCCTCCCTGCGTTGAAATTTTTCGTCGGTAATTTTTTTTTAAATCAGCTGTTCCATACATTTTCACCGCGTAGGTATTGCACTCTTCTATGCAACAGCAGATTTTTTTAAAATAACCGACGAAAAATTTCAACGCAGTGGGGTTCAGAATCATGTACTGAATCCATGGTTTCAGTTTTCGCGTCGATGCCCCTGCCACCCTGTATAAATGAATAAATAATCATTTCTAAACAAACTTTTTCAGCTCAACAAATGTGTAACGATAAATAATCGTTCACATTCTTTTCCATTTCGACCCTCAAAGATCTTATCTAGAACATTTATGTTATTCAGCTCTAATGCCTTCATTCATTGTTTAGGTTCCACTAAAGTTGAGTTTAAGTCTGTAGGGCCGGAGAAGGTCACTTACGTATTTTAAGTGTTGGGTGAATCTTCAGTAAGCTTTTATTTGGAAGGCAGTCGGTAAAGCTAGGCATTTGGTATAAAAATTAATATTTGGTCTATGATTACCAATGATACTTTCCAAATTAAGGCGACGATAACCGAATTTTAATGATTTTAAACAGAATATCACGTCTAAACGAGTAGCGTTCATTATTTGGAAAAAAATATATGTTAAATTACCGCAGTTTCTTAATAACATAATTTATGAATATTTTAGATTATGTTTATATTACATAGTGAAATTACTTTGTAAAGTTATGTCTTACACGAACTCTAAAAAACTGAGAATCACGCAAAATTTGTCAAGCGTAATTTTCTGAAACCTTTACCATTTAAAGATAATTTAATTGTTGGTCTTTTAGTTTATGTGTTTTATTCAAACACCTTTTGTTTTATGCATATTTAATTAATAATGCGTGTAATTTGGGACAGCGATAGGCGAGTCCTATTACTGGCTGGACGTATGACGCGTTGCGTTTGCTCAGTACAGAACATGCAAGCTAACCACTCAAGGTCACTGGCATTTAACTGCGTCTTAAAATGATAGATTAGAATAAAATACTCTTTATTATGTATGCCCGAAGAATTGCCAAACTTAAGTGGCAATGGGCAGGGCACATTGCTCGCAGTACAGATGGCCGATGGGGCCAAAAGGTTCTGGAGTGGCGACCGCGTACCGGAAGACGTAGCGTTGGAAGACCCTCCCCCACAAGGTTGACCGATGACCTGGTGAAGGCCACAGGAATCCGCTGGATGCAAGAAGCACAAAACCGGTCGAAATGGCGGTGCTTGGGGGATGCCTATATCCCGCAGTGGACGTCTTTTGGCTGAAATGATGATGATTATGTACCCCATATATTTTACAAATGTAATTGTAGAAATTTTACATAGGGTGACACAATGCGCATCGTATCACTAAAACCGATCTTTTAAGAACAACCATTGAATGAACACAATTAGCAAGCTGAAGTTGCAGTGGGCCGGCCATATCAGCCGCAGAACCGATGACCGTTGGGGTACACGTGTTCTTGAGTGGAGACCGCGAATTGGCAAACGTAAGGTAGGACGCCCTCAGGCTAGGTTGAGTGACGATCTTCGTAGGGTGGCTGGTAGCAGCTAGATGAGAGTTGCCGAGAATCGAGCTGAATGGCGTGCAATTGGAGAGGCCTATGTCCAGCAGTGGACTGCTATAGGTTGATAATGATGATAATGATTGAATGGATTAAAGGGAGAACAGGATATGAAATTAACTGACATCGAACTGATAATTATAATATAATTGAAATTATAATTATAACTTGCTCTCAGTTTTATCAAGAAATTAATAAATTGAATAAACTTTTCAGAATAATGCATTTTATAACCGTTTACCTTCCTTCAGAAAATAAACCGCCACACATTTATTTTGTTTTCCTTCACAAGATTTCCACCGTGAGTTAGAATTTTTTTGAATACGTTTGGAAAGAAAAGGTACGTAAATGCGTTCGATCCTGTTCGTTCACTTTTTTGCCCAAATGACGGGTCCCTAAATTCGTGTAGGATTTTGCTTGCGTTTCGAAGATTTTTAGAAAAACCTTTGCCATATTTTATGAACAGCAAAATAGAAGGAAAATGGAGTTGGAAATTGTTTTTTTTTTAGCAATGGTTCAAAATCTCGGCTTACTTTGGTCGATGTAGTGATTCGGCGAAGTAAAGCCTTTGTTGCGATGGGACAGTTGATTTTTTGAGTTCTATGGACAGCAACGTCCAATTTTGTTGGTTTTTAGAGTTTTAACGAGTTTTCGGTTGTTTTCATGTCGAGTTGTAGACGTTAACGAATGTTTGGGGACAGTTGTCAATTAACATGTACCCACACATGTAGACTATGTTCACGTAAACTATTGCGTACATAAATAGAGGTATGAGGAACAGGGTGTAAAGTTCACTTATCCTTTATAGAAAAGGGAGGATCCTCCGAACAGACGGGTGTTGTGTCTGGTGGGCAACTGCCCGACGATTTGTCGTAGTCGTCTCTGTGCCGCCGAAGGGAGTGCCAGGAGCCGGTTTGGGGGCTTTTGGCCCCTTGCCCGAGGAATTTTTCTCTCGGCCCTCGGGGTCGAGGGCCAGTCACTGGGTTTCTCTCTCCCTCCTAGGAGGGGGTGGGAGTGCTTTAATGCACACCTACTCGTCGTGGGGCTTACCTCCCCTCAACGCTTTGGGTGTGTTTATGGGGTATATCTGTAGGAGCGCCCGAAGTGCTTCATGACGCCCGTGCGACCAGGCCCCTGCTGGGTGAGATCCCTAGTTCCCTAGGGAAGGCCCAACAAGGACCGATCTAGCAACGGCGTCAGATTTGCTTGGCGCTGCCCGACGATTGATGTCGGGGTGTTGTAAATACTCATCGCGCGGTAAACACTGCTTGTGCGATGCAGGATTTTGCGTGACGTCAGTGTGATGCGTAGTTTGGATGTGGCGTTGTAGATGCCGCCACACTTACACAAGAAAGCTTTATCGGTTGAATAACCTTCTCTCATCATACCTACAGGCAGTGCTTGTACAGTCCCTAACATTTCCCATATTTGACTATGGTGATGTGTGTTACTATGACCTGAACATGTGTGAACATGTGTGTTACTATGACATTATGCAGATCTCCTCAATAAACTTGACCGCCTTTTTAGGGTTCCGTTGCCAAATGGCAAAAAACGGAACCCTTATAGATTCGTCATGTCTGTCTGTCTGTCTGTCTGTCTGTCCGTCCGTATGTCACAGCCACTTTTTTCCGAAACTATAAGAGCTATGCTGTTGAAACTTGATAAGTAGATGTATTCTGTGAACCGCATTAAGATTTTCACACAAAAATAGAAAAAAACAAATAATTTTGGGGTTCCATATACTTAGAACTGAAACTCAAAAAATGTTTTTTCGTCAAACCCATATGTGTGGGGTATTTATGGATAGGTCTTTAAAAATGATATTGAGGTTTCTAATATCATTTTTTGCCATGAAATTGTGACATGTACCATCGAAGAAACCTATAACTAAGCAATTTGAAAACAAAATCCCGTGCACACGACCCTTCTTTTTTCGTAGGTAACCGTTACTATAGTGGCCGAGCGCTGCAAGCAGAAATAGTCCTTACGGTGTATAGGTATGGGTTTCTTCGATGGTACCTTGACTATATATTTTTATTTTCATTTTGTTAATGTTACATTTGATTATCTATTTACCTAAACAATTTTGTATGCCTTCTGGCGGGACGTAGTATGGACCGATATTTATTTGTAACATCTGTATAATTTTTTTACCCTATGTTCACAAAATTATTAAATTAATTTGAATTTGCCTTCTCAATAACTGCATTCGATTCGTCTCCAATTTTCGTGAGTATGACCACGTGTCCGAGCACATAAAAAAATAAATGCTTATCCATTCGTCAGTGCAGAGAGTTGAGGGCTCTGTCTACTAGTTCTCTATTCTCGAGAAACCCACTTCTCCTACTTACTTGACTGTCCAAATTCAATTTAGGTATTATCCATAGTAAGAAATCTTTTTGAAGTGAAAACTTCTTTAGGGCGCGTTGGAAATTTTTGAGGTGGGAAAAAACAATTGAACTCGCGACACTACATTTACTGACACCTCATTTTTGTAAACGCGATTGTGCTTTTTATTTATATTATGTTACGGATCAATGTTCTATGCAAGTATTTTTACTTTAAAGGTTTTTGAAGTATTTTTTTTTGTAAATGCGATTGTGCTCTTTATTTAGATAAGGTTACGGACAAATGTTCTATACAAGTTTTTTTCCTTTGTTTCAGGCGTCCTGTCTTTCTTTGGAAATCGCTCCCTCTGTGCATCAAGATGGCAACCAGTCGGTTATCTTTTAAAGTGAAGGCACGTAAACATCTCGGCAGTAACCATACCTACAACGTTATACAAAAACACATGTTTTTTCAAATTGCAGTTTTAAAGTTATTTTCAAACTAAATTTTAACAAAGTTTTGTGATTTCAATTGAAACATTTTAAACTGCATTTAGAACTTTAATACTTGTTTTTCGAAGTTTAAACTGCTGAGCTGAACATATTACTCTTGGGAACTAAAGTTTATTTATTATTGTTCTCTATCAGTTTACATAAAAAGTCTTTTGGAATTTAAGTTATTTGGTAAAATCTATCGATATTATAAATTAAAGTCGCAATTTCATGCCTGTCTGTGTGACCGTGTTGTCCTTCTAAACTACGCAATAGATTTTGATGCGGTTTTCACCATTATTTAGAGAATGTAATTAATTAAGACCAGGCACTCCAAAGACAATTTCTACGCAAACTCCGCCCCCATGCACCCCACCACTCCACTATGTACTAAACGCTAACACATCAGTAATAAAGTTGAATATCGCGTGCGCTCTTTGTTCAAGCACGGAACTAAATGTCGTAAGTCTCAATTCTTATTTCATTTATAGCTAAAGTAATAATTGATCTAGAGAAAAAATATCTTACATTTGGATAATAAATTATATTTCCTTACTGTCAATAATTATTTTAGACATGAAAGCCGAGTATTCTTGTTTTTGTTTCAAATAATATTTAAAAAAGACATGATTTTCGAATAAAAAATGGATCGAACGAAAATGTTCCAATTACGTAACTGTCTTATATTTGGAAAGAAAAAGATCCAATAAATCATGTATACTAAAGTTCCATTTTGATTGTATGCGTGACTTTTTCTGAATATTAATGAAAATTAACATACAATTTAGGGAGCCTCCTCTTAATAGTCAATCTGCCTAGCCTTTTCCCAACTATATTGGGGTTGGCTTCCAGTCTAACCGCATGCAGCTGAATACCAGTATTTTACACGACAAACCAGTAACTGGGTAATACGATATCCCTTGGTAAGACTGGTTGCCAGACTTTCGGGCTTCTGACGACCCGTAATGACTGTCAAAGATCTACAAATAACAGCCGGGACTAACAGCTTAACGTGCTTTCCGAGGCATGGAGGAATCTCGGTTATTAAAGATGGTCACCCATCCACGGACCAACCCCGGCAAGCGTAGCTTAACCTGATGGATTAATCCATGCGGCTGTTATTACTTAGCCACAAGCTCCTAAATAATTAATTAATAGTGAACTTGCATAAATAACTCGTTGGTTTAGTGGTCGCAAGTGTTACTGCTGAGTATGAGGTCCTGGGTTCGATTCCCAGGTCGCGTGAAGTGTAATTGGGTTTTTTATCTGAAATTTCTCAGTAGCAGTACTTTTTTTTTTCTTTTTTTTTTTTTTGGGTGGGAAATTATCAAATAACTTCTCCCGCTCTGGGCGGAGCGGGAGGACGTGTTAGACTCTTACTGACTAAAACCCACCCGTGTTCCTTCGGTTGCCCTGTTGCTGGGGGCCACGATATACCTATCGGCCCATATTCGCAGCCCCGGCAGGCATTGGCCCTAGCGGACCCCGTCAATTCTGCTGACATCTCTTTGAGGCGCGCGTGGAACACAACGCGCCGTCGACCCGGGCCTGGTCCTTATCGGACGGCGAGCTACCCATTGCTCACCGTCCGCAAGCCCGCGCCTACGGTGGCCAGAAATCTTCCTGTGATTCCCGACGCCCAGGGCGTCTCCTCCTGCGGCGGTTAGGGGCGCGAGGGCGCGAAATTTGCCTCTCCCTCACGCGCTCCGTCTCCTCCTTCGCGAGCATTACTGCTTCGCAGAAAGAGGTGACGGCCTCCCATTTCTCAGTAGCCCTGAGTTTAGATTATGCCCGATTGGTGACTATCCGGTTAGTGACTAACACGGTGTCAGAGTTTTAAAGCCGCCCATGGGCCGCTGACATGGCTTCACATGCCGTCGAAAAATATTTCTCAGGCATGCCGGTTTTCTCACGATGTTTTCCTTCACCGTTTTTGAAGCAAGTGATAATTATGCCAATTTATTGGCAGCCATTTTTTTTAATGTGCTGTCAATGTTGATGGTGATAATAAGATAGGCAAAATGATTCTTGCTGTTTCGGGCTGCGTAATATCAATCAGTGTATTAGATATTTCCAGGAACCACGCTCCAGAATTACTTTCAAGTATCAAAATTTTCCGATTTGCACCTTACTATGTCAAAACACAGATACAAATCACCTTGTTTACGTCCCAACTTTTGAATAGCCATTGAAAATACAATATGACGCTATTCCGGCTGCCAAACAGTAAGTTGTAAATAAAAACATACAGGAATACTAAAATGGTGAACAAAATTGCACATTTGCGGTTTTATTGCACTGAAAACTTGTTATGGAAACATGGGATAGTTTGAGGTAAAGCAACGTGAGCTGGTTCTATGTCTCTTTCTGCACGTGTAACATGGCCATTTTTATCTCTACTCTACGAAGAATACATAAACATAATTCTAGGTGGCGCGTAAGTTAACAACTTCTTGAGAAGAAGCTTTCATTTTTCAAAATGAGTTTGTTTAGTCATTGCAACTGAAGTACACAAATACTAATACTAATACTAATATACTCATACTAATATTAATATACTCATACTAATATTAATATACTAAGATACTAATAGGTAATTATGTATAATCTGTCATCTTGACTTGAAAAATAAAACGTCAGTGTGCTGTCCGTCATTTCATTTCTCCTTAATAAGTCCTAGGGCTTCGCCCTCTGCAATATCCGAACACGTATCACTAATATATTAATATTATATTGTTAATATTTTAAAGAGGTAAAATTTGTGTATTTGCTTGTTTGTTTGTAAGTTTGTATGTACCAGTAAGATTTAAAAAAATATTTTTGCATTGAATAGTCTAATTCTCGAGAAGGTTATAGGCTATGAAACATCACGCTACGACCTTAAGGAGCTGAGCAAAAAGTATAAAGGTCAGAAAGAACGCTAACCGAAAACGAAGTTATAGCGTGGGCGGACGATGTGATGTGACGCGGTGGTTCGGGGGCTGACATTTCACGTGGACGAAGTCGCGGGTAGAAGCTAGTGTAAAAGTAAAATATACATCGTAAAATCATGGTGCGCTATACTCTACAACCTGGATTCCGAACAGCTATTCTGTGGGGGTAACAAAGAACAGAGCTTTAAAACTTATAAGTACCCTTTGCAACCACCTATAGATGTGAGAGTGGTTTTTCAACTTCGGTTACACTGAAAACAAAGGCCAGAAACTGTTTCAATGTGGAACATGACTTAAGATGCGCTTTAAGCTAAACTAAACTTTACATAAAAAACTTTTGAATGCAAAACAATACCAACCATCACACTAACTAAATTACGTAAGAATTATAAGCTTGTATTGTTTGTATTGATAACATTTTAAGGCCGGGGTAAAATCAGTTTTCCTAATAAGTCACAGGGGTAACAATATTGAAAAGGTTAGGAACCACTTCTACAAGAAGAGAACATCCTTATGCGTGACTTGGTATTAACCACAGATATAGATATACCTAAATAACGCAAGTATCACGATCTGTATGAAAACCAAGCGTGCCATTTTTTGACTACCTACTATGACGTCACAAGCACTAATAAACGTTTCTTTTATTTTTTCTCCTCGCATTTGCACAGTTTTTACAATTTATAACAGCGTAATTAACCATTTTCAATTTTTTAACTGACGTCCGACAAGCGTGGCACCGATGCAGACTGAGCGGCAAGTGTAGTAATAGTAGTCTTTGGGCAAGTGGCAGCTTACGATTATTGTACGTAAGCTGGGCACGAAAATGGCACGCGAAATAGTTGCTCTTGCGTTATTTAGGTATATCTATATCTGTGGTATTAACTGTTGCTATAAAAAGTGACATTTCTTTTCATTATTTCTGACATCGTGAGTCTTTAGTTTTCGTTTCTACGGTGCTCGTGTTAAGTGTGTTGGGTTCGTAAAACTATATGGTATATCGAAATAAATACTCATAAATATAACATTAAACCTGTAATACCCGTAGGGTTAGATAGAGGTACCTAAGTGCACCCACATTTTGCCAGTTATGTTTAATTAAGTCCCATGTACTTAACAGGGGGCGACCCGGTCAGGCTGCTACTGAGTCCCAGGCCGATTCGAGGCCAACGGCGCAGGCTTGCGGACGGTGAGCAATGGGTAGCTCGCCGTCCGATTAGGACCAGGCCCGGGTCGACGGCGCGTTGTTTTCCACGTGCGCCTCATAGAGATGTTAGCAGAACTGACGGGGTCCGTTAGGGCCGATGCCTGCCGGGGTTGTGGGAAAGTCCGAAAGGGATACCGTAGCCCCTGGCAACATACAGGCAACTGAAGGAACGGGTGGGGTTTAGTCAGTAAGAGTCTGACTCGCTCCGCCCAGAGCGGGAGAAGTTATTTGATAATTTCCAACCCAAAAAAAAAAGGCTGCTACTGAGTAATTCCTGGTGGAAAAACTTAAAAACACTTTGCCCGATCTTGAAATCGAATCCGGGACCTCATGCTCCGCAGTAGAGCTTTCGACCACTAGACTAACGAAAGAAATATGTGGTAATTTATTCATCTTAGTCACAACAGTTAGCCGACGCGACGTACGCACGGACGTAATAAAATCGCGGCAGGATTTTATCGCGCACTGGATTTTCAACTCTCAGTGTTGAAAAATTCAGTACACGGAAAATAATCGCTGCCTTTTTATTACGTTCGTGCGTACGTCGGCTTACTGTCTTTTTCAGTATGTTGTAAAGTTCACTCAAGTGACCGCACACAGTTCAAAATAAATGGTATTTCCTTTGAGATATACTCTAAATAATTTATATAGACAACCAATGCACTGACTGAAGTGTACAGATTTCGGATCTTCGCCATGTATGTGGTATATATTTGGATTGACTCCACACCAAATAAAACTTGGAATTAACAAAAGTGGATAAGAAAGTCTGAACGTTTTAAAGGCAAAACTTATGTGTTAAATAATAACTATGCTTGGAGTCTCTCTGAGGGATCGAATCCGGAACGAAGTGATCCGGCAGAGAACCAAAGTTATCGACATAGCTCACAGAATTAGCAAGCTGAAGTGGCAGTGGGCCGGCCATATCAGCCGTAAAACCGATAACCGTTGGGGTACACGTGTTCTTGAGTGGAGACCGCGAATTGGCAAACGTAAGGTAGGACGCCCTCAGGCTAGGTGGAGTGACGATCTTCGCAGGGTGGCTGGTAGCAGCTGGATGAGAGTTGCCGAGAATCGAGCTGAATGGCGTGCAATTGCAGAGGCCTATGTCCAGTAGTGGACTGCTATAGGCTGATGATGATGATGATGATGAATAACCGGCACCCTAATTGGGCAACCTCCTCAACTAACTGGCACCTTCAATCACAATCCGAGAGTTTTGAAGGAAATTCTTCGTCCATTGCTTCAGACGTTTGAAAAATTCGTCTGCTGAGCAACGTAAATAACGCAATGAACTGGCTGACCTGTCAAAATGAAAGGAATTGCGATCAATAGTAATTTTATGTGTGTTACGCGATTACCCCGCCCCGGTTTCTGAAAGCTAGATCGTGTACTGTTGTCAAATATCACGTAAACTATGGTAGTTGTTTGACTACTAATGTTGAGGACAGAGGACTTCTGATTGCAAAGAAACACGAGGTGTAAACTTCACAACCAAAAGGCAGGCAAACAGGGCTTCAGCTACAGACTAAACTCAACACATTTGCTACCCACAAATATTTCATCCTAAGTTCTAGAATATACAACAAGCTTCAAAAAAAAATTAACAATAAATGATCTTAACCATTTTGAATTAAAAAGAAAATTGTTAGATTTGCTATTAAATCTAAACTATTGCGATACTGAGGAACTTATTTATTCTACGAATTAACGTCTGAAATACCAATTTTTTTTTCTCTCTTAGTATACCACACTCTCTCACTCGCTCACAAAAATACACACACCCCCACACACACCCCCACCAACACACACATACACAAACACACACCAACAAATCATTTAACCCCATAGCAACACACTCACACACGATTAACCAGTAAACTCACTCAATTAATTTGTTAACATCAGAATTGTTACGCAATTATAAATATTTTGTAAAACGTGTCAATCCCACTAAAGAACACTGTCCTTCAAGATACAGGATTTTCCTAGTTAGTTTGGGTCTTACTCATTGTAATAGCCATACCCATCCCATAATTTAAACAACACTGATGTTACCTAGGCTAAGTTTTTGGTAAATAAAATGATTACTTACTACTTACTTACTTACTTAACTTTACAATACGTGGTTATGACAAAAAATATGAAACGTGTGAACCTTGTTAAGTCTAGAAGAACTATTCCCACCAAAAGAAAAGTGGGCGGAAAGGGCTTACTTACAATTGAATCAACTTCCGATTTCTAGAAACTACAAAATTGTTCTAACGTGATCTACAGTGCTTCCCCTAGCGTTGAGGAGCGACAACTATAATATTCTTTGATAAATACACAATATTGATAAATAGTCTTTCTAGCGGAGGGCGGCGCAAGTAAAATTTACTATATTTCCATTCATATTAATCGGCCATTCATAAATGCGGACGTCCTCTAGTAGCGAAGAGCGACAGCTACAGGGACTCAATCTATAATATCTTCCACCACTCGCCAACAGATGGCACTATTTTGTATATCAGTCACAAATAAAACTGCTAATATCAATCAATAACACGAAAAAAATAAAATATACTGACTCTTTCTAAATACTTTTTCTTTCTGTTTTGTTTTCTTTAAAAGGCTAGGCAGATTTACACTATGTAGTGCTTAGTAATTGAGTGCAACTCTCATCGTAAATTCTGCTTAAAATCTTTCTTACAGTTTCCTATCCACCTCTCTCATTCTAAGACCCGACATCTCTCTGATGCATTGACATTTCTCAACGGATACCAACTTATCCAAAACTTACCAAACTAGATAGCTCAGAGATAGCCACGTTTGTACTATCTCCTCGCTCTTTGATACACTGCAGCATCCAATTAATATAGATCTTGGTTCGATTTGTCAATAGTTTCTATGTAGTCTGTAAATAGATTTATTTGTGGGTTGGTAGTTTCAGCAGCATTGTGAGGATTAGGTTGGTAGTTTGTTTCAGAGTTCATTGAAATTTTTGAAGTGAAAACTTCTTTAGGAGCGTTGGGCATTTTTGAGATGGGAAAAAACAATTGAACTCGCGACACCATTACCGACGCCTCATTTTTGTAAACGCGATTGTGCTCTTTATTTATATTACGTTACGGATCAATGTTTTATGCAATTATTTTTACTTCTAAGGTTTTGGAAGTATATTTTTTTTGTAAACGCGACCGTGCTCTTTATTTAGATAAGGTTACGGATAAATGTTCTATACAAGATTTCCTGCACAATAAAATTGTTCAAGTTTTCACTTCTGTCGGCACTCCCGAAGTGCCATTGTTTTTTGCTGGAGTAATTTGATATTTATTTATTTATTTAAACTTTTCACACACAAAAAGGTACAAAGGCGGACTTAATGCCTTAGGCATTCTCTACCAGTCAACGTCAACCGAGGGTGGTGAAGAGATTGGATGGCAGGTGCTCTGTTTGAGAGGAACAAAGAAAAAAAAAATTTGAAATATATCATTAGAAATAAAATAACAGTACATAGATAGGTTATAACTTATAATACACATACATACATTTTTTTTTTTTGGAGAAGAGGAGGTGACCGAGAAAAATAATGTTAAGCCAGAATTTTGGTTGCTCACACAGACAAATAAATCACACATACATACAAACATCGACTAGCATTATTAAAGTAACTATTTTCGGCTATTGAGCGTTTTACAATGTAGATAAAATTGTTGAAAAAAAGAGTTTTTTTTTTCAACCGTCCTTTTATATTAAGTTTAAAGTTATGATTTCAAGATATTTTAAATAACTCCCTAGACGACATAATTTTCTTTTAAAACATTTTTCAGTAAACTTTAAACATTTGTAAGCGTCTCACAGTCTAATCATATATCAAGTTTGGTATTGCGTCTCGAAGGACCGCAGTCTGAAATTTAGAGATGCGCCGACTATGACTTTGGCCGACCAGCCGACTTTTCGGTTGCAAAAAGACGGAATAGTCAGCCGACTAGCCGGTCAAGGCAATCTTTGCTTTATAGTTCGAGTGTACAAAAGCTCTCATCTAGTTTTTTGTTTAAGTGGCACTCCGGGAGTGCCGACAGAAGTGAAAACTTGAACAATTTTACTGTGCAGGAAATACCTTACTTTTTTTAAGTCGGTAAAAAAAGGGAAATGACAATCATGTCGCTGTCATGTCTCAATGTTTGGAATGTCATTAATCAAGGATGTATAATAAATTACCCAAATCATATAGGGAACTGCCAATCAATCGTTTTAAAACAGCGTTATTCAAATGGCTCATAGAAAAATCTTTCTATTCTGTAAAGAGTACCTAAATTTTAAAGATTTACACTGATATTTTACTATTATAATTTGACAAATGACTGACATTTTTATTCTTAATTTAATGTACGTTCCAGTTTTATTAGCTTCTTATTTTATTTTTGTAATTTTGCATGCTAGTTTTAGCGAATTGTTTTAGAACTTGACCAACAGTAATGTACTACAATTCTTGCAAATAAAATGTAATTTAATATAATTTCATTTCAATCCCAAAGAAAATGTATCGCGCGTTGATGTCTTTTGAATGGTTAAAAGCTGGTGTCGGTAACAGTGTTGAGAGTTCAATTGTTTTTTCCCATCTCAAAAATACCCAACGCGCCTAAAGAAGTTTTCACTTCGAAAATATATTTTTCTTGATTTAAGTTCAGTTATTGATTGACGATAATTGACGATATGTATAAAGTAAAGAGCCGACTAGTTAGCACTTTTTGCCGAATAGTTGCCCACTACCAAAATGACCGGATTCTCGGTTTTCCCGGTACATCTCTACTGAAATTCTGAATCATTTGAAATGCACTGTGTATACGTCGGATTATGTTTAACTAGATTAGAGGCTGCTAACTTTAGAGAGCAATGTATGTAGGAAATGAATTCGATACTGATGCTATTATTTTGCTGTATTGGATTTTGAATACTACAATAACCTTAATTGGATTTGAGTTCGGAGAATTTATGGGAGTGGTTTATTTTAAGAGTCAATAATACCTCACTACAAATTCACTCTTTATCTCGCTCGCACAGAACTGCTCGCAGACTGTGAGAGCGAGATTGAGCTGCGGGGAGAAGGCTCCAAGGCGCCGATAGTTTAGGTAATTTCTTTTTACGGTAAAAATAAAATTATTAAAAAAAATAAAAAATACATAGTATCTGCTTTATATTTAGTTCAGTTATTATGCAAAGTTTCATGATCTAATTTTAAATATTTTTATTAATTCTAACGGTTTCTTGTTCGGTTTGAAGGTAGCTTCGTAATTGTTTTATGTCGAGAATCTTTTATTGAATCGTGATTTCGTCAAACATGGTATTTAACATTAATCCTCAACTTTACCATTTATAAGTTTATTTCAAAATTAATGATGCAGTAACTTCGATAACATACACAATCGAGGATAATGCTAAACATATTTAGGTTTTATAGAATTTTAATTACAAATGCGCGTGGCGTATGAATCGAAAAATATGTAGATAGATAGGTAGTTAGATAGATAAAACATTAATTCAGTGCACACAAAAGACACACAAGCATAATTAAATGTGACGTGTGTGTGAATGTGGCGTATGTGATGTGTGTGGGTGTGTAATTTTTATTATTATGTGTGACGTTGAGTTGCGTTGCACGCGGTCAGTATACGGATGGATGACCATTTTTGAAGTGAAATTTTATTTAGGCACACTTTACGCTCATTCTGAACAGTGAACGAACTAAACCGTCACGCTCGGGTCGGTGACGCTAAATCGCGTATACTCGGCTCCTGTCGTAATTTTTCACTTCCCGTACCCTTTTTTTGCTGTGAAAAGCATGTTCAATGGTCGTCACACTATACAGGGCGGCAGGGACGTCGACGCGAAAATTGTTACCATGGATTTAGTACATGATTCTGAAATGTGTTGAAATTTTTCGTCGGTTATTTATTAAAAAATCAGCTGTGCGATACATTTTGACCGCGTAGGTATTGCAGTTTTCTATGAAACAGTAGTTTTTTTTAAATAACCGACGAAAAATTTTAACGCAGGGGGTTCAGAATCATGTACTGAATCCATGTTAATAGTTTTCACGTCGATGTCCCTACCACCCTGTATTCTTGGTTTGAGTTGTAATACTATCTGATGTCTTTATGATATTTTTCCAACCTGAAAACTATCAAAAGAAAATATATCCCAGCCTCAAATAACTTCGAAAACAGCTACCTACAGAGTCGAGAACAAAAGGCCTCAATCCCAAATCATAACTAAGGACCAAAAATTAAGCTCGCGACATTTAACAAGACCGCTAACCCTATCAGACCTGCTGTGTAACCCTCAGATTCTCGCAAACACCAAGACACGGAGTAAACACAAGATGATTAATTAAACCACGAAGGATTAGGTCCCTTAAACGGCTAACGTTTAGTTTACTTGTATTTCAGGAGAGGGTTTGAATAATATATTCAGGTTGGAGATTAACAATCAGGTGAAATACATTTTGGGCTGTGATTCGTGATTGGTCCTAAATAATAACAGGCGCACAGGTCGATCGAAGGTTAAGCTACGCTTGTCGCGGTCTGTTCGTAGATGAGTGACCATCCATTACATATCGAGACTTCTTCGTGCCTCGGAAAGCACGTTTAGCCATCGTTACGGGTAGTCAGAAGCCCAAAACTCCGAAGGGTTTTTTTTAAGAGCGTTTATTCTAAATGTTGGCAACGTTGGAAATAGCTGTCAAAAATTAATATTTTTATGATTCATTTGGCAATATTACTGTATGGAAATAAGAAATGTGGTTAACTAGCGAACTAGGATATTAATAATGAATTGCAATTATAACATTGAATTTGATGTTGTACACGTTTTAGGTGTAAAAAAGTCATTTGGAAAGTTTCCAAATTCTTTTTTTTTACATTAAAACTAAATATCCGGTGTTAAGATATTATTTATTGCATTTCATAATAATAATTCTAGTTCGCTAGTTAGCCACATTGCTTATTTCCACACAG
Source organism: Agrochola litura (assembly GCA_949152395.1). Classification (NCBI taxonomy): domain Eukaryota; kingdom Metazoa; phylum Arthropoda; class Insecta; order Lepidoptera; family Noctuidae; genus Agrochola; species Agrochola litura. The sequence goes on along the minus strand of OX424514.1, from coordinate 12,521,889 downwards.
TACTATTTGCGACGTTGTCCACTTTCAGAATAAACGCTCTGAAGAGATGCGTTTGTTTACCCTCTTTGCATATTGCATATTCAAAGACAATTTGTATTAAGGAGCAAAACTCCAGCACGTGTAGCATGACCACCGTAGAAACGATTTTTGTCGACGGAAGAATAGACAAAAATGACGTTCCGTGTAGACAGGACGGCAGGAAAGTAGAAAGACTCAACTGCACTTTTTACGAAATTCACTTTTTTCATAATTCGATTCAGAATTCTTTGTTTTGTCATAGGATTTTTTTTTCTGTTTGATTCTCAATTTTTATTGATATTCACGTCAACTACAATAAAAAACTCAAAGTGTTGAAGTATCGTATTTTGGAAGCAAAAAATATTACAGTATTTTATATGGAATTTTTCACTTTTTGTATGGAAAATAAGAAAAATGATTACCTACATGTTGAGTCTCAGAAAATTAAAGGTTTTATTAAGGGGGTCGAAATTTTCATTATTTTTGCGATTGGACACACCATTTTCGAGATAAAAGCAAAAGAAAAAAAAGATACAGTACTGTTTTTGCACTGAATTCGAGGTGTTGGTGTGAATTTTAGTTCATATTTTATTCCAGACCTTTTTAATCGCGATTAGAAATAGTCTGATTTAGTTAGACAATCAAAATTTTTAAAACGCTCTCCTGTAAAATCATGATTTTGTAGATAATCGTATATACTTTGTGGCCGTTGAGAAAAAAGTTTTCTACTCTGTTTAGCATGGCGATTACAAAATCTAATTGTCTTCACTACCTTAGTGATTTTGACAGTTTGGGATAGAAAACTTTCTTCTGAAATAGTCTACATGTAAAAGGACTTAGACAAAGATCGTTAGAAACGAAAGACAAAATGACAGATTGTAGAATGATTTCTACGGTGCGATGTCAAAAATGGAGAAACGAAACGTCACTTTGTATAGAAAGAGCTGTGTCTATTCTTCGTAGAGATAGAAAGCGTCGCAGCTGACTTACACACACTTTTCCATTTTCAAACGCCGAATCACCTGATAGATTTGGGCGGTTGGTAGAAAACCTTTCTTCGTTTTGGTCATTGGTTTAAAAAGTGGTCATATGGATTTCACCAATTTAATTAAAAATGTTCAGTTATTCTAAGCCACGTTCAAGAGATGTCAGTGTCAAAACTCCATAACAATATTTACTGACTAAAACCCACCCGTGTTCCTTCGGTTGCCCTGTTGCCGGGGGCCACGATGTCCCCATCGGTTTTCTTCGAACCCCCGGCAGGCATTGGCCCTAACGGACCCCGTCTATTCTGCTGACATCTCTTTGAGGTGCGCGTGGAACACAACGCGCCGTCGACCCGGGCTTGGTCCTTACCGGACGGCGAGCTACCCATTGCTCACCGTCCGCAAGCCCGCGCCTACGGTGGCCGGAAATCGGCTCGCGATTCCCGCCCCGGGCGTCTCCTCCTGCGGCGGTTAGGGGCGTGAGGGCGCGAAATTTGCCTCTCCCTCACGCGTTCCGCCTCCTCCTTCGCGAGCATTACCGCTTCGCAGAAGGAGGTGACGGCCTGCCATTTCCTCTCGCTCCGTACCATGGCCTGAACCAGGGCCGGACGCGAGAGATCACCGCCGCCGATTGCCTCTACGAGGACACGGCGTTGCTCCGCCCAAGCCGGGCAGACCTCCACCGTATGCTCCACCGTGTCCTCAGGCCGATCCACACAATGGTGACACCCGGGTGTTTCCTCCCGCCTTATCCTAAACAGGAACCTCCCGAAGCAGCCGTGTCCGGTGAGGACCTGCGTCAGGCGGAAGGTGAGGACGCCGTGGCGTCTCTCAAGCCACTCCTCAAAGAGGGGTCTTATCGCCGCAATTGTGGCGTGCCCAATACTGACAGGTCTAGAACGCGGTTTAGATGGGCGGAACGTGTTCAGTTTCATTGCTAAAATGGGAGTTGTAAGAGCATTTTATTAAACAAAACATGTTTGACATAACATAACATCACGCCTTGTGTCCCCGAAGGGTTGGAAAGAGGTGTACCTGTAGCAGGTACACCCACATATCGCCAGTTATGTTTAAGTCCCATGTAATAGGGGGCGAGCCTATTGCCATCAACCGGCCACAAATCCAGACTCCGAGCTGCTACTGAGAAATTTCAAATACACTTTGCCCGACTCGGGAAAAACCCAATAACACTTTGCCCGACTCGGGAATCAAACCCAGGACCTCATGCTCAGCACTAGCGCTTGCAACCAACGAGGTAGTCACAGTGTCAGTTTGACATAGTTTTGTATTAAGGTAATTATAAACTATACAATATGTAAAAAAAAACCCTGTCCGATCCGAAAGGGGCTCATAGGTACTGCCAATATTACCTAAAAGTAATAAATAATCTATTAAAAATAAAAAGTTATTGCCATTTAAAATTCACATTTTTTGTACCAAAATTAATTCAAATTCATTAAAAATGAACAAATTTTCAACAGGGGTCGTAAGTTATGACTTGTAGACACCCGCTAAATGAGACGGCCGCCCGCGCCCCATGTAATAAATAACCAAGTAAAAATCTCCATAAAAAAAATTACGATTTTTTTTTCGATTTTCCTTAAAGTTACCATAGTTAATTGATTCAGGCGTGACCTTGCGGAAATCCATTATAAAATACAATAGACGTGGATATATTTAGTAACCTGTTTCGCTTAGCTATTTCTTAGAGCCATAAAAACCCTGAAAGAAATCGACACGTGTTTCTCCTCTCAACGAGACATCCTCAGGATGACGATTGACTTGTCGCGAACTCGAACACTGCGTGTTGCTCTTAGAAATAGCTAAGCGGAACAGGTTACTAAATATATCCACGTCTATTGTATTTTTTTTGAAAATTACCACATAAATAGACTCTCAGTATGATACCTAACAACACCCTCACGGATCGGACAGGGTTTTTACATATTGTATAGCATGATGTTTCTTAAGTTTACCTAGAGATATTCCATGCTATCGTAGCGCCACCTACGTCAATAGACGGATTGTTGTATTGTTAACATGAGCCCACTAGCACCTGTCTTGTTTAATCACAGATTAAGGTAGGTACGACGCCAACAATTTGCTATTGTTTGACGCTTTTCAATATAAAATAAACAACTTCTTTCTTTCTTCTTCGTGTGTGTGACTAAATAACCTGGTGTCAGAGTTTTGTGCCGCCCATGGGTCTCTGGTTCACATGCCGTCAAGAAATATCTCTGGCATGCTGGTTTCCTTACGATGTTTTCAAATTTGAAATCATTAACGATGTTATGAGCAAACTAGTTTGAAATGTTAGGGTATGATTTTTTTCTCACAAAGTTTGTCTTTTTCTCACTAAGTTAATTTTTTGGACCATCTTTCTTTTTCAGCCTTTTTGAAGTTGCTTTTTAACCGACTTCCAAAAGGAGGAGGTTCTCAATTCGTCTGTATGTTTTTTTTTTTTTTTTTTTTTGTATGTTTGTTACGCGATTACTCCGCCAATTATGAATAGATTTTGATGATTCTTTTTTGTTTGGTAGATCATACTTCAGAGGTGGTCCCATATAAATTTTATTAACTTTGCTTGGGTAGTTCTTGAGTTAGCTTCAATTATACGTATTTTTTCCCACTTAGTATGTATGTAGATGATATGATAACTTCTTGTCACTGTTATTCACATAGCAGGTAGTGGTATTCGAATTTGTGTGGGGTAGGTACCACAACTAAAAAGTGAAAAACAAAAAAAAAAACAACCGACTTCAAAAAAAAACACTACAAAGTGAAAAATAACTTTAATTTCGGAAGTCGGTGACAAACGAAAATTCAAAACCAAAGACACCGACTTCCGAAATTAAAGTTATTTTTCACTTTGTAGTGTTTTTTTTTGAAGTCGGTTGTTTTTTTTTTTTGTAAAAAGTTTTTACAAATACACCACAAAATACGAGTATACCTCTTCGATCAACAGACAAATCAATTTTTGAAGTGAAACTTCTTTAAGCGCGTTGGGCATTTTTGAGATGGGAAAAACAATTGAACTCGCGATACCGTTACCGACACCTCATTTTTGTAAACGCGATTGTGCTCTTTATTTATATTACGTTACGGATCAATGTTCTATGCAAGTATTTTTACTTTATAGGTTTTGGAAGTATTTTTTTGTGTAAACGCGATTGTGCTCTTTATTTAGAAAGGTTACGGACCAATGTTCTATACAAGTATTTTTCTTCCACCAAGGTGATCTTGTTCAAGTTTTCACTTCTGTCGGCACTCCCGGAGTGCCACTGTTTTTTTTTTTTCAAAAAATCATTCGCCTTTTTTGGCCTATTTCTATTCCAACCAAAATTTACACAACCAAAGCTTTTAACCAAATCCTTTACATCCAAAACACCTGTAATACCTTCAAATGCCTTCGCCGGTATAAAAAAAAAACAAAGCTGTTAAGAGTAGCAAACAAAAACTAAATCGCGTTCAATCCTTTGATCCTTTCAATTGAAATATTTCACGTGAAGGTATTAATCACAAAATAGGTAGGAACAGAAGGTCGGCTATATACAGCGAGCAAAAACGCACGCACACATAGACACACTTCACGTACAGCGAGTGCAAGCGCACTCGCGACTGGCATTTGTTTAAGGGGGAAGCGTCAGAGTGGCCCGCGAAATTCAAATTTTCTTACGTTTTTTGTATTTTGCAGGTCAGTGTCAGTTTTTATGTTGATTAAAATATGATTCGTGGTCGTAACAAATATGGCTTTACTCAATTATAGTCATTACAATCAGTAATAGTGATTAAGAAGAAGATAAAGGTGTCAAATGTCATGATTTTATGAAATCATGACATTTGACACCTTTGCTAACTTATGGAGTTGTATTGCTGATTATAATTGAATAAATCTATATTTGTTACGACCGCGAATCATATTTTAATCAACATAAAACCTGACATTGACCTGCAAAATGCAATAAACGTAAGAAAATTTTAATTTCGCGGGCTACCCTAACGCTTCCCCCTTAAGATCGCAGTACGTACGTGTCTATGTGTGCGTGCGTTTTCACACGTATGAAGCCAAACTTCTGTACGTATCTGTTTTCTGGTATTAATGGTTCCATGTGTGTATTGAACTGTTATTTACTCGATAGCGTTGTATAAACAGGGTGCGAATATACGCTAAGTGTAGATGTGTATCTGAGGTAGGTAACAGATTTTAGTTATAGGAGGCTTTATTTTAGAGAAAGCTTAGCCTGTGTTTGTGTGTCACGACAAAGTAGGACACGGGTCAAATAAGAATATAAATATATCTTTTAACGGGTCAAATCTCTCTTAATATCGATTTATAATTCTAAGTAACTACTAGCGGTCATTTTGACCCCGTAAGCTGTAATAACTTAAATAACTGCTAAATAATGGGTTTACATTGCGTTATGCCTTTGTCAACACACAACACGTCTGTGAGGTTTCAGGAATCAATTTAATTTTATCTTACGTAAAAATGATAATAGTTTCATAGATGACCGGTAACATAACACGCAGCCTTCTTAAACCACTAATGTACTCTAATAGGGTAGTTGCCTAGGTAAAAAAAAAAAATCTGTTTAGTCCGTCTTTCAGATAGTAAAAAAAATATTAGGCACGTATTTTTTGTGCTATCATATTAATCAAAAATAACTTACAAAACACGCATTAAAGTTGGGGAGTCTAGAAATCTAGTAAGGCGTGACGTCATGCCACATTTTAACTCAATGTATCGCCGTAATCTTTTGATGACGTCAAAAAGAAAAAATACGTATTCAATATTTTTTTTAAATCTACAAGACGGACAAAAAATTAATTTTTAGACACAGGCCTATTGAATAGAGGGGCTCGGGGCTAAGTAATAACAGCCGCACGGATCGATCTATCAAGTTAAGTTACGCTTGCCGGGGGTTGTCCGGAGACTCCTTCGTGCCTCGGAAAGCACGTTAAGCCGTTGGTCCCTTGAGGAGTGGCTTGAGAGACGCCACGGCGTCCTCACCTTCCGCCTGACGCAGGTCCTCACCGGACACGGCTGCTTCGGGAGGTTCCTGTTTAGGATAAGGCGGGAGGAAACACCCGGGTGTCACCGTTGTGTGGATCGGCCTGAGGACACGGTGGAGCATACGGTGGAGGTCTGCCCGGCTTGGGTGGAGCAATGCCGTGTCCTCGTAGAGGCGATCGGCGGCGGTGATCTCTCGCGTCCGGCCCTGGTTCAGGCCATGGTACGGAGCGAGAGGAAATAGCAGGCCGTCACCTCCTTCTGCGAAGCGGTAATGCTCGCGAAGGAGGAGGCGGAACGCGTGAGGGAGAGGCAAATTTCGCGCCCTCACGCCCCCAACCGCCGCAGGAGGAGACGCCCGGGGCGGGAATCGCGAGCCGATTTCCGGCCACCGTAGGCGCGGGCTTGCGGACGGTGAGCAATGGGTAGCTCGCCGTCCGATAAGGACCAAGCCCGGGTCGACGGCGCGTTGTGTTCCACGCGCGCGTCAAAGAGATGTCAGCAGAATTGACGGGGTCCATTAGGGCCAATGCCTGCCGGGGGTTCGAAGAAAACCAATAGGGAAATCGTGGCCCCCGGCAACAGGGTAACCGAAGGAACACGGGTGGGTTTTAGTCAGTAAGAGTCTGACACGCCCTCCCGCTCCACCCAGAGCGGGAGAAGTTATTTGATAATTTCCCATCCAAAAAAAAAAAAAAAAGCCTTTGGTCCCGGCAGTCATTCGTGGATCTTTGACAGTTGTTACGGGTCGTCATAAGCCTGAAAGTCTGACAACCAGTCTTACCAAGGGGTATCGTATAACCCAGTTACTGGTTTGTGGAGGTCAAATAGGCAGTCGCTCCATGTAAAATACATCAGGTTAAACTGGAAACCGACCCTAACATAGTTAGGAAAAGGCTAGGCATATTGATGTTGTACTCTTATTGAATAGATTTAGACACTCTGAATCTATTCATATGGCTTTCGTTTTATCCTCCCTGTATATGTTTCAATGTCTACGGTAGCCGATAGTGGGTGTAAGGAAAGTTATGGATTACCTTTTTGTATCATGTCCTTTTATATTGGATAGTGTCCATTTATACCTTGTAAAGCGAATAACATTTCACTAGTAATAATACGTCACTTTTGTATTTCTTAGTTTAATAGTTCAACACAATCATAGATAGCACATGATCACTCAGCACAGTTTTGCACTAAAAATTATGAACGTCTGTACGACTTGACGTTTGGAACCCGAATGCCGTGCGCAACTTCAATCTTATAATTCTGACGTTAGTCAATTGAGATACTTTAATCGTAGCAAAATAATGCTAAGTACTTCCGTTTGCTAACTGACGTCAAACTAACTATCATTTAATATTAATAAACGGAATTGTAATAGAATAATAAAATACTGCCTCGTTGGTCTAGTGGTCGCAAGCGCTACTGCTGAGCATGAGGTCCTGGGTTCGATTCCCGGGTCGGGCAAAGTGTTATTGGGTTTTTCTATCTGAAATTTCTCAGTAGCAGCTCGGAGTCTGGATTTGTGCCCGGTTGATGGCAATAGGCTCGCCCCCTATTACATGGGACTTAAACATAACTGGCGAAATGTGGGTGTACCTGCTACAGGGACACCTCTGCCCAACCCTTCGGGGAAACAAGGCGTGATGTTATGTTATGTTATGTAATAAAATAGAGTAAGTAAATGAGTTTGGTTACAACCTATTGAAAGAACTGTTTTGACAGGGTTTCACAGATAGAAAGAAAGAAAAAAATTGGTTGCCTGTAAAGTCGGTATACGGGCGAAAGTTTTACGTGACAACGACTTTGAGTGGTAAAATAAATGTGAATATTCATTCGTATAGTAGGAAGAAGGATGAAATAATAGTAACAATTTAAAACATTTATTTATACACATGAACCGGTGTGTATGCCTATCTCTCTCACTCTCTCTCTCTCGCTCTGTCTCTCTCGCTCTTAGGCGGGCTAACTGTGCTCGAGTGGAAGGGACGCGTGCCTTTCACTTTTTATGTCTGTCTCTCTCGCTCTTAGGCGGGCTAACCATGCACGCGTGCCTCTCACACGCTCTCATTGTGAGCGCATAACGTGAGCGGAGCGTAACGCAGTTTCTTGAAGTGTCACCCGGCAAACCAATTTATAAGACGTTGTCACGTCAAAAATAAGTTTATTAATTTGTCACAGAAACACGCGCATAAAAGAAGAGAACAATAAAATAAAACAATAGATTTAAATATAAGTAATCACGAGCACAAAACAGAAATATGCAGCACCTGCTGACACGTCATGACTCTGACAAGAAGGCTTCCACTCAGCATGATACTATGCTATGGGGACCCACAGCACAGCGCTGATTTTCAGTGGTCACCCGAAAAAGACGTACGGAAACCAAGTTAGGTTTAATGAATTAAATATAAATAGATAACAAAATTAAATAAAATAAATGGTACTTAGAATATAATGCTACTTTACAACCAATTATATGAATAAATATGAATAAATAACATAGAAAATTCGAGTTCATTTAGTTAGCTTTGAAGTTATAATGTATGCAGATAATTTTATTTTAATAGCTAAAAGGTTGTTTTTGAAAATACAAAGCCATCACGAATAACTAATATTTATCAAGCCTTGTTTGAGTTCCCCTACGTAATCTAATCAGAAATGAAGAGATCCTCAGGAGAACCAAGGTAACCGACATAGCTTGAATCATTGCCAAACTTAAGTGGCAATGGGCAGGGCACATTACTTGCAGAACAGATGGCCGATGGGGCCGAAAGGTTCTGGAGTGGTGACCGCGTACCGGAAGACGTAGCGTTGGAATGCCTCCCACAAGGTGGACCGATGACCTTGTGAAGACCGCAGAAATCCGCTGGATGCGGTCACAGAACCGGTTGTAGTGGCAGTGCTTGGGGGAGGCCTATGTCCAGCAGTGGACGTCTTTCAGCTGAAATGATGATGTTGAATTAGTGTTAGGTTTGATCCAGGCAGAGTCGGAAAAAAGGGTTGGGATAGGAATTTGTGCTTATGAAAGTTAAGTTGGCTCACCTCTTATCTATGAGACTTAAAAAACGAATAAGACTAAATTGACCTCTGCATACCTCCCCGAATAAGTAGAAAGCCTTATTGTGAAAAAGGTTATTTGGAAACACTAAAACATTGCTATTTCTCTGAGCTCTTTTTTGAAGTGAAAACTTCTTTGGGCATTTTTGAGATGGGACTAAACCATTGATTTCGCGGCACTGTTACGACACCAGCTTTTGATCATTAAAAAGACATCAACGCGTTGATGACTAGAGTGCCACTTTTTTTTCGGTTGAATACCCTATCTCAAGATTCTAGAATCGATCTATCTATTGCTATACAAGGTGTCCAGTAAATAATGGATAACCAAGAAATCGGATTTAATAGACATTATGGCAGTTATAAAAAAAAATACAATATGAATATGTATCCCATGACATAATTTTTTTTTTTTTTTTTTTTTAAGTAGGTACTGGTCACATTATATTACTGCTTCTCTGTCAGCATAGTCAATGTGCAATATTACAAAAATAAATAACCGATGAAATTTATTCATTTGTGGTCGTGGGGAAGAAAAATGTAAAATAAGTTAAAAAATGTTAGTTGAAAATCTTACGGTACTACATAGGATATTTTTTTTTAGAACGGTTGTGGGGTCTATTATATGCTATTTCAAGGTTTTCCATTCTTTACCGGACACCCTGTAAATCCAAATTCGACATTCTCCAAAAATCCTTCATACTTCAACACACAATTCACAAAAAACTATCACCAACAAAATTCCCGAGACCGTCTCGATTATCCTTCACTAAAAACTTCTGTGATTATTCCAATCCGTAGCTTGGGAACCCGGTTAGCGCTCAGGTGGCACCGAATCCCCTTGACAAATAGCTTGTGAGAGAAATTTACGGACACTGCTTTTACCGACTGAAATAATACTTCACTCTCTTTTGTTTTTACTTCGATTGCTTCAAGAGTTTGCTGGAATATGTGTTTGCTGTTGAAAGTACGAAGTGGTTATGTAATACTAGCAGCGCCCCGCGGTTTCTCCCGCATTTGTCTCAATTCCGTGAGAATATCGTAATAAAAAGTATCTTATGTCTTAATTCAGGTTATAAACTATCTGTGTGTCAAATTTCATCTAAATCCGTTCAGTAGTTTTTGCGTGAAAGAGTAACAGACATTCATCCATCTTCACAAACTTTCACATTTATAATATTCATGTATTTTGTAAATGTATGTATATTTATGTATTATGTATGTAATATGTCTGTGCAATAAACTTGCGAAAACGTTAATCACATTGAACTTTGTTGTCACTTTAACTAAACTTGCATTGCTTGCGCTGCTTGTCATTTGATATAGACTGCTACAAGCATCATAAGACACTCGAATGACGTTGACAAGCGGGCGTTATTAGTACATTTTTTTGTAATTGTTTTGTGAAATGTTTTGAAAAACAAGATGGCAGCGTTAGTTCCCATTTTAGCCACGCGTCAAAAGAGCCTTGTAGCGCTGTTGTCGCGTTATTTTTGACGTTATTATTTTGGTCAAAGTTTCGTAAGAATTTATGGATACAGAGTTCCAAGCCCGAGGTTTGCCAGCGAGCCATGGAACGCAGTATACTGGGTGTTCGAATTTTGGACCGTATAAGGAACACAAAACTGTACGCCAAAACCAAGGTCACGGACGTTACCCGGAAAGCCGCTAAGCTTAAGTCACGTCTGCCACATGTCAGATGCCAAATGGGCTAAAATAACCACTGATTAAGTCATATTAAACGCACGACGACATCGCGGCAGGCCGAGACGACGTTGGCGGGACGAGCTTGTCTCATACCGAAAGGACTGGCCGACACTAGCAATAGACAAAATTGTGTGGAAAAGGGAGAGGGAGACCTTTGCCTGCAGTGGGACAATACAGGCTAGTTGGTTAGTTAAGGATACTGCTTTTACCAACTGAAATAATACCTTGGTCGCTTTTGTTTTTTAGGGTTCCATGGTAAACAAGGAACCCTTATAGTTTCGTCATGTCCGTCTGTCCGCGGTCTAGCTCCAAGACTGTTAGTACTAGAAAGTTGTAATTTGGCATGGGTATACATATTAATCATGCCGACAAAGTGGTAAAATAAAATTATGAAAAAAAAATATTTTTAGGGCCTCCCCTTCACGTAAAGTGGGGATGTTTTTTTTTTTTTTCTATCCCTTTGTGTCCCTTATCGTTGGAAAGGTATTTCAAAAACATTATGAGTGTGTTAAGACTATTTTTGAATTTAGAGATCCGTTTGTGAAATATTAAGCTTTAAAGTGCAAATTGTTGTTAGAGTCAAGTGTCCCCCCCTTTTTTTTTTTTTTGGTGGGAAATTATCAAATAACTTCTCCCGCTCTGGGTGGAGCGGGAGAGCGTGTCAGACTCTTACTGACTAAAACCCACCCGTGTTCCTTCGGTTGCCCTGTTGCCGGGGGCCGCGATGTCCCTATCGGTTTTCTTCGAACCCCCGGCAGACATTGGCCCTAGCGGGCCCCGTCAATTCTGCTGACATCTCTTTGAGGCGCGCGTGGAACACAACGCGCCGTCGACCCGGGCTTGGTCCTTACCGGACGGCGAGCTACCCATTGCTCACCGTCCGCAAGCCCGCGCCAACGGTGGCCGGAAATCGGCTCGCGATTCCCGTCCCGGGCGTCTCCTCCTGCGGCGGTTAGGGGCGTGAGGGTGCGAAATTTGCCTCTCCCTCACGCGTTCCACCTCCTCCTTCGCGAGCATTACCGCTTCGCAGAAGGAGGTGACGGTGCCATTTCCTCTCGCTCCGTACCATGGCCTGAACCAGGGCCGGACGCGAGAGATCACCGCCGCCAATCGCCTCTACGAGGACACGGCGTTGCTCCGCCCAAGCCGGGCAGACCTCCACCGTATGCTCCACCGTGTCCTCAGGCCGATCCACACAATGGTGACACCCGGGTGTTTCCTCCCGCCTTATCCTAAACAGGAACCTCCCGAAGCAGCCGTGTCCGGTGAGGACCTGCGTCAGGCGGAAGGTGAGGACGCCGTGGCGTCTCTCAAGCCACTCCTCAAAGAGGGGTCTTATCGCCGCAATTGTGGCGTGCCCAAAGTGTCCCCCCCCTGCCAGCTAAATGGTTGGTTTTAGATATGTGAAAAATTCATGGCAGTAGCTTATATAACGAATTTAAGGGAAAAACTATCACAGCTGAGTAGGCTTTATTGACCAATTTAAATTTGCGGTTGTAAAAACATGTTCACCCATACATTCTGTATGAAAGATTTTTTTTTCAACAACAAAGTTAAGTTTGTTCTTGGGATAAATTCATCCCAACAACGGCACCCTACATTGTGCGTGGTCCGACATGCACTTGGCCGGTTTTACTTCAATCTCTTGAAGAGTGCATGTTGAACTGGGATGTGCGATGTGACAGTCGTTGAAAGTATGTAAAGGGGACAAGTTGCTTACATGTTTGTACGGATTAATTCGATGCTTCGCCTCGCGTTGGTCTTTTGGTAGGAATCCAAGTGTACATTTTATCTCGCTTTGCTTTTTAGTCTTTTTGGTGCATTTTGAAGTTACATACTTAAGTGGAGGCTCCCTAAATTGTATGTTAATTTACATTAATATTCCGAAAAACTCACGCATACAATGAAAATGGAACTTTAGTAAATAATTTGTTGGATCTTTTTCTTTCCATATAAAAGACAGTTAAGTACACAGTTATAAAAGACAGTTACGTACCTACGTTGGAATATTTTCACTCGATTCATTTTTTATTCGAAAATCATGCCTTTTTTAAAGATCATTTAAATCAAAAACAAGATTACTCGGCTTTTATGTCTTGACAGTAAGAAAATATAGTTTATTATCCAGATATTTTTTCTCTAGATCAATTAATACTTTAGTTATAAACGAAATAAAAATTGAGACTTACGTCATTTAGTTCCGTGCTCGAACACGATCAAAGAGCGCACGCGATGTTCAACTTTATTACTGATGTGTCAGCGTTTAGTACATAGTGGAGTGGTGGAGAGCTTGGGGGCGGAGTTTGCGTAAAAATTGTCTTTGGAGTGCCTGGTCTTAACATAACATCACGCCTCGTTTCCTTGAAGGGTTAGGCATAGGTGTACCTATACTGCGTCAACATTTCGCCAGTTATGTTTAAATCCCACGTAATAGGGGGCGAGCCTATTGCCATCAATCGGGCACGAATACAGACTCCCGGCTTCTACTGAGAAATTCCAGACGGAAAAACCCGCTCCACCCAGAGCGGGAGAAGCTATTTGATAATTTCCCACCCAAAAAAAAAAGCCTTCCCTTAACACATCTTTCGACTACTTACGCCGATTCCGGTTCCGATTCCAATTCATCTAATTTTAAGCCTCCGATTCCGGTTCCGGTAAAACCACTTCCGTAACATCCCTAGTCAATGCCTAGCATTAAATAGAATGACAGCACACTTCAAGCTCCCTCCACCGAAGTTTTCACGACTAGATTTTTACAGAATAGATCAGCTGTTTTTTTTGACAAAAAAACGCGCGAGCATTATCTTAAGGTGACAGATATAATTCACTTTTGATATCTTTGTTACCACAAAAATAAATCTAACAACAAAATCCCTGATATATTTCACTCAAACAAAGTAAAGAAGACCGAGTACGCTATAATAGACCACTGGAGTACACTCCATTTCCACGAAACACACGAAATTTTAATATTTTAACAGGCAAAACAGAATTATGTACATTTGGAAGCAAAGAAAACCTTTTAAATGTACATTTTGTTTGTAACAAACACACGTTTTCCGTTTGACAGTGATTGATGATCTGTTTTTGTTTTAAAATACGTGGTAATGATAAGTAATATTATGATGAATGTGGGACTGCTTGGGCGGAAAAATTTGGAGATGCCATCTTTTTTGTTTTAGCATCACAGTGAAGGTCTATTGTCAAACCTTTTTTTGTGTGGGTAAATCCTCGTGGATATCCTTCGTAAAGGATGGGAAAGGGTTTTTGTCTGGCTCTTATTAGCTAAAACCCCACGGTATTCCATTTTTAGTTCGGACATAGATTAAAACAGATGGTTCACTCCGCAAAATCATTTAAATAAAAAGCGACTCTTGCTACCACACAATAAAGTGTAATTCAGGTCACCCAGCGGTAACCTACCAACGGTTATGTTCACCTAGAAGTTGCCCCTCTTTCTATCGCGTAAGATCTTATGTCTTCTGACTACATACGTTACGCTTACTGAATTGGCCCGACAAAACGGGCCTGCTGCGTACTTATAGCTATGAAGCTATAAGTACGCAGCGGGCCCGTTTTGTCGGGCCAATTCAGTAAAAACCTAAAATGCGGAGTGCGCCTTCTGTACTATTCTGTGGTTCCGATACCGGGAAACACGCATTAGTTTCCCATTTCTCGGCAAGTACTTCAGTCCCTCAACAGTTTTGCTGATTCCCAGTCCCGTCACTTTGCTACTGTATTCTCAAATTTCGGTTTGTTTGTATTATATATCTTTCAACTCTGAAGCAAAAACCTCGTGCTTATGAAATACCTTATCTAAGGATAAAGTTTTATAAAAACTTAATTTATTCTTCATAAAATTACATAAACTACAAAGGCTACAAATTTGGGCTCGAATGGTCCTTAATTGACGTATACGCCCACTAAGAAAAGGTTTTTAGAAATTCTACACCAGAACCTAGACAAAGTGACATTCCATCAGCGATAACGGTGATGAAATGTCACAAAATGGGACTGACACATGCTACCGAAAAGCTTATGCCAATCCTGTTATAGGTCGTTGTAGAAATACGAAACGCTTTGAAAGCGATTACAACTAGTTTAGGCCTTTAAGTCATAGGTTTGTTGAAGGTATTGCACAAGCGAAGCTGTAGTAAACGGATAGTAAAACCTCAAAATCGTTCAATAAAGTTATCAGCATAATCAGCCTATAATGTTCCCACTGCTGGGACACTGGTCTTCTTTCGGTGAGAGGGAGATTCAGATTATTTATTTGTAAACATAGGTAACAGATACACAGTTGTGTGAGATGTACATTTTTTGTAAGTCCTCTATGCTTTTCCATTGGGCATACAAATGTTAGTATCAATTTTAATTTTTTCATTATTCACTTCACAATATCAAATAAAAATTATACATTGAGCTAGAGTGTTGGCTAAATCAATATAGTACAAGTAACCTGACAATTAATTAAAAACTACAATGTCAAAACAACTACCACATTAATAAAATATTTAAATAAAATGTCAACAATAAAAAATTAAGATAAAACAAAAATGTCAAAAATAAATAAAATAGGATAATGTCAACTAATCAAATTAATACAAGAGTGTCAAAATAAGTGATAAATCAATTAATGATTTTAGAATGCCAACACTAAAATCTAAGAAAGTACAAAAATAAAATAAAGTAATATTGGATAATGTCAAATAATTAATAAGTAAGTACAAAATTAATAAAATATATCCAGAATGTCAACAGTAAAAACTTATAGTGTAATGTCAATTAGGTAAATATAAATTAAATGCAATGTACATTAGCCGAAGGAGAGATTATGGAACTGTCATCTAAGTAGTCCTTTATTGAGGAATAACATTTATCGATTAAAATTTTCAGAAGTAAACTTTTGAATTTGTCCAGATTTAATGATTTTAATGTCTCAGGCAGCTTGTTAAATATTTTTGTGGCCACACAGAAAGTACTTTTATTCATTAGGGCTGTTTTGCCATGTGTCGTTTTGAGCTCTAACTTATTTTTGTCGCGTAACTTGTGGGCCATAATCCACCACGCGGGCCCAGTGCGGGTTGATAAATGTCACATGTCTTCGAAATTTTGATTCTAGGACATGTCGGTTTCCTCACAATGTTTTCCTTCACCGTTTTGAGAGCAATGATGATGGAATAATTTACACAAAGGAAACGCCTGTCGGGGTTCCAACCTACGACCTACAACTCGTAAATTGCGGTCGTTATCACTGGGCTACCACTGCTCTCAGTTATCAGCATGACGGTGATATTTATAAGGATATCCGTCTTCAAAGTCCACATAACTTTTTGCTCCACATTACATCATCCATTACCCATACTGAAGGGACGAATAAATTAGCCTCTAAACCTCGAACATGTCCTTTTTGTGGTTCAACGACCTCATATATTTTAATATAATGACGTCACAACTTGAGGCGACGCGACGTGTCTATGTAAAGGAAGCTTTTTGTATACATTTTCCTTATACTGAAATATTCATATTGAATAGATTTGGGTCTATGAAGAATGTATGGGGAACAACGGATTGACTGCTCAAGCACAGATGGCTCGGGTTTTTGTATAGACGATAGGGTTGTAGGAATATTTTTTGGTCCTTGGTGTTGCTTTGTTTTTCCATAGTAAAAAGTGAAAATTCCGTTACAGATTTTTTTTGTTTTTATATATTTAGTAACCTGTTCCGCTTAACTATTCCTGAAGAGCCATAAAAAACACTGGTGGGTTTGTCGGGCGGCATTGCTCACTCTGCGTCCAGCGCTCGGTGTGGCAATACTCCGTGTTCGGGTTGCGACGTTGAGAGGTGAAACACTGTTCGATTTCTTACACGGTTTATATGGCTAGGAATAGTTATGCGGAACTACCTTTCTTCACATAAAGTGGGGATGATATCGGGGGGCACGGCAGTGCCCCCGCCAAGTCGAGCGCGAAGCAAACACTGCCGTACCATCCTTTACTGCAACCATTTTGCGGCATTTTCAGGCCCCTATTTGAGAACCTCTGGATAACATCAGAACGCAGAAATTTTCGTTATCCAGGAAGCTATAATCACATACTTAAAATCCAAAATTTCAAGTCTGTAGGTCATTTAGTTCCGAAGTTAAGCGAAAGCAAAGTTTCGCATTTATGACACTCACTCACTCATGATCATCAGAATAGAACTAGTACTTCCCATAAACTCAGAGAGCTGAAATTTGGTACAGACTTAGGGTTTAATGGCCACATAAAGGGAAAACTATAAAAACTAGGATAATCGAAGATCTGGAGTACCTGGTGACCCTGATTAGAAAACATAAGAGCCCAACCAAACTATTAGAGATCGACATACCGTCTTTACAAAAAATATTCAACTTGGTGGGCCGCTTCATTTGATGTCAAAAATCAAAGGTCTGAAGTATCTGATGAAGAACCCTCAGGTGGTCTCAGTTGTATTAGAGATATGGTAATGCCCCCTTCTACTATTGGTACATAAAAAAATCGTCTGTCATTGCAAAAATCCAGCGTAGTGGAACACATCTTCTAATCTAATTTAATCTAGCCTATAGCGTCTCACTGCTGGGCGAATACCTTTATTCTACTCGAACATTACACAAATTAAATAAACAAATTACACAAAAATATTAATTTCGCTCAATTTCGCTCAAAATTTGGTCAAAATATAATGCATTGGACTAAGAGTGGCGGTGATACCCGCACACGTCGCTAGATAGTGCTGACTGTATTTTAAAACGCGCTTACGTTTGTTTTTCCGATAACCTTATATGGCGAAGTGGCAACCGGCCGCGTTACAGTCGTTTACGACATACTTCTACTGCGCTTGAAAACGTTTGCTAGGGATTAGGAGGGATTATTTGCATTTCGTTGATTTCGCTTATTATTTCGTGAGGTTTGCTAAGTTTAATTAGCAGGTTGTTATTATAACAATTCGAAGATTTGAATAGGTTAGGAATTTTATGATTAGTGATGGATTACTGATTATTAGATTTAAAAGAAGTTTTAATTGAATACTTTATTTAATTGTTAGTTATTCAGTACTCTTAGTTTTCTAGGTTTAATTTACAGTTAGGCAGTACTTCGAATCGCGTTCGAGTTTATAAGTACTTTTCTAGTATTGTAGGTTTAGTTTATTTAGTTAGATATTACTTCGTTCCGTTTAAAAATATCATTAATTTAGCTGTATTTCAGTACTAGGTAGGTAATACCTTTGGTAGAAAGTTCATTGATAATTAATTATATTGACACTTGTCTAATAATTAAGAAATTCGCTAACAATTTGATTCACGAATTATTGCCTATTATGTTAAAATTTGAGATCATACCCCGGGCATGCGTGTACAGAGAACAATTCCCAATCTGTGTGGCGTATGCCCTAACAATTCACAAGAGCCAAGGTCTAAGTCTAAAAAATGCTCTCATGGACATTGGCACCTCCATATTCTCTTGTGGCCAAGCCTACGTGGCGCTTTCACGAGTAACCAATCTTCATGGGGTGCACCTCATAAATGTTGACTTCAATAGTATAAAAGCTCAAGCTTCAGCGATCACCGAACACAACCGGCTTAGGCGTAAATACCGCGCCGATCTTTCAGAAATTAAACCGTCTAAACCGTCTAAAAGAATAAATAATGAACGCGAATGGGCAATACGAAAAACTGTTGTATAAAAATGCTGTGTAAAAACTGTACAAGAATCAGAACCGGAAAAAAAAAGAAAGATTTGTAATAATAAAAAAAGCAAAAGAAAAAGTTACTCCTAAAAAGAAAGAAACTGTGTCAAATAAGATAATCTAATAAAATAAATCAATATTCCCACGTTTCTACAAAAAGAAGTGAAATCCCACCAAAAACATTCTGTAAAAAACTAGCCAAGTCTCGATGGAGCTGCTTGTTTATCTCTAAAAAATAATGAAATCTAGACAAAGTCGTGCCAAGTCTAAGGTTCCTTACTGCGATTTCTTTATTATTATAGTTAATGTTGTGTGACTTGGCCGTTGAAGGGTACACAAGGGTACAAAACCAGGTGCTTTATGACACCATTGCACCAATCTGTCGCCAGACCCGCTACCCATTGTCAATGCTGAATGCATGTGTTGCACAATCAACAACAGCCTAAAATGAGACACTAGCGTCCAATTACCAATACCAGTATGTGCTATTATCTCACTTAACAAACATAGGTAGTTACAACAGATATAACATTACGTGTAAACAAAATTGACTTGTACCTACCTTTGTACTAACGTATAAAGAATGTTCAACGGCCAAGTCACACAACATTAACTATAATAATAAAGAAATCGCAGTAAGGAACCTTAGACTTGGCACGACTTTGTCTAGATTTCATTATTTTTTAGAGATAAACAAGCAGCTCCATCGAGACTTGGCTAGTTTTTTACAGAATGTTTTTGGTGGGATTATTTTTTCTTGTCCATTCCATGGTGTGGGGTATCGTTGGACATTTTCATTCAACGATAAAAATTATCACTATGTGGAAACTGCAAAGATGCATACTATAGAACAAATTTTAAAATATGTATTTATTTATATTCTGTTATTTTTTTAAATAAACTACTTTCTAAATAAAATATCCGGAAAATGTTTAAGAATATTTCTAACTGCCGCTGTCCAGAACTTACCTATTCTATTACACGTCGCACAAACTGCAACACACATAACCTATCAGCTATCGATCTATCGATACCTACTTCACTGCACTATGTAGACAATATGGCTATTCCACGTAAAATAAAATATTGAAAATACAATTTTTGAAGGGTAAAGGGTAATAAAGGCTCTTCACGTAAAGTGGGGATGATATTATTTTTTCTTGTCCATCCCATGGTGTGGGGTATAGTTGGATAATTAAAATATCCAACTATGTGGAAACTGCAAAGATGCATACTATAGAATAAAATTAAATATAATAATATGTATTTATTTGGTTTCTATTGTTTTTTTAAATAAACTACTTTCTAATTAAAATATCCGGAAAATGTTTAAAAATATTTCTAAATGCCGCCGTCCAGAACTTACCTATTCTGTGACATGTCGCAGAAACTGCAACACACCTATCCTATCGGTTATTGTTACCTACTACACTACACTACGTAGACTACATGGCTTTTCCGCGTTAACCAGGATACCGACCGTCGGGTAGCATGTCGAACGTAGTCGGTAAACTAAGACTTGGCACGAATTCCGGTTGCACACAAAAATGGTTTCCAAGTTTATAACCTCTATCAATTTAGTGTCGTATAATAATTTATAAGGTGCTTTGAATGATGTGGAGTGTAGATAAAGAATGTGAGTTTTTGAAGTGAAAACTTTTTTGGCATGTTGGGCATTTTTGAGATGGGAAAAAACAATTGAACTCGAGACACCGTTACCAACACCCCATTTTTACGGTTCCGTAGTAAACAAGGAACCCTTATAGTTTCGTTATGTCCGTCTGGTCTAGCTCCGAGACTCTTAGTACTAGAAAGCTGTAATTTGGCATGGGTATACAAATTAATCACAAAGCGGTGAAACAAAATTATGAAAAAAAAAAACATTTTTAGGTTACCTACCTCCCCCACACGTAAAGTGGTGAAGTTTTTGGATTCCGGTATCCGTTTGCGAAATATTAAGCTTTAAAGTGATAATTTTTAACCGACTTCTAAAAAGGAGCAGGTTATAATATATGTTCGTCGCGTATGTTTGTATTTTTTTGTTTATATGTACTTACACCGATTTCTCCGTCAATTGTGGACCGATTTTGAAAATTCTTTTTTTTTTGAAAGGGTATGCTCTCAAGGTGATCCCACATAATTTTGTATAGTTTTTGAGTTAGCTTCAATAATACGTACTTTTTCCCACTGTGGATGTGGATGATATGATAAGTTCCTGTCACTGTTATTTACATAGCAGGTAGTGGTTTTCTAATTTGTGTGGTACCACAACTAAAAAGTGACAAATAAAAACATTTTACAAAAAAAAAACAAGGTTTTTTTTTTTCGTAAAAAGTTTTTTGTTTGAGTCAAGTATCCCCCCCCGCCAGCTAAATAGTTGGTTTTGGATGTGTGAAAAAAATCACAGCAGTAATTTATATATCGAAAATTCGAAATAAAAAGGAAAACTATCACAGCTACGTAGGCTCTACAAGTTAACGAGTAATAATTGACCCACTTATATTTGCAGTTGCAAAAACATGTTTTCCCATACATTCCATACCTATGGGAGAACATGTTTTTCAACTACAAAGTTAAGTTTGTTTTTGGGATAAATTCATCCCAACTACGGAACCCTTCATTGTGCGTGGTCCGACACGCACTTGGCCGGTTATTTGTAAATGCGATTGTGCTCTTTATTTTTTATTACATCATGGATCAATATTCTATGTAAGTATTTTTACTTTAAAGGTTTTGGAAGTATTTTTTTATATAAACGCGATTGTGCTCTTTATTTAGATAAGGTTACGGACCAATTTTCTATACACGTATTTTTCTTCCGCCAAGGTGATCTTGTTCAAGTTTTCACTTCTGTCGGCACTCCCGGAGTGCCACTGTTTTTTTATTTACTAGATTTCTGGCCACGAGAATTTTCGGCCCTCGACCCACCGCGTCGCATGCGCATCCCATCGCCCGCCGCGCTATTACTTCGTTTTCTCAGACTTTTTTCTTTTTGCTCGGTTCCTAAGGGTCGTAGCGTGATGTTAAATAGCCTATAACCTTTCTTCCTTGGGCTATCCAGTGCAAAAAGAATAGAGATTAGCGCATTCATATGGCCTGACCAAGATTATGTCTGGACTTTAAAAAGAGACTGCGACCTCTGAGTTTGTTTCGGCCTTTCTTCTCAGAGTAGTCAGATAGGAAACGCCGAACTCATCTAGCTTATTTTTAATATTTTTTTATATGACGTGTAAAAGTGATTTCGATATCCTATTTACAGAATAAACAATTTCATTTCATTTCAAACAAACAAACAAAAAACCTAGTCTACAACATTTTAGTTCTCCAGCCGTGTCAAACGTCTTCCAAAACGCCTACCTGCTATTAAAACAACACGCAAAATATTTACATAATGTCAGAGAAGCATTTATGTATAAACAAAAGCCTCTATGTAAGACGACACTGCTCAGTACCTACCTATAACAGTAGATATGTACCTACTCGTAGGTACTACTAGCAAATATCACACGAAATGTTCAGGCGAAGTAAATGCAAACGTGGGGGTCGATTATAGAAGAAGTTTTTTACGCGATATATTTGGAAAAACATTACCTTTTTGGTAAGTGTATATTGGGGAGGGGGAACTTATATTGAACTTGCTGCGCCCCGCGATTTCACTGTAGACAATATATGCTATTAAAATGTTTATATGCGATAAGGTTCTTTTGAGTCCGTCGATCAAAGTCTAGAGGAAACTTTTGTCTGTCTGTGAGCATTATGCTGATGCTCACGGACTGAATTATGTACTCAAAACCGAGTCTATGGTATTCAGGTCTGGAGCTGGCCCGGGTAACATACCCAGTCTGTACTTGAATGGTGCGACCATAAAGGTCGTAAGGCAGTTCAAATATTTAGGGCACATTTTGACGGACAAACTTCACGACGACTGCGACATAGAAAGAGAGCATAGGGCCCTCGTGAGGAGTAACATGCTCGCGCGCAAATTTGTGAAGTACACCAAGGACGTAAACAACACTCTGTTCAGAGCTTATTGCTAGTCAATGTACACCTGCCAACTCTGGTGCAATTTCACAAAAAAGATGTACAGTTCATTAAGGGTTCAGTACAATGATGCTTACT
This sequence comes from Agrochola litura, assembly GCA_949152395.1. Taxonomy (NCBI): domain Eukaryota; kingdom Metazoa; phylum Arthropoda; class Insecta; order Lepidoptera; family Noctuidae; genus Agrochola; species Agrochola litura. Next base: position 12,499,281 of record OX424514.1, on the reverse strand, counting down.
GGACCCTTATGAAACTGCCAAGATACTGCAGTGCCTCGAGCATGTTTGCCGAAGCGAGGGTCCCGGACTTTTACGCCATCATGAGGTCGAGGTTCGCGTCTTTTTGGCGAAGTTTGAGACGCTCCAGTATCAGCATTTTGAGGATTGTCTCGTGCAATCTGCCGAGTCCCATATTTGTGGACTGGATTTCTGTTCACCTAAACGAGAATAGAAAATGACGAAATGTTTTTTTTTGAGGACTGTGATAACTTTAACTTTTAATGATAATATTTGAATTATTTTTAATGTTTTTACTGTTTTCACTACTTATTTTAAATTCTATTTTTTGTATATGGGTATTTTGCCTGAAACAAAACACTATTTATTTTATTATTTACTTAGGTACTTAATTATTTAGTTTTCAGGGTGAGATATTTACAGAATAAATCAGCAGGTATATATTATCTGTGGAAGGATCTAAATGCTAAAGAGCTCAAGCGTACATTACACACTTGGTAAGTAAAGAAAGTATTTAAAATTGATTTTCACATAATTCGTATATTAATTTTTTTTATTCGTATGAAACACATTTTCATACAGGAATATAAATATTGTTCGCTTAAAATCAGACAGACCAAAGAAAAAAACTTCGGTCATATCAAAATATGAACACGATACGAAACAATCGCTTCAAATAGCGAGTGATTATTTTTACGAATGATTTGAAAATCAAACGTTAAGTATGGAAATATTGAACGTGACAGTTAACAGGATGACGTAAATTACCATTTGTTTACTTACTGTAAATGCAGTTTTTAATAGATTGTCAGTATATGTTAACGTTACATTGGTGCCGCTTCCCTTGTTCACAAACTAAACTAAATTTAAGTTCAGTGCATCTTTTTCTTTCTATTTCATTAAGAAAAGGACAGAAGATAAATTTTGGTTTAGTCCTGTCAAATTAATCTCTGATATGACTTATCTTATTTCAAATGGAGTATAGATATCGATACGCTTTACGTCTGCGGGGTTTTGCTAATTAATTTAGTTTGACCCTGTATAGAAAGATGGCTCTTTAATATGTCCCTCGTTTATAGAGTCAGTCTGTTTAATCTCTTACATAAGTTTTAATTACTGACTAATGAGTTTACAACTAATCTGTAGTTAATTATTAATTTATCAGTTTGCCTTTACTAGTTCCAAGTAGTAATTAAATTCCCTCATGAATTGAACATACATGTTCAACACATCTAATTCAATTGTATTTTCTAAGAAATTTAAGTACAATAACTTACAGTGTAACTATAGCAAACTTAAATTAGTTTATCTTTTAATAAATTAAAATACACTTTTTGCTGTACTGCACTGTTCATTACGTTCAAAATTACTAAAAGTTTCATTTAGGCTTTCAGTAACTTTGTAAAAAGTCCTATTTTAACAAATAAATTCTCTGTCATACACACATTGCAAAGTTTAAAAAAAAAAATACTTTTAAAATAGATGTTTTTTTGTCTTTTAATCAAAATACAAATTGGGTGAAAAACTTTATTGGCATTGTTCTACGAGATTAATAACGATCCTTACATACTCCTTTAGCCTCGTTAAATAAAAACATATTGTGTATATTTGTCATCTAAGAAAGTCAATGAACTAGAAATAATTCACTGTAAATTAATAATATTAATAATGCCAGAATTGAATGCTCGTCACTCAATTAACGGCTGAACGAATATTTGAATAAATTCAAAAAAATCTTACGAACAAAGTCGTTAATTTTTTATTTTTTTATTACTGTTTTATATTTCGTGTGCGTGTCCCAAATTAAATATTTTTCTTTCTTTCTTTCATAGAGCTTGTACATAATCATAATGGAATATTCATTGTTTAATCCTTATCAATCAATCTTTCCCAACTATGTCGGGGTCGGCTTCCAGTCGAACCAGATTCAGCTGAATACCACTATTTTACAAGCAGCGACTGCGTATGTGACCTCCACAAACCAATTAACAGGTAACACGATACCCCTTGGTAAGACTGGTTGTTAGACTTTTGGGCTTCTAACTACCCGAAACGACTTTCAAAGATCAATACATGCCAGCCGGGACCAACTGCTTATCGCGCTTCAGATGCACGGAGGGGTTTCGGTATGCAATTGATGGTCACCCATCCACGGACTGAACTCGGCAAGCGTTGCTTAACCTTGAAGCCACGAGCTTGTATATGAATGAATAATCATTGTTTTATTCTCATGTTTTTCTTAATGTATTTATTACTCATAAAATACTGCAAGTTATTCATATTTTCAATACAAACAACCGAGGATCCAACGTAAATATTTATCGGCACATGTAAATCAGAAAATGATAAATGAATGTCAAAGTGTCATTCCACAGAATGCACACGAAATAAAAACTTTAAAATATACGTCCCATCAACACGTTGTAATGAAATAAAAATATTAACATAAATAACAAGACAAAAATATCGGAATTTATGACTTGAAATAAAATAATAAGATATTTTTGTTGGTTTTAATGGCTTTCAATATGCAATGACAAGTTTTCGATACGAGTACATGAAAATCTACTTTTGAAAATGTTTTTGTTTTTTTAAATATTGATTTTATCTTATTGATGAAATATTGTAGTAGTAGAAAAGCTTCTTATGAATTATTTAGCCTGGGGCATTCCAGGCAAAATAAAATTGGTGCATCTCTACAAAAAAAAAGTACTTTCTCCTGATTTTTGATTTGTCATAAATCAGAAGCTCTCAGTGCGGTTAGTGGAAGTGCTCAGGTGCGGTTCGGACAAGAGCTGTTGAAATCAGTGCTCTGAGTGGAATACCTCGAAACTTCAAGCTACTCTTATAGTCATCCGTAACTACTCAAAACTTTCCTTACGACATAGGTATCTCTTATCCCTCCACTTCACATGCATGGGCATGGAAATCGGTTGTCAGAGAATGGACTCTGACAACCGATTTCCAGAAAACTTCTCGGTCAAAGCAAACCATCATCTTCTGCCAAACCTCTAACCGGATGCAGCTACATACCAGACGGGTCGATCTAAGGTTAAGCTACACTTGTCGTTCCGTTGATGGGTGACTATCCATTACATATCGAGAACCCTCCATGCCTCGGATAGCACGTTAAGCCGGTGCTCCGGGCTGTAATTCGTAGATCTTTGACAGTCGTTACGGGTAGTCAGAAGCCCAAAAGTCTGACGGCCAGTCTTACCAAGAGGTATTGTGTTACTCGTTTTATGTTGAAGTTTCTTGCCCGTTCGTCTGCATAGGTACCTACTACGCTTTGGAATTGGCAACTAGCTTCATCTTTCTGACTGACCGACCCCTTGACAATTCAAAAGTGCCTGTAATTGGTTTATTTGAAATAAATGCTTTGAGTTTAAGTTTGAGTTTCGTGTTAGTCGCTCCATGTAAAATACTGGTGTTCGGCTGCATCTGGTTATATTGGAAGCCAACTCAAACATAGTTATGAAACAGCTAGGCAAATAGATTATCAGTCCTCTACAAAGCGACAACCTAGTGGTGTGACCGTCGGACTGCCAAGTCATAGGTCTCGAGTTCGAACCCAAGGCACGCACCTCTGACTTTTCGGATTCATGCGCGTATTGTATAGTTATCGCTTGTTTAAAAAACAGTGAAGGAAAACATCGTGAAGAAACCGGAATGACTATTTTTTTTTTTGGGTGGGAAACTATCAAATAACTTCTCCCGCTCTGGGTGGAGCGGGAGGGCGTGTCAGACTTTTACTGACTAAAACCCACCCGTGTTCCTTCGGTTGCCCTGTTGTCGGGGGCCACGATTTCCATATCAGTTTTCTTCGAACCCCCGGCAGAAACCGGCATGCCTGAGAGTTATTTCTCGACGACCAAGTCAGAGGCCCATGGGCGGCTTTAAAACTCTGACACCAGGGTAGTCACTAACCACACGAAAAGAAGAAGACCTCTACAACCCAGTGACTGAATAACACGATACCCCTTGGTCAAAGTAGACCAAATTCTCTTAAACACTTTTGTACTCCACACTCCGTGCGTCCATTTTGTGCGTGATACTTCCATCCGTCCATTTTGTGCACTTCAATTTTGCGACGAGTTATGTTTTGCGTAAAATTTTATAGTCTGTTATTTGACAGTATTGGTACACTGTTATCGTTATTATGTCCAGACCCTGTCGTTAAAAATTATGACGATTTATTATGGTCGATACTTTGTCACCCATAATGGTATGTTTTGAAACGCTTCACTTTTTGAGGGTAATTTCGCGATAAAATTGTGAAATGTGGTTTTTATTTTGAAAACGGTTTGTCTTTTGTATTATTTTTTTGAACTTGAAATTAAAGCTAAATGTGATGTTATTTTTCAAGATTCAAGATTTAGTTCGGTAAATGATAATAATTATTTCTGCAGTTTCGTGGTCTCATTAAGCTGGTCATAAATTAAAATAAAAACATAATATAATAAGCTTAATAATAACAGCCACATTAAGGTTAAGCTACACTTGCCGAGCTCGGTCCGTTGATGGGTGACCATCCATTACATATCGAGAACCCTCCGTGCCTCAGAAAAGACGTTAATCGGTTGGTCGCGGCTGTCATTTGTAGATCTTTAGGTATTCAGCAGTCCGACAATCAGTCTTAGAAAGGGGTATCGTATTACCCAGTTTCTGGGTTGTGCAGGTCAGATATGCAATCGCTCCATGTGAAATACTGGTATTCAGCTGTATACGGTTACACTAAAAGCTAAAAGCTAAAGACCCCAATATAGCTGGGAAAAGGCTAGGGAGATGATGAAACTAAAATGTTTTTTTTGTCTTTATCTCGGCTGGCCGCGGCTGTCACACAGATACTCCTATGGGCTTAATAGTAAGAAATTAAGTCACTGGTCTTTGAAGTTGTGTCATGCAATAGTTCAATGGAACAGTCAAGTCATAAATTACCAAGATTTAAGGTTTGTAGAATTAGGAGCTTAGGTCTACATTAGATCTGATATTAACAGTGAAAGCGTTCTGTGAGTCTTGGTAATCTACCTTATATGAAAGTTTTAGAAGTTCGCCAAGACTCACATAACTAATTACATGAAATTTTTGATAAATGAGTTTTTATGTCAACTAACAGATTTTACATACAAAAACTTAAAATAAAACGTAGGTTTTTATTCAAGTATCCTTGAAAACGTATTTTAAGTTAACCTTTGTAGATTTATTTGCGTCATAAAAATCACGTTTTTGGTAACCATTTTATTCAACTCATTTTTATTTCGTAACGACTTTCATCTTCAGACCCAACAAACTCAATTAAGGAGTCAAAAGACCTATGTTTTTTTACGTAACTTACTAAAAAGTTTGTGTAAGGGTGTCATCTGACTGGGCTAAATGTCCTTTCTTTGGTATTGTTCGTCGAGTTGAGCTCCTTAAGTTTTGAGTTGAGCTACACGGTTACTGACAAATGTTTGCACTGACTGGAGTGGTCCACTCAAATCTGTGTGGTACTTTCCTCAAAATACCATTTCAGACACTAATCTACATGGTCCCCATATGGCCTGACCAAGATTATGTCTGGACTTTAAAAGAGACTTCAACCTCTGAGTTTATTTCGGCCTTTCTTCTCAGAATAGTCAGCTTGGGAACGCAGAACTCATCTAGCTTTTTTTTTTTTAATATGACGTGTAAAAGTGCTTCAGATATCCTATTTACATAATAAACAATTTCATTTCATTTCATGGCGCGTAGTCTTTCTACTACAGTTTGCATAACACGCCAATAATTTTGGGCTTCGTCCGTGGAGTGCCACTGTTTTTTTTTTTAAATCAGTCCTGTAGTTTTGCGTTTATTAATTTCAAACAAACATATAAACATACAAAAAATTATTCTTTTCTCTTTATAATATTATTATATTATTACTTTAGATATCGCATAGTCAATTAAGCTACAGTTTCTCCTCTCACTCCGTCATCCTTCTTCCGCGTTCGTGATTTACCCAGAAATTCTTCAATTGTTCTTTGGCCAATTGGATGTAGGTTGCTTTTCCAGTACCTATTAGGTTTTATAACAAAACAATTTTATATCTGTACTTTAAATACTACTATTCCTTTGGGCAATCACCCTAAGAATCCCTAAGAAAGTACGTTGGAAAAAATATTCGGAAAACTTAAGACATACATCGCCCTTAGTAAAGAACTTTGTTTAGGCCTGAACTTCGTGTGTTCAAGTTTTTAGGAAGTAAAAAGAAAAACACGATACGTGTTTTGTTCTTTTAAAGATTCGGTGGTACTTGGGCAAAGGCACAGTATAAATAAGTAACAGTATATTGTCTTCATAGAAAACCGCCGAACGACGCGCTTCGAATTTTCAGTGTATACCAGTAAGCAAGAGTCTCGGTGCGTGGCAGTTACGAAGGTTTATCTACTATTTCAAGGTTTACTAATTATTTCAAGGTCACTGCCGAGACGTAGTACTGTTACTTTATTATATTGTGGCTAAGGAGTGAAAGATGTTATGTCAGTGTTTTTTGAAAGCGTAACTAGGTAACATGGTTGAAGATCTTGTTTAGAAAATTTGGTAAGCAATGTCTGCCTCGATGACCTAGTGATCGCAAGTATGGCTGCTGATCATAAGGTAACGCATTCAAACTCAAACTCAAATTTTTATTTCAATTAAACCAATTACAGGCACTTTTGAATTGTCAAGGAGTCGGTCAGTCAGAAAGATGACGCTAGTTGCTCATTCCAAACCGTAGTAGGTTCATATGGAATAGAGCGCGCAAGAAGCTCCATTGCCATTAATTTAAATCAAAATATTGGTTACATCATTCAAGGTGAAATCTTACATGTGAGATCGCTATGCGTCCATAGTAAAAAAATATTCAGGAATTAAAATAAGCCGTGGTAGCTAAGAGATTACCAGTTCCAACTGGCGGCGTCCGTTCACGAACATGACGTTGTTCACTTAGTTGCTTAAGGCATGTACGTATGAACGAATAAAACATAGTGAACATGAACATTGAACACGAAACTTTTAGTTCATACGTGTGGACGTAAATTAGCAAAGCGAACACGAACACTATACGACCACCGTTCGACTTTTGTTCACGCTCAACCACCCTGTTTCCTTCAGAAGCCATGGATTTGCCAATTTTCACAAAGTTGCATCAAATTTTTCCGAACACCGTCCACATAGAACAACCAAATTGAGTCGCCATGATCGTTTTTGAAAGAAAGAAAAGAAAAATAAAATATATTTATTTAGCACTGACTAAAAGGCACATATTTTTGACGATCACAGTGTTTTATGTTCGTTAGCGGTATGCATATGCGAACAAAGTGTTCGATGTTCATGTTCATCATGTTCTTGTTTGTTCGTGCGTACACGGCTTTAGGTACCTAATTTAAAATGGCTTCGGTGCGTTCATTTGACATAAAAGCTGTCGCGTTCAAATGTTTTTGTGCTGTATCTACAGACTATCTAAAACCTTCGTGCCTATCAAAATTCTTGTTCTAATCTTCGAACTAAATCACGAAAAAAAACACTATTCAATTCGACATACAAATATAACAATACTCTAGGGAGTTACCTAAGTCTGGAATTGAAATACATAGAACAAAAAGTTTTAATACCAAACGTTAGGATTGCACGTTTTCTTTGACTATTTGTTAGTTGAAGCCTATCTCTAGAGATAGACCTCCAGAGTCTTACAGAGGTGCTTTGATCTTGACCTTGTAGTTGTTAGAAGATCGATTGGTTCGTGTGAGTTAGAACGTTTTTGTCTTGACAAACTGGCTATAGTACATAACATCACGCCAGTATTCCCAAAAGGGTCAGGCAGAGGTGGTTGTATAGTACACCCACATATCAATTGTTATGTTTAAGGTTGAACTAGTCGCGGGTTCGAACTCACTGGTGGGCTTTGTCAAAAAGCACGCTGTCTCACCTGGCATCATGTCCGACAGAGATAGTATCAGTGATGAGCAGTTAGACGCTCGTCTACATACACAATGTCTTGTTCGCACGCACACAAACACCGTTCCGAACTATTTTAGTAAAACGAGCGCGTAAAAAATTACGAAAAGTCCTTTGGAAAATCGAGTTTAATGAAAAAGCCGCTGCATAAATCAATTACAAATAAAATTTAATGAACTTTTCGATGATTAAGCTTTGTCGGTGCCGACTTTCTTTTGGAGTTTTTACATTTCTTTTATTAGTTATTTACGCCCAAAGTTGCGTAAAAATTAGCAAGAAAATCGAATGTTTGTGGGCTCATAACTTTTTAATGGCTTTTTATTTTACTATTCTGTTTCCGTACAGATAAAATTAATAATTTGACAAAACGATATCATGTTTAACTTTGGATATACTATGTTAAACAGTGGAGTAAAATCCCTCCGAAATTTGTATGGAAAAAAATATCAACAAGTTCCACCTTAAGTCTCATGTAATAGGTGACGAGCCTATCGCCTTTAACTGGGCTCAAATCCAGACTCTGGGCATTGATAAATTCCTGACAGAAAAACTATAACATAGTTTTCCCTTTAAAAAAATCAGGACCCTATGATCAACTGTGGCACACGTAGTCACTAGATCAAAGACCCAATCCCTAACAGACAGAGTTACTTTCGCATGTATACAGGGTGGCAGAGACATTGACGCGAAAACTGTTTCATAGAAAAGTGCAATACCTACGCGGTCAAAATGTCAAGACATAGCGTTGTCAACAGTGAATTGAAACCGGTTTCGTAAACATTTGAGCACTTAGTGAGGTGTAGTTTGATTGTAATTTGATGGTCAATGCTTGTAAATGTGTGCGTGTGAGCGTGTATGCACAAAGCGAAGGTGTAGTTTTGGCAAGCTTTACTGTATTGTTCACAGCGCTATGTCTTGGTTTTTTATTGGGTCTGAGTATACGAGTAACAAAATGAGTGTACTTTATATAAAATTTGCTGCTATTCGCGGTTTCACTCGCATTAGTCTCGATTCCGTGAGAATATCGAAATAAAAAGTATTCTATGTCCTAACACAGATGTGGTCTATTCATGTGCCAAATTTCATCTAAATCCGTTCAGCCGTTTTAGCGTGAAAGCGTAAGAAACAAACAAACATTCAAACATACAAAAAATCAGATCTTTTCTTTTTATTATAATATTAGTCTAGATGATTACTCGGAAGCTTTTCGCCACAAACTCCTCTTGCGTGGCCCTAAAACACTGCATATGCATAAGACTATCATTCAATTAGAGCGCGTTCGAGACTGCATGACCTTGTTAGTTATATTAATGTTATAACATTGCGGCATAGACTAGATATTGGAACAGATGTTCAGGAACAAGTCCGAAGTCGACCGCAAGTGGCAGCAGCATGCGACATGTCGCCGCAACACTACTACTGGTTTCTATGTTCATTAATTTAATCATTTCAGTCAAAAGACGTCCACTGTTGGACATAGCCCTCCCCCAAGAACCGCCACTTCGACCGGAGCTGTGCTTGGTGCATCCAGCGGATTCCTGCGGCCTTTACATGGTGTTGGGAATCAAAACCAACACAACACCTTGCAGGCGGTCTGCAAGCGCAGGTATCATGATCAGTGCGTCATCGATATAGCTGAGGTGCGGCGCAACAGCGACACGGCTCGGCCCGATGACCACTCGCTTCCACGGACTCCACTGCTACGGATGATATCCCTCTCTAATTTAAACCTTGTAAATTGACGGTACAGGTTTTTATTATTTAAACTCACGTATTTACATTATTTAAAAACTATCAGACTTAAAATAATAATATGTACAAGTATATAAAAAAGGGGGTGGGGGGGGGAGGAATCAAAGAAATAATCATAGGACATCAAAAAATTCATCCGCATCGCTGTCAATAGGAAAAGTGCCCAAAAGGCTGTTAGCATTGCCACGTTGTATGGCAATGCTGATTCTTTGACCAAAGAATAGGCCAGCCATCTGGTCTTGAAAAACAAAGTGGGCACTCGGACCCCATGGCCCTAGTGTTTCAACCCCAAACGGCTCAAACATATAAGTTCCTATAAGATTGGAGTATTTGCGCCATTTGAGGTTTTCCGCACCTGCAGCAGCAGCCCCAGCACAACCCGCCGTGCTAGGAAGATGGGATGGCGCAAGGGTGTCGACACACGTTGCATCCCACACCAAAGGCCTACCTACCTTCCAAGGCATTATGGTCATTTAAACCTTTAATTGTTTGTCCGGGACATTGTATAATTTGTAAATAAGTACGGCATTAAGCCATCGCCTATTTCATACAGTCCACTCTTTTATTGTTCCATGCGCTAATACAAGGTCATCGTTCCATCTGGTTTCTATCTATTTCTATGAAATACCTTCCGTAGCTAGCTGCATGGTATTTCATAGAAATACTTGAAACCAGTAGTGTCGTGACGACACGTCGCCTGCTGCCTGCAGTCGGCGACGGTCTTGTATATTTAACTTCGTATATTTGCACCATGAAAACATTTCATCCATTCAAACTGGTTTCCAGTATATAAACTAGCCCCTCGGTTTAGAAAGTCACAAAGGCTTTTTTTTTTCGCCTAGATACGTCTGTACCTGTTGTATTAATAAGATCCATAAAATTATCTGGCAGATTTTTTTTTTCTTTTGGTTATTGACTAACCCGGTGTCAGAGTTTTTATGTCGCCCATGGGCTTCTTTCTCACTTGGCTTCACATGCCGGCGAGAAATATCTCTTGCTTGTTTCTTCACGATATTTTCCTTCACCGTTTTTGAAGCAAGTGATAACTATACAATACGCAGAGTCAAAGGTCGTGCCTTGGATTCAAACGGATTCTTCTGCAGATTCGATATAGCAGTGATAGTTTAGTGGTGTGACCGTCGGACTACCAAGGCAGATAAATTCATATAGATTCTGTTGCTTTATTTTATTTAAGTCAAAGTGGTATTGTTGCTTTCTAATTAATCTGGAGAAAGCGCCTATCAAAGCATTATGAAATGTATCAAAAATGTTATTCATTTTAATCTACAAAAGTGTCTATACAATACTGTTCATTTGATTGATATTGCATGCAGCGAGTTCTAGGCGCGACGATTGCACTATTCCTTTACATTCTGGCACACAGCCGTGCCATACATTATTCTACAGCACACACACGATGTTGAATGAAGCTCACTGTCTATCTAATAATCTAGTCTGTGACAGCGAGGCAGCGACATTGCGGTAACTTTGTTATTGGTTTCCGTAAACAATTCATCAATGTATCTTGTCTTGTAAACTAGGTTGGTGTCTCTTTATACCAGTTTGGAGATATCTATCGATATACTGTCGACAATATGCTTCCTTTTGTAAAACGTTATTGAAGTGAAAACTTCTTTAGGCGCGTTGGGTATTTTTGAGATGGTACTAAACAATTGATTTCGCGACACCATGACGACACCTCATTTTTGTAAACGCGATTGTGCTCTTTACTTATATATCTTTATTTATGTATATATCTGTGGGTGTCATACACGCGCCGAGCCTACAACGTCCTGCGTGTTCAATTTAATAATGCTTTTAGGGTGCTGTTGGGACTGCCATGGCGTTGTAGCTCTTCAGGAATGTTCGCGGAGGCTCGCACAGATTGCATGATGGCTTGCCATGCCATCATGCGAAAGAAAGCGGCCTCATTACTACAGCACCTGCATGGTAGTGACAACAGACCAGACTGACCCTTTCAGGGACACTGGGTGGGGACAGTCATAGGTCTGCATAAATAAATAATCTTGTAAAAAAATAACAATACTAACCTATTTATTTAAGCACCATTATTTAACAAAATTATGGACCTTAGTCTGAAATAAAGTTTAATTTAATTTAATTTTAATTTATATTAATTACATTACGGATCAATGTTCTATTTTTACTTTAAAGGTTTTGTAAACGCAATTGTGCTCTTTATTTATATTACGTTACCGATCAATGTTCTATGCAAGTATTTTTACTTTAAAGTTCGGAAGATTTTTTTTTTTGTAAACGCGATTGTGTTCTTTATTTAGTTAAGGTTACGGACCAATGTTTTGTACAAGTATTTTTCTTCCACCAAGGCGATCTTCTATCTTGTGTACCCGAAGATTAATAATTTAATTGAGTTCGTTGTTCGTTTAGGTTCAACAATCATCTAGTTACTTAAATTGTATTTTTCTTTCCTTTCATTCGTCCAAATTATGGTTTTTAATGCAGACGTGAGATAACATAACATCACGCCTGTCCCCCCCGAAGGGATTGGCAGAGGCGTATTTATTAGGCCCACTTGCCTATGAATTAGCTAAATAACTCGGAGTTAACAGCTATATACCAGATTATTATTGTCCCACTGCAGGACAAAGGCCTCTTCTCATACAGAGAAGGCACGAGCATTGATCACCATGCTGGCTCAAGACGGGTTAGCGATTTCAGACTTATGTTAACTATAAAGTCCAAGTTTCCTCACGATGTCTTCAGCAGCAACAATGATGTGTTAACAGCTAACTCAGGGTTAAGCCAAAGAGAATTATTGTGTAGCGATTACACCGCCACATACGAACTACTCATCAAAAAGACATGACGTCACACAAATCCCGCATCGCGCAATTAGAGTTTACCGCGCGAACAACATATATAAGACTATCCGATATCAACCGTTGGGCAGTTGCCCGCCAGACACGACACCCATCTGGTCGGAGGATCCTCTTTTTTCTATAGAGGATGAATGAACTTTACACCCTGTTCCTCGTACGAGTATCTCTAAAATTTGATTAACCCTGAGTTAGCTGTTAACACAACCCATATTTTGCCAGTTATGTTCAAGTCCCATATAAAGGGGACAATCCTATTGCCCATCAATCGGCCGCAAATCCAGGCTGAAGATTTTCATCATCATTTCAGTTGAAATATTTCTACTGTTAAACCTCCTAAGAATTTCCACAACGTCAGGTCCTGTGCTGCCTGCAATCAACGGTTTCTCGTAACTTTATAACCTCGCCAAGTTTGCCGAAACTAGTGTCTACTGCTTCTACCTAACGATGCGTAAGCGGAGCCGCACAGCGTACTGGATGACAATAAATAGCTGACAGGCTCGACTGTCCATACCTATGACGCTGCGGTGACTTGGAATCGAAGAATTTTACTTGTGTCTTCAGTTGTTGTTTTTCTTTGAATTTTTGATAATTTTGTTTTTCTTTTTTTAATGCACACTTGTTTTTCCAATGCACTTTAGACATTGGCAGAATAGTCGACATCGGCTTTGCTTGTCATTTAATATGAATAGAATAGAATATACGTGGGGTTTGTTTTGTATTTATGTTTTTGGGTTTTGTATTGTATTGTAATGTTGATGTATTGTTTGTTGCATGTGTAATTTATTTAATATTGTGTATTGTAATGTAATTTATTTAATATTGTGTATTGTTACTTGAATAAATAATAATAATAAATAATTGCTTGGACCCTGTTCCCGATACCGGTAGGCGACAATATTTAAAATGTTTTCATAAAAATATTTTTAAACACTATGTTTATAAATGAAAAATAAATAATAACCGGGTCTTTGGTCCACAACGTCTTATTAGTCAAATAAATGTCTTGCCTTGATGTTGTTTACCTATTGTGTTAACTTCCAGTGTTCAAGCGAGTTGCATAGAGCTATATTAAGATAACGTATAGAAGTAACATTGTTACCCGTTAGTTTGCAAAGGGCTTTGAGCAAAACACTGTGTGGTGTGTTGTCAACATTCCTTGGGGTTGCAACTTTGTCATAGTATGCAGTTACGGTCTAAACCTAAAAAAACATAATTATACAAGAGTTTATTGGAATTTCAGATAGATTAGCAGTTCTTAACATTAAACTGCCAGGTTATAAGAAACAATGGTCAATTATACAAGTATATGCTCCAACAGAGCAAGATGAACTGCCGGTGTTAGAATCATTCTATAAAGAGATGTCATTAGCAATAAAAAATGACTCAGATAAATTTATTATCCTAATGGGAGATTTTAATGCACAAGTAGGAACTAGAAAAAATAACGAAGAATATGTTCTTGGAATATTTGGTTATGCTAAGAGAAGTTGCAACGGCCAGAAACTTGTTGAATTTCTTATGGAACATAAACTAAGTCTACTTAATTCAATTTTAAAGAAAAACTACAAAAACAAATGGATCTGGATTTTCCCCGATGGGTCATACAAAATGAAATCGACTATATAATAAGCAACCACCCCAGAGCATTCACAGACACTGTCGTTATAAGTAAGCTGGATTTCAATTTTATTATAAATATATAAATTCAATATACTCAATAAAATTCACCGTATGACACGCAGCTCCTTAAGAAAGTGCCCCATTAAAACTTCTCAAAACTACATAAACACCAACCGATTTGACCAACCAAGGGATCTACATAACACAAAACATATAAAAGAAACAAAAAATATTACAACAAAGGATTCAACTGTGACACAGAAATATGATATAGGTACTAGAGAAACTAATACAAAACCATTTGTTCACAAACAGGAAAGAAAAAAGTAACAAATACCAATTTAGCGACCAAACTTTGCATTTGATAAACAAAATGAAAGAACTGATAAAGAACCAAATTAAAAAGAAAACAAAGTTGATAACAGAAACAAGCAAAAAACTTAAAGCAAGCATCAGTAGGGATCGTAAAATCAAAAGAGTACATACCCTAGAATACCATATTCAAAGAACCAGCGGTGTCAAAAAAGCACTAAAGGAACTACGGGAGGCAGGAAAAGAATGGATACCAAAACTTAAAAGGAGGTCAAAGATCACCACCGTAGGCGCGGGCTTGTGGACGGTGAACAATGGGTAGCTTGCCGTCCGATAAGAACTAGGCCCGGGCTAACGGCGCGTTGTTTTCCACGCGTGCCTTAAATAGATGTCAGCAGAATTGACGGGATCCGCTAGGGCCAATGCCTGCCGGGGGTGCGAAGAAAACCGATAGGGAAATCGTGGCCCCCGGCAACAGGGCAACCGAAGGAACACGGGTGGGTTTTAGTCAGTAAGAGTCTGACACGCCCTTCCACTCCGCCCAGAGCAGAGAGAGAAGTTATTTGATAATTACTCACCCAAAAAAAAAAGGTCAAAGATCACTACAGAGGAAGAACATAAAAAACTAACAACAGACTTCTACCGTCACCTATACGCAAAAAAAAGACCAAACGTAGTAAGAAAAAAAACATACCGAATCAGTATTCGAAGCCACTCTAGAACCCGTACCTTCAATTTTAGAAAGCAATCAGGAGTCAAAAGACGGGACAATCTCCAGGACCAGACAAAATCACCAACCAGCTACTCCAAGGATCAATGGAAGAACTGATACTCATTCTAACTCAAATATTTAACGAGATTCTGAAGAGCGGTGATATTCCTGAGAGATAGGTAAAATCTCACATCATCTTAATACATAAAAAAGGCGACAGAGAGGATATTGAAAATTACAGATCAAGAAGCCTGAAGTCAAATGTGTATAAGATATTTGCAAAGGTCATACTAGATAGAATAAGCCCAATGTTGGATTAACAACAGCCGGTTGAACAGGCCGGTTTTAGAAAAGGGTTTTCGACTATTGATCACATCCATACAGTCAAACAGGTCATCGAAAAATATAAAGAATATAATAAAAATAATTAATGTCTGTCATTTTTTTGGTGTACATAATAAAGAATATTCTATTCTATTCTATTCTAAAATTATATATATTGCCTTCTTAGATTACGCAAAGGCGTTAGATAGCTTAAGTCACGAATACATATGAGAAACTCTAAATCAACAAAGAATACTAGCAGCATACATCAACATCATTCAAAACATTTATGCCAACAGTAAGGCGTTTCGATTCGTTTCGAACTCCACATAGGAAGAGGTGTGAGGCAAGGTGACCCACTATCTCCAAAATTGTTTTCTGCCGTTTTAGAAAACATCTTTCGTTACTTGAACTGGGAAAAGTTTGATCTTAACATAAATGGGTTAAAAATGAACCACCTCAGATTTGCCGATGACTTAGTCTTATTCGAAGAAATCCCAGAAAACTTGCAAATCATGATACAATGTCTGAGCGAAGAAAGCGAAAAAATTGGCCTAAAAATGAATTACAGCAAGACAAAACTAATGACTAACTCTATAAAAGTAGATATAAAAATAAAGGAGGAAGCTCTGGCATATGTAGAAGACTACATATACCTTGGTCAAGTCATCTCTACCAAAGACCAAATTAGCCAGGAAATAAATATGAGGATTGCAATTGATTGGAAAAAATACTGGTCCCTCAAGGAGAAAAAGAAGTCTAAAGACCTAGGTCAGGTAGGACACTGAAACAAAAGACTTTCAACTCATGTATACTCCCATGTTTAACATATGGGTTTGAGACATGGGCACTTACCAAGGCTCAGAGGAAAGTTTGCCAAGTGTCAAAGAGCAATGGAGAGAAGCATGGTAGGCTCAAAGAGACAAGATAGAATAAGAAACACAGATCTCCGATCCAGAACAAAACTGACCGACATTCTAGCAAGAATAGACCAATAGCAATGGAGATGGACTGGACATATGATGCGAGACACTAAAGGAAAGTAGAACAAGGCAGTGACAGAGTGGTATCCAAGGGATGACAAAAGAAATCAGGGAAGACAGCTTTCCCGATGGGAGGATGAAATAAAGCTGACAGCAGGTTCATACTGGAGGAGGATACCTCACGACAGACAACAATGGAAGTTGTTAGAGGAGGCTTATGCCATGAGGCACACCGAAATTCGAGACATTTTGTGATTTTTTGTTGTTTGCTGTGTGGTTTCGGAATAAAAGGCTTTATTATAATAGGTATGACTTTAATTGCTAGATAAATTAAAATTACCTTGTGAACAGGCTATTACTGAGTTGAAAATGATAGCCAAAATGATGGAGAGATTATAGCGCCTCCCTTCTCTGTAAGGCAAACATTTATCTTAAAACATACTTAATAATAAGCTTCTATTTCTAATAAATTCCTATATTGTGCTACTCTTGCTACTTTATTACAACAGCTTTTAATACACGAACGATATATCTTCTAGTCCCGCGTCGTGATAAATGGTTCATACTTGTGACTAAATTCCTCTAATTTATATGGCTACTAACATTCTTTGTTCGTACGTCGGCATGTAATAAGTAGATTATTATGAGTGGTCATGTGTTTTTAGATGAAGAATTGTGATATATAACATCGTGAGGAAACCTGGAGTTTTAATAATGACATCATCTTCTGCCAATCTTCTTCTTAAGAGTCCTATTTAATTTTTTACGCAAATTCATGATTTTAGACGATGTAATTATTTGATTGTGAATAACGATAGTGCCATTCACTTTCTTGTAAGTTGGAGTAGTATTCATTTTAATTTATCTTTCCGTGTAATTTATTATAAATATTTTACGAACTCAGTTTACAAGAAAATCCGTCGGCAATGGAACTTTGACGCTTAAATTCACATTGTTTCATTGAATTAAAATAAAAGCTAAAATTACTAAAAGATAAGTTGAATGTTTTACTTGTTTATTGGAGTTCTAGAATTTCTTTAAAATCCTTGAGTGTTCACGGAAAAAATCATAAAGAAAAGCAATAAATGTCTTGATTCAGCGTCCATTATATTCCAAATAAACAAAATTTTATCAAATAAACTAATATGATATAAAACTTCTGTCTACAATGAATACGTTTCATTAGTTTTCGTTTCTCAATATAATAAGACAAAATTACCATAAATAAAATTAAAGTAGGTAGGTATATATTCCGCGTCAATTCAGCAAATCACTTGAAAAGAATGTAACTCCAACTTACAAGAAGAGAATGGCAGTACTGAATAAATTAACAGACTTGGTTTTACATTAGATCTCACATCTTTTTGCGATAGAAAAACTGCGTTGCTAGACTTGCATTTTTTTACATGTTATGTTTTTGATGGGATTTTATTTACCTAGAGTAGCACGAACCCGTGACATAACGTAAATCTAACGATTTTTTTATCGAAAATACAACTAGCCTATAGCATATTTTATACATTATCACCTTTAGATATGAATGAATTTTTAAACAAAGTTTATAAATGTAATGTAACTTTTACAATTTTTAACAAAACTAACTATTTATACTAGGTACTAAATTAATTGACTAACTATACAAATAAATACAAAAATAAAAACTTTTTACAAAAAAAAAACAACCGACTTAAAAAAAAAACACTACAAAGTGAAAAATAACTTTAATTTCGGAAGTCGGTTGTTTTTTTTTTGTAAAAAGTTTTTATTTTTCACTTTTTAGTTGTGGTACCTACCCCACACAAATTCGAATACCACTACCTGCTATGTAAATAACAGTGACAAGAAGTTATCATATCATCTACATACTAACTGGGAAAAAATACGTATAATTGAAGCTAACTCAAAAACTACCCAACCAAAGTTAATAAAATTTATATGGGACCACCTCTGAAGTATGATCTACTAAACAAAAAAGAATCATCAAATCTATTCATAATTGGCGGAGTAATCGCGTATAAAAAAAAAAAAAAAACATACAGACGAATTGAGAACCTCCTCCTTTTGGAAGTCGGTTAGTAAAAGAACACTTAGGCTTCGAAGTATTCGTCCGTATCGCTGGTGTACACCGCCACATACGATCTACGCATCAAAAAGACATGACCTCACACAAATCCTGCATCGCGCAATTAGAGTTTACCGCGCGAATGACATATAATTATGAGACTGTCCAACATCAACCGTCGGGCATTTGCCACTTCTGGTCGGAGGATCCTCCCTTTTCTATGGTGGATGAGTGAACTTTACACCCTGTTCCTCATACATATAAACTGTGATCCGGAAACATGCTCAGAAGACTGGCAGCATTGCCACGTTGAATGGCAATGGTAATACTTTGACCAAAGAACGAGCCATCCCTCTGGTCACGTGGAGTGTCGACCAGGTTGGCAAGAAATTTCTTTAAAAAGGAGACGCGCACTCGGTCCCCACGACCCGAGCGTTTCCACCCCAAACGGCTCAAAACTGTAGTTACCCATAAGGTTACAGTATTTATTATGTGCAAAAGGTGTATTTTAAATTTAAGAAGAACAAGATCGAACGACCGCAGAAGATTTGGCCAAGAAAGAAAATTATTTTTGATTTAAAGATTCCTAACACTTGGGGCGAGTAGAAATAGGAACGATGTTAGCACTCAACTCCACAACCCAACGAGGCCTTAAAACTCTTCAAGATTTCTCTACTTAAAGCTATTACTATAAATTCCCTTTAACAAACAATCAAGGCTTTAACTTAGAACAACCCAAAATGCGAAGAATGTTTACTTAGAACAAAGTTAACAAACATTTTGACCTCGCCTTGCTAAAAAGGCAAGGAATTATAAAGGCTACCCCAATTTATTTAAATACTCTAATGAGTATCCTTATGTAAAAATATTAGGTTTACGTTACAGGTCGCACACCGTGTTCCTATTTCTTGTTCCTTTGAGAATCATGGTTTTAGTAGGGATGTGACTTACTTATCCTTCTTAGCATGTCGATGGCTTTAACATTAATTCTGTGTAATTTGACATTTCATTTTAATTTCGATTCTGTGACCCTGTAATTCGTATTGATCATTCAAATAAAATGTCAAACTCAACCAAAACAAACTTTTGGTTGAGTTTGACATTTTATTTTTATTTGAATTCTGTGTAACTTTGTAATGTGTACCTATTTTGATTGCATTGACATTATTTTTATTCTATTGGTTTTGTTCTATTGTGTGTTGCAGTTTAGTTAAATTTTGTTTGATGTAATATGGGTTTTGCCTGAATTAAATGAATTTTATTTTATTTTTTTATTTTTAGTCAGTGGCAATGGTTTTACCTTGAACTTAGCTACTTACCTTTACTTTCATGGATATTATAAGTCGAGATAGCCTAGTGGTGTGACCGTCGGACTGCTAAGTCTCAAATTCGAACCCAAGGCACGCACCTCTGACTTTTCGGATTCATGTGCGTTTTGTATAATTATCGCTTGCTTCAAAAACGGTGAAGGAAAACATCGTGAGGAAACTGGCATGCCTGAGAGATATTTCTCGACGGCATGTGAAGTGAAGTCAGAGACCCATGGGTGGCTTTAAAACTCTGACACCAGGTTAGTCACTAACCACACGAAAAGAAGAAGGAGAGTCGAGATTGACCTTTTCTATTGCGTAATATCTTTTATGCATAGATATCTTTTAAGAGGTATGAGGTACAGGGTGTAAAGTTCACTCATCTTCTATAGAAAAGGGAAGATCCTCCGACCAGACGGGTGTTGTGTCTGGCGGGCACTGCCCAACCGTTAAAGTCGAAATTTTGTATTTATGTCAATCGCGTAGTAAGCTCTAATTGCGCGGTGAAAGATTTGTGTGACGTCATGTCTTTTTGATGCGTAGTTTGTATGTGGCGGTGTAACCGCTACATCAGTCCCCTCTGCAGTGAGTACACCTTCTTATAACATAATATAACGCCTGTATATCCCTCGATTGAGTTGGTAGGGGTAGGATGAAACACAATTTTTGCTTAAGTCATCAAACAAGCACAACATGTCTAGACTCCGGGTTGTCACTCGCAAATTCCTAATGAAAATCAAAAATTTGTAATTTGGCTGATTTGAGAATCGAAATCTGCCTTGACTTCTTATCTTGCCTTGGACTAATGGTCGCAAGTGCTACTGCTGAGCATGAGGTCCCGGGTTCGATTCCCGGGTCGGGCAAAGTGTTATTTCCATCTGGAATTTTTCAGTGGCAGCCCGGAGTCTGGATTTGTGCCCGATTGATGGCAATAGGGTCGCCTCCATGCAGTTTAAACATAACTGGCGAAATGTGAGTGTATTACACATAAGTACACCTCAGCCTAACCCTTTGGAAATACAGGCGTAATATTATGTTATGTTAAGTGAGAATCAAAAAAATATTTTATTGAAACAATAGTCAAAAGAACGTCGCAGCCTTTGAGCCTCACCTCATCACATCCCTACTCTTAAGTCACCTACGCGAACGGTCCCTTTAATTTGGGATTTTCCAAGTGAGCACACTCAGCTTTTTAGATTAAAACATCGCGTAAATTTGCGTAAGTTACGGCTAAGAATGAAAACGTTCGCGCCCGTAATTTCAAGGTTACTCCGTGTAAAGCCATAAGACTTGGAAATTTACGTTCAGATGAAGCCGTCCAGTGAATCTTTTGGTGAAGAAATGTAAATTTTTGGGTAAAGATGTTGATTGCGTGGTTATTTGTTATTTTTGAGCATTTATACATAGAGGGGAGCCGTTTCGACTTTCTGTTTTTTATTTTTTTATGTACTTTGTTTTTTTTTCTATGGGTTTAGTTTATTTTGTGAGAGTCCCAATTTTGTTTTATTTTCTTTAAAGGAATTTTCTATTCTCTATTTATTTACTAACCTAGGTCGCTAGCGGTACTGTTGAGCATGAGATCCTTCCTGGGCGATTCCCGGGTCGGGCAAAGTGTTATTGGGTTTTCCATCTGGAATTTCTCAGTAGCAGCCCGGAGTCTGGGTTTGTAACCGGTTGATGGCAATAGGCTCGGCTCCTATTACATGGAACGTAAACATAACTGGCGAAATGTGGGTGTGTTAAAAAGATACACCTCTGCCCCCAACCCTTTGGGGAATACAAGATTGTTATTATGTTTCGAAACGTATTAATTCTTTAATAAACACGTCACATTGCAAATAAAGTCCTGGACAAAGATTAACGCCATGCACTGAACATAAAATAAAATTTTACTTTTTTACTTTTTCCAACGCTCAATTCGGACGACGGAATGGCGCAAAAAAACGGTTTTCCATGTCATCCAACTATCGATACGCCGATTTAATTCGATACGCCTAAAATTGTAGATAGATGATAAAATTCAAATTCAATTTCAAAGTATATTTTTTCACTACATGGGCACTTATAAAACGTCAGAAGCTAGGTGCACGGTTCCAATTGGTCGTTTCCTATGGAGAAGAGCCGATAAGAAACTCCACGCAAAGGTTACTCTTTTAAAAATAATTGGCTTTTAATGAAATAGCTTTCCTAGAATATAAATGGACATTGACGGTGTGACGTAATTTGATTTTTGAGTTTGGTTCCTAAGAAAGCGGTGAATGGTCACACAATAATAGCTGTAGGTACAAACACAGACCGTTTTTTGACTCAATATCAATCTGCCTAGCCTTTTCCAACTATGTTGGGGTCGGCTTCCAGTCTAACCGGATGGAGCTGAATTTTATTCATAGCCGTATTCAGTCGTATTTTACATGGAGCGACTACCTATCTGACCTCCACAACCAAATTACTGAAGTATTCCACTCAGAGCACTGATTTCAACAGCACTTGTCCGAACCGCACCTGAGCACTTCCACCAACCGCACTGAAACAAAATTTTGATAAATGCGGTTCAGTGGAGCAGTTTATCAGGGTAACACGATACCATTTGGTTAGATTGGCCATCAGACTTTCGGGCGTGTGACTACCCATAACGACTGTCAAAGATCTACGAATAACAGCCGAGACCAACGGGTTAACGTGCTTTCTGAGGCAGGGAGGAGTCTTGATATTTAATGGTTTAGCAAACCAATTGTGGCAAGCGTAACCTTTGATCGAACCGTGCAGCTGTTATCATTTAGCCACGAGCCCCACGAGCGGTTTTTGACACCTCAATGTCAAATACAAAAAGAACCGGAGTAACCGACATATAGTCATAGACATACAGTCATATAGTGGAAGGTAACGCCACGTTAGAGGTCGCCGATAAAGTGGACCGATCAAATAAAATCCATGGTCCAAAGGCCCTGTTAATGAATGCGCCAGACTGTCATGTAACAGAACCAGACGGAGGGAGATCGTGAGGTGGGCAACGACTACACCTGCGAATGAACACAGTTCATCGTTACCAAGAGCGAAACGAAGAAGAAGAAGAAGAACAAACATACCTTGCAGAGTAAGCAAACTGAAATGGCTGTGGGCTGGCCATGTTTATCGAAGGACCGATGGCTGGTGGAGCAGACGAGTCCTGGAGTGGAAACCACATATCGACAAACGTAGTGTGGAACGGCCCCCAGCTAGAAAGACTAGATCCGGAGGTCGGAGGACAGGGTGTTGTGGCGCAGCCTGGGAGAGGTTTATGTCCATCAGTAGACTGTAATAGGCAGAATTAATTGAATATCAAATACTGGAGAAAATTATAGATTTATAAATTGTAATTTGTAAATTGTAATTGCATAGTTTTGTGTACCACAATTTATAAGTCTGACGTCGCCAACCCGTTTTGAGCAAGCGTGGTGAAGAGACCTTACTCATTTTCATGACTACACTCTCTCAAAATATGTCCCTTGCTCTTTTCTGTTAGCACATAATCGGCTTACACTGTCCTAAAACAAAGGTTGTCGCTTGTACTCTCAGCAAATGGAACCAGTCCTTGAGACTTTGCTAATGTCCCAGTGTTTTAGATGGACACTAGGAAAGTTCTCTTGTGATTATGTTAATGTAGCTGTTCTGTAACGAAATGTTTGTTTTGCTTTACAATTTGCGTTGGGCGAAAATGTCGTGTAGGAAAATGTTCCTTTAATTCAGCTTAGCATAGTTTTGACGGGATAAACCGAATATTTTAAAGAAAAATTATTCATACATAACATAACATCACGCCTTGTTTCCCGGAAGGGTTGGGCAGAGGTGTACCTTGTGTTTATGTTTAAGTGCCATGTAATAGAGGACGAGCCTATTGCCATCAACCGGGCATAAATACAGACTCCGGGCTGCTACTGAGAAATTCCTTTTGGAAAAACCCAGTTATACCTTTCCTAGTTATTATGATTTTTTTTTTTCTTGGACATAATTGATTCATATTGTTGTTAGTAACACTTATAAAACTATGTTAGTAACATTTCTAAACTAAATAAAATAAAACTAATTCATAAACCTATAAATATATCCACTTCCCACTACACCAGACCTGCAACTGTGCATACGGGTCCAGTGCCCCAGGAACGGACAATCAGGCTTATTAACAATCACCTTTAAAATGCTGTTGGTGTTCCCCTGAATCCTTCGCATCAGGGATGCTGTTCTTTTTCGCATAATAGTCAGAAAACTATCTGTATTTGCTTCAGCAAACTATTACATTATATTATTTTTAAATCAATGTTGAAAGTATGTGCTGTTGGTGTTCTTTAATAAATAAATACTTTGCCCGACCTGGGAGTCGAACCCAGGACCTCATGCTCAGCAGTAGCGCTTGCGACCACTAGACCAACGAGGCAGTCAATAATAGTTATACAGGGTGTACAAAGATCCATCGGAAAACCGTCATCTACATTTTCTGTACATTGTACTAAAATAATAATTGCGAAACGACTATTATTTTTGGTGAGGCTTATTGTACTCGCATATGATGTGTAACATCTGATATTTCACCTAGGTAATAAAAAAAGACCTCGTGTCTTTAATGTAGCAACTCGTCAAGGTCGTTTCTGACGGCCAACTATAGCATCGCGCGCGTTCGTTGGTCAAATCAAATAACGCACGCTTCCTCGGTTTCCTGTTATACACTTCCGTCCCTTTTCATGAAATTAGTCCCACAGATTGCAGGAAAGCGAGAGGAAAGGTGTAAACACATCAATCATTTAAACTTTTACCTTCAATATCTCCGTAACCAGTAGGTTCCCAAGTGCACAAATCACAGCTGTCAAAGAATGACAGTTGTGATTTCAATATACGAACAACTCTTTTGGTTTACAATCCAACGCTGTCCAAAGGGAAAAGACGATATGACCCAGTAGAGCGCCATCATATACGTCACAAAACTATTTTTGTAAGGCGTTTCTTTTGCTATCTTGGTGGCTGCTTATATAATAAAACGCATAAGATGTTACATGTCTTTGGTCTCACGAAAAATAAATGCAAAAAGAGGCTAACTGATTGGCTACAAAAATTAAACTATAATGATACTGAAAACATCCTTATAATGACCTAAAAATACAATCACACACTCTCTCACATACACGCACACACCCCCACAATTACACACCCATACTACACATCTACTAACATTCGTCTCGCATCTTTCAGTCAGCGCGCTTAGTACATAATTTATAAAATGAAAATGTAAAGGGGTGGGATCCTGGTGTCCTGAAACACAGGCCATGAGCCTAGCTTAGGCACCAGTCTCCCACAATATATTATTATACTCATCTGAATTGTGTATCTTTGTCGAATCTGACCAATATAAAATAATTTATGTATATTGTGGTGAGAAAATAAAGTGATTGATTGATTGATTGAACTTAAGGTGGTAGTCAATTTACTAAACATTTTCGCTGACTTTACATAGGTACTTTTACATCAATTTTGTTCTGAAACTTTTGACGATTCAACGTCTATTTTTACCCGACTGCCCCAGAAGGAGGGTAATGTTTTTCGAGAGTATGTATGTATGTATGTATGTTTGTATGTATGTATGTATGTCTATTTCTTTGGCACGCTCTGTAGCCTAAACGGCTTGATGGATTTTAACGTATGAGGTGTCGTTAGGTTCGTCTTAATAGTAGGAGTGACATAGGCTATATAATATTTATATATTGCATCTGCAAATAAAAAAAAGGAGGGGTAGGTTTAAAAAAATACATTATTGGTATCAAATAAAAGTTAGTAATGAGTCAATTCCAAATACATATGCATAATCTAAATAATATAAAAAAAGCGAAAGGTCACTCACTCACTCACGCGACTCACACTCACTGACTTCATCACGAAGTATCGAAAACCACTTGACGTAAAAACATTACCCTCCTTCTGGGGCAGTCGGGTAAAAAGATGAAATTTGGTAGGGAGGTAGTTTATACTTAGTAGACGTTCGCTAAGAACGGATTTTTGGAAATTCGCATATACAGGGTGGATTTTGAGATGGGGCAATAAGGGCAGGTACAAAACCTATTTCTCCTATTTCTTATTACTAAGATCAAAAAACTATATTAGGCCAACTGAGGTTTGAGTACGAAAAAAGTCAGATTGCAAAAAAAACTTCCCATACATTTCGTAGGAAATGAGAAGAGATAGAACACAATATACCTTTGTATGTTGAAAAATCTTTTTAATGAGGTTACCATTATTTAAATGAACACAATATACCACTATACAACAGTTGAATTATTCCAATACTTCACTGGACTGAATAAGGAACGAATGTAGCAGATAGTTAAAGATTTAACCTTTTAAATGATTATCATCATGCTATACTTTTATAGAGCTAAGCAGTCAATCATCAATTCATCCATACTAATATTATAAATTCGAAAGTAACTGTGCTTGTATGTTTGTTACCTTTTCACGGCTAAACCACTGAACGGATTTCGATAAAATTTGGTAAAGAGATAGATGGCATCCTGGAGATGGATATAGGGTACTTTTTGTCTCAAAAATAATCCTAAAGGGCATGAGATGAGAGATCCTACAGGGGATGACAGTTTGTATGGCAAATCCAGCATTTCTTAAGTTAGAGATATGAAAATTAAAATGTATGCTTTTGTTAAGAAATAAAGAAGTACACATTTCTGCGTTTTTTTTTAAATCATCCCCCAAACAGGTAAACCCCCTATTTTACCTGTTTGGGGGATGATTTTAAAATTCACATGTTATATTGATTTTTTTGTGTCTTCTTTTTAAGAGATTTAAGGATATTGGAAATATAGCCATAGTCTGTATCTTGAATTATATAATTAAGTCTATATTTAATTAAAATCGGCCCACTCTGTCAAAGTTATCACAATTAGTCGTAAACTAACCTTTCTAACATGTGGGTTTTACTTCGGTTCAATGGCGGCACTAGAGTAGATATTACAAATTAATGGTGGTGATAATAGTAAAATGAATAATAATTAGTATTTTAAGTAAGGCATTTAGAATCATATAAACCTGTTTTATTTATGTTAAAAAGCCGGACAAATATGAGTAGGATTTACGCCCTAAAGGTTCCGTCTCAAAGCTGTGCTTGATTGGCTGCCTGAATTCCCAAATCAGGATTGAAGGACAAACTTAACTTTTCAATTGAAAAATAACTTTTAATAGAGTGGAGAGTACCGATTTGAATGAAATACGTACTAAATGTTACTTCAAGACACGGTCTATAATTTTTGATCCCGGATTGTAGAACAAACTTAACTTTGCAGTTCATAAATTACCAATTTTCGGATTTTCCTCTTTGCTTGACCTTGCTTCTCGCCAAACTTCATGGTGCTGGGCCAACGGAAATTACCAAATAGACTAGTTTATTTGCGAGTGTCAAAATATGCGGCATAAATTGCCGTTTTTTTATTGCGTTGACTTAGAAGTTTGATTTCGTTACAGATCCAAGAGACCGTAGATCTAAGTTTTTGATATCTATTTCAACTTGATGCCTCTTCGTTCCTGAGAAAAAAGGTCTTGACAGACAACGAAGTAGAAAAAAAATAAAATAAGTCATCATTTAAGGGTTAAAATTTTTCATTTTGAGATACGGAACCCTAAAATAGATTTATTATGTGCCTGTTACCTTTTCCTGCCGTAAGGGCTGAACGGATTTCTAAATGAAAGGCATAGGATAGGCCATGACCTAGATAGGTTAGGGCATAGGATACTCTGAATCCCGGTAGCACGTTCCTGTGGGTTATTTTCCGACATCCACGCGGGCGAAGCCGCGGGCAAAAGCCAGTTATTTATATATTAATAAAACTAAAAAGTTTGAAATAAAACAAATTATTAAAAAAAACAAAAAACCCGACTGCAAAAACTCAACAGAAAAGAAAAAAACAAGTATTATAATCTATAGGATTTTGGTATTGCAGGCGGGGACAAACCAATAACCTGAAATTTTGGTGAAACTTTTGTTTGTCACCGCCTGCATTACCAAAATCCTATAGATTATAATACTTGTTTTTTTCTTTTCTGTTGAGTTTTTGCAGTCGGGTTTTTTGTTTTTTTTAATAATTTGTTTTTTAACAAATAATAAAAAAATATTTATTACCTTGTTCCAGTTTGAACTATTCAACACAACAACTAACTACATTTAACTAGCAAAAATATGAAAAAATATCCTGAAACTCGTTGGAAACTACAATTAAATATTCAACATGTGCCGAGGGAAAGTTGTTGGACTTTTTACCCGTAAATATATCAATATTATAATTTATAGGCCCAACTGGAGGAGGGTACGAACGAGGAAAGCTTCTATCAAATCGCTGTTAGGATTCCGTATTGAGACGAGAAACTCCTATCGCCCAAACTCAAACCTCTTAGCCAGTTTTTGGTATTTCGAACTTTATACCGACTAAGATAAAGTTCGAAATATAAAATTGGCAACTTAGATTCGGGAAACCAGTTTTTTTTTTGCATAGAACTTTAATTTACTGGCTCTATGTTTTAAAATTAAATCTTTGTCTAAAGACAGGTTACAGTGCGCGCAAGATAAGTTAGCAAGCGAGTGGTGGCGCTGGCGTGCGTTAAAATATTTCATCTTAATATTATTATTCTTATATTAATTAATTAAATAATTCTATACTTAATTGACCTTACATAAACGACAAGACGGCGGCATACGATAAGTTCCGATTTTAGCTGCGTGCAGACTTGTCTTGCGTCCAGTCTAGGTTAGATCGTGACATTGTCAAAGGCAAAAAATCAAAAACAAAAACAAGAAAATATTTCAATCAAAACATAGATACAAATATGGTCAAGGTATAGCCGTGGTCGCATGCCTGCACCTACAAAATTATAATGGCATGCGACCACGGCTTTACCTTGCCCATTTTTGTATCTATGTCTTGATTTCTGTCTGAAATATTTTCTTGTTTCATACTTTTTAGAGCGTGATTTTTCAGTAGTCGGGTTTTAGTTTAGAACTTACTTTTTATTTAAATTATTTTGGGGTTATAATTTCGTGATAAACTATTGGAAGAGCAGCTTTTAAGAAAAAAAATGACAAAAGACAAAATGCCGGAATTTCCAAACGATGATGATGATGATTATTATATTAGCTATTATTGTATCACCAACAATACGACAGTAAATGAAATCATTAACAAAACTAGCATAATCAGCCTATGTTCCCACTGCTGGGACGCAGGCCTCCTCTCTTCGAGAAGGAGTTGGCTGTAATCCACCACGCGGGCCCAGTGCGGGTTGGTAGATGTCACATGTCTTCGATTTTTTGGTTCTAGGACATGAAGGTTTCCTCACGATGTTTTCCTTTACCATTTTGAGAATGCTGCTTAGGAGTATTATGAAATCATCATAAATCGAAAAAACTAAAAAAAAAAATTACGTAATTCTTGGTTGTAATGTGATCAATATTATGTGAAGTTAAAGGTATTGAAAATGAAACAGCAATTCGAGCCGCGTTTTAATTAATTACTGTCAGTGCATGAATCTCTATTAAGTATTATTTAATAGGCATTAGGGAACAAGCAATGAAGTACTAAATATTTCTTAAGTCACAATAAATTTTTCTTTTTATTTATTTTCCAACTTACATAGGTTACAACAACGTACAGGTAATAGGTTACCCTGTAATGATATCATTACAGGGTAACCTATTGCGATACTGCTGGGGAGTTTGTTGCGCCACTTCTTCTTCCCAGCTAAAGGCACTAGGAAGTGGTGAAGGGTGGGCGTTTTTGGGGGACTGTCTTATGTAATTTTGACGTTCGAAAAATGCTGATTCTCAGCCTAGTTTGAATAAATGACTTTTGAATTTTTAATTTTGCACTTATCCAAAGGTGTGTCCAAACATTGAGCGGCAAGAGCGCGGCAGCAACACGTGGCATTTTCAGGACACATTTCTGCCGCGCTCTAGTTAGGACTAAATTGACGAATGTTTACGCGGCAGTACCGCATGACACATCCGAGACACGCCGCGCGCTTCAGTTGGCAATATCAATCTGCCTAGCCTTTAATACGTCCGCAGAAATACGTCCATACACAATTAGTGACCAATGTGTCCTAAATTTTTTTTTTAATATTGTGCGGCTGGCCGTGCGCGGCAGCCGCGCACGTTTGCGACTTAATGTTTGGACACACCTCAACTCTTGTTCCAACTTATTATCAACTAATAACTTCTAATACCAGACTACTACGATCCCACTGCTGGGCAACGATCTCTTCTCATACAGAGAAGGCACCAGCATTGATCACCACACTTGCTCAAGATGGGTTGGCGATTTCAGACTAATATTAACTAAAAGTCCAGGTTTCCTCACGATGTTTTCCTTCACCGATGTCAGTAATATCTAAGATAAACTCAGAAAGTACATATAAATTGTCACAATACAGTCGTATTATTTTAACGTTACGTGAATCCACTTACTCTCGCAAACAGTATCGATATAGCAGCTGCATCGATTCAATTGCATCCAAGCTGTTTCTCGATCATAGCCTTCTGTTTGCGTCCGGTCATTAGAAGTTCATGTCTTGGGGCTATTTTATCGAGTGTGTACACTTTCAGCATCCTTATCGTATCCTTTTAGTGGGTTTCTAGAATAGTTTTCGAGTGTGGTCTTGTATTCTTTGATTTTTGAGATACTTTTCCAAAAGTGTTTTTTGAAGTGAAAACTTCTTTAGGCGCGTTGGGCATTTTTGAGATGGGACTAAAACCTTTGATTTCGCGACACTGTTACCGAGTTTACCGATACCGTGGAGTAAAAGACATCAACGCGGTGCCGATTTTTTTTCGAGTTTTCACTTCTGTACTGTTTTTTTTTATGGGTATCCTAGATTGCAGGCAGGCTAAGAAAGCACTTCCTACAATTTATAGCCACCTCACAAAACAGGTTCTCCGACTAACTAAACAACAGCTGCGTACAATTACAGCAGCTATAACTGACCACGGGTCATTTAATAAACACTTCTTTGTCATAGGAGTCACAGACAGTCCGCTGTACAGAGCCTGCATGGGGGACGACAAGACAGCAGCTCATGTGCTGTTAAACTGCCCGGCGGTCGCCACATACAGGGCCAAGTACATGAGATTGTTAGTAAAACCAAGGCATTGCCGGCCTTCTTTGAGGAGCTGGGGTTGATCAAATAATCGATTTTTCCATCCGTACGTAAAATGCAAGCATTGACGTGGACTTGCGGACACCAGCCCGTTTTACCTATTATCTAATAAGTATCCTTGATTGCTGTGTGCATCTACATCGCCACATCTGAACTACCCACCAAAGACCCGTCACACAAATCCTGCATCGCGCAAGCAGAGATTACCGTGCGACAAGTATACATACAACCTCCCGACATCAATCGTTAGGCAGTTGCTCACCAAACACGACACCCGTCTGGTCAGACATGGGTTTGGGAGTCCCAAATAATAGGGGACTAACCTATTGCCATCAACCGGGCACAAATCCAGACTCTGGTCTGCTACTGAGAAATTCCTGATGGAAAACACAATAAATTTACGCCCGACCTGGGAATCGAACCCAGGACCTCATTCTCAGCAGTAGCGCTTCCAAACAGTAGACTAATGAGGCAGTGATTGTAACTTTGAATTCGTCTGTATGACACAAAAATATTGTGTGTTCAGGTTGAATAACCTATTTATTATATCTCAAACTTCTTTCAATAATAGCAGCCATTTTCTCACCAAATTATCAAGTAATAAAATAAAGTCAGGTTGCAATTTTTTTACTCGACTACGGTGAAGCAAAAATGAGGGTTATGATATTGACCGGTGTGTATGTATGTTCATCTATTACTTCATAACTTCTAAACTTCCGATCATAATTTGACAAATGAGGTATCAATGGAAGCGTCTTTATTGTCCGCTGATTATAAATTATGTGACGTTACATTAAAAGCAATATAGCGCCCTCTAGAGGACATAAAGTCGTAAACTCAACAAAAAAAATATATTGTGCCATGTTGGGTATCAAATGAAAGGGCTTGACGAGAACATTACAAATATGTATTTAAATCATATTGTCTAAGTATATAAATATGTTTAAATTTTTAAAAACAAGCAAAAGTGAGACTGTGTACTACGTACTGCGCGGCTGTAAAATTAATAGTGAAGGGTGGGCGTTTTGAGGGACTGTCTTATGTAATTTTGACTTTCGAAAAGTGCTGATTCTCAGCCTAGTTTGAATAAATGATTTTTAAATTTTGAATACCTATTACACAATAAAACCCAAAAAAATATTCTTAAAAGCTGCTCTGCCAATACTTTATCACGAAATTATAAAAAAATCACGCTCTAAAAAGTATGAAACCAGAAAATATTCCAGACAGAAATCAAGACATAGATACAAAAATGGTCAAGGTAAAGCCGTAGACTGGACGCAAGATAAGTCTGCACGCAGCTAAAATTGGAACTAATCGTATGCCGCCGTCTTGTCGTTTATGTGAGGTCAATTAAGTATGGAATTATTTAATTAATTAATATAAGAATAATAATATTAAAATGAAAATTTTAAATATAGATTTAATATTTTAAATGATACATATACGACGAGGTGGTCGGTGAAATATAACACAAAGTCGCGGGCAGAAGCTAATGGTGCCGATTCCCTTGTTCACAAACTAAACTAAATTTGAGTACAGTGCATCTTTTTCTTTCTATTTCATTAAGAAAAGGACAGAAGATAAATTTTAGTTTAGTCCTGTCAAATTAATCAGCGCCTGTCACTACTCTATACAAGTTTAGACGTGATTAAAAACTTGCCTACTAATTTACGTCACGCGTTGATTAATTTGACAGGACTAAACTAAAATTTATCTTCTGTCCTTTTCTTAATGAAATAGAAAGAAAAAGATGCACTGAACTTTAATTTAGTTTAGTTTGTGAACAAGGGAATCGGCACCAATTTCTTATACATAGAGATGCATTATGAAAACTCTACCGATGAGCGGAGCAAACGCTTGAAGTTGGTCTACAAGTTCTGACATAAGTTCAATGACTTTAGTAATTGCATAGACAATTAACAGAAGTGTTGTTCAAGAGTTGATGAATCAATACTATCAAAGTTGTAAAGTAATTTTATTCCTAATGAATTGGGTATTTAATGATGTTTCAATGTAATTCAAGATGACAGTCTTACCAAGGGGTATCGTGTTACCCAATAACTGGGTTGTGGAGGTCAGATAGGCAGTCGCTCCATGTAAAATACTGGTATTCATATGTATCCGTTTAGACTGGAAGCCGATGCCAACATATTTGGGAAATGGCTAGGCAGATTGATTAAGTTGTACGTAAACATTAGTTAGTCTTACTCGCGCGTTTTTAATAAATATTTTGTTTTAAAGTGTTTCCGACAAAAATCCTGTGGTTGATTTCGAAGTGAAAACTTCTTAAGGCGCGTTGGGCATTTTTGAGATGGGACTAAATCATTGATTTCGCGACACTGTAACGCAATTTACCGACACCGTGGAGTAAAAGACATCAACGCATTGATTACCGCGGTGCCGATTTTTTTTCAAGTTTCTGTCGGCACTCCCGGAGTGACACTTTTTTTTTTAGCTACTTCCTGTTATACTATCGAGTTTAAATTTTGCACACTTATATAGTTCTGGTGACAATATAATATTACCAATGGAACAAGAACATTTTTGCAAAAAAAAAATTTACGGTAAAAAGTCTACATTTATATTATTTTTAATACTCAATTTTCCTACGTCTAACTTTGAAACAACTGTCTAACCCAGCATTCAAACCTAATTGACCCAAATACAAATACTAGCAAAAAACCGGGCTACCCGAAATACGTCAATTAATTCTAACAATAAACTAAATAAATTGGAACGAGTCGTTGCCAAAACTGTATAAAATATAAACCCTTTTTCGACAACTTTAACAAATAATTGAAAAGCTACAATTATGTTTTCAGGTGTCTGTGTTTAGTAGATGCTTACCTACTTACCCCAGACACCTAAAAAAATTAAAGTTTTACCAAGGGTAATTACTGTCGCTGAATGTTTTCTTTTACTCCAAAATTATTGTCAGTCGGCATCACCGCTTTACGTAGAATAAAAAAAATTGGGTTTCCTAAGAACCAAATTTTTTTACTGCTGTCTGGACGTACTTCTGCGGACGTATTAAAGGCTAGGCAGATTGATATTGCCAACTGAAGCACGCGGCGTGTCTCGGATGTGTCATGCAGTACTGCCGCGTAAACATTCGTCAATTTAGTCCTAACTAGAGCGCGGCAGAAATGTGTCCTGAAAATGCCACGTGTTGCTGCCGCGCTCTTGCCGCTCAATGTTTGGATACACCTTTAGATAAGTGCAAAATTAAAAATTCAAAAGTCATTTATTCAAACTAGGCTGAGAATCAGCATTTTTCGAACGTCAAAATTACATAAGACAGTCCCCCGAAAACCCTTCACCACTTCCTAGTGCCTTTAGCTGGGAAGAAGAAGTGGCGCAACAAACTCCCCAGCAGTATCGCAATAGGTTACCCTGTAATGATATATGTAAGTTGGAAAATAAATAAAAAGAAAAATTTATTGTGACTTAAGAAATATTTAGTACTTCATTGCTTGTTCCCTAGTGCCTATTAAATAATACTTAATAGAGATTCATGCACTGACAGTAATTGATTAAAACGCGGCTCGAATTGCTGTTTCATTTTCAATACCTTTAACTTCATATAATATTGATCACATTACAACCGAGAATTACGTAAATTTTTTTTTTTGTTTTTTCGATTTATGATGATTTCATAATACTCCTAAGCAGCATTCTCAAAATGGTGAAGGAAAACATCGTAAGGAAACCGGCATGTCCTAGAACCAAAAAATCGAAGACATGTGACATCTACCAACCCGCACTGGGCCCGCGTGGTAGATTACAGCCCACTCCTTCTCGAAGAGCGGAGGCCTGCGTCCCAGCAGTGGGAACATAGGCTGATTTTGCTAGTTTTGTTAATGATTTCATTTATTGTCGTATTGTTGGTGATACAATAATAGCTAATATAATAATCATCAATCGTATTTGACCAGTATTTAATAGTTGAGTAACACATAAACCTTTTTCGAGATCTATTAGTGAAGACTTATATAAAAATCAGTTAAAACTAAATGAGATTAGCACTTTCAAATGGACAGACGCTGTCTGAAAACTAAGGTGCTAAGCAGACGATGGACAATTTGTCCGCGGATAATATGGAATCGTTTGGAAATTCCGGCATTTTGTCCTACTACGTGCGCGTTAGATTTCCATACGATTCCATCATCTGCTCAGCGCCTAAGGCTGCCTGTCCACTACATTTGGTTAACATTAATATTGGCACATTTCTCCGCTCCGCTGCCTCTCTCCGCTCCAGTGTACAGGCAGCCTTAAGCTATGGTTTCCTACGACAGCAGTGCCCGCCACATAACGGTCACAGTGACGGCTGTCATGAAAATGATGGCACGGGTGTTTGATTTTACTGTCTTTATGTGAATTATTGACATAAAATTATTTATTAGTGAAATTGATATATTTTAAATGCGTAATGAATTTTAAATATGAATGTAATGTTTTTGCTTTTATTATTTTATTTTATTTATCATCACTGTAATATTTTTAACACAATGTATTTTGTTATGAAATAAATGACTTATGACTTATGTAGGGAAACACACGAACTTACTTTTATAAATAACGTTTCAGTGACGTCATTGGACGGTAAATTGTTGACGCTATGTGGCGGCCACCACAGTCTTACACTGTTTGTCCACCGCACAACGTCAACGGGATGTCGATGAGAAACGAGATTATTCGAACCGATCATCCTGGTGCCGGTGGTGGTGTACGGTGGACACACGGCCATTGTAAATGTTTGAATCGCTACTTCGGCGCCGTCATCTAGTTCTTGTTGACGTCCTGTTAAAGTCCCGTTGATGTGGTGGTGGAAAACCGATCTTAGGAAACCCAAATTTTTTTATTCTACGTAAAGCGGTGATGCCGATTGAAAATAATTCTGGAGTAAAAGAAAACATTCAGTGACAGTAATTACCCTTGGAAAAACTTTCATTTTTTTAGGTGTCTGGGGTAAGTAGGTAAGGATCTACTAAACCCAGACACCTGAAAACATAATTGTACCTTTTCAATTATTTGTTAAAGTTGTCGAAAAAGGCTTTATATTTTTATACAGTTTTGGCAACGACTCGTTCCAATTTATTCAGTTTATTGTTAGAATTAATTGACGTATTTCGGGTAGCCCTGTTTTTTGTTAGTATTTGTATTTGGGTCAATTAGGTTTGAATGCTGGGTTAGACAGTTGTTTCAAAGTTAGACGTAGGAAAACTGAATATTAAAAAAATAATATAAATGTAGACTTTTTTACCGTAACAAATTTTAATGCAAAAATGTTCTTGTTCCATTGGTAATATTATATTGTCACCAAAACTACATAAGTATGCCAAATTTCAACTCGATAGTGTAGCAGGAAGTAGCTAAAAAAAAAAGTGGCACTCCGGGAGTGCCGACAGAAACTTGAAAAAAAATCGGCACGGCGGTAATCAATGCGTTGATGTCTTCACGGTGTCGGTAAAATGCGTTACAGTGTCGCGAAATCAATGATTTAGTCCCATCTCAAAAATGCTCAACGCACCTTAAGAAGTTTTCACTTCAAAATCATCACAAGATTTTTGTCGGAAACACTTTAAAACAATTTTTTTATTAAAAACGCGCGAGTAAGACTAACTAATGTTTATATACAACTCAATCAATCTGCCTAGCCATTTCCCAAATATGTTGGCATCGGCTTCCAGTCTAAACAGATGCATATGAATACCAGTATTTTACATGGAGCGACTGCCAATCTGACCTCCACAACCCAGTTACTGGGTAACACGATACCCCTTGATAAGACATCAAGTGATCTTGAATTACATTGAAACATCATTAAATATCCAATTAATTAGGAATAAAATTGCTTTACAACTTTGATAGTATTGGTTCATCAACTCTTGAACAACTCTCTGAGGTTGGCACTTCTACTTCTGTTAATTGTCTATGCAATTACTAAAGTCATTGAACTTATGTCAGAACTTGTAGACCAACTTCAAGCGTTTGCTCCGCTCATCGGTAGAGTTTTCATAATGCATCTCTATGTATAAGAAATTGGTACCGATTCCCTTGTTCACAAACTAAACTAAATTTAAGTTCAGTGCATCTTTTTCTTTCTATTTCATTAAGAAAAGGACAGAAGATAAATTTTAGTTTAGTCCTGTCAAATTAATCAGCGCCTGTCACTACTCTATACAAGTTTAGACGATTAAAAACTTGCCTACTAATTTACGTCAAGCGTTGATTAATTTGACAGGACTAAACTAAAATTTATCTTCTGTCCTTTTCTTAATGAAATAGAAAGAAAAAGATGCACTGTACTCAAATTTAGTTTAGTTTGTGAACAAGGGAATCGGCACCATTAGCTTCTGCCCGTGACTTCGTGTTATATTTCTTGTTCACCGACCACCTCGTCGGATCGCATTACCTGGCCCACGCTATTACTTCGTTTTCGACTTCTTTCTGACTTTTCTTCTTTTTGATCGACTCTTAAGAGTCCTAGCGTGATGTTACACATCTTATAGCCTTTTTCAAGAATTGGGCTATCAAATGCAAAAATAATTTTTCAAATCCGACCCGCAGTGCTAGAGATTAGCGCGTTCAAACAAAAAAAACAAACTCTTCAGCTTTTGTATTAGTAGCACCGACATGAAAAAAAAACCCTGACCAATCCGTGAGGGTGTCATTTAGGTATCGTACTGAGAGTCTATTTATGAGCAAATTTTAAGGAAAATCTTAAAAAAAAATTGTCTTATTTTCTATCAATGGGGATTTTTATCGGGTTGTTACATGGGGCGCGGGCGGTCATCGTGTGGTTTAGCGGGTGTCTATAAGTCATAACTTATGAAAAATTTGCTTGTTTTTAATCAATTTGGGGTAATTTTGGTACTAAAAGTGTTATTTTTAAATAGCAGTAACTTTTTTAAATTTTCAATAATAGTTATATGTTTTATTACTCTTAGGTAATGTTATTGCATTACTTATGAGCCCCTTTTGGATCGGACAGGATTTTTTTTACTTGTTGTAGATAGATATGCCGCTCTAAAGTCGGATAAGTCAGAGCTTAACTAAGACACTCTTAAATTAATGTAACATAACATCCCGCCTGGTTTTCCTAAAGGGTTATGCAGCAAAGGTATATCCATAGAATATAATACTTTTATTTCAGACAGAGTCCATAGGGTTAGTAACAGTTTTACTTAACAATTCAATTCAATTCAATTTATTAATTACTTTTTTTTACATCGTGTCTGAATTTCTATAACTAAATATACAAGAAACATCATACATGCAATCTATATTTAAATCATTACAATTATCCAAACTACATAAAAATCAATCAAAAATATAAAAATAAATGTCATATCATAAGTCAATTAATAAAATTCAATAAATATTTCCATTTCAAATCCATTAAATTTTGTTACTATCGACTTTTGTTTTAGTTTATAATTCATCAATAGAATATAGACACTTATTTAACAAGAACTGTTTAAGCTTATTTGGAAACCCACTTGTATATAGGTACTAGACTTTTTATTTCTGTCGGCAGTTTATTGAACATTTTTAATGACTTGTGGTAGGCGCTATGCTTTACAACGTTTAGGTGAGGAACATTTAGTGTTAGTAGGTACAAACACAGATAACAACATAAAATTAAAATTCAGCGTTGAGCTGCATCCACCTCCGCAACATCGGGGAATCCCACCGATCTGCGAACACACTGAGAATACTGTTGGTGCTGCCGCGAACACGTGACAACAATGGCGACAAAACCATCAATGATATTCACACACACAGATCACAGATCCAGAATCCGGGCAGCTACTCAGAAATTCCTGATGGAGAAACCTAATTACACTTTTGCTGACCGGCTGGTAGCAACGAAGCAGTCTTGAATTATAGTCTATCCTACATATCAAATATTTATGACTGGCAGCCTCTTAAAGTTGGTGCAACGCATTTTTACGGCTAAGTACGGACTTAACCATAAATATGCGCCCGCTGCCGCCGAGAATACGGCGTCAAGGACGATCTTGAGGCCGTATTCTCTGTGGCAGCGAGCGGCGGGGCGGCGGCGGCAGTGACGCGACGACACTTTGCGACACTGATTTAACAATTTCTGAGAAGTCTTCATAAAAATTGTTCCACCAGAGTCGCATATGAAACTGTCCTCGCTTCCTGCACCGTTGCCATCGAGGGCTGTTCCATGCATCTTATGCATTTGCTGTTCCTATGCATTTGAACGCGCTTCTTCCCGCGCCGCTGCCGCTTTCGTCCCGCCCCCCGCTGCCGCAGAGAACACGGCCTGAGAGTTAACCCTTACGG
Organism: Agrochola litura; assembly: GCA_949152395.1. Taxonomy (NCBI): domain Eukaryota; kingdom Metazoa; phylum Arthropoda; class Insecta; order Lepidoptera; family Noctuidae; genus Agrochola; species Agrochola litura. The sequence goes on along the minus strand of OX424514.1, from coordinate 12,459,898 downwards.
CCTGGCTGTTACCAGCGGTAGCTTAACGCGGGGCGTCGAGCGGTAAAAATAATTTTACAAAAATGTATGAAGCATGCCATGAGGCGTCGCACGCAGCGGCAACGCGGGCGGTATGACAGCGGCGCGTCCCGCGAAGCGCGGCTTCAACAAATGGCGTGTGATTGAGATGCCGCGACTTTGCCGCGCCGCCAAATGTCGTGGCCAGGCTCTTAGAACTTAAGCGTTATCAAAGTTAAATGCTGTTTAAGTATGTGGCGAAACCACGGCGCGATCTATTTTAGTACCTTGAAGCTCGATAGATGGCGTTGACGTCGAAATAGATCTCGCTATGGTTTCGTTACCTCGGATTGTATAAGTAGTTTAAGATTATTTTTTTTGTGTCGAATCATCTTAAGGAATAAACGCTAGAGGGTACTAATTGTACGAAAGCAGTTTTATTTTCCGCTAACGGAGCCTTAGATTTGTTCATGGTCCTTCGAACTGGAATTGGCTGGGCGTGTTTTTGGTAATCACCGGTGGTGGTAGTGGTTACTACCCCTTTTCGTCGCTACTGGCAGTGGATCGCTGTCCAGATCATCCCTACAGCAAGGCGTCTGGAGAGGCGCCAAGGCAGTGGTGGAACCGGGTGGCAATACCCGGAGGAGCGGTGAACTCGGGAGGTGACAACGAGGTTGCGGAGCGCCAGAGGGCGCCACTTCTAGCAGGCGCGCAGGCGCGTGACTTCGAAGCAAATCAGTGACAGTGAGTGCGGTGTTCAATTGTGAGTACATTTTGGCCCTTATTTATTAGAAGAAATCAAAGTTGAAAAAATTAAGAAGTACATGCAAATTTGAACTTTAAAGTAAAGACTATTAAAACTTAGAAAAATTCAAGAATCTTTGAAGATAGTGAAATTGGACTTAGAAAAATTTAGTAATTTGGACTTGTAATAGTTTTAAGCAATAGTCGGTTGAGACGGGGAATCCATGCCCGATTTTTCCTAGAATTATAATTTGCAAAAAGACTTGTAAAATTTTGCGAAATTTGTGTGTTAATTTGCATACATTTGTTGGAACTACGGGAAGAAAGACTTGTGTTCAGTTTTCTGTTGAACTTTGTTTACGGTTTATTGTGAGACAATTTTGTTTAAGTGTTGTCTGAGTCAATTACAGAGTTTTTGATAAGCAATTTAAAATGGAACCGTTTGACGATTTACAGGAGGATATAAGAGCGAAAATGCTAAAAGGTAAGACTAATTTTAAAAAGTCTCCTAAAGAGCGTTTGACGGTTCCATATATTGAAACTAGATTAGATAACCTTGAGCAACAGTGGAGTTTATTTACAAGCACTCATACTAAAATTATTAGTCAAGTTAAGCGAAGTGATTTATATAGTTCGGATTATCATAAAAATTGTGTCTATGATGATGTTGAAGAATTGTATGTGCAATATAAGACTGATTTAAAAGAAATGTTATATAATTTAAAAACACCAGAGACAGAGTTAAATTCAAGTTCTAATAGTCAATGTGATGGTTTAGCTAGACGTTTCAAGTTACCAGAAATTAAAATACCTACGTTTTCCGGGAACTATACTGAGTGGCAGACGTTCAGAGATTTGTTTTTAGGGCTTGTGCATGAAAACAAGTCTCTGGATGATGCTCAAAGGTTCTACTATCTCAGGGGACATTTAACGGGTGAAGCGGAACAGTTGTTGCGAAACATTAAGGTGACGTCAGATAGCTATCAAGTTGCTTGGGAAAAATTGGATAGTATGTACAACAATAAGCGGTTTTTGGCAAACGGCATTTTGAATCGTCTACTAAATCAAAAAAGTTTGGGTTCTGAATCTGCCTCTGAAATTAAGAAGTTAGTAAATACAACATCAGATTGTTTAGAGTCCATAAGAAACCTAGGTGTAAATACTTCATCTTGGGATATTTTGATAATCCATCTAATGAGTGCTAAATTAGACAAAGATACCCGAAAAGCATGGGAATTAAAAATAGCTTCAGATCCAACTGACGAATTTCCAAAGTTTGTTCAATTTTCCGATTTCTTGGTAGGGCGTTTTAGAGGTCTAGAAAATTTAGATTCAAAGTCTAACAGAGTAGAGACTAAAAGTACCAAATCTTATCACATTGTAAAAGAGAAAAACACTGCGTCGTGTGCGTATTGTGCTGCAGATCATAAAATAAATGTTTGCAAAAAATTCTCCAAAGAATCTAACAAGAAACGACGTGACTTTGCAATGGAGAAAAATTTATGTTTTGTTTGTTTGAACAGCAATCACTCTGCCAAATATTGTAAAAACATGGTCCGATGCCAGGTGTGTAAACGCCGCCACCATTCATTATTGCACCCTAGTGGTGATTCTGGTTCTGTTAGCGCAGAAATTGAGACGGTTCACGAGGGAGCTTCTTCGACTGTCAAAAGGTCGATTGAGGAAAACGCTGCATCAGACAGCAATAAGTTTACCGCGCAAGCGGAGGAGTCTAGCAAGCCACTTGTGTCTTGCCTTTCGACAGGGAACTGTTGTAAAACGGTTTTATTAACTACAGCTGTGGTGCAAGCTGAGTCGAAAGACGGGACATATTTTTCGGTTAGGGCATTATTAGACCAAGGGTCGCAAGGATCTTTCATTACAGAAGCTATGGCTCAGTATTTAGGATTAAAAAAGATTGCGGCCAAACACACTATAGTAGGTGTAGGTGGTGACAAAAGTGCGACTTCAAAGTCCACTGTCAAAATTAATATAAGGTCGAGAGTAGATCCCCAGTTTCAGGTTAAGGTTGATGCTTATGTCTTGAAATCAGTAACGTCCCTTCTCCCAGTTACCAACGTAACCAGGGTAGAATGGGTAAATCTGACAGTTGATGATTTGGCTGATCCTGAATATCACAGACCTAATAAGATCGATATCTTATTAGGTGCTGAGGTATACAGTCAAATCATTCAAGAAGGCATTCAAAGAAATTTGGGTGGTTCTCTCTTGGCGCAGGATACTGCGTTTGGGTGGATAATATCAGGGGTATGTGAGGTAGATAATTCATCCAAGATACATTCTCACCTCAATGTGATGCATTCAAGTGTGGATGCTGACAACATGCTGAAAAGGTTCTGGGAACTGGAAGCTGAAACATCAGGAACAAAAAGAATGCTCACGGACGATGAGAGTAAATGCGAAAAATTATTCTCAGCGTCCACGATGAGAAACAAAGAGGGCAGGTATATTGTGAAATTGCCGCTACGTGACGCTGACCCGGTCAGCAGACTGGGTGAGTCCCGAAGTATTGCTGAAAAAAGATTAAAAGGGTTAGAGATAAGGTTAGGAAAAAATCCAAAATTAAAGGCAGATTATACAAAGGTCATGCATGAATATTTAGAATTAAATCACATGGTCAAAGTTACTGATAAAGAAAAGAATAATAAAGCAGCAATTTACTTACCTCACCATGCAGTTGTCCGGGAGGATAAGGACACGACGAAAGTCCGAGTCGTATTTGATGCTTCCTGTAAGGGAACCAATGGCAGAGCACTTAACGATGAATTGATGGTAGGCCCGTCGTTGCAGGCTGAACTCCGCCATACTATTATGCGCTGGAGATTGCATAAGATTGGTCTGGTAGCGGATATCATCAAAATGTATAGGCAAGTGTTAGTCAATAGGGAAGATACTCCATTTCAAAGAATACTTTGGAGAAATAGTCCTGAAATGGAGCTCCAAGAGTATGAGCTGATTACTGTTACTTTCGGTACTGCATCAGCACCATATTTGGCGGTAAGGTCGTTACAACAGCTGGCCCATGATGAGTGCTTGGATAGGCCAGGTATTGCAAAAATCATCTTGGACGATTTTTACATGGATGATGTGATGACAGGAGCTGAGGATATTGAAGGTGGTTTTAATATTTACTCAGAGTTAAGTACGGTGCTAGCCAAAGGAGGGTTTCAATTGCAGAAATGGAGAAGCAATTGCACAGAATTGTTAGATAAGATATGGAATGAAAAAGGTAGCAAGGATGAGGGTTTAAGGATTAAGGTAGATGACATCACAAAGATCTTAGGACTTACCTGGAATCCAAGTGGTGACTTCTTTCAGTACTCCGTCGATCTCACGCCGCTAGTTGAACCTGCAACAAAAAGAAAAATTATTTCTGACATTTCACGTTTATTCGACCCATTAGGATGGTTAGCGCCTAGTATTATTGTAGCCAAAATATTAATTCAAAAGCTGTGGCTAGCTGGAATTGGGTGGGATCAAGAAGTTCCAAATAATTTATTAAGTGAATGGCTTACTTACCGTCGAAACTTGGCTGCTTTGGTTGAAATAAAAATCCCGCGTTGGTTACACACGTGTAATAAGAATAAACGCGAATTATACGGGTTTTCAGATGCCTCAAAGGTGGCATATGCTGCTGTCGTATACCTAAGAGTAGTGGACGACCAGGGAATAATCCACGTCTCGTTAGTGACGTCTAAAACAAAGGTTGCGCCTATTAAGCAAGTGTCGATTCCCAGGCTCGAACTTTGTGGAGCTGTACTGATGGCTAAGCTTATGGTGGAAGTAGCTGAAGTTATGGGAATACCCAAGGATCAGTTACATGCTTTCACCGACAGTGAGGTAGTTCTGGCCTGGTTAAATAATCATCCGAGCCGCTGGAAGACTTTTGTGGCGAATCGAGTCTCAGAAATTTTATTAACTCTAGATACCCAGCACTGGTCTCACGTACCCACCAAGAAAAACCCAGCGGACTGTGCATCGCGAGGTATATCTCCTGCCGAGCTTTCAACAACTTCCATATGGTTTGAAGGTCCGGATTTTTTAAGAGAGGATTTGATTATCTTTAAAAGGCCTAAGCAACTCGTAACTAATCTCGAAGAAGTTAGAGTACAAACTGCTGTCCTTGATGTTGCCCTTTGGCAAAGGTTTTCCTCGTTCTCAAGGCTTGTTCGCGTGATTGCCTACTGTCGACGATGGTTGAATGTGAGAGGAAATGTAAACATCCGGCACCATGATAAAAACTTGTCCAGGCAAGAAATTGAGAAAGCTATAGAAGTTTGTGTTATGAGATGTCAGGAAGAAGGATTTTCGGAAGAATTGGAAGAACTGAAGAGAAATGGAAGTTTAGATAAGAAAAACAAGAAGCTAAAGGCTTTAAACGTATTTTTGGATTCAAAGGGTATAATAAGAGTTGGCGGCAGATTGGAAATGTCTTCTTTAACGTTTAATGAGAAACATCCAATTCTTATACCAAAGGAATCATTTTTGACAGGTCTTTTGATTGCGGAAGCGCATCAGAAAACGATGCACGGTGGACCGCAACTTATGATCACGTACTTGCGGTCAAGGTACTGGATTGTAGGCGTTAAGGCTTTGGTTAAAAAGTGTTACAGAGGCTGTGTCACTTGTATTAGGTACTCAACCAAGGCCACGTCTCAGCTCATGGGACAAGTACCCTTATCACGTGTTACCCCAAACAAGCCCTTTTTCGTTAGTGGCGTAGACTACGCTGGGCCCATCAATATAAGAGTGTCAAAGGGTAGGGGCAATAAGTCATATAAGGGCTATATAGCATTGTTCGTATGCATGTCGACAAGAGCTGTGCACCTCGAGGCTGTCAGCGAATTAAGCACCCAAGGTTTCTTGGCTGCTTTTAGAAGGTTTGTCGCAAGACGGGGTAGATGTGCTGAGTTGTACAGCGACAACGGTACAAATTTTGTAGGAGCTGCTCGCGAGTTATTGTGCCTGTTTAATGAAGAAAAATCAAACTTCAAAGCGGAACTGGCAGAATATCTCGCGAACAACGGGACTCATTGGAACTTTATTCCTCCTCGCGCGCCCAATTTTGGAGGACTTTGGGAGGCAGGCATAAAGTCCATGAAGTTCCATCTTAAACGAGTCATAGGGAACACTACGTTGACTTATGAGGAGATGGCCACAGTGTTAACTCAGATCGAGGCATGTCTAAATTCAAGGCCAATGTCACACGTAGAGGATCAAAATGAGCTTTTTGTACTGACTCCAGGTCATTTCCTGGTGGGAGAACCACTCGTCGTAGTGCCAGATTCAAATTACGAAACTCCGAATATCCATACTCTGCGGCGCTGGCAACTCCACCAGAGAATGATGCAGGATTTTTGGCGCAGATGGTCTCAGGATTATCTTCATCAATTTCTGCAAAGGAATAAATGGGAATACCAGAACCCGGAACCATCACTAGGCGATATAGTTTTAGTTAAGGAGGACGATTTACCTCCCGGAAAGTGGTTGCTGGGCAAAGTGGAGCAAAAACATCCTGGTCCGGATAAAATTACGCGGGTAGTTAGCATCCGTACCAAGAATTCTATTATTAAAAGACCCACCTCAAAATTGTCGATATTGCCCGTAGCAAAATAAGTTCTTTTGTTATTGTGTATTAGTTACTGGAGAATGTGCCATGGTGGGCGGTTTGAAGGACCTTCTGCATTACGTCCTTGGTGGGCGGTATGTTTAAGTATGTGGCGAAACCACGGCGCGATCTATTTTAGTACCTTGAAGCTCGATAGATGGCGTTGACGTCGAAATAGATCTCGCTATGGTTTCGTTACCTCGGATTGTATAAGTAGTTTAAGATTATTTTTTTTGTGTCGAATCATCTTAAGGAATAAACGCTAGAGGGTACTAGTTGTACGAAAGCAGTTTTATTTTCCGCTAACGGAGCCTTAGATTTGTTCAAATGCAAACGGGCATAAGCCTGTCATATCTTCCAAACATTAGTCTGTCAGACAGTCACAGAAGTGTTTATAAGTATGGGTACTTAATCAGCCTATAATGTTCCCACTGCTGGGACTCAAACCTCCTCTCTGTGAGAGGGAGTGGGCCGTTATCCACCACGCGGGCCCAGTATGCATTGCATAGACGAAAAGATTTATTTTAATGTTTTTTGCTATTCTAGTAATTAATTTTGTTGGCAGAAAAGTTAGATAGAATCGTAATTAGCTTATTTTCAATTAAGAAACCTCATTAATATTAGAGGTTAACTTTTAAAGTTGGTTTCGAAATACGCAGAAAAAATATTTGAACGAATTAAAGGAATAACGAGTTTATTACTTTTAATGACTTATTTCTGAGCGCTTTTGATTTCTTATTTGGTTTAGACATTCTAGAGAATGTCACACGCTTACAGTTAAATAGAACCTAGTAACATTTTAATTGACTTACTTTAAAACTCTAATCTAGGCATTTCCTAGAACGTCTTGTTTAACAGAAAAGGATTTTTTCAGGCTGGTTTCACAGGTGTCCAGTGTCCGTCCATACACGAGAGACCCGTACGGGTAGCACTCGCAGTGCTCTGAAACGAAGGAGTAGTAGAAGAACGTCTATAAGAACGTCTATGAGTGGCGTTGTATGGTTCTATCCGGAGCGGGTCGCGTACGGATCAATCCGCGTCGCTGTGAAACAATGTTCTAGCGCCTCACGTGTGTCTCCGTTCGGGGAGCCCGTATGAGTCTCCCGGACAGCTGTGAAGCCAGCCTCAGAATTACGGACCCCTAACTTTTATTTGTCGATGCTTTCTGAGTTATCCTCTAAACTTCGCTGATGAATCGATTCTTCTCATTAACCATCATCCATACATCGTGAGGAAACCGGCATGTCCTAGAAGCAAAAATTCGAAGACATGTGACATCTACCAACCCGCACTGGGCCCGCCTGGTACCACTCCCTCTCGTAGAGACCTGTGTCCCAGCAGAGGGAACATTAGAGGCTGATTATGCTTATGCATATATCCATACTATCACGCCTAAGCGGCTGTACGGAATTGGATGAAATTTGGCACATGGGTAGACAATTAATTGATTCAGACGTGACCTTGCGGAAATCCATTACAAAATAAAATAGACGTTGTTATATTTAGTAACCTGTTCCGCTTAACTATTCCTAAAGAGCCATAAAAAACCCTGTAAGAAATCGACACGTGTTTCACCTCTCAACGAGGCATCCTCAAGATGACGATTGACTTGTCGCGAACCCAAACACGGCGTGTTGCCACACCGAGCGCTGGTCGCAGAGACTAGCGCTAGGTGTGAAACACGTGTCGATTTTTAACAAGGTTTTTATGGCTCTTTAGAAATAGTTAAGCGGAATAGGTTACTAAATATGTATAATGTCTATTGTACGATGTACGATGGGCTGAAGCATTGTCTCGTCCGTACGGGTTGGAGTGTGGGGTGAGGCAGGGTGGGTTGAGCTCACCTACGCTCTTTAACCTTTATGTGAAGGAACTGTTTGCCGAGCTCAGCAGTACCAGGGTTGGATGTTACGTAGACGGTATCTGCGTTAAAAATATTAGTTACGCGGATGACATGGTGCTGCTGAGCGCGTCAATCTGTGGGTTGAGAAAACTGGTTGTCCAGTGTGAGGCGTATGCAAGGTTGCATGGCTTGGCATTTAACGTCAAGAAGTCAGAGATCATGGTCATTGAGACTGGTGGTAAGATCCCTAATAAGGTACCACCTGTTTTACTTTATGGCACGCCTTTAAAAAGGGTCTATAAGTTTAAGTATCTAGGTCATTATATTAACCCCCAATCTCAAAGATGATGACGACATTGAACGGGAGCGGAGAGCGTTGTCGGTTAGAGCGAACATACTGGCTCGCAGGTTTGCACGATGCTCACTTCTTGTTAAGATAACACTCTTTCGAGCCTGCTGTACATCTTTTTACACGAGCAGCCTGTGGGCTCGATATACGCAAAGATCGTACAACGCTCTCCGCGTTCAGTATAATAACGCGTTTAGAATGCTGGTGGGGCTGCCCTGCTTCTGTAGTGCATCGGGGATGTTCGCGGATGCGCATGTATGTTGTTTCTATACAACCATGTGCAAAAGGTGCAAGGTTAAAGGTGCGCAGGGTATGGAGCAGTTCCAACAGTATCTTAAGCATGATTTCAAGTCGCCTAGACTGTGTTTTCGTGGGTCGCTATTGTGCCATCTCACATGGGTTGTCACAGCGGTGATCCACTACTATTTGTGTCAGTTGTTTGTGATATAGTTGTAAGTGTTATTAATCATTTGTGAGTCATACGATACTTGAATAAAGATATATATAAATAATTTTTTTTCCTAATTTATGTTTAATGGGTATTTTGTACCGACCTTTTTTTTCACTTTTTTATGTCACGTGTTTATCAGTGGAAACTTGTAAATGGCCTTCAATTTTATATAATTTAAGAACACTGTGTAAGTTAGCTGTAAGTTTCCCGAATATAATAAAATAAAATAATTCTATTCTATTCTATTCTATTTTACATGGGTAGACCTTGACCTGTTTCATAAACAATTTTGCCTAATTGGTTTAATTTTGACAGTTCAACAACATTCATTGCGTTATTTACGTTGTTGAGCAGATTTTTTTTTCCAACTTATAAAGCAATGGATTAGCAATCTGTTTCAAATCGAAACAGATTGTCTTTGTGTTGTATTACGCAATTAGGGTACTGGTTTAAGACATAGGATCTTTTTATCGCGGTCACATACGTGCTCTTGGGATAATTTCCAACCTCCACGCGGGTGCAGCCGCTGGCAAAAGCTAGTCATCTATATCTCAGCTAAAAGACTTCCACTGCTGGGCATAGGCCCTTCCTAAGCTTCAGCACGACGACCGATGCCGCTAACCGCATCAGGCGGTTTCCCACAACCTTCATCAATTTGTCCTACTTATCAGTTCCAATTATAAACACAAGTATTCCAAAATTAGAACTGTCCATCTACATAGCCCCACATATTTAACATCAACACATTGTAAAAAGTACGCATGACCCGGGTACGGAAACGACGAGCAATTACACCCAACTTTTAGGCAAATGAGGACTGACATTTATTCATTCGAACTTCATTTGGTTCGGCTGACAAGCGTTTATTTTACGGTCCCAGCAATTTCGTTTTAGGGAATGACTTGACATTTGAAGGGTTACCGCCGAAAATCTGTTTTGTTTACTTTAATTTGGGTATTGGGCAGACCTTTTAATTTTCGGGAAACTGTGATTAAAAGGCAAATAAAATAGTGTTTGGGGATATGATGAAGGGACGTGTGTAATTTGGGATAGGTCGGTAGTTGTGAATTCGTGAATTGGTTGTAGTTTTGACTTCAAATGTTGTGTGTCGTTCTATTGGCTTCGTCCATACTCATCCCCAATTCGAACTCGCCCGATGTCTTATATGCCTATCTGCTGCAGTGCAAGGGTACAGTTTGTCGAAAAAGTGCTACGATGTAGAAAATAAATATTCTACGTCTAAATAATAAATACAGATCACGTATTAATTTTACTAAGGCAGTCTTGATCTTTTTTTTGAGTGACGTCAGAGGTGACTTGAAACTGATATGCATTTTCATTTCTTTTCTTAGAAACTAGCTTTTGCCCGCGGCTTCACCCGCATTGAGGATGAAAATTATCCCACAGGAACGTACTACCTGGTAAAAAGTGTTATGTCCTAACCCAGGTTATGGTCCATCCGTGAGCGTAATTTCATCCAAATTCGTTCAGCTGTTAAGGCGTAAAAATGTGACAGACAGAGTTACTTTTGCATTTATAATACTGTTGGGAATCAGAAGTGAAATAAGTTTAAAAAATAAACAATCTTTAATTCCTATAAACCACAGTTTAAAAAAATATCATAAGAAACACTGTAAATATTAATGAAATAGAAATTACACAAGCCAAAAGAATAATCAGTACATGAACATAAATATAAACCAAAAATAACTAAGCACACGATAATGGTCAATAGCACGTCCATTCCGAGCGCCGCCGCCGTCCAAGCAAAAAGAGAGCGTTGTCGCACCGCGCGGCTCCTTTTAAAACCTTCCATAGGTTGACAGCTGATCGCCTGACATCTTTAAGACATCACCTCGCCTGCCGTTACCAACAATACTATTATTAGTATTGACTAGCTGCTGCCCGCGGCTGAACTTCTATTTTATTTATTTGTATGCATGTATGTGTATGACCTAGTTGGTCACTTACTGAACAACAGAAGTCCAAACTCAAGATTTGCCAGCGGGCAATAGAGCGCAGCGTAATAGGTGTCACGCGAACGGACCACGTTAGAAACACCACCCAGCACTCCATAACTCAAGTAGTGGATGTTGGAGAAAAAACAAAAAACAGCCAGGCTGAAGTGGGAGTGGGCCGGCCACGTCGCACGAATGCACCCGGAGAGATGGGCAAAGATCGTCACTCACTGGACGCTTGAAGGAGGACATCGCCATCGAGGTAGACCCCGGCGAAGATGGTGTGACGATCTAATCGTGTTTGAGGGACCAACATGACCTGAAATAGCACAAAACAGAGATTTAGAAGGAAAAAGGGGAGGCCCTTGCCCAGCAGTGGGACACAATATAGGCTAACAATAAAAACAATTATGTATAGATGACATAAGTTTGTGTTATTAAACGATTAAAATATTATTAACTTCTATTAAGAGTCTTATTACATTTTTTTACGGAAATTCATGATTTTTGACGTTGTAATTTTCAGCAACAGTAACATATTTTAATTATTTAATTATAATAACGATAGTGCTCTTTCTTGTAAGTTGGAGTTACACATTCTTTTCAAGTGGTTTGCTGAATTGACGCGGAATATATAGTACATTAATTTTAATTTTTTTTTTCTATCTGAAATTTCTCAGTAGCAGCTCGGAGTCTGGATTTGTGCCCGGTTGATGGCAATAGGCTCGCCCCCTATTACATGGGACTTAAACATAACTGGCGAAATGTGGGTGTACCTGCTACAGGGACACCTCTGCCCAACCCTTCGGGGAAACAAGGCGTGATGTTATGTTATGTGTTATGTTATGTAAAGTGAAAAACGAAAACTTATGAAATGTATTCATTATAGATATAAGTATAAAATCATATTAGTTTATTTGATAAAATTTTGTTTATTTGGAATAAACGACACACGCCGCTGAATCGCTGGACGCTGAATCCAAGACATTTATTGCTTTTCTTTATGATTTTTTCCGTGAAAACTCAAGGAACAAATAAAAAACTAGAACTCTAATAAAACAACTAAAACATCCAACTTATCTTTTAGTAATTTTAGCATTTATTAGAATTGAATGAAACAATGTGAATTTGAGCGTCAAAGTTCCATCGCCGACGGATTTTCTTGTAAACTGAGTTCGGAAAATATTTATAGCAAATTACACGAAAAGAAAAATTTTCATGTGAAACTGAACTCCTAGTGACTTTAAGGTTTTATTTATTACTTAATGGTAATCTGTAAACAGCGCTGTGGGCTACATTATTATTTAAGTTATTTATATTTTTCTGTGTGTAATATTGCATAATGTAGCTGTTTGTTGTTCCTATTAAATAAAAAATAAAAATAAAAAAACGTGTGGTACTCGGGGACTGCCGCGTTAAAGCTATTATTGCATAGCATTTGTAACCTCCATACTTCCTATTCGTCAACGCTACACTTGGGGTGATGACATCACAACAACATCACGTTGTCATGGGAACGTAATTTTTGTTTTATGTCATCATCCGTTATTACATGGTAGGCGGAGTGGGGGGTGTTAGGTTTTTTTCGGTACGGAATTTCTTGATTCGGTCGCCGCGCTCAAAGCCCGCGATAAAAGCTATGCAATAGCTTAAAAACTGCAACTTACAAGAAAGAGATTGGCACTATCGTTATGCATAACCAAATAATTAAAATATCTTATTGTTGCTGGAAATTATAACGTCAAAAATCATGAATTTGCGTAAAAAGTGTAATAGGACTCTTAAAAGATTCAGGTGGACAATTGGTCATTTGGGTTCAGAAAGTTAGTGTCAGTCTAAATAAGTACCTACAATAAAGATTATTTGAACTTTAAAATTTGAATCTTTGTAATTAGAAATTGTAATGAATGTAAGATTAATGGCAAGGTAGGGTGGTATTTCCATTTAAGGTAAAATTATAAGAGATTTTCATAAAATTTTCAGAATTAATGGTTTGAATTGGTGTTTTAAATGATTTAACAGACTTTTTTCATACTCTTACTTTTGAATGATAAATTATTCTCGATATTTAAATCACAATTTTCATTTATAGAATAGACGCATTTATAATGGAACTGTTGAATATCTTTTGTCTTTGAATTAGAATAAAACTAAAACTCACAAAGACAAAATATTCTTCAGTCTTAGTAGTGTTTCATGAATTTTATTAAAAAAACATTATTAATATAAAAAAGTGGTGGCACTCCGGGAGTGCCGACAGAAGTGAAAACTTGAACAAGATCGCCTTGGTGGAATAAAACTACTTGTATAGAACATTGGTCCGTAACCTTATCTAAATAAAGAGCACAATAGCGTTTACAAAAAACAATCCTTCCGAAACCTTTAAAGTAAAAATACTTGCATAGAATATTGATCCGTAACTTAATATAAATAAAGAGCACAATCGCGTTTACAAAACCTTTAAAGTAAAAATACTTGTATAGAACATTGATCTGTAACGTAATATAAATAAATAAGACAATCGCGTTTACAAAAATGAGGTGTCGTCATAGTGTCACGAAATCAATGGTTTAGTCCCATCTCAAAAATGCCAAACGCGCCTAAAGAAGTTTTCACTTCAAAAGTCTTTCTCAAGGCATTCTAACTCCTCTTTCTAACGTAGCAGTCAACATTTTAAAAATTCTGTATTTAAAATGTTACCTTTTGAACTACAAATTGTAAAAAACGTAAGAAAATTTGAACTTCGCGGGCTACGTTAGCGCATCCCCCTTAAAGTAAACCAGTGTAATGCGTGACTCCTTATAATAATGCTCACAAATGTTGCTATACTCGAAACTTTATAAAGAGGTTAATAGCGTGTACTAGAAAAACTTCAGTTGAGCATAATCGATTTTGTTCGAAGCTACTTAATATTATAACTTTGTATGGTCTTACCTATGTACAGTCGCGAGGGTAAATACCTGACACATAATCAGCCTATAATGTTCCCACTGCTGGGACACAGGCGTCGTGTAACGTAAATAAGTGAATTTTGGATATGGGGGTCACTTTTCGGGCGCAAATTGGAAAATTAAATTAATTAAAATTCATTTAATTATTAGATGGCGTTTACCTTTACAATAAGGCCATTAGCACGTCTGTAGTTCTCTTAGATTCAAAGATATTTGATTGATTTGTTTTTTTCAGCTGATTAAAAAAATAAGATGGGTGCCATTCGCGGATTAGGAGTATTTATAAAAGTGCATTTGGCGATAAAAATTAGTATATAATATGCCCTTAAAGTATCTGTAACCGTTCTTCAAACACACTTATGTTTGTCCTCGTAGAGGCGATCGGCGGCGGTGATCTCTCGCGTCCGGCCCTGGTTCAGGCCATGGTACGGAGCGAGAGGAAATGGCAGGCCGTCACCTCCTTCTGCGAAGCGGTAATGCTCGCGAAGGAGGAGGCGGAACGCGTGAGGGAGAGGCAAATTTCGCGCCCTCACGCCCCTAACCGCTGCAAGAGGAGACGCACGGGGCGGGAATCGCGAGCCGATTTCCGGCCACCGTAGGCGCGGGCTTGCGGACGGTGAGCAATGGGTAGCTCGCCGTCCGATAAGGACCAAGCCCGGGTCGACGGCGCGTTGTGTTCCACGCGCGCCTCAAAGAGATGTCAGCAGAATTGACGGGGTCCGTTAGGGCCAATGCCTGCCGGGGGTTCGAAGAAAACCGATGGGGAAATCGTGGCCCCCGGCAACAGGGCAACCGAAGGAACACGAGTGGGTTTTAGTCAGTAAGAGTCTGACACGCCCTCCCGCTCCACCCAGAGCGGGAGAAGTTATTTGATAATATCCCACCAAAAAAAAAAAAAAAGTTTAAGCGCGCTTTTAAGGCAACAACATACGAGTCTTCATTCTCTTATTATTTCAAGAAATGATGGACAAGGCAATACCAGTAAATACAAAATAATAGCTTGTTAAAAGCTCGTGTTAAAACATTTGCAGTTGCAAAAAAACTATACTCCAATCTTCCTTTTCAACATTCAAAAGAACCTTAATGGTTAGATTCGAAAAACAAATTGCATGAAGACTCCACGTTTTCATAAATTTGTCTGTGAAGTATTTCTCTCGCACACTCAGTAACGTGAAGCGACAGGGCTTTGCTGGATAGAACGCGTGCCACATAATTTGTTTGAGAAAATGTACCGTTCCCTCGTATAGTTTTGAAAGGAGACAAAGTTGTAGAAATTGTGGTTTTGTTTTCGAAGTGCACATTTAAACCAGGGACTGGTTGTCATATGAATATCTATGAACGAAAGACAGAAAAATTCGTTTATTGGCATTACAACAGAAAAATACACCTTAAAACTATAAAAAACAGAAAAAAATGATTATAATGCCAAAAGGGCCTCAGCTCAGCATAATGTCAGATGGCAACACAAAGTGAACACAAATAAGGAAGTGTCTGTCCGTTTTAATAAATAAATTAAAGGTTAAGAGGTATAAGATAGAATAATAATTATAAAAAGCTCGTATTAAATCAAATAAAATGTTGTGACATACATGTGTGTGTGCGTTGTGTTGTGAATAATGAGAACTAAAATAAATATCCAATATCATTGTATTACCTACATAAAAAAATAAAAAAAACGAATGTCTGAATTAATGGTCCCATTCCGGATAAGTTAAAAGTGAATTAAATAAGTCATCTTGTATTTGTTAGATAGTCGTGTTTCGAAAGTGAATGAAACATTAAATAACATATTAAAAATAAACAGTGGCACTCCGGGAGTGCCGACAGAAGTGAAAACTAGAACAAGATCGCCTAGGTGGAAGAAAAATACTTGAATAGAACATTGGTCCGTAACTTTATCTAAATAAAGAGCACAATCGCGTTTACAAAAAACAATCCTTCCGAAACCTTTAAAGTAAAAATACTTGCATAGAATATTGATCCGTAACTTAATATAAATAAAGAGCACAATCGCGTTTACAAAACCTTTAAAGTAAAAATACTTGTATAGAACATTGATCTGTAACGTAATATAAATAAATAAGACAATCGCGTTTACAAAAATGAGGTGTCGTCATAGTGTCACGAAATCAATGGTTTAGTCCCATCTCAAAAATGCCAAACGCGCCTAAAGAAGTTTTCACTTCAAAAGTCTTTCTCAAGGCATTCTAACTCCTCTTTCTAACGTAGCAGTCAACATTTTAAAAATTCTGTATTTAAAATGTTACCTTTTGAACTACAAATTGTAAAAAACGTAAGAAAATTTGAACTTCGCGGGCTACGTTAGCGCATCCCCCTTAAAGTAAACCAGTGTAATGCGTGACTCCTTATAATAATGCTCACAAATGTTGCTATACTCCAAACTTTATAAAGAGGTTAATAGCGTGTACTAGAAAAACTTCAGTTGAGCATAATCGATTTTATTATAACTTTGTATGGTCTTACCTATGTACAGTCGCGAGGGTAAATACCTGACACATAATCAGCCTATAATGTTCCCACTGCTGGGACACAGGCGTCGTGTAACGTAAATAAAAAAATACTTCCAAAACCTTTGAAGTAAATATACTTGCATAGAACCTTGATCCCTAACTTAATATAAATAAAGAGCATAATCGCGTTTACAAAACTGAGGTATCGGTAAGGATGTCGCGAGTTTAATTGTTTTTTCCCATCTCAAAAATGGCCAACGCGTCTAAATAAGTTTTCACTTCAATAATAAATCTATCATCTATAAATAGAAAGTCTTCAAGGCAAAATCGTGTAACTGCGTTCTTTTAAACTAAGTACGAAATTCTTCTAAACTATGACAGCCACTGATGACTGATTTACATAAGTTATTACTTTCGTTAAGATGCGAGTAAAGTTTCAGTAGGAAGAGTTGTATCAAAACGTCATCATCATCATCATCAGCCTATAAATGTTCCCATTGCTGGGACACAGGCCTCCTCTCTGTGAGAGGGAGTGGGCCGTAATCCACCACGCGGGCCCAGTGCGGGTTGGTAGATGTCACATGTCTTCGAATTTTTGGTGCTATGACATGCCGGTTTCCTCATGATGTTTTCCATCACCGTTTTGAGAGCAGTGGTGGCTCAGTGGTAGGTTCGAACCCAGACAGGTGCTTTACTTTCTGTAAATTATTTCATCAAAACGTCATGGTCAGTCCAAAAGTGACACTTTTTCATTCTGAAGTGTAACACGAACAAACGAACAAAACATGGTGAATACGAACGTCGAACACGGAACATTTGGTTCGTACGTATGGACGTAAATTAGCAAAGCGAACACGAACACAGGTCGACTTGTGTTCGCGCACAACCGCCCCGCTCTCTTTAGTTGCCATGCATTCGAAATTGGATCGCCACAAACATTTTTGACGAACACATTGTTTGTTGGTGTTGGATGTTCGTGTTTACCATGTTATTGTTCGTGCGTACACACCATAAAGGTTGATTTACATTTGCCTTCGTTAAGTAGCGAGTTATATTCCTTGACGTCTTTATGTGACACTTCACAATGCTAAACTGTCACTTTTAGACTGACGATTTGGACATATTACTTGCTACTTGAACTAAACTCGCTACTTAACTAATGCAAATGAAAATCAACCATAAGAGTAATTTAATGCCCAAAAGTCTAATGAATCTTTGTATTTCGGTGGTTGTCCCCGTAAATTGGTCATATAGCTCAGTTGACAGTCGGTTCAAGTTGTCTTGGCAATTTTCTGGTTGGTTGCCATTCTCTGTCTCTATCAGGTTCTGACTATAGACTCTCGACTTACAGAAATTGACGTGAAAAAAAAGATATGTGGGCTGATCCCAAAAAAAAGTAGCACTCCGGGAGTGCCGACAGAAATGAAAACTTGAATAAGATCGCCTTGGTGGAAGCAAAATACCTGTATAGAACATTGGTCCGTAACCTTATCTAAATAAAGAGCACAATCGCGTTTACAAAACCCTTAAAGTAAAAATACTTGCATAGAACACTGATCCGTAACATAATATAAATAAAGAGCAAAATCGCGTTTACAAAAATGAGGTGTAGGTAGCGGTGTCGCAAGTTCAATTGTTTTCCCATCTCAGAAATGTCTTACGCGCCTAAAGAAGTTTTCAATTCAAAAAAACGATTTTTCTCATGGAGTAAAATAGACCTACCCAACCTACCTAACCCTAGATCGTACGTAGAACCTCGCACAGTTCACCAGCAGTTGAGCTAGCAAACACTGGTCCAATGAGTTACCTACATCTTAGTATTTTAAATATTGACATTCAACCGCTATGTGTCAGAAATCAGAATTTATCACAACCAAATCTGGGACCTACCAAATCTTCAATTCCCAAAATGAAACTCACTCACTCACTCAAATCATCGTCGCTGTCATAAACCGACAATTTTCCCGCAGCCTTATCAACAAGTATATGAAATTTTATGTAGTAAATGACCGAAAACAGTTAACCTTTAAACATATAACGGAGTGTGTTATGCCATAAAAAGACATTTTATGAGAGACTTGAGGGTCGTAAACTGAAGGGTTACGTGTCTTTGATCTGATGTTACTGCTTAGGATACGGTCTGTGTGCACGATGTCTGCTAAGCGAGGCGAGGAGATGGAAAATAAGAAAATATAACAAAAATTACCGGGCCCTACTATAGGTACACCTCTGCCAAATCCTTCGGGGAAACAAGGCGTTATGTTATATTATGTCAAACCAGACAAAATACTTCCTACTCTCATTTTAGTATCTAGAGCTACTACGGCCCAATCTTTATTAAAGGTGCGAAAAGATTTTAATACAAACTTGTACCCTAATTGCGCAATACACAATTAATCACAATCTGTTTCGATTTGAAACAGATTGCTAATCCATTGCTTCACAAGTTGGAAAAAAAATCTGCTCAACAATGTAAATAACGTAATGAATGTTGTTGAACTTTCAAATTGAAACAAATTAGTCATAATCGTTTACGAAAATAAGTTACGCAATTAGGGTACGGTTCGTGCCCGGGGCGCCCAAAATGCGCGGGAGGGGTGTACCGACTATTCAACGTCCAAAAGCATTTAGCGACTATCTATTTTGTGGTAACTTTACACTAACCTTACACTTAGGGGTCAAAAATTGCCTACAAAGCTAATAAATACTCACAAACTTCTAACTCTTAAATCTCATTTCGGACAGAGTTTAGAGATATGTATGTCAAATAAGTTTCGTTTGTTACACTATTCTGTAGTAGAAAAACAAGATATGGAGAAAAAAAAAATAGTGGCACTCCGGGAGTGCTGACAGAAGTGAAAACTTGAACAATTTAAAAAAATACTTCCAAAACCTTTAAAGTAAAAATACTTGCATAGAACATTGATCCATTACTTAATACAAATAAAGAGTACAATCGCGTTTACAAAAATCTGGTGTCGGTAACGGTGTTGCGAGTTCAATTATTTTTTCCCATCTCAAAAATGCCCAACGCGCCTATAGAAGTTTTCACTTCAAAAAGACGCCACCTTCCATAGGTACTAAAATCGACATTGTTCTTTCTGTTCTGTACGTTTCGATAAGCATCACGTCATCATCATTAAGGTAAGAGACAAAACTCATGCATTTTACCCAAATCAATTAATCAGCCTAGAGTTTTGTTTGTGTTGGGGTTGGCTTCCAGTTTAACCGGATGCAGCTGAATGCTGCTATTTTACATGGAGCGACTGCCTATCTGACCTCCACAACCCAGTTACTGGATAACACGATACTCCTTGGGAAGCTTGTCAGACTTTCAGGCTTCTGACGACCCGTAATGACTGTCAAAGATTCACGAATGACAGCCGGGACCAACAGCTTAACGTGCTTTCCGAGGCATGGAGGAGTCTCGATACGTAAAGATGTTCACCCGTCCATGGACCAACTCTAGTAATCGTAGCGTAACCTGATGGATCGACCAGTGCACCTGTTATGACTTAGCCATGAGCTCCACTGTGCATTGTTGAAGTGTAGATACAACAACAACAGTACAGCTCTTTGTGAAGGAGCTGTAGCGCGGAAGTACCATGAGCATTATTATTTTAAAAGTTTTTTAAGCTATTGCATAGCTTTTATCGCGGGCTTTGAGCGCGGCGACCGAATCAAGAAATTCCGTAACGTAACGAAAATAAAACCTAACACCCCCCACCATGCCACTCCGCCTACCATGTAATGACGGTTCCCATGACAACGTGATGTTGACGTAATGTTGTCATGTGTTGTCATGGGAACGTAATTTTTGTTTTATGTCATCACGTCATCATCCCAAGTGTAGCGTTGACAAATAGGAAGTATGGAGGTTACAAATGCTACGCAATAGCTTTACCGCGGCAGTCCCCGAGTGCCACACATTTTTTTTTTTTTCCTTTTAGTTATTGTTTCTTTATTTTTTTTTTCCAAATTAATTCATTAGTTCACCCTAATAAATAATTGTTTGCCTTACTTGGGAAGAGACTGGACCCCACGACACAGGGAATCCTAGAGTGGGGTCCAGGGAATTTGTAAAAAATTAGCACCTAAGGCTCCTATGTAATCTGTTACTCGTTTTTTTTATATTTAACCGTGTTTTTGTAAACTGAATAAAGCTTTTTACTTTACTTTACTTTTACCATATCTAACTCTGCCTCAAAATCACAAATCAACACGAACGAAGCCACAGCAAAAGTGCTATAGTATAGCATAGCTTCTGTTACTCGCATAGGACTGTGGGTAACTCGACTCTGGTCCGATGTCAGTACTAAACGATTTGAATACGAGATTTGGAAGTTTATCGGATTTCAAAACACGCGAGCATGATTCTAAAAACCACGACAAAATTTAGTTTGGTGATAATATATCTGTTTAATATGTTGCGGATTTGAAACATGTAAAAAGAAAAGCAAAAGGCTTTCCGTTTTATAACTTTGTAGAAAACTATCTAAAATATCAGTTATGTTATCAAAAGACACATTCATGTTTTATAGTTCTGGGTTAGATAATGATGAACCGGTACCTCCCCGCGTAAATATAAAGGTACTTACTTGTAATATTTATAATAGGAAGTGCCTCAGCTGCCGGCGCCGTGTCCCGAATTGGCTGCCACCGCCGGTTGCTAAATTGGCTGTCGGCGCTGACTTTGGCGAAAAAAACGGTAAATTGGCAGGCATTTTTTTCCATAAATATATTTCTATAATCAATCATTTCCATATTCCAGCAATCAAGTACTACCCGGAACCAAACTAGTTTGATTAGGTTAAATATTTTACTCGCGAAAAAAGTTAGAACTGAGACCCAAAATAGACTAGAATATTTAGAAAAAAAAAATCTTTACTTAGGGTTAGTTAGTTCAGGTTCTGAATACTGGAAGGGTTTCCATAAACGCCGCGCCACCAGTGTCCATTATGGAAGTCGGCGGCGCCGGCAGCCGATGTGTTTAATCTCGGCTGTCGGCAGTAATGTACTACCGGTTTCCAATGGCGTTATTTTTGGGTGCCGGCGCTGGCAGCGGAGGCCCTCCCTGTATAATAATATTATAAAGAGATGTAACTTAGGCTTCTTTTATTTCAGAAAAAGAAAAAGGGTCCTCGCGGGCGAATCCGCGGGCAGCAGTTAGCAACACTATGAATTTTATCGAATTGTCATTAAAATAGGTTTTTATTTTATTAATTAATTCATCTTTTGTATAGATTCTTTTCTATTTTGTGAATGTGAGAACGCTGTAGGCTTAGTGGATTGTAGACCTGTTGACCATTTTCTATTTTGTTAAGTACCTGGTACTTATTGAAAGACCTACACTGTCCTCCCATACCTAGTAACACTGTTATTTGAAAGTATTGTAAAAGCCAATTATTTTTAAAAGAGTAACCGTGGAGTTTCTTGCCGGCTCTTCTCCATAGGAAACGACCAATTGGAACCGTGCACCTAGCTTCTGACGTTTCATAAGTGTCCATGTAGGTGTATGTGAAATAAAATATTTTGAATTTGAACGTCATTGCAATTGTTAAAGCCTCGTGCAGACTGGGGCGATACGACAGCGGTAATTGCTCTATCGTGAAGCTTTCTTAGAAAATGTTTCGTTAGAGACCCGTCGCATCGCGCCAGTCTGCACGAGGCTTAATGTGTAAAGTAATTACCTCGCTGTTCTCCTTAGCAGTAGTTCACAATAAACGCTAAATAAATTATCCCAGTTTCCTAACGATACCCATGGACATAAGATGGCCTATTTATAGCCCAAACAATAGCCATTAGAGCCCATCGAAAACCATAATCGATGTTTTGAGTAAAACATAAAATCTAATCATCGTCTGCAGCTAACAAGTGGGTAGTAATGGTTTCTATACCTACCGAATACCACAATTATATTCCATTAGAGGGTACTTGAAACTTGTAGAGGGTGACAATACTATGGTAGGTTACAAAGATATAAATTATTTCTAGATAGACAGTCAAAGCCGTGAACTCGTCGAAAAGAATAACGTCCAACTGTTGGCTGCTACATGCGCACGCAATAGAAAAGCACAATGAAGTGGCGCGTAAGCCGACGTACGCACGGAAAAAATAAAAACACGGCGGGATTTTATCGCGCACTGCATTTTTAACTAACGTGCTGGGACGCACTCTCGTCCAAGCACGTTGATAAAACATACTTTGGATTTTCAACTCTCGGCGCTGAGCAGAGCGTTGAAAATCAAGTGCACGAAAAAAATCGTCGCGATTTTATTACGTCCGTGCGTACGTGGGTTAAGACGAGCGCACTTTGGACACGAATCTATATCGTATGTAAACGTATGATCGTGGTCGTACGAATTGGGTGCGCACACTGGATACGTTTTTCTCCGTCAAATAGTATCGCATTGAACGCACGAAAAATCCCAACATTTTCGGATTGTTTTCGAACGTCGGAACTATACGTAAGTATACGTACGACTAACTCGCACTCAGTCTCGCTCTCCCTTAGTACTTTGAAGTTCGGGATCATTCGTGCGTGTTCGTATGTGTTCGCCCAAGTAGAATTCGTACGAAAACGCGTCTAAAGTGCGCGCGGCCTAATTGCTGTGCTTGCGAACGAATGTTCGTTTCGCGAACGAAGGTTAAGGGGACGATAACTGACTTTTAATGATTTTATACTGAAGATGACGTCTAAACGAGTAGTGTTAGTGATTTGAAAAAATATATGTTAAATTAGAGCATTTTCTTAATATTTTAATAAAGGCATATTTTTAATTATGTTTATATTACATAGTGAAATTAATTTGTAAAGTTATGTCTAGCGCGGATAAAAAACTGAGAATGACGCAAAATCTATCAAGCGTATTTTTCTGAAAATTCACCATTTTAAAGATAATTAAATTATTAATCTTTTAGTATAGGTACGTGTTTTATTAAAATACCTTTTGTTTTACGTGTAATAAATTAATAATGCGTCTAATTTGGGACAACGCTCCTTGTTGGGCGAGTCCTATTACTGGCTGGACGTACGACGCGTTGCGTGAGCTCAGTACAGAACATGCAAGCTAACCATTCAAGGTCACTGTCATATATCTGCGTCTTAACCAAATAAATTCGTAAACCGAATGCTCGTAGTATATGACTTTAAATAATTACTACGGATATTGTTATCTAATACTACCGTCTCACAAATGTGTTTTTACGGTCTCCACTTTTTATTTTTATGACTTTGTTTTCTTGCTGTCATGAAACTTGTCTAGACTAACGCTAGAATGGACACGGATCATATTACTGAGGAGCACTTAGGAAGGTTATTTTATTAGGTAATTCTGTAGGCTATTGTTATAAGTAGCTAGATAATGTGATGGTGGACACTGAATGGATAAAGTGTTTTTATTATCCCCGTATTTATAACGAAAAGGCGATGTTTTAAATACAATACAGGGTGTCAGGGACATCGACGCGAAAAATGTTACCATGGATTCAGTACATGATTCTGAACTTTGCGTTGACATTTTTCGTAGGTAAAAAAAAAATCTGCTGTTCCATATATTTTGACCGCATAAGTATTGCACTTTACTATGAAACAGCACATTTTTTTTAAAAAATAACCAAAGAAAAATTTCAACGCAGTGGCGTTCGAGTCATGTAGTGAATTCATATTTTTGGTTTTCGCGTCGATGTCCCTGCCACCCTGTATATTTACCTATATCTATGTACTTTTCATTTTCTCGACCATAAATACCTTAAACATACGCAAAATTCGAACACTATTTTCTAGTGAAATACCTGCAACGTAAAAAAAAAACTATGTTGAAATATTATGTTCGTAACATCATAAAATTTATATTAATACTTTAGGAGAAAATCGATTTGTAATGTATTTATGCTCGTGACTTCACCTTAGTTAAGTATTATAGGTACATAATGCTTCATTTTAAGGACGAACGACGATTAAATTATAGTTTAACCGAGATCGCTATACCGTGCCTTAGGAATGCGCGGCGAGGGGGGCCAGCGTTGATGAATGAGCGGCAGGATGCCGTGAGCGTTGACAAATGAGCGGCCTGCACTACTTTCCGTCTCGCCGCACACATATCTTATTATTATTATTTTTTGGGTGGGAAATTATTTAATAACTTCTCCCGCTCTGGGCGGAGCGGGAGGGCGTGTCAGACTCTTACTGACTAAAACCTACCCGTGTTCGTTCGGTTGCCCTGTTGCCGGGGGTCACGATTTCCCTATCGGTTTTCTTCGCACCTCCGGCAGGTAGCGGATCCCGTCAATTCTGCTGACATCTCTTTGAGGCGCGCGTGGAACACAACGCGCCGTCGACCCGGGCCTGGTCCTTATCGGACGGCGAGCTACCCATTGCTCACCGTCCGCAAGCCCGCGCCTACGGTGGCCGGAAATCGGCTCGCGATTCCCAATGCCCAGGGCGTCTCCTCCTGCGGTGGTTAGGGGCGTGAGGTCGCAAAGGTTGCCTCTCCCTCACGCGTTCCGCCTCCTCTTTCGCGAGCATTACCACTTCGCAGAAGTAGGTGATGGCTTCCCATTTCCTCTCGCTCCGTACCATGACCTGAACCAGGGCCGGACGCGAGAGATCACCGCCGCCGATCGCTTCCACGAGGACACGGCGATGCTCCGCCCAAGCCAGGCAGGCCTCCACCGTATGCTCCACCGTGTCCTCCGGGCGATCTAAACCGGTTAAATTATAGTATGAGGTGGCTGCTAAATAGTTATGAAAATTACGAATCAGGTACTCCGTTACTAACTGACGGAATTAAACAATCTTGACCTTCCTCTTGACCGAAAATTAATGAAGAACTGCTTGTTTTTTTTAATATTTAATTTTTTTATTTAGTTCATAATGGTACAGTTTTCTTTTTACATAACACCGTCCTGCCAAACTGCAAAGCAATTTGTCGGCAGTAGGTTCTCGTGGATTTAGCACGAATCTTTGCTTGACTAAACATTAAAACTAAATCTAAGTTAAAAATAAAAGACTACGGCTCTGTAGGCAAACACTGTATGTGAATACATGCAACTACAAGTTTTAAGCGAGATTAGACTACATAATATTGTACTACATATGCTGTCTAAAAACACAAAATGGAGTAGTTTTACAGCTCTTAAACAAACTGTCCCTTCTCGCTGTAAAACTTTTATTTTACTTTAGTTTTTGCGTAACTTTCTGCTTTATTAGGGTTCCGTACCCGAAGGGTGCCGTCTGTCTATCAGCGGGCTGTATCTCATGAACCGTAATAGATAGACAGTTGACATTTTCACAGATTGTGTTCTATTGCCGGTATAACAATAAATAATAAAACTTAAAATAAGTTAATAATTAATGGGGACGTACACACAAGAAACGTTTTTTTTAAATAAATTAAAAAACGTGTGCGAGGCCGACTCGCACTTGGCCAGTTTTTATTTTTAGAGGAGACCTAACTTCAATTTTAATTCAAACATATCCGGAGCACCTGGCCTGTCAGCCCCATTACCAATATGACTGTCTGGTTAACATTTTCACTATGGTCTGTTCTGAAACTATCTAATGAAAATGTAAACAAATGGGTCCGAAAACTTGTGGATGCCAATTTATAGTGCCACTTGCAAAATGAGTGTTTCGATTTGATCTGAAATCTGAAAGAAAGAAAAGTATTTATTGATACTCGCACAGGAAACCACAAATTAAACTAAAACACACTCATTAAAACATAAATATTTCTTTTTTTTTAATAATAATAAAAAGTACAAGTAAAACGATGATAGCTGCAAGCTGCAAAAGTATAAACTATAGCGCAGCTAACAACGCCTAAAAACAATAAAAACAAAGTAAAATTAAAATAAAAGCCGAAAGTCCTGTACGAAGCCAAAGCCAAATCTCAGCATGATGCTGCGACATATGAAAAATGTCACAGCGCTGGTATTCTGATAGGGCCCGCAGTGATGTCACGGATAGATAGATACAGATATAAATATAAAATAAAATAGATGTGTGAAATACTTAAAAAAATAAAATATAAGTAATCCGCGTGTCTGCACCCGACGTAACATCAGTTACTTGTCTATGCCTTTAGTGTCTGTGGTACTTTAGGCATCGTTGAGACAAGTAAAGAGACGCAGACGCCGAAATCTGCTGTTCCATACATTTTGACCGCGTAGGGATTGCAGTTTTCTATGAAACAGCAGATTTTTTTTAATAACCGAAGAAACATTTCAACACAGGGGCTTTCAGATTCATGTACTGAATCCATGGTAACTGTTTTCGCGTCGATGTCTCTGCCACCCTGTATAAACCTACAATTCTAATATTTTATCACCTTTTAAAAATATTTTTCATTTGACAATATTAAAATTGAAAATAATAATATGTTCAAGAATATAAAAAAGAGGGGAATAATTATAGGGCATCAAAAAATTCGTCTGCATCGCTGTCAATAGGAAAAGTGCCCAAAAGGCTGGCAGCATTGCCACGTTGTATAGCAATGCTGATTCTTTGACCAGCCCTCTGGTCACGTGAAGAGTCGACCAGCCGCTTGGCGAATTTATTATTTTAAGTCTGATAGTTTTTAAATAATGTAAATACGTGTGTGTAAATAAAATTAGTCAAAAATCAAATTAAATTTTCGTCGATGATTTTTCAATTACAATTTAGTATCTCATGTTAACTTAAAAAAAGTGGTGAGATATATAGTTGAAACCACAGAAAATACAGATGAATTACTAATTCCCTTTAGTGAGTGCGTAAGAATTTAACTTGAACAGGGTTTGTTTACACTTTTACCAGTTACTTTTGGAAAAGACTACAACATTTTTAAATGTCACGTTAGCACTATAATACAACTGTCAACTCAAATGTACTTCAAATACAGTTCAAAATTAATTGAAACCATCCAACACCCTACATACCACAGGAGGATACCCAACTTTAAGTCGTATTTACTGCATTCAAAGACATCACCTTTAAACCTGCAGCTTCTCACTTTAGTAGTCAAATTGGTATGTGAATAAATTAAAAGTTACATCATCTCACCTTCCAAGTAATTTTCTTAGACAAAGTTAACTTTTCATGGATTACGTTATGACTTTCGCGATTGCTTTTCTTGTTGTAATGGTTGTTGTCAAGGGCACTCTGTGAAGCTATGATTTTTTTATGCATTTTTGGCCAAGTTTAGGCTGTCACTTACCTTAACGACTCAAAGTACCTGAAACATTGAAATGTGAACTTTATGAGCGTTTATTCTGAATGTGGGCAATGTCGCAAATAGATGGCAAATATTTCGTTGTTTTGATTAATTTGGCAATATTACTGTATGGAAATAAGAAATGTGGCTAGCTAGCGAACTAGAATATTAATAATGAATCGCCATTATAACACTGAATTTGATGTTGTAACCGTTTTAAATGTAAAAAGGCATTTGGAAAGAATACTTTTTTTTACATCTAAAACTAAATATTCGGTGTTACGTTAATTGTTGCATTTCATAATCAATATTTTAGTTCCCTAGTTAGCCACATTTCTTAATCCCATACAGTAATATTGCCAAATTAATCAAAACAGGTAAATATTTGACAGCCATTTACGACGTTGCCAACTTTTAGGATAAACCCTCTTAAGTATTTAAGTCGGTGAAAGTAAGCCCGTTTTCTATACTACGCGACGCCTAGATGTATTGCCAATGCCTAGTAAAATCACTATTGGATTTTGAACGCTCCGCTTAGCGTCGAGAATTGAAAATCCAATAGTGCAATAAAAAAGGTTTTCATTTAGGTGTTTTCGAGACAGGCGCTTTACTTTGTGTAAATTATTTCATCACCACTGCTCTCAAACGATGAAGGAAAACATCTTGGGAAGACACGCAAGTTCAAGAACCAAAAATTCGAAGACATGCGACATTTACCAACCCGCACTGGGCCGGCCGGCGTGGTGGATTACGGCCCACTCCCTCTCACAGAGAGGAGGCCTGTGTCCCAGCAGTGGGAACATTATACAGCTGATTATGCTTATGCTAATGAGGTGTTGAGTCTAAATGGAATGTAAAGGCTAAAGGCCTTGTTAAAACGGACAGATGAGTAATCAGCAAGGCAAAAAAAATAAATTAAATCTTTTTTTTCAGACCCATAAATGTAGTCCATTTGACAACGACTTAGAAACTAGTGTTAGTACTTAAATCTTCCAAAAAAAACAACACAAACTATATGCCGCAGTGGCATGTAGGCGTATTCAATGTCCCAGTATGGGGCTGTCCCACCTATCAGCTATAGTTTTAGTTTTACTTTTTGATAGGTACAAATATAAAGATACAGATCTTATTTATTCACAAAGGTACAAAGGCTGGCATCATTCATCCAGGATTCTCTACAGACTAATCAAGTATTTGATGTCAGCTTTTATTAGAAAACTAGGTTACGTAATACAAAGATCTCAGGTTCATTGTGAGATGAAAGAATAAATCTCAATACAGACGAAAAACTTTCTTTGTGAACTAATTTCGGGAAGATGATGTTACGCAGGTAAATAAGCAGTATTTTTAGAAGGTTTAAGGATTTTTTTCAGGAGGTTACAAGATCAGAACCTTATTGAGGGTTCCGTACCCAAAGGGTACCTAACGGAAACCTATTATTTTGCCTTCGCTTCCCTCAGTCTGTCCGTCCGTTTGTCTGTCATGGCGGGCTGTATCTCATGAACCGTAATACAGTGTGATTCTTTATAATATGTATATGTATATGTAGATTCCCATCTATGCTTAATTTTAAAGAAAGAAAAAAAATTAAAAAAAATCTAAATATTATTTTAATACTTTTTATGGAATAAAAAAAAAAAATGTAACAAAACGGTGTAACTTATTAACTAAATCATCTATCGCGGTGAAATAAACTCCATAATGATTGAAAGTAATTAGGCGTCCTCATAAAATGAAAATTGTGGAAAAAAAAACTACCCTCAATTGAAAATAAACATGTTTTTTTTAGCAAAAGCACGTATTTTTTTCGTAAATTTTTACAATAATTGTAAAATTTATCAATAAGAATGCAAAGAGAAAAAAAAAAAAAAAAAACACCGTCGATAAATATGTTAGGGCATCTCGTAGTTGACCTCTGAGATCATGACTACTTAACCGGGCTTTCCTGTGGGTGCCTTAAGCTACTACACTTAAAACCTCCAGCCAGGGGTTATTCAACTATGCTAATTAAAACTAGGTGAACGCTCGCTAAGGACACCCCCTATGGGGTACGAACCTCGGCTTAGGGCGTCAACCGGAGGGGGGACATCAAGGATGGGACGGGCTGGATCAAAGTTTTGATCATAATTATTAGTCGGGGAATTTAAAGCTACGTGCTCAGCTGCAACAACTGCTGGCACCTCGTTATCGAGCAAGGATCGGGGGGGTGATATTTTCACAGATTATGTATTATCTATTGCTGCTTTAACAATCCTACTAATTCCTACTACTACTCCCACTACTACTACTTCTATTCCTATTACTATCCTATTCCTACTTACATTGTAAATGTGAAAGTTTGTATGTTTGTGTGTTTGGATGCTTGTTACTCAAACACGCAAAAACGGCTGAACGGATTTAGATTAAATTTGGCACACACATAGTTTATAACCTGGATTAACATATACGATACTTTTTATACCGGTATAACGTTCTCATGGGTTAATTTCCGACCTCCACGTGGGCGGAGCCGCGGGCGAAAGCTAAAAAATAAAAAAAAACAGCGGCACTCCGGGAGTGCCGTCCGACGTGAAAACTTGAACAATTTAAAATAATACTTCCAAGCCTTTAAAGTCAAAATACTTGCACATAACATTGATCTGTAATATACCTAATACCTATATATAAAGAGCATAATCGCGTTTACAAAAATGAGGTGTCGGTAATGGTGTTGCGAGTTCAATTGTTTTTTCCCATCTCAAAAATGCCCAACGCACCTTAAGAAATTTTTACTCCAAAGACAAAAGAACACTAAGCGAAAATGAAGTAAAAGCACGGGTGGGCGATGCGATGCGACGCGGTGGATCGTGGGAACAAGAAATTTCACACGGACGTACCTAATTGAAGTTTTCGGCAATGGATGTTGGAATGTTTCTCTATAAAGAAACAACATTACAATATAGTCTTCTACAAACATATTCCCGTATATTTTCGGCTCTAAATCAGTCGCGAGACAAACATTATAACAGCGGCCATCTTTCTTCCCTCTCAAATTGTATTGAAATGACTTCAATACAATTTAGACGAATAATACAACTGGAGAGTTTGTTTTCTTGTTTGCACGAGCTAATCTCTGGGAGTACCCGTCGGATTAAAACAATCACTTTAGCTTTAATATAAGTAGATCAATCTGCCTAGTCTTTTCCCAGCTATGTTGGGGTCGGCTTCCTGTCTAACCGGATGCAGCAGAATACCAGTATTTCACATGGAGCGACTGCTTATCTGATCTCCACAACCCAGTTAATGTGTAATACGATACCCCTTGGTAAGACTTGGTTGTCAGAGTTCCAGGCTTCTCTCTATACCTGTCAAAGATCTACAAATGACAGCCAGGACAATCGGCTTAAGGTGCTTTCTGAGGCACGGAGGGGTCTTGATACATAATGGCTTTTGATGGTTGTGTTGTAGACTTGATGTATGTGTGGTATGTGGATGGTCATTCATCTACAGACCGACCTCGGCAAGGGTAGCTTAACCTTAGTAATATCCAGGATAAACTTAGATAAAAAGGTTAAACGAAATAGCACACATATCAACTCGGAAAGGGATCGTCACCGTATCAACTCGAGCCATTCAGTATTCTTTGT
The DNA here is from genome assembly GCA_949152395.1 of Agrochola litura. NCBI lineage: Eukaryota > Metazoa > Arthropoda > Insecta > Lepidoptera > Noctuidae > Agrochola > Agrochola litura. The sequence goes on along the minus strand of OX424514.1, from coordinate 12,428,684 downwards.
ATGAAACTCCCTACTGCAACGCACACTAATCGGAATCGTAACGTAATCGTCTCGCCTCGGGACAAGCTCACGAACCGCGGCGATACGGTGACGATCCCTTCCCGAGTTGATATGTCTTTCGAAAATCGACCGTACGAAGCTAGACTTCTGAATCTCAGACAGAATAATGCTAAAGTGCCATAATGTGTTTCGTATAAATAATGATCCGGTACTCCGTGCCTTAAAATTTTCATAGCAAACTCTTTTGCGCATTCCATTAGCCTTATTCTTTTATAAAAAAAATATTCTAGGTCGTAACATAATTTTGGTAAAGACCTATCATCGTAAATATCTGGTTTTTCTTTAGTTTTATCTAAAGCATATTATTGGGGCGTATTGTTAAACCGTTAGCGAAATGACGTCTGAGAGAACATCATTTATTAAAAATCTCAATAAATTCAAGTTACAAACATCGGGTTGAAACACTAGGGCACTGGGGTCCGAGTGCCCAATTCGTTTTTCGAGACATCGCCGAGAGGGTCGAGTCTTCACGTGACCAGAGGGCTGGCCTATTTTTTGGCCCAAATAATCAGCATTGCCATACAACGTGGCAATGCTGCCAGCCTTTTGGACACTTTTCCTGTTGACAGCGATGCAGATGAATTTTTTGATACCCTATAATTATTTCCCCTCCTTTTTTATGTACTTGTACATATTATTATTTTAAGACTGTTAGCTTTTTCATAATCATCATCAGCCTATAAATGTTCCCACTGCTGGCTGTGTCCCAGCCTCCTCTTTGTGAGAGGGAGTGGGCCGTAATCCACCACGCGGGCCCAGCGCGGGTTGGTAGATGTCACATGTCCTCGAATTTTCGGTTCTAGGACAAGCCGGTTTCCTCACGATGTTTTCCTTCAACGTTGTTAGTTTTTTAAATTATGTAAATACTAGCTTCTGCCTGCGACTTCGTTCACGCGTGGAAGTCGTAAGATATCACAATACACTACAATAACAGCCAAATTTTTATATAATTTACCGTTTTGTTCTCAGCAGCCAAAATATGCAGTCAGGATTGGTGACGCAAGAGCAAGTGACGTACAGTTGTCCGTGTGAAAAGGAACTTGTTCTGAGTTCGAAACCCTCAGCCTTCAGTGTCTGGCCCTGTGACTTGTTAAGAATCGCAAAGCATACTCACCAGGAACTGCAAGCGTTTAAACTGGAAGGGGTAATTTTGGGGAATTATTGGTATACGCGGTTTAAACACTGTCTCGCCAACGCCATAACCTGTTAGAATTTCCACCCCGATGACAGATAAAAATTCTAAAAACTATATTTTTGGCATTAGAATCGACTCCAGACCTCGTAGCAATGACTATTTTTTTTAAAATATTCAATGTACAGTATTGACTTCGCTACGATTTTATTAATATGTATAGATTAACTTGGCAATATAATAAATAAAGTTACAAACGCCATTAAAAAGAATTATAATATTTGACGGATCTGTGTTTTATAAGTCTTTCATGTCTTTATTTGATTTATAAGGTCATTCAAATATTTTTTTAGTTTGCCCGCTGTGCGAATTGTACAACGGATTGTTAACATTATCTTAAAATACAAATATTTGATCTGTGCGGGAATTAATCCGTCGACACGTAGTTACTCATTACTTAGCCCCTAGGCCAACCGCGAAATTCATACATGCAATACCAGTATTTTACATGGAGTGACTGCCTATCTGACCAACACGAACGCATTAAGAAATAAGAAAGAATCCACATTTCAGCTGACACCAAAAAGGTTTTAGCACTCTCAAATGATACCATTACATTAATACGAACCTAACCCAAAACCGCTCCTCATTATAATTCTCTATGGCCGGTCCAAGTTTTCAGAAGTCGCGTTAACCCTGAAATGCTGTTAATAATTTAAGCGAAGGTCGAGCGCGTCATTTAGCAAACAACGCTTTGAATGTTAATTTATTAAGACATCTTGGGCCTGATGGCTCGTCATGACGGTACTTAAGGGGTTGGTTGTTATGAGAGCGGGAAGCGGATGCTGCTCTCAAGGCTACAAGGTTTTAAGAACTAGGTATATTATGAACTGGTATTATAATATTCGAACAGTTTCAAATAGAGATCCTAGACTGAGGATGAATTTCACCAGTGGTACTAGACGCGATCAGCCCATTTAAACTGGGTTCGAGAGCAGCCAGTGTCATCATTCTTGTGAAATATCCTCTGACCGCTCTTGAATGTGGTTTAGATGTACCTACTGATTGCGTTCAGTTTCATTGATGAAATTCACCGTGAGTATTTTTCTTTAGTACACTTCTCGGAAGGATCCTTTGCTGTATGGATCATATTATGTCATCAAATAGACGAGCAGCACTTTACTGTTGATAGAGCCAACTTTAGCTGTCAACAGAGCCAACTTCAGCTGTCAATAGAAGCAACTTCAGTTGTCGACAGAGGCAACTGCTACTGTCGACAAAAGCAACTGCTGCAGTATTCGACACGCCGACTGCTGCCCACCATGTCGACAGCATTGTTGTAGCGCACCGCTAGTCGACTGAAAAGGCAGGGTACGCGCTGCGCTCATACTGTAGCTGTTGCTATTGGTTGGCGTTAGCTGTCCACGTGTCGACGGCAAACGCCGACCAATGGTGGCAGCTGCAGTTGCCTCTGTCGACAGCTGAAGTTGGCTCTGTCGACAGCAAAGTGCTGCTCGTCTGTACTCTGCCTAAGTGCTCATATACACCAGTGGCACGTTGCCAACGGCAGCCACCGACGCGTCGACGGCTGTATTTGCCTCTGTCGTTGGAACGTGTCGCTCGTGTATGTGAGCATTTAGGCTCTGCTATTTCTAAAATGTCTGTTATCTTAATTGATCAATTCACTCTTGCCTCGTTAGCATAGAGGTAGATGACTGATATATGTATACATATCTATTGGATGTTCATTATTATCAAATATACAGACCCGACCATTTTGTAATTTTAATTAGAATCTAACAGCAAGAATCTTAAGCAATCCGAATTCATACAAGACGTTAGTACTTCTGTTTTGAACACATTGCATCCAGCAAATGTCTCCAAACCGCCGAATCATGAATAATTCTAAATACCTATAGTCGAAGCGTTCTCTCACTTTCTGCTGATCTGCAAATACATAAGAACATGAATAATATTATCTGCGTACATTTCTATAAAGAAGTGAATCAGCTGATCCCTCGTGGCCGGGTTCCAAGTAACATTTAGGTTAGGTCTGCAGTAAACTATGTATGTTTAATTGTGCAAATATTTTTCATTGACAAAATGCCGATGAAGAAAGATGAATGAGATATCTAGCTATCTGTAACTTCACCGAGGTCCCATTCTGAAATTCTTACCTTTTAATTCTGTGATCAGTAAATCATATGTCAGCACGAACTTCAAATATAATAAATAGGTTTTTAGAAAACGAGGGAAAAACAACTTGAATAATACTGTGAGAATGCTTTAATCTGCGTACGATATAATTGCAAAATGGCCAGTGTTCATCCAAAACAGTAAAGGAAAACATTGTGAGTAAACTGGCATGTCCTAGAACCAAAAATTCGAAGACGTGACATCTACCAACCCGCACTGGGCGCTCGTGGTAGATTACGGCGCACTCCCTCTCACAGAGAGGAGGCCTGTGTCTCAGCAGTGGGAACATTATTTATGCTGATTATGCAATGGTCGTAATTATTAATTCTAAAATAACAAGAACCAAAATTTTAATCGAGTAAACAGAAGCAAACTATTAATAAAACTTCAAACAATAATAAACTTGTTTGCATCTAAGTTTTGATAGTTTAAGACTAAACAATACTAGTGAAAAGTTTTAGAACAACATTAAAACAACTATTGGATTTTAGCACTGTTTATAAACGAACTTATAACATCAATTAAGAGAAAATAGCGATACAACAAAACAATAAAAGAAAATAAATTGGTCCAAAAGAATTATTTTGGATCAATTTAATTTCTTTCAATCAATTATCAGAATTAGTTTGCTGTAAAACTACCGAAAGATGGCGTTATTTTAAAGTCATTGTGCTTTTACAGGACTACAAAGTTTGCATAGAGTTGTCCCAACATATGCCGAAAATAAAGTAAGTTTAAAAAAAATCCTCTTATTTTACCTTGAAAAATGAATAAATTATATTTATTTTTGTTAATTGCCTAAAACAATCAATTTCAACGAGGGGGACGCCCTCGAAGGACAAATAGTGACTTTATTCGTGATGTTCTTCAGAAAGATCAGGTGCGTAGGACACGCAACCGGCGCGTATGTATGACGCGTGCGTGTAAGAATGTCAATGGAGCAAAAGGAGTATGTAAGGATCGTAACAGGTAGTAGAAAGCATGAGTTTTTGTATAGATGTAAGTAAACAATGTAAGTGGTAAATAAATATAAAGGCAATACGTCGTCTTTATCAGAAGAGGTCTTATTGTCTCCTATGCGTGGGTATGCGGCCAAAGAGATGTAATTAAATGAAACAATATATTCTGAATAATCACAAATCTCTGATCACTTTAAGGAATTAACAATTACGTAAATAACATTCTCCCAGTACGTGAGACGCGAGCGCACATCAGTCAACTCACTGCCCTACAAGGATAGTTACAATGATTACCCATATCTCAGTCGCCATTAATCAATGCCGGGTTCGATCCATAATTTGCGATCTATCCTTTTTGACATTCGGCCGTCTTCTCAGTAGTCGGGGATACGTCAAGTTGACAGCTGTCATAATTGTTCGAAAATCAACTCTGTAAGTATGGCGTCGTAAAACCTTTAGACGCGCCTTCAAATAAATAAATCCATATTTATAAAATTCTCGTGCCACAATGTTAGTTGCCATACTCCTCCGAAATGGCTTGATCGATGTTTATGAAATTTTATATTTATATTTGGTAAGTCTGAAAATCGGTCGTGATTTATTTTTCATAGCCCTAAGTGATAAGGATGGTCCACCCGAAACATTTATATGGCAAAACAACGTTTGCCGGGTCAGCTAGTTAATTAATAAATTTTACGAATCCGAAAACTTACACGAAAAACTAGATGAGGTCGGTGTTACCCGACTATCCGACTACTCTGAAAAGAAACACTGAAACAAACTCAGAGGTCACAGTCTCTTTTAAAGTCCAAACACCTTCTGAATCTAATCAGAATGCCACTGCTCATACTCTACTCATTGTCTAGTCATAAGCTTTGAATCGGGCCCTATCAAAATACTAGCGCTGCGCCATGCTGAGATATATTGTACAGTACCGACCAAAAGTCCATAAGCAATCTCACAAAGCAATAGACTGACGCTTAGGTTTGACTTACGACCTTCTTCTATAAATTGTTACAATACTATAGACACGCACATTACACACACACACACTCACTTTGTCTGCAACCAATGACTAGTTCGATAAATTCATTCGTTTTTTGTTTCATTCGTCTTGTTCACATAAATATTAAAGTTTAGCAGGTAGACCACAGAAAACTAAGTAAATTATTTCGATTTCTGTAGGGTAGACAGATACAGTTCGTTACGAGTATTCAATTAATAGAACTTTGTTGGCTCGTGGATAATATTGGTGACGAGTATTTAGCGCAGTGTTGTGGTTATTATATTCAAAAAGCAGGCATAAAATATATTGAAGAGATCAGATCAGATCAGAGAATATTATTGCGCTGCGTAAAAGTGAAGTGAATATCTAATGAAACCGGACTAAGTGTGAGTGTTATCATTTATATATTTCATATTTTACTAAACATAAATCTTTATTGTTGATAGAACAGAGGTATTGTTGAGACAGAAGATGCCTTTAAAGTTTTAAATTCATTATGAGGTTTAATTCGATTAGTGAATAATAAATAATTAGGTATTATGTGTAATAAAAACAATGTTTTTCTTTGTTCTAGAGAAATACTGTGAGGGTTAAGAGATATGAGGAAGGGGCTTATTATCGAGGTGCAGCGACGTCAAATGGTGAATGAATATGAAACAAATGGTTTCATACCAACGAGATATTTTGCTGAATGATTAAAAACACGTCATTATGAACCGTTCGCCGTGCACTCTGAAGGCTTGCATCACTGAAGACCAGCTAGAAAACCGTTTTTGACCTTAAAATATTGACCGTATCAACTTAATAAACAACAGATTCGTTATTGCATGAATTTATGGTAACGAATTTTTTAAGCACGTTTCGTTAGGGTGTTTGTCGTATTTCTTGCAGATATACCGAAATTGTTTAATTAATATTATTTTAGTAATATTATTATTTTAGGATTAAAATTTGAGGTTTAGTTTCAATCTTCTTTTCGTAAAGAAAATGAATACTTAAGCTATAACCTCAATACCAACCAATATTTACTAAAGCCAAATAAAATATAAAATAATACTTTACCTTAAAATCAACAATATTGTCAGTAGATTTTTTACATTCTATGTAGTCTAATATTCTTATTTATTGCTTAATTACTTCGAACATGATCAAAGCTTTATATATATGGTGAAAAAAATCCATTTAAAATTTAAAACATTTCAAAATTTAAATATGTCAAAATAATACAAATTTCTTCTAAGTTCCTAGACATCTATTTCACATATTATTCAGGTGAAGTAATGATAAATAATTGTAGCAGTTTGTTAACTATACTTAAGTAAAATAAATATAACGAATAAATATTATTTATTTTTTATTATCACATATCACGCATTTTTTATTCTAAACTCTTTATTGCAATAACAACAATAATAAATAGGCAGGAATATTTAAAAATATTATTATTGCAAACAAAAATAATAATATTTGCAAAAACAGCGCTGTGATTTACGAGATTAGAACCTGAGCCATCTTGAATCTAAGATCAACGCTTAACGCCTTCTGCTATCTGCACATATAATTTACTTTCGAATTTTAGCAATGCCATAAACTGGTCAAGGTCACGCGTATGATGCGTGTCTAACAATAAAGTGCGGCGCTCGCGAACCGCGACGATACGACAGTGTTAGTGCAAAACTGCGTTTTCTGTGGTGTGTGTAGGGCACACACACCACAGACGTCTGATTACACATACAAATGTACGGACTACATCGCGTGTTCACAGCAATACGACTCTTAGCGTGTTTATGCACTTTTGAGCGCTTACTGTACATATTCTAATATAAACAAAGCTTGTGTTAATAAATAAGGCTTAGACTATGTTAGTTCACTTTGCACTAGCTTGAATTTGTGCTGTCCTTTGAAACTTGTCCGCGGAAGCGACGAAACACCACGTCCTGCGGCCTGAGGAGCCTTTTGGCCACGGTGGAGCATACAGTGGAGGTTTGCCTGGCTTGGGCGGAGCATCGCCCTCGTGAAGACGATCGGCGGCGGTGATCTCTCGCGTCCGGCTCTGGTCCAGGCCATGATATGGAGCGAGAGGGCATGGGAGGCCGTCACCTCCTTCTGCGAAGCAGTAATACTCGCGAAGGAGGAGGCGGAACGCGTCAGGGAGAGGCAAATTTCGCGCCCTCACGCTCCTAACCGCCGCAGCAGCCGCCCTAGGCGTCGGGAATCGCAGGCCGATTCCCGGCCACCGCAAGCGCAGGCTTGCGGATGGTGAGCAATGGGTAGCTTGTCGTCCGATAAGCACCAGGCCCGGGTCAACGGCGTGTTGTGTTTCATGCGCGCCTCAAAGAGATGTCAGCGCAACTGAAGGAGTCCGCTAGGGCCATAAAGGAGCCTTTTGGCCTCGTATAGGACTTTATGTTCTTATTTTCATTTTACTTTGTTTTTTTTTAATGTTTCTATGAGTGTGTTTAGTTTAATTTGTGATCTCCTGTACGAGTCCAAATAAATACTTTTTCTTCTTAAATGGCTTACGAAACAGACTGCAAGATAATATACCCATTTTGTTTCCCAGAAAAGAGTTTTCACTATTCTGACAGGATAATGGTAAAGTTTTCACAACGTCATGACTTATTCAGTAAAGCGCGTGCCGACACGAAACAGGTTATTGCAGTCAATGTTGCGCTTACTGCAAGTAAACAACAGTCTGGTGGAGCGGAGCGAGGTAGTTTAGCGGAGAAATGTGCCAATATTAACCAATAGAATCTAAACCCTTCTTCAGAGCTCCGCTACTATTGGTTAATATTGGCACATTTCTCCGCTCCACTGCCTCGCTCCGCTCCAGAAGACAGGCAGCCTTAGCCTGACTGTGCATAAAATCTCCGCTCTGCTTCAGTGGACAGGGATTTGCGAACTAATTTAAAAATTCCTACAAAACCGGGAAGCGGATTGAGGAAGCGGAGCGGGGAACTGCCGTCCGCTCAAATTACTCGTCGCGTCAACTTGGCCTAGCTCCGCACAGTCCACAACTCCGCTCCGTACTATCTCGCTCCGCATCAGTGGACAGACACAGTCCGCAACTCCACTCCGCATTACTCCCTCGCTCCGCGTCAATAAACAGGCAGCCTTAGGCCTGTGGCGAACCAACTAATTATCTATGGTTCCCACTTTTAGATATAACCTGACAACATTAGTTGGTCTACAGCAGTTAGTTTATGGTTCAAGGAAAACGAGAGGATTTTGAATCTGAATGTAGAATATCGGCTATCTCAATATTATTACTAGACCCTGTGTATCGTTTAACTAACAAGTATATTATCCTGTGTTTGTGTATACGATTGTTCCGCTGTCGCTTGGACACTGTGTTATGTTATACAAATACACACCTATTACAACTGGATCGAGTTTCATTAAAATTAACAGGGCGCCATAACGCGCCTAAAAACCCATCTTCCAAGACACCACTCAAAAATAACGTGTTACAAATTCAAATCGTCAATGAGTTGTCACAATACTCGTATCTTAGCACTAGCATTTCAATGACGACCCGTACTAGATATGAAAAATCGCTAATTATAGTTAACTATACTCCATTTGAAATAAGATTAGACATTTAAACAAACCTTTTTTACAGTCCGTTCAACCGATTTTGACTTCGATACCGTAGACATAAGGATGGCATTAAAAGCAAAAAAGTGGTTACAATACCAACTGTTAACTGCGCTGCCATTTGTCATGCCACCAACGCAATAGAAGTCAAAATCGGTTGAACGGACTGTAAAAAAGTTTTACATGACTAATCTTATTTCAAATGGAGTATAGCTTTTACCCGCGGCTTCGCCCGCGTGGATGTCACGGGAAAATCCCACGGGAACGTACTACCGGGATTAAAAGGAAGCGAAGCAATGATCGCATCCCTAATAGCCGAGGAAAGCGCTGCGGCGCTTGTTACGCGTAATTTTGAATCTGATATCTTTTAAAGTATTAATTTGAATGAAAATAATATGATGACAAGGTATATTTTAGTCTAAATTAAATGCCCAATTTAAATAACATATTTAATTGGATAAAGATTAATATAATACCGGTCAAACTAGCTTTGGAAATGACATTGTTTTTATCAAATTCTGAAAGATAAGAACGGTTACTGTGGGTCATTGTTGGAAGATAGACATATGCTCAAATGCTCAAATGTTTCGCTGATGGTGGCGCGTGTGTTGGATCGTTTAGCTCCTTTCAAAATTGTTGAGCTGAATGGTGCTAATTCATACGTCATGTTCGTGAACGGGTGCCGTCAGTTGGGACTGGTCATCTCTTAGCTGCCAAGGCTTATTTTTAATTTATTATAATTTTTGAATTGTTCTTTGTTTTATCTTTTTATTACGGACGCTTTTAACGTGCACGTCTTTCTACATTGTTCTCACATATATAATTTCAACATGAATGATGTAACCAATATTTTGTAACAATTTTTATTTAAAAGAGTGTCCGTGGAGTTTCTTGCCCGTTCTTCTCCATAGGTACCTACCTACTACGCTTTGGAATGGGCTACTAGCTTCATATTTCTGACTGACCGATTCCAACAATTCAAAAGTGCCTGTAAATGGTTTAATTGAAATAAATGCATTGAGTTTGAGTTTGCATTAGCCCAGTCAATAACAACATCAAACATCGCAAACGCGCATGTAACTACGATTTTTTTATATGTTGTTAGGTCCCCTGAGAGTAGTTTATACCCAAGTTTATAACCCTGAATACCTTGTGCTACTCCCATGGTGCTCGAAAAACTACGAAATTCTGGCAAATGTTTCAGTTTTTTTATACTTTAAGGTCGCGTTTTTAGGTATATTTTTCTATATTTTTGGGAAGCAAGCTAAATTAGCTACAATTTGAGCCCAACCCAAGTACTCTAGGTCTATTGGTTGCGAAGATACAGGTTGGTAGGAGTTAAGTGTAGTGTCTTTGCAGTCGAGCAAATTAGATTTAGTTCAGAAGACTGCTAGGCTGGTTTTTCAATGCTTTCCTCTAGCCTACTGTTTTAATTTTAAGTTACCACTTAAGTACACATTGTGGAATGCAAATAAAGTATTGAATATTGAGATATGGCATATCGAGGTCCAGAAAAAGTTCCTCTTTGTCAAATACTATATTTGTATATTCAAAATGAATGTCAACTGTCTACCCTATGAGGCCATGACTAAACTTTCAAGATATTAAGCTGAAACCCCAGACTCTCCAGGCTGTTAACAACTTTATTCCTTATTATTAAAATAATCTTCTCACAAAATCAGTCTTTTTCGCCCTGTCTTTTGTCAATGACAAGACTTCACAAGACCAATCAAATCGCAGCCCCCACATTTTCAAAAAGTTATATAGGACCTTGATCTCTACGCAGGATATGAGTCGATAAGGGCGTCACATGATGTCAATATCGAAATCTTAATATAACTTTGAAAATGTTAAAAGCTTATTCTGATAAATCTTTGCTCATGTCATTTTAGGAAATTGGATTAGAGTTTGATTCATTTTCTCGATTTAAATGTTGTTTCTATCTTTTTGGGGCCATTTTTAGGGTTCCGTACGTCTGAATGAAAAAACGGAACCCTTATAGGATCACTCGTGTGTCTGGCTGGCTGTCTGTTCATATGTCTACAGCCAATTTTCTCCGAAACTACTGGACCAATTTAGTTGAAATTTGGTACATATAATTATGAATTTCCGTGACCCAAACATGGATGAGTAACGTAAATAAATAAAAATTAATTTTGACTATGGGGGTCACTTTGCGGAGGTAAATTGTAAAATTAAAAAAAAAACCGTGCCACTCCGAGAGCCGGCAGAAGTGAAAACTTGAACAATTTTATTGTGCAGGAAATAGTTTTAATGAGGTGTCGGTAACAGTATCGGTAACGGTATCGGTAACAGTGGCGCGAGTTCAATTGTTTTTTCCCATATCAAAAATTACCAACGTGCCTAAAGAAGTTTTCACTTCAAAAATTGCAAACTGTACCGTGTGACATATCAAATGAAAGGGCTTGTTGTTAGGGTGTCTTTTTAATTAAAATAATGTTTAATATAAAACTTTTAAACATATTTAAGAAAATAGATGCTCGTTTCATCTTTTTCGTTTGAGAAGAAAGGACCTTGCCTGATCATTAAATAATCACAGGCCTGATAATGATGACTAAGAAATCTGACCTTAACTTTTTAATATTTCAACAACATAACTTCAAGTTAACTTTTTCTTTTACCGACATTACACCGCCAAAGGAAGTTAAAGGTCAAAAATCTCTTGAAGTCACAACGAAGAAAAGTTGTTTGACGAAATTCTCATAGTTGTTCTGTAATTTCACTCCAAATTATTTAGCGTCGAATCCAGCTGAATGTTGAAATATTACTAGTTAATTGGAATAAAGTTTCAACAACTTCCCATAAAGGCCCTTAGGGTGCGTTCAGACGAGAAACGTAAAAACGCGCGTTTGGAGTGTGTTAACTTTTTAACCTGTAATGACATATAACGAGTGTGTACTGTATGTAATGTTTCTCTGGTTTTATTTTGACCTAAAATCAGTAGTAAATAAATCTACAGCCGGGTTTAATTAAACGTGTTACTTAATTACAGCTTATACTGTGGTGAGAAGACTTGTCAGGCAGTAATGCTCACTATTCGGGTAGTATTACCCAGCAACTGGGTTGTGGAGGTCAGATAGGCAGTAGCTCCATTTAAATATACTGGTATTTGCTGCATCTGGTTAGACAGGAAGCCCAACATAGTTAGGAAAAAGCGAGGCAGATAATGAATGCTCGCTGTTCAGGCTTTTTTAATGGACTCCATTACATTTAAAATATCAAAGAATCACGACTGATCAATAGCGAAATATCGTCTCCGTAAGGAAATCTGTAGAAGAATCATTTAAACTCAAACTCAAAGCATTTATTTCAATTAAACCATTTACAGGCACTTTTGAACTGTCAAGGGGTCGGTCAGTCAGAAAGATGGAGCTAGTTGCCCATTCCAAAGCGTAGTAGGTAGGTTCCTATGGAGAAGAACGGGCAAGAAACTCTACGGACACTCTTTTAAATCATAATATTGTTACAAAATATTTGTTACATCATTCGTGTTGATACAATACATATGAGAACAATGTAAAAAGACGTGCACGTTAAAAGCGTCCGTAATAAAAAAATAAAAAACAATTCAAAAATTAAAATAAGCCGTGGCAGCTAAGAGATGACCGATCCCTACTGACGGCGCCCGTTCTTGAACATGACGCATGGATCAGCAACATTTAGCTCAATGATTTTGAAAGGAACTTAACGACCCAACACACGCCACCACCAGCGAGACATTTGAGTGAGCATGACATACTTTCAGCCGCCAGGGAACATTCCTGTCAATGAAGACGTACCCAGTAAATGGTAGCTTATTGAAGGTACATGGTCACAGTGCTCATACATGTACTATGCAGTTATACAATACTAACAGATTGAATTTATATAATGTATAGTTAGTTTTTGCGATCTTCAGCAGAGCCAACAATATTTTCGAATGCCAATCAACTAGTTTATCCACCCTTGTGGAGCTGGACTAGTGTTGAGCCAAGCATTCAAGTGAATGTGTGACAGTTCTACAAGTAAATATCAATACCGTATCTAGAACAGTGTGACAACAAACACAGGTGCACTTGAATATTTCGCTGAAATGGCAAACTCCTAGGGATTTTGGAAACGCCTGTGTATTGAAACTGTGTATTGTGTTCAAAGTAATTTGTAAAATCAACAATGTCCAAACAGTTGTAGGTATAACCGCTGCCGTCCATCTTTCGTCTGAACTGACCTTACAGTTAAGGTAGTCGAATACCATATTGTTTCCCAAATTCCGAAATCACCCTTAAATTAATACAAATTGAATATTGATTCCAGGTACACTAGAATCTGTCATCTACCCCGGTCACCAAGGAGAGTGGAACCGGCGAGAGATGTCGTGCGGTGTCCCACAGGGATCGGTCCTGGGGCCGCATCTGTGGGACATCGGATACGACTGGGTGCTGCGCGCCGACCTCCCTACTGGCGTCAGCGTCGTTTGTTACGCTGACGACACGCTGGTCCTGGCGCAGGGGAGGTCGTACCAGGCGGCGGCCGACTTAGCGACACGCGGGGTTGCGACAATCGTCGACAGAATCCGGCAGCTGGGACTCGAGGTGGCCCTGCACAAGTCCGAGGCCATGGGTTTCTATGGTCCTCGTAGTGCGCCACCGTCGGGTTCCCAAGTATTGGCGGGAGGGGTTCACATCGGCGTCGAGTCGACGATGAAGTATCTGGGACTCGTCCTCGATAGCCGGTGGAACTTCGTGGAGCATTTCCGACGTTTGGCTCCCAGACTGGACCGGGCCGGGGCTGCCTTGAAGCGGCTCCTGCCCAATCTGGGAGGTCCAAACGCCTCCTGCCGGAGGCTCTACGTGGGGATCGTGCGGTCCATGGCCCTTTACGGGGCGCCGGTGTGGGCGCCTTCATTGAGGCGGCAGCCAGGCCGCCGGCTGAACGCGTCCCAAAGGGTCATGGCCATCCGGCTGGCCCGAGGATACCGCACGGTCTCCTGCGAGGCGGCGAGCCTCCTTGCCGGAGTACCGCCATGGGATCTGGAGGCAAAGGTCCTCGCGCACATTTGGGAGTGGCGCGAGGAGGCGAAGCGCCGGGGCTTAACTCCGATGCCGCAAGAAGTCGCGGCACAGCGGACAGAGCTCCGGCGGGATCTCATGGCGGAATGGAGAGTGCGATTGTCGCAACCCAGCGCTGGGCACGCCACAATTGCGGCGATAAGACCCCTCTTTGAGGAGTGGCTAGAGAGGCGCCACGGCGTCCTCACCTTCCGCCTGACGCAGGTACTCACCGGACACGGCTGTTTCGGGAGGTACCTGTTCAGGATAAAGCGGGAGGAAACGCCCGGGTGTCGTCACTGTGTGGATCGCCCGGAGGACACGGTGGAGCATACGGTGGAGGTCTGCCCGGCTTGGGCAGGGCATCGCCGTGTCCTCGTGAATGCGATCGGCGGCGGTGATCTCTCGCGTCCGGCCCTGATTCGGGCCATGCTACGGAGCGAGAGGAAATGGGAGGCCGTCACCTCTTTCTGCGAAGCAGTAATGCTCGCGAAGGAGGAGACGGAGCGCGTGAGGGAGAGGCAAATTTCGCGCCCTCGCGCCCCTAACCGCCGCAGCAGGAGACGCCCTGGGCGTCGGGAATCGCAGGAAGATTTCCGGCCACCGTAGGCGCGGGCTTGCGGACGGTGAGCAATGGGTAGCTCGCCGTCCGATAAGGACCAAGCCCGGGTCGACGGCGCGTTGTGTTCCACGCGCGCCTCAAAGAGATGTCAGCAGAATTGACGGGGTCCGCTAGGGCCAATGCCTGCCGGGGGTTCGAAGAAAACCGATGGGGAAATCGTGGCCCCCGGCAACATGGCATAGGAAGGAACACGGGTGGGTTTTAGTCAGTAAGAGTCTGACACGCCCTCCCGCTCCACCCAGAGCGGGAGAAGTTATTTGATAATTTCCCACCCAAAAAAAAAAAAAAAAAAAGGTACACTAGAATAACTTTACATCGGAATTTATATTAAACGATTTTATTTCATGATTTCTGATCGGAAAATTAATGAAGTGATCCAAATTGTAAGCAATCATTACGGGTTTGTTCATTTAAAACTTGCCTTAGCCAGTAATAACGATACTTGTGACAATAAACTCTAATAATATCAATGACCAAAAACATGAACAGAAAATCTCATTGCAAGCAGGCATTTTCTCCAGGCATAGAATCAACATTGTTTTTGTTAATAAAGCCATGATGTAGGTACATTATTAATTTACATTTTACAGTTTTGTGGATAAAAATATGACTGAGGAGGGTACGTGTCTCATTCGTTATTATCAGGCATATTTGAACTACTGTGGGTATACTATAGGTAGTGTTGGTTATTGCACAATAGAAAAACTGTTTGCAGTTTAGATCACATTATAATTTACGATCAAATTAATCACACTAGCAATTCACACACTGTAGGTACACGACACAACTATTCGGAATGCGCGACAGTTTCTAAACGTCCTCACCGCTTGACCGCCAACGACGAACTGTGCTTAGCTCCGGTCCGGCCAGTCCGAGCGCTATGTTGTAGACTCTGTCGAACGCCACTAGGCGGCGCTGGCGTTCCGATTATTCAAATTATTGACGTATTTCCGACAAATATACTGGATGATTTTTTTTACAGTCTCTAAATTTTTACAGGGTGTTCTACCCATGAATATAAACAACTTTCACTATGGGAGCAACTCTGAGATCACGAAAAATAAATCAACTGTTTCATACATTTTGGTCAAGTAGGTATTGAAGTTTTGTATAAACAGCGGATTTTTTTTTCGTGATTCCAGAGTTGCTCCCATAATGAAAGTTGTTTATATTCATGAGAACAGCCTGTAAACATTTAGAGACTGAAAAAAAAATCATCCAGTATAAAGTGTTTTTTTTTTGCATATTACGTAATTCTCAATTTCTAATCCCGCTTTTAGTAACTGTTCAAGTTTTATTTATGAATGTATAATTCTTATTCCACAAAATACTTTATGCAATTTCAGACAAATACTATCAATTTTATGACATACATACATATATACAGTCGAGACCAGCCAAAGGAATGAGTTGCCAATATTTCGCTTCGTCTCTCGTTCGTTTCCTGAGCAATTCTATACGTTGATATCTTTAATTTCCTCATTCGACCGTCCACGGGTCACTTTCGTTTTAAAAGGTTACACTCGCTGTTTCTGTTAGAGTCAAACCGAAACATGATTTTCAGCCGAAACCAAAACCGTAACCGAATATTCGGCTTCCCTTCTAGTTTCCGCCAAAACAAAACTTATGTAATTGAGTTAATGTAAATTCACATGATACCCTGATCACGATTGTTTTTTTTAGTATTGTAACTTGTATTGTACTATTCAATAAAGGGCTGATTTTTCATCGCATGGGATCCAGGGTTCGGTGAAGTGTAATGTAGTGATGAATGAGATGAGTGAAATGTAAGATGTGTGTGTGTGATGATGTGTGAGTGCGATGTGTGTGTAGGGTAGTGTGTGTGTGTGGTGGGGGGGTGTGTGTATGAGTGTGTCGAACCCACAAAATGACAAGATCAACGAGACAGGTAGTCTTTAGTAACCTACCATAACCGTCGGCTCACGAAGGCTAGCTTCGACTGACCCGAAACCGAAGCTGTGGCCGAAACCAGTTTTTAGCCGAAACCGAAACTTCTGCAGGTCCCTACTTTCTGTACCTACTTACA
This sequence comes from Agrochola litura, assembly GCA_949152395.1. Taxonomy (NCBI): domain Eukaryota; kingdom Metazoa; phylum Arthropoda; class Insecta; order Lepidoptera; family Noctuidae; genus Agrochola; species Agrochola litura. The sequence goes on along the minus strand of OX424514.1, from coordinate 12,412,017 downwards.
AATTTTATACATTTGTACTTTATATATTTGATGAAGGTAAGGGAAATTGGTCTTTTACATTTTCATCATCTTTTATTCAGAATTTTGGTTTTGTTTCGTGTGCTTGATGTCAATATTGATTTTATGTGTGAAGTGATGAGTTCAGTGCTTTTAAACCTTTTTGCTTTTATTCTATTTGAAGTTAAACTTTTGATTTTGGAAAGAGTCATATCATAATATAGTATCTGGGCGACCGAGCTCAGCTCTAGTGAAAATAGAGAATGCTTATTTAATAGTATAGAAAAGTTCATACTATTCCATGTATAGTACCTACTTATTCCATGCTGTTATGTCATTATTCTAATGTCATTATTCTCATTTCATTATTCAATATCTTGTTCTAAACTTTGGGCAACCGAGCTCTGTTTGGGTGTAACAATATATAAGGTCCCGTTAAAACAGATGGACAAACTTTTAGAAATCATTCAGACCACCAAAATAAGGACAATGGTAAAAAAAAAAAAAAAAGAAAAACGCATTAGATACGAGTACTTACAAGAAAAAAAATCAGCTAGCTAAAATAGACTAAAAATGTTGGTTACTTAATGTTGGTTAATTATTTTAGGTCAAAATTAAATCACTTTAATCAGTGTTTTATTTGCTTGGATATCTTTGGTTAGACGTACTGGACGCTGTGTTAAAATTTGTCCATCTATTTTAATGGGACCTTAAATATGTAAATATACGAATATTGCTCGTTTAATACATAGTATAGGATTATTGAGGACGAATTTCACCAATGAATCTGAACGCGATCAGTACAAATCTGAACCGCGTTCAAGAGCTGTCAGTGGCAATATTCCGCAACAATGATGTCACTAACGACAACAGTTTCATTGGTGAAATTCACTCTTAAACTGTTTGTCAACGTACCGTGAACGGAACGTCAACGAGAAACGAGATTACGCGGCCAAAATAAATGTATTGTCGCTACTTCGGCGTCGTCGTCATCTCGTTCTCGTCGACAGATGCTCCTGAACTGGATGATGAACTGTCCCATCTTTTGCTCCGATAAGCTATAACCGTGAATGGGGGCATTGATTGTTCGCCGTGGCTTGGAGTCGAACCGTTGCTCGAGCCCAGTCTCCCGTCCCTCGCACACTCTCTACGCTCAACGCTCTCTTGGGCGCTAAGCCTGACTGTGATGTGTTCGCGGATGAATGGAAGAAGATCTTGTTAGTATGTCTGGAGTATTGTGAGATGAGCGTATCGATGTCGAGTAGTTGTATACCTACTTTTGTTTACTGCACCTAATAATGTAGTAATGTATACCTTAAAAATAATCATGTTTCATGTTAAAATAAATAAATAAAAAACCGGCCAAGTGCATGTCGGACCACGCACAATGTAGGGTTCCATAGTTGGGATGAATTTATCCCAAGAACAAACAAAACTTTGTGGTTGAAAAACATTTTCTTTCATACGGAATGTATGGGAGAACATGTTTTTACAACCGCAAATCTAAGTTGGTCGATTATTACTCGTTAACTTGTAAAGCCTACTCAGCTGTGATAGTTTTCCTTTTAAATTTGTTATATAAGCTACTGCCGTAATTTTTTTCACATATCTAAAACCAACTATTTAGCTGGCACGGGGGGGTACACTTGACTCTAAAAAAAAATTCACTTTAAAGCTTAATATTTCGCAAACGGATCTCTGAATTCAAAAAACATCCCCTCTTTACGAATAGGGGAGGTACCCCAAAAAATATATATTTTCATAATTTTATTTTACCATTTTGTCGGCATGATTAATATGCATACCCATGTCAAATTACAACTTTCTAGTACTAACAGTGTCGGAGCTAGACCGTGGACAGACAGACGGACGGACATGGCGAAACTATAAGGGTTTCTTGTTGACTACGGAACCCTAAAAAGTTGACGTCCCGTTCACGGTGCGGTGGACAAACAACCTTAGTCTACAAAAGAGAAGTTTTAAGTTGGTTTAGTTATAATAAAAAAAATCAATGTATCTTTTTCCAGACACAAATGTCACCTACATCAAAATTCAGTTCAGTGGTTTGACTTTGAATGAAATAGAGGCAGCGTCCTTAGTATAATATCTTAGTGCAAATTTTCATACCATCATTCATGACTTACTAAGCTCTTCAACGATGAATAAATCTGAATACCCATTATCTACCAGCATCGTAAAGTTCTAGCTGAAGATTTGATTACATAAACTGGTCTACTTCATAAACGAGCGCTAGTATCATTACACGATCTACCCACAAAAGCTTTGGCCCCAAAAATCAACTTTAAAATATACAGTTTGTTGAAAAGATTAGCTCTATCATCCACAGCGTTGAGACTCTCGAATCTCGAAGAATTTTTAAGAAACACTTTCGCAAAATTGTTCGGAAACGCGAGCCGTGTCAGAAAATTTACATTTTATTAATCTTCGAATGAGGAGAATCTTTGGCTGGGTGGAAAGGAGAAAAAAAAACAATATGAAAGCTCGGCTGAGAAGATTGGAATCGTCCTCTTTCATTGATGAAATTTTGCAAAAAAGATTTTATAAAATTAAAGTTGATGTTTCGGAGTACGAAGGAAGATTGAAGCGATCCTGTCGTGATTCAAAATCTTGGTCAAATATTTTACTTTTGGTGTGATCACATTAATTTCAAGTCCACCATTTTGTAATGTCAGCATGTTATGTATTTTCTCGGTGTCAATTTTGACTTTGACATAGGGTCGTAAAACAATTTTAATATTGAGAGAAAAATGTGATGTAACGAGTACCCTCTAATTTAATTTTAATGAAAACCAAGTTCATCTACATGTTTCTCACAGGTTGTGTCAGTATGTGTGATAGTAGGTCACCTGGATTGGTTCTGATCAAGGAATTAGTAAGTAGGTACTATATACCATACTGTTTTCTTATTCGGTCCCAGGTAAAAAAATCATGGAAAAATGGCGGATAGTTGCTGTCAAAATGTGAAGTTTCATATCCTTATTTCAATAGTTGGTTTCTAGTTTATTTTTAGGGCAAAGTTACCTAGTAAGAAATGCGTTTGTGGCAAACACCGTATTATACGAATCGCCACAGTGACTAACTGAGTTAAATCAGATAGCTATGACCAACTGAGTATGTAACGAATAGCTTTTGTGACCTGGAGCGCGTAATCCAACAAGACTATGTTGTATCATCGATTCGAAAAGAAGAAGTGTGTTTCACACATAAACATATTTTTCGCTCGTTCAAACTGCCAGTATGTTCAGACACCTTCCTCAAAACAAAACTCACATAATCTATAATATTCTATAATGGGTTCCACATAATCCTCTAAACACCAACATTTGAGGTTCCCCTAAACTTAGCTAATTAAACTTTGGCCCCAACTGAGGTCCTTGGGGTGTCCCCTGTGAGCACACAAATTGGATAGGTACAGAAGACCGGCTCCAAACAACGAGTGAAAACAGGCGCACACACACATATACGCGTACGTACGGGCGGCGATCTCAAACAAATGCCAGTCGCGAGTGCGCTTGCACTCGCTGTACGTGAAGTGTGTCTATGTGTGCATGCGTTTTCGCTCGTTGTATGGAGCCGACCCTCTGCACCTATCTATTTTGTGGTGACCCTATGTTTATATGAAGAGCCCAATATTTTGCTATGAAATATTAAAGTAAAATTAAATTGTTCGAGAAATTACGATTTCATTTCATGTAATTTTCCATGATGGGAAATTGTTGTTTATTTGATTTTAGTTAAATTGTTTCTTGCTGAAGGACTTTTCATTTAATAATAATGAGTTGTCATGTGTCAAAAGCACATAAGGCCGCGCGCACTTTGTACAAGAATTTGTATCGTACGTAAACGTATGATCGTGGTCATGCGAATTAAATGCGCACACTGAATACGTTTTTCTCCGTCAAATAGGTAGTGTTCCGGTGATATCGCATTGAACGCACGAAAAATCTCAACAAGTTCGGATTGTTTTCAGAAGTCGGAACTTTACGTACGGATACGTACGACTAACTCGCACTCAATCTGCGTGCTCCCTTAGTACTTGGAAGGTCGGGATCGTTCGTGCGTGTTCGTATGTCTTCGCACGAGTAAATTCGTACGAAAACGCATCCAAAGTGTGCACGGCCTAAGACATGGTACACATTATGCGACATGCCACTGCGACAGCTCGGCGACTAGACGCAATGATAGGCTGCGGCTGAAAATTTTTGCCGTTATTTTTTTTTAAATTTGATCAATTGGTCACGACAGGCTTGCACGCTCTTGCTACTTGTTGCAGCGACTAGACGTACGGTGCACACGCACACCCGATGATAGTCCCATGCAAAAGTCCAGCATCAGTTTTGCTATGAGCGCTGAGGAAGGTGCATGTGTGTTTGTATAGCGAATTTCAACATACGTTCGATGTCGATGTTTCCATATCGGTCGTCGAAGCACATCCTGCAGTAGTAAGATGGACCCAATAATGGCGATGGATTGGTCGTGGAATGCAAGTGGAACTAGATGCTCCATATTCATTCACTCAGGAGATGTACAACACGACCGTCTCTCTCGAATACTCGCAGACGTAAACGACAGTTCTGCGTCTAGTCTCAGCTACAAGACCCAGATGCATATGACAACTCTGCATTTTGTTGCAGCGACTAGACGGGTTAGTAGCACTAGACGGAGCGACAAGACGCAGAGTCTGCGCTAGCACTTCAGTTAGTTATGATTAAACGAAGTAGCAGGTTTAAAAAAAACCGGCCAGGTGCCTAGTTGGGATGAATTTATCCCAAATACAAACTTAACATTGTAGTTGAAATACATGTTCTCCCATACATTCCAACTGCAAATGTAAGTTTGTACGCACAATTTTGAGAGATTTACCATGTTATTTTAAGACCATAGACTTCTTATAGGTTTTCCTGTAATCTATGAGTAAAGAGCCATACTATGTAGTTTTTCAAAATTTTAGGTCCAGTTTTTTCGGAGATAAGGGGGGAATGGTCAATTTTCATCGAATTTCTTAAATATCTTTAAAAGTATTTATTTTAAAATTATATAAAAATATGTTTAAGATCCTCGCAACAAGCCCTTTCATATGATATGTCACACGGTACTGTTAGCAAAACGTTTTTTTTTAATTTTCTTGTTTGACCCCAAAGTGACCCCTATATTCAAAATTAATTAATTTACGTTACACGTTCGTATTTGGGTCACAGAAATACATATGTGTACCAAATTTTAACTTAATCGGTCCATTAGATTCGGAGCAAATTGGCTGTGACAGACGGACAGACAGACAGACACACGAGTGATCCTATAAGGGTTTCGTTTTTTCCTTTTGAGGTACGGAACCCTAAAACATGTCGTAACGCTTGTTTGCCTGACATTGTGACTACTAGGCCCAATGAGGTTATACAATACAACCTCATTAACTAGGCCAATGATTCAGTTAAATAATAAGTTGTAATTTCTCTGGGAGTCGTCGAGCTTCATTTGTTTCTACGCATTTCTTGTCTCCTCTTAGTAGAGGATCCGCAGAGGAACGACCTTCACCCATCTGTTTAATCGATGAAAAGTATTTAAAATAAAATTAATATGTTAGAAAACGTATCGCGTGTGGGTTGGCAAAAAAAAATCATGGCCAGACTGTGATTACTTAATTAAAAATTCAAAAATTACTTTTTTAAACATCGTAAGACGACATCGTTAGTCAATACAGAGTTAATGACCTAAATAGGTGACTACTTGGCCTCGTAACCCTTAACCTAACCTAAGTTTAGGAATGTTCTTGGCGCCCAATAGCCATGTGATAATATTGCTTTTTAACAGAAACATTTGTTACTCAAACGAATTAATCGTTAAAAGAGTGAGAGCAATAAAAATAAAAAAAAAAATATATGTCATAGTCAGGTCAGGATTTTTTTAGCCAACCCTCTCGCGACATATTTTTAACACATTGATATAAAATCATTTTCATTAATTAAACAGATGGCTGAAGATCGTTCCTCTGCAAATCGTAGACCATCTGTAGATTCTGGGTATCAAAAGTTCTTGTGCCTGAGAAGTGTGGCAAACATGAACCAAAAACATATTTTTGTAAAAACAACAGACATATTATTTTGCCAAAAAAAATCCATTTCTCCGTCTTCGTTTTCGTCATCCTCTGTTCCCTTTCATTGTGTAATGGCACATAAATTATATATGATTGATCACCCTCCCTATCCATTTCTAAATACCGCCCCATATTTTGTTTACACAATAAAATCATTACAATATTTTTTGTCGTATGAAATAGACCATTATTTTTGTTGGAATACAAATCATTGTTTTTGTTGAAATATGTTACTTTCTCGATAAATTGTGGCGGTTTTTTTTTATTTTTCTCATTATTGTCTCAATGATATATTACTACACTTTTTTCTAGTAAAATCAAGCCCACCAAAAACATTTTCATGTAAAATGTTGCCCAGATGAGATGTTGTTGTTGTCGTCGGTTTATTGGTGGGGCGTGTAAAGTTAGAAGCTTGGCTCTACGTGAGAAATAATTAACTAAATGAATAAATAATTAACTATTGTATAACTGAAAAGTGAATAAAGGAGATGTCCGCTTTTTGTAGGGAGGTTATTTTTTTATTCCGAGAAAAATCTAACCAGCATCAAACTACATCTAAATAAAAACGACAAAATATGGAACTAGGAACCACTGAAATAATATTTTTACACCCCTCCATTTATGAGAAAAATTATAAACTATTTAAAGTACAAATATTTTATTTGTTGATGGCAACTATGACAAATAAGATATAAATTGACACATGGTTCTGTCATTGCTGTCAATCAATTGACAGTGATGACAGTAACATGTGTAAATTTTGACAAGTTTACTATTTGAATATGTCAATATGACATAAATTGACACATAGTACTGTCATTACTGTCAATGAATTGACAGTAATGACAGTAACATGTGTCAATTTTGACAAGTTTACTATTTTATGGGGTGTGTTCACTATATTATCCCAGATAATTAGAAAGGTTTGTTTGTTTTAGGAGTAAATTCTTACTAAAATAAAATAGATTTTTCTCATAATTGGAGGTCTTTAAAAACGTATGATATAGTTAGAACCACTAGTTTTTGGGATGTTTATTCAAATATATTTAACTCACCCTGTTTAGAATTATTGAATAATAAAAAACCATGACCTTTTCCACTTTACGCCTATGTGATGGTAGCGAAACGGCCAAGCCACATATTTTCACTAAGGTGTAAAGTTTGTGAAGTTAGGGCTTGTACAGTTAGGGCGTCTAGAGTTAGAAGCTTGGCTCTACGTGAGATCTGATAACTTTTTGACAGTGCGAGCCATATGATCTCGTCTTGGCAACATTTTACATGAAAATGTTTTCGGTGGGATTTATGACAATATTTTTATTTTGTTCATTTTTTCTTTCTTTCTTTTTGGGGTGTATTTATTGCACATCAGAGGTGCCTTTTTTCATAGCCCATTCTATATCTTTGCCTTTTTTCTGAGTTTGTAAGGGAAAACCCATGCAAACTTCCATCTCCTAATTTAAGGGGTGGGGGGTGATTTACTAAAAATTCTGGAATATTTATTTTATTATTTATAACAAGGAGAAACTCCTTGTTATATCAATTTTAAGAACTCTAGCATCAAAATTTGTGGTCAAAGTCAAATAATTTATTTCAATTAGGCACAAAAAGGCACTTTTAAACGTCAAAAACAAAAAATAGAATTGATTCTAGTCGCCCCTTCCAAAGGGTAGTTTTCGTATGGAGAAGAATGGGCAAGAAACTCCACCGTTACTCTTTTAAAATGTTTTACAATATTTTGTATACATTAATTATATAATTATATGTGAAAACGATGCACCTGGAATAAGATTACTATGCCACAATAGGTAAAAATAAAAATGAAGCATTGATAGAAAAAATAATTATGTAATGGATACATGGTGTTCACATATTTACAAGCATTGTTAAAGTAAGTACCTATACGATATTCCTAAAAAAATTACAAGTGATACTAATTAGTCAGTGTGTGAGTTCAAGTAATCACAGAATGTAAAAAAAAATGTTGTAATATTTAATTACACAATTAAATTAGCAACCAGTTTGATTTTGTCTAGACTCAAAATTGTCCTATGGAGCTAGACCAGCATGCTTCCAAGCATTCTTATCTAGGATATAATCCTCTAATTTGTAATATGCTTGTTTACCAAGAGTACTTTTAATATGCGTTTAAAATTTTCTTTCAGTTAACTGTAATATATCATAAGGTATTTTGTTGTAACATTTAACAAAGTACCCCATAAAAGATGTTTGTACTTTGGATAATCTGAAAAATGGTTGATCTATTTTATCTTTATTTCTAGTATTAAAATTATGTCTATCACTTATTTTCTTAAAAAGATGCAGATTTTTCCTTAATTGGAAGTCTCATACAAACATCCATCCCCTATTTTAATTAGTTGGGGGATAAAAGTTCCAAGTTTTAGATTTTTTTTGTTGTTTGTGTACTAATACTAGCTTACATAATAAATTTCAGCTTTTTAAGACTAGGAATTACTCTAAGAATTTTGATGATCATCAGTGAGTGAATGAGAGTATAAGAGCTATGCAATTGAAACTTTATACATAAATCTACTGTTGACATCATATCCCGAGAATTTTGTTTATCTGGTATAATCCAAACCCAAGTATGAGGATTAAAAAAAACGACGAAGCGCTTCGAGAAAAAGTAGGCAGTGCCCTTACGCTTCGCTTGGCTCGTCTTGGCGGGGGCACTACCGTGCCCTCAGATTCAAATTCAAAATCAATCTACCTTCGGGGAAACAAGGCGTGATGTTATGTTTAATTGTTTTTTTAATCCATCGGGTAGTGCCGAGTGTGTGATACGTGACTTAGAAAAGTGTAACACCGAATAACACGTCCCCGTAAGTTTACGAATACGAAACACTTAACAACGAATGCACGCTACCACGAAAAACTTAACGCCGTAGCCAGAGATTAGTGCGTTCAAACAAAAAAAAACTCTTCAAATTTAAGACCCCCGCAGACAGGCGTGACGCGACTCTGGTGGAACAATTTCGAAAACTTCACGGAAGTTGTTCTGCGGGAGCCTTTATTATTATCTATATACTTACTTATAATTAAGAGAGGAAGAGCTCGTGGCTAATTAATAACAGCCGCATGGGTTGATCCATCAGGTTAAGCTACGCTTGCGGGGTTGGTCCGTGGATCGGTGTACATCTTTACATACCAAAACTCCTTCGTGCCTCGGAAAACACATTATGCCGTTGGTCCCAGCTGTCATTCGTGGCTCTTTGACAGTCGTTACGAGTCATCAGAAGACAACCAGTCTTACCAAGGGGTATCGTATTACTCAGTTACTGGGTTGTGGAGGTCAGACAGGCAGTCGCTCCATGTAAAACTTAAACTCAAAGCATTTATTTCAATTAAACCATTTACAGGCTTTTGAACTGTCAAGGAATCGGTCAGTCAGAAATATGAAGCTAGTTGCCCATTCCAAAGCGTAGTAGGTACCTATAGAGAAGAACGGGCAAGACACTCCACGGACACTCTTTTAAATAAAACAATGTTACAAAATATTGGTTACATCTTTCATGTTGAAATTATACATATGAGAACAATGTAGAAAGACGTGCACGTTACAAGTGTCCGTAATAAAAATATAAAACAAAGAACAATTCAGAAATTAAAATAAATTAAAATTAAAATAAGCCGTGGCAACTAAGAGATGACTAGTCCCAACTGACAGCGCCCGTTCACGAACATGATGCATGGATTAGCACCATTCAGCTCAACCATTTTGAAGGGAGCTAAATGATCCAACACACGCGCCACCATCAGCGAAACATCTGAGTGAGCATGACATACTCACAGCCGCCAGGGCACATTCAAATCAATGCAAGACATATTACCTGGTAAATGGTAAATCTTTAGTACATAGTGCTCACACCGGTGCTATGCAATTATATAATACAAAGAAGATTGAGTTTATACAATACAAAGATGGTCTTACAATCTTCAGCAGCTCCAACAGTATTTGCAAATGTTAATCAATTAGTTGTGGTTGTGGAGCAGGAAAATACTGGTATTCAGCTGCATCCGGTTAGACTGGAAACCGACCCCAACATAGTTGGGGAAAGGCAAGGCAGATTAACCTACTTATATTAAAGCTGAAGTGATTGTTCGACGGGTAGTCCCAGAGATTAGCGCGTGCAAACAAAAAAAAACAGATCGCCTTGTGGAAGAAAAATACTGGTATAGAATGTTGGTCCGTAATCTTATCTAAATGAAGAGCACAATCGTGTTTACAAAAAAAAACCTTTAAAGTAAAAATACTTGCATAGAACATTGATCCGTAACATAATATAAATAAAGAGCACAATTACCTTTACAAAAATGAGGTGTTGGTAACGGTGTTGCGAGTTCAATTGTTTTTTCCCATCTCAAATTCGCTCACTTCATAAAACAAACTCTTCAGTACTAGTATAGATATAGATTGTATTGAAATAATATGAGAGGGAAAAAAGATGGCCGCTGTTATAATGTTTGTCTCGCGACTGATTTAGAGCCGAAAATATACGGGAATATGTTTGTGGAAGACTATATTGTAATGTATGGTATTCTTTATAGAGGGAATTGGAAATTATGGGCTAGGCTTTGGATTCGTGGTTGATATAACAGTATGTTAGGTTTTGTTTCTTTGAATGATAATATTTGTTTTTCTTTTCTTGTGATAGTTTGCATGATACATAATATATGCTTATCGAAAAACGACTTTTTTTTACAATGTTTTATAAAGAATCTTAAACTTCTTAAAAAACGAAAAGAAATAACGAAAAAATAAAAATAAAAGATCCTTGAGAATTTAAACGGCTTCAAAATGATACCATTCTGGTTTCACTTGGATTATAATTAAGGGTAGATGTTTACCCCTTTCAGAGAGATTTTGAAGTGCCTTTTAATAATGAAATAAATTAATTTTCAATGCACCGAAAGGTCATGGTACCATGGAGTACTGTGGATTTTTAAAATTAAATAGGCATTGTTTTAGCGGCAATATTCGTAATTATAAAATTTTTAATACCTACCTATAATTTTATTCAAAATATAAATTATGTTTTATTAATCAAAAATTTGTTAATTCGTTGCTTTGTAAAGTTTGTCGAATAAATATGTTAATTAACATGCCAATTCCATTAATGTTTTAAAAACTGGCAAACGCAGAAACTTTTATTTAAATTACTGAGTAACTCCATTAAATTATGCCGCAGTTAGCAACATTCATAAAAAATAATACTGTAACAAAATATCTGAAACAGTATTTGTTTAATATAAATATTACCTATACTCCGTTTGAAATAAGATTAGACATTTAACTAAACCCTTTTTACAGTCCGTTCAACCGATTTTGACTTCTATTGCGTTGTTGGCATGACAAATGGCAGCTGCAATAAACATTTGGTATTGTAACCACTTTTTTGCTTTTAATGCCATCCTTATACCTACGCTATAGAAGTCAGAATCGGTTGAACGGACTGTAAAAAAGGTTTGTTTAAATGTCTAATCTTATTTCAAATGGAGTATAGTGAAAAGTAAACTTACATAATTATTTCGTCAACTGATTACATGCTTTAGAATAATTTCAATATAAAAAAATATACTTACAACTAAAATCTTTTCATTATTTTCATAACTTATAAAAAGAATAGAAAAGCTTTGTTCTGCAGAAATCTAACGCAAATATAAACAAAACTAAACAGTAAAATATACCTGAAGTTAAATAAAACTTCATGCACGTAAAATTAATAAATAAAAGTCTTTGTACTTTTTAAATTAAATTTTTACATCATGTTTTCGTCGGCTTGACTACTTACCACATAATTTAAAGTAATCTTAAACAAAATAAAATTACTGCTTTATTTTGAGAACTTATTAAAACTTTTAACTATGTACAAGGTTTAAAATAAGAATTCTGAAAATGTAATCACAGTTTTTTTGGTAAAACATTGTCTTTGATTTATTTAACGAATTTAAAACAAGAGATCTTTGAGTTGTTGTGAAGGCAGACTATGTCTAAGCGAATAAAGAATTATAAATGAATAAATAATAACAATCAGCCTCAAAAATATCTAGGTATCCATGAAGTCATTTATTTGTCTACAATCTTTATTCTATAGTTTTGTATTAATGTGTAGCCACAAAACTTATTAGAAAGAAAAAAAGAAAAAAAGAAATAAATAGGTTTATTTGTCCCAGAAACACGTGCATACGAAAAGATAAGAGTAATCAGAAAAATAAAACAAACAAAATAGAAATACAAGGTGTTCCTTTTTGTATTCCATAACTCTAGGGTATTAATGAGACCATGTCAAGGAATCAACTGACATTATGAATGATTTTTCAATTAATTTATTATTTAAATTTTTCTGACAAAATAATTCGAATAAGTCACGATTATTTATGTAAAACAGCATTACGTGAAAAAAAATTACATTTAATTCAGACTATTTATGTCCATAAAAAAACGACAACGTCGCATTTTTTAGCTTTAAATATGAATGATTGGTTTGAATGAAAATGATTTACTTGTACTTGTCAGCTAACTTAGATACACACATCGAGAGTCTAGTGTTATGTTACCTACATAGTTTCGAAAACTATGTAGGTATTTTTGGAACACTTGTTCTAGGATATTTTGTATTTTTTTTACTTAAAGCATACATAGAGTTATTAATTACTTTAGAGAGTATATAGAGTTAGTTACCTTAGAGTTATGGAATATCAAAAGGAACACGTGGTATAATCACGAGCATAAGCAGCAGTGTCCACAGACTAAGTAGTAGTGCAGTGTCTTAAGCAAGGTTGCGAGTCGCCTGGACTGCGAATACGTGGGTCATTATTGTGCTGTCTCTCATGGGATGTCGCAGCGGTGACCAACCGTTATTTATTTTTATTGTTTTCTTTGTTTTTGTTTAGTGTCTGTGTTTACTAACATAGTCGTAAGTTTTATTAACAATCTTGTTGAGTCTTGGTTACTCCAATAAAGAAAAATTCTATTCTATTTTATAAAACAGAAATAGGAACAATAATACACATTAGGTACAGGAATTAGAGCTAAACATTGATACAGTATTATGAAATACAAATGGTTGATAATCATTGAATTCTTGTCGATGTCCCTATACACAAAGAAAGAAAGAATATCATTTATTTGGCAAGAGTTCGTAAAGTATAAAATACAAACAAAAAAACCGGCCAAGTGCATGTCGAACCACGCACAATGTAGGGGTTGGGATGAATTTATCCCAAGAACAAACTTAACTTTGTAGTTGAAAAAAAAAATCTTTCATACAGAATGTATGGGAAAACATGTTTTTACAACCGCAAATCTAAGTTGGTCAATTATTACTCGTTAACTTGTAAAGCCTACTCAGCTGTGATAGTTTTCCTTTTAAATTAGTTATATAAGCTACTGCCGTGAATTTTTTCACATACCTAAAACCAACCATTTAGCTGGCAGGGGGGGGACACTTGACTCTAACAAAATTTTCCACTTTAAAGCTTAATATTTCGCAAACGGATCTCTGAATTAAAAAAATGTTCTTACACACTTACAATGTTTTTGAAAGACCTTTCCAACGATACCCCACACCAAGGGATAGAAAAAAAAAAACTGTAGGGGAGGTACGCTAAAAAATATATTTTTCATAATTTTATTTTACCACTTTGTCGGCATGATTAATATGTATACTCATGCCAAATTACAACTTTCTAGTACTAACAGTCTTGGAGCTAGACCGCGGACAGACAGACAGACAGACAGACAGACGGACATGACGAAACTATAAGGGTTCCTTGTTTACTACGGAACCCTAAAAAGAGAGAATAATGTCTGACATCAGTTTGTATGTCTGTCTGTCTGATGTTTGTCTGTTTGTGTGTCTGTTAATGTGTGTGTCTTTATGAGGCTGACTTACATTGTTACGTTTTCAGGGAAGCACCAAAGAACCATGTTCTGTCGACTGCTTGAGAGAGCGTGACACTCCGCCACTTGGAATGTCTGATGAGAAACCAGACATTCATGGAGGAATGTTTCTATTTTAATCGAAGTATACTGGGTATTAAACTTGCAGATAGAATTGACAGATTTTTTCAACGTAAGACGATGACGTGACGTTTTCTCGGTAGAATAAAATTAACGTCAAGAAATCAAAATAATTCCTCGACTAAATTTAATTTGTGGTTGGAAAAATCAGTCGTTAAGGAACAACTAGGTATCCGTTTCACCTCAAAAATAACTGATGTCACTCTAAAAGCTGGTACGCTGAAATGTAATTGAGCTGGATACCTACATCTGCCGCATTGTACGTAGATGATCAATGGGCTAAACTCAGGACCTGATGGGTTCCACTACAAAACAAGCGACAAACTACATACCTAATATAATATAATCCTTAGTAGTGAAAACTTCTTTAGGCGCGTTGGGCATTTTTGAGACTGGAAAAAACAATTGAACTCACGGCACCGTTACCGATTCCTCATTTTTGTGAACGCGATTGTACTCTTTATTTATGTTACGTTACGGATCAATGTTCCATGTAAGTATTTTTACTTTAAAGGTTTTGGAAGTATTTTTTTAAATTGTTCAAGTTTTCACTTCTGTCGGCACTCCCGGAGTGCCATTGTTTTTTTCGCGACCTCGCCTGATGGAAAGCGATGGATGACGTCCGTCATGGAATGAGCAAGCCCAGAAGACCCAGAAGATGCCTGTTCACTCTTGCTTTGAAAGCTGACGGGTTATACAAGGAAGAGAACGCAGACGCTGGATAGTTTCACAATTTGGCCGTGCGCATAATAAATTTTGAGGAGAAGCGCTCAGTACGACTAGTTGATATATCGACTTAATGCGGACGGTACCCTGCAGTATGTCTGGTAGTCCTATAGTGAAAGGGAGATGGTAGGATCTGGTCATGGAGCTCCTGCGCACACTCTCCGAAGTAAGTCTGTAGAAGACCGACAGGCAAGAAACATAACACCAATGAGACAGGATGTGAAGCCTAACCTTCAGCGCCTCGTCGTTATGCCATATAGTGGCAAATGAGCATGCCTGATGCGCCCCACCTGATAGTAAGTGGTCAACTGCAGTACCAAAGTCACTGAAAGTGCGATCTTTTTCTCTTTTTCGTCTGGTTAGTAATTAAACTGGCGTCAGAGTTTTTATGCCACCCATGTGCTTCTGACTTAGCTTCACATGCCATCGAAAAATATCTCTCAGACATGCCGGTTTCCTCACGATGTTTTTATTAACCGTTTTTGAAGCAAGTGATAATTATATAATACGCACATGAATCTGAAAAGTCAGAGGTGCGTGCCTTGGGTTCGAACTTGAGACCTACGATTTGGCAGTCCGAATGTCGACGGCTATTGAACATTCGACGTTTTAAATATGCTGATTCACAGCCTAGTTTGAATAAATGAATTTTGAATTTTATCCGACTGTGATGAATCCCAAAAAGAGGGTTATGTTTTTGAAGACAACTGTCTTAACATGGAAAAGAAAGTCTCAAATTTTTCCTACTCTGTACAGTTCTATTCTACACTAAATCTAACTTAGCAGCGTAGACACATAAAAAGTGTTATCGTCCAGTATAATTCGCGAATTAAACAAATCCACTAAATTCATTGCCAGAGTTTAATAATGACGTACTTTGTTGGTATAAAACGAGTTTTGAGTACTTTGACCGAAGTATTTATATTTTATACGCAATATAAACTGAATCAGCTCATTGTTAAAGAGGTCCTGGGTATTGTTATTGGTATTGTTGTAAAAAGTTTAAGGCAGGGACAATATGGGTATTTTTTCAGTTACAATATTACTTTTACAGGTATTTTTAAAGGTTACCTTAATTCTAATCAGTTACCGAAATAAAAATTACCTCTATCTTACACGTGCCGTCGGCGCGCATCGCCTATGTGTGACAAAGAGTCGAGTCTAGCCGCGTGCCGGCGAACGGCGATCAATCACAGCCCTAGCTGGCACAAACTAGCTGATAATTAAGGTCATTTTTAGTATTATATACCGGTATTCAAACGGTAACCTAAATAGCGGTAACATGTTTCTTCTTCCTGGTTACCCAGATAGCGGTAACCTTAGTCGTAGAAGTACCCAAAATTCTTCGATATCTGTACCGTAATTTATAAAGGTTTTTGGTCCCTGGTTTAAGGATTTATTTGTTGAACGGTTTATAACAGAAGTTGATCAATGCCACTGATAGATTAGTCAATGATCGACAGAGCCGATACGCTTGGTGAGGGCAAAACGAACCATCAACATCGAAAGGCCTTCAATTGACGATTATAATTAGGTAGTAAGTCACCGTTGTCTTGGAATTTAGTCAGACTTCATATTTATAAAGCACAGAAGGTCCTTAAACTTGCGGCTTGTCTTCACAACATCACTTCTGAATTCCTTCCTTCCTTTCTTTGTAAACCCACATTACGCCAGTAATGTTTTAAGCCAGTAACATAACTGGCGTAACGTATTATATGAATAGGGGCATATTCAGCCTATAATGTTCCAACTGCTGGGACACAGACCTACTCTGAGAGGGAGTGGGCTGTAATCTACCACGCGGGCCCAGTGCGGGTTGAAAGCTGTCACATGGATTCGAATTTTTGGTTCTAGGACATGCCAGTTTGACCATGTTTTCCTTCACCGTTTTGAAAGCAGAGGTGATGAAATTATTTACACAAATTAAAGCGCCTGCCTGGATTCGACCCCACGACCTACAACTCGTAAGTCAGAGTCATTACCACTGAGCACCACTGCTCTATTATTGCTATATAATAAAAAGGGGCAAATCAACCAGGCACTTATTCAGACTTTGTTCTTCTTGCTACTCATTTAATTAGACTAAATGACGTTACCAGTAAACTGTGTGCGTGTAATAATCATCTATATGTCGGATCCGGTCATTAGTATGGACACGAAACGAGTCGCAAGCGCGCCACTGGCGACATCAAGTGATCTACCGACAGCAAAAAGCGCGCTTCTATAGAGTCGTGATGTTTTAAGGCCACGGCGAGGAGGACATTCAGCCTCTGATCGCATCGGAGTTAAGACGTCGCGGAACTGTTCTGGATTCGTGGTGCTCAGTTATTGTGTTAATTGTAATTTGTGATCATTGTGTTAATTTGTGATTTTAATAAACGCCATCGCACCCAGTGTTTAGATAATTTTGCTAGTGTGATTAATTTGATAGTAAATTATAATGTGATCTGAACTGCAAACGGATTTTCTATTGCGCATTAACCAACACTACCCACAGTAGTTAAAATATCACTGATAATAACGAAAGAGACACATACCCGTCTGCAACATATACGTATTATAAATTAAAGTTGCTTTTCATAATTTCATGTCTATTTGTGCGATTTTCACCATAATTCCGGGAGGTTATGTGTATGATATATTAATATTAAACTTTGATAAAATAAAGAAATTTCGACGTTTTGTTAAGTCATAAAACCGTGGGATGTAGAGGCGGGTTGCTAGAACAGTATAAAAAAAATTTTCCTAGGGCTTCAAAAATATAAGCAGCAATACCTCCCTGATGCGCCGCGTGCGGGGCAGCACCAACAACCTTCTGAATGCTATTTTGGTAAGGGTTGATTGTCCGGTTGTAAGGCACTGGAACACCGTTCACGGATCTGGAGGTGCCTTATACAATATTAAATAGCAAAATTGTAAATAATAATAATAATTAATAATGCACTAACGTAGTTATAAGTACTATTTACTAACAATGTATGGAATGTTTTATGCAGAAATAAATGAATAATAATAATACAGAGGAATACAGATGAGTCACTCTGCATTTTACGTTTGAAGCTACAAGTGGGTACGCAGCGGGCTCGACTGGTCGAATTCAGTGGGCATAACGTAGTCAGAAGAGGGGCTTGTGGCTAAGTAATAACAGCCGCACGGGTCGATCGATCAGGTTAAGCTACGCTTGCCGCGGTTGGTCCGTGGATTGGTGACTGTCTTTTTATACCAAGAACCCTCCGTGCCTCGGAAAGTACGTTAAGCCGTTGTAGATCTTTGACAGTCGTTACGGGTAGTTAGAAGCCCAAAAGTCTGACAACTAAATATCGTGTTACCTAATAACTAGGTTATGGAGGTTAGATAGGCAGTCGCTCCATGTAAAATACTGGTATTCAGCTCCATCCGGTGAGACTGAAAGCCGACCCCAACATAGTTGGGAAAAGGCTAGGCAGATGATGAACATAATCAGAAAATGTAACAGTTACGCGATAGAAAGAGAGGCAACTTCAAAGTGAATATAACTGTAGGTAATTAGCGCTGTGCGACCTGAATTGCACTTTATTAAGTCGTAACAAGAGTCGCTTTTTAATTAAATCATTTTGCGAAGTGTTCCATCTGTACTAATCTGTGGCAAAAATAAAACAAAACATAACGAAAGCAGCCACTATCTGAAATTAGTAAAATTTTGCACTTTACATATTAAACAGTCCCTTTGAAGTTTATATTATGAAGGGAGCGAATTTACTTTACAAAAACCCCCAGAGAAAATGTTTTACTCGCGTTCAAATATAATAATTAAATGTTTCTGTCACAATTTCATGTTAACTCTAATTTGTAGTTAATTTATCTGTTGAACATTTCATTTTAAACAATATTAGAGTTTTATTTTCCATAAAAAAAAATAAAAAAACTATTGTATATGTCGCCTCATGGGTGGCCGAGATGCGAAACATCGGGTCTTCTTCACGATCCGACATAGTTTAGTGTGGGCACTGTACGGGTACTCGAACGAAAAGATAATTAAAATTTAAAATAACTTTAATAAACTAGCGAACGAAATAACGCGTGCTTCGGAAACAAACACGTGTGTTGGGACCTTATGAGTATCGTGGTTGGAGAGGGATAATATATGATAATCAGGTGTACAATATAAGGTCTATTCATATGACCATGAATCTTAAGCACTATGACGCTTCTTATATTAATTACACGGTACACAAGTTATTGTCACGGCGCTGGGAAAACGACTGGCCGCTATACCTAATGCGAGGGGGACATTGCATCCTGCACCGCTAGCATTACTGCTACCTGTAGTCCCTACAACGTGCGTTGGTACTGAGAGTTTACCAAGACTGTCCGAGCTCGACTGTCCAACGTAGACTGCCGCAACACTCGGTCTCTCCCCCAGTCATCGCTGCATCCCCTCCACCGACAATCGTGTCCAAGCGGTAGGGCTCGCTTGCGTTTCCGATCACATGATTATTCGTTTACGAATCAAATTCTTAGATGGCGTTGTCCACTGTACTGTGGCGCCAACAATCCACGACATATTTATATATATAACTAGCTTTTGCCTGTGGCTTCGCCCGCGTGGATGTCGAAAAATATCCCACGGGAACATACTACCGGGATTACATACCTATAGCCGAGGAAATGTCATTGACTAATACCGCTGCGCCCGCGTTGTCGTCAACCATAATAATTATGTAGGTATGCGTAATTTTACATAACATACATAACATCACGCCTTGTTTCCCCGAAGGGTTGGGCAGAGGTGTCCCTGTAGCAGGTACACCCACATTTCGCCAGTTATGTTTAAGTCTCATGTAATAGGGGGCGAGCCTATTGCCATCAACCGGGCACAAATCCAGACTCCGAGCTGCTACTGAGAAATTTCAGATAGAAAAACCCAATAACACTTTGCCCGACCCGGGAATCGAACCCAGGACCTCATGCTCAGCAGTAGCGCTTGCGACCACTAGACCAACGACCAACGAAATTTTGAAACTGGAATATCTTTTAAACTATTCATTTAAATGATATGATGTCCAGGCATATTTTAATTTAAATTAAATGCCCAATTTAAATAACATATTTTGTTGGATAAGGTTTAATATAATACAGTTATACAGGTCAAAAAAGCTTCGTAAATAGTAGTGAAATTTACACCAAATTCTGAAAGATAATAATGGTTACTGTGGGTCATTCTTAAAACATAGACATATGCCATCGCAGACTTTTTTGTTGACCTTTTTAAGATGAACAATACTGTAGAACATCCGCGGCGCACGCCAATAAAGCTCCCGTCGCCGTCGGCATGATTTTTCCGACATCTTCAACAATAATCGTCAAATTTCAGCCAATTTACACAAAACCTTTAATGAATTATACACTAAAACCTTCCGCATGAATCATTGCGTCCATTCGTGAAAACCGTTTGAAAATCAGTTCGATAGTTTTTGAGTTTATCGCGTTCAGACAGACAGACGCAGCGGGGGACTTTGTTTTATAATAATTATGTAAGGATGTATATGTATGTACAGATAGCTTGTTCGACTGTTGTACAAAAATGGTACCTTTTCTTATCGCCAAGCAATGTTTCTGTACTCAAGTTAGAACTGTATAGTACCCTGTGTAATTACAAACATATGAGACCTTTCAGTTTTGTCTCTGGGATAGCAATGCATTAGCAATACTTCTGGTATGGCAAATGCATTGCAGACATCCATAGATAGCCTATCAGGTGGACTGTCAACTTGTTTCTTACTCAAATAAATAGTCTTAATGCTATATGCCTATAGTACCTCAGCTCAAATTCACTTTTTATCCCACTCGCATCATACTCCTCGCGGACTGAGTGAAAGCGAGACTGAGTGGAGTGCTGGCGGCTCCAAGGCGCCGACAGTTTAGGTAATTTCTTTTTACGGTGAATCTAATGACAATAAAAAAAATAAAAAATCTTGGTATCTGCTTTATATTTAGTTCAGTTATTATGCAAAGTTTCATGATATAATTCGAAGTTTTTATGGAATCGTGTTTACGTCAAACAGTAGGTAACATTTATCCTCAACTATTATATTTATTTTTAAATGTATGCTGCAGTATTTTTGATATAACTGAGGATCATGTTAAGCAATTTGAGGTATTGCAGGACTCTTAAGCTAAGGCCTTTAATAATGATGATTTAACTCATAATACAATCTTAAAGAAAACCACTTCGTCTACACAAAATAATACCCAAAGAAACCGCAAAATTAATCCAACAAAAAAAGAAATAAATTCTTTGAATCTTTTCCAATCTCGAAACCGGTTAATAGCAATTGAGTTTAAGCAATTCTTTGAAGAGTTCGTTACACTATTGATTTAGAGGATCATGTTCGCAAACACTTCGTTACGAAGAAGGTTCTATTTTAATCTAAGTAGGGTGACATACTAGCCGAAATTCCGCGACGGAAGTTCAGCGTCCTTGCGCTAACAAAGCTTTTTTTATAATAACAGAGACACACCTACTGAAAATTGCGTTGCGTTTTGACATACGTGAAAAAATCAGTTCCACCTCAAAAATTGGTCGGTCGGAACTTTTATCTTCTATGCATTTTCTTTGTCTTGCATAGGTAATTTATCGATAAGGGTATGTTTAGCATTCGAATACATCGAAATGTACATTTCAGTGGGTCTAGCCCGAACGTGCGGAGTAAACATAACGTAAATTCGAACGATTTTAAAATTGGAAATACTCGTTTCGCATATAATATTTACTATGTTTTAATACTCTATTCATAAATTATCTACGGGTAATATTAACTGTACTTGTCACAAAAACTAAAGTATTATAGAATACTTATATCTTGGAATCATAAATTGTTCGAATTTACGTTACGTTTACGTCGCACGTTCGCCGAATGAAGTGACGTAATTTTCGGCAGGTGTGTCATCAGACTTAGATTGTATCCTAGCAGAACACACCTCAATCGATCAAATTCGACGTGATTCGAATATCATTGATAGGAATTTTGAGTGAACGTGATTGTTATTTTAATAGAACATGAATCTCGTTCAGGGGTAATCAGATGGCTTAATGAAATTCTACATAGCATTCCTAGTTAAGATTGTATGCTATGACTCAGTGGATTATTTGAATGGTGCAATAATACAGAGAGGTTTATCATCGGGATTCCGGGAAAGCTTTAGTTCAGCTAAGCTTTGATTTTCTCCGGAATCGAACTCATGTTTGACCACTTCTCTAAGCTGAAATTCGATTTGAGCTCTGCGGATTTAGGTAAAAAATATCCCTTCAAAATAGAACTTTTACTAATTGAATCGAGATATGGAAATACAGAGTAATATATAAATGAAACGGAACTAACAAACCGCTTTACTACTGTGTACTTACTATTAAATTTATTTTGTTATCTATTTATGTATAATTTATTAAACCTAACTTGGTTTCCGTACGTCTTTTTTCGGGTGACCACTGAAAATCAGCGCTGTGCTGTGGGTCCAGCACAGCATCATGCTGAGTGGAAGCCTTCTTGTCACAGTCATGACGTGCAGTTGCCGACTATTTCTGTTTTATGCTCGTGATTATATTTTATTGTTCTACTCGAGTAATTATCTTCTTTTTTTTAAGTGAAAACTTCTTTAGGCGCGTTGAGCATTTTTGAGATGGGATTAAACCATTGGTAAACGCAATTGTGCTCCTTATTTTTATTACGTTACGGATCAAAGTTTTATGTAAGCATTTTTACTTTAAAGGTTTTGTAAACGCGATTGTGCTCTTTATCTATATAAGGTTACGGACCAATATTCTATACAAGTATTTTTCTTCTACCAAGGCGATCTTGTTCAAGTTTTCACTTCTGTCAGCATACTTTTTTTATGCATGTGTTCAGTGACAAACAAACTTATTTTGCTTTCTTTTAGTCACCTTAATTTTATTTTTAAACCAAAAGCTGTCTAAATGATATCTATACCCAGAATCCTAGTCCAATCCGAGATCCCTTTAAATCCGAACACATTTATACATAGGTATTACAGCCATTCGCAATCCGATTCTTCTTGCCTACCAACCAAAGTAAATGGATAATGTATTCGACCAGCCGTGATCTGCGAAATCCGACGAGGGAAATGACGAATGGGAAGCAAAATCATACAATAAGGAAACGAGCCGAAAGGCGGGAGGTTTTTATCCCTATATCTCTCTGTGGAAGGCGGTCTGTATAAATTAATTTGGGTTTTTGTTCAGCATTTAGATCTCGCTAATGGGATCCGGAATTCGGCGCTGATTTCGGAATTGTATTGTGTGAAGGGTTTAGAGATAAAGGTAGGTGTTGATTTGTTTTTTACCCAACTGCGGTGAAACCTTTACGTTCTTCCAAAAGAAAGGTAAAAATATCTACGTTATGTTGTAACGATGGGACATAAATAGACAAGAACACGTACGCACGTAGCGTAGTACATGGTAAAATGCCTCTTTGTGCGAATTCAATGCGTAGCAAAGCGTCTAAATCGTAGCTTCGAAATCAAACAGACAAACAGTGGAAACAAGTAGATACTTTTAAATGGCCTTCAATTTTAAATTGTTTAAAAACACTGTATAGATGTCGTATAGATAGTGCAATCCACGAAGACGCGCCCCACTCCGCTCCGCGCCGTACTAGAGTTCAGCTTACAGTACAGTAATCGCGGAGTGGAGCGCGTATTCGTGGATTGCACAATTTGTATAAGTTAACTGTAAGTTTCCCGAATAGAATAAAATAAATAAAGCCTACGCTACGGCGTGTGGTGAAGTCTATTTATTTATTTATTTATATATACTTTATTGTATACCACAAAAATACATAAGACAAAATAAATCAAACCACAAAATATACAATGGGCGGCCTTATCGCTTTCCGCGATCTCTTCCAGGCAACCTTGGAATGGACAGTGATTTGCCTGGACATAAAATGGGGCTGTCGTTGGTGCAATAATAAGTATATAATATACTAGAATAGATACACACATATATACATATCCTAAATTATAGATACATAAATAAATACATACTTACTAAATAAAGCAGAAAAAATAAATGAAGACTAGATAATTACAGTTACGAGAACAAGATCACAACTACAAGTAATGTTCCTGTACGAGTCTCTTAAATACAAGTAACGATTGCGTGCGTTTTATTTCAACTGGTAATGCATTCCACAAACGAGTGGCCTGGACAGTAAAGGACTTGTCGAGTAAAGTTGTGGAATGCATAGGCATTTTAAGCTTCAAGTAATCTGATGACCTTAAAAGTTTCGTGTGGGAGTCGCAAAGAAACTGGAAACGTTTCTTGAGATAGAGAGGGGTGGAAGGTTATGTACCGCGACTTTGACGCGTAGCATCGTAGCCTTTGTACCGTAGTAGGTATAGCGTAGCGTATGCCACGTAGAGCGTCTCCAACTCGTAGCGCCACAAATTCCGTAGCATAATGTTCAAATTCATAGCAAACGCTGAGTACAGCGTAGCAAACAATATTCGTACCATCATTAACGCACATACGTCGCAGAAAAATTCTAATGTGGAGTAAAAAAGACAAAAGAGCGACATACTTTACAGTAATCTTTAAAATCTCAGTCGGCATGAAGGAACGTACAGTCACAGCCATAATGCTTACCTGGGTTCTTCGCAAAAACCCGCGTAATTTTTCCTCTGGGCCGTGTCAAAGGACAGTGCTCAATCACCTGCCGGCTGCGGTTGGGCTAGTAGAAGAGCGAGTATTGCGCTGAGTCATGGTGTCATGTAGCCTTCCGCGAAAACTCCTTAAAAATTCCTCCTTCATGAAAGTCTCCAGAACTCGCACCACAAAAGATTTGAAGTTAATCTTATGGCGCGACTCCAACTTCTTGACTCTCAAGGTGAACTTGGTCTTCATCCGGATGTACTCTACGACCTCCTCAAACTTTGTGGTGTGACGTATCTCTCTAAGTTAGATTTTTTCCATAAGAGTATTTTCCATAACTTAATTTTTTTTATTAATTATTCCAATGACTACATACACATACATACTTTGATTAAGATACAACCTGACACTGACCTGCAAATTGCAAAAACACGTAAGAAAAATTGAATTTCGCGGGCTACAACTGCGGATCCACCTTCATTTATGGAAAAACAATGAACTGCAGCGCATGGCAAGGTCTCTTCAGGAAGAGAGAATGAGCGTCGATCGCGAAACAGGTTAAGCATTGCGTGTTAGCGATTTCAGACTACAAATCCAGGTTTCTCTACAATGTTTTTTTTTGACACCTTGGTTTCATATTGGTATAATAGAAGTTGTTAGGGACCTAACTAAGGACTGAACTCAATCCAAAATAGGTACAATAATATTATCGATGTTGGTGCGTATGGAGTGCGCGCGCGTGCCGTCGTCAGAGATCAGTAGCGAAGTGGTCCGATGGCCCGTTTCCCGCACGCCGCACCTCCTGTACCGCCCGCCGCACCTCCTGTACCGCCCGCCGCTTTCTGCTGTCTCCCGACAGCAGCCGAAGATTGCCGAGTGGTCTGAGGCGCCCGAACAGAAGTAATATAGTAGCTCTCGGTTAGGTGATAGATCTTTGTAAACCCGTTATAAGTACCACTTGTTTTACCTATTTTAATATCAATGAAGCGAGATACTGACTCATGACTCATACTTGTTGGTTAAAATATATGATTAAGGGCATATGTAACACTAAAGTCTCCGCTCTTTTAATGGCCCCACAACTGATTCGACTGCATCTGCCGGTGACAAATGAACGCGGTTTTTTAAGCACGTTGAACATATCCGCATTTCGCAAATAGCATTACATCATAAACACCTTCCTGCGCACAACATAAGGTCTATTTTCGCTTGTGCAGTAACATTAGATATTTTTGCCCCAAAACGCGAGATAGAATGAGAGGGCATAATGTAGGGTGTTTAAGTTATGTAGCGCTAAGTAAAGGTCTTTTATTATATTTTTTTGGCGTTTACCGCGATTTTTGTGTGAGAATTAAAAATGGTGGAAGAAAAAGTTTCTGCTTTTGTTTTTTTTGTCGAAAGGTAAGTGAATTGTTAAAGCCCTTTGTGGCCATTGTTTTTTGTTGTTGCAAGAATTCGGGGAGAAGAAAAGTTTAATTTAGCAAATTGACTGGATAATACTAGGGTTTGTTTTATTTACAGGATCTTCGTTTCCTTGTTGTTTGCCATTTCGCTGTATAACGTTATAAATAATTTTTTTATGTCCTCAATTGGGAAGTCGCGACCTACCTTCACTTTGTATCTGATTGAAAACAAGTTGATGGTTTAGAAGCTAACTATCCCAAAGTTTATTTATTTATCTATTTCTATGTGTTCTACCCAAACAAGGAAAAAAAAACGATAGCAGTACTTTCACATTGGAAACATTTTTCTCAGAAATATCGAACAAAAGGTGCGTAAAGTGTGTCTTTGATAAGCAGACAATACATTTCATAGACAAAAATCACAGAGCATGGAATCGCCGAATCGGTAGCGTCTAGATACGGCAGTACTAATAAAATTCGTGGTGCTGAACATGCGTTGAGCGCACAACTTATGTCACGAAACGCCTTCAAAACCATCAGTCTCCATACGTCATTCGTGTCATAGTGCGAGAAAACGGTGACACGCTTGTTTTGTATGGAAATTGTTGACAATGCCGCCTCTAGCAGTAGCCGCCGGAGCGTCTCCGTGCTCTGAGACTCAAACTATATGATAGTTTGAGTCTCAGAGCACGGAGACGCCTCGGTTCAGTCAGTCAGTTCTATACAGTATGTACCAGAAAGGTGTGGTCATATTTACGGATGTGGTACTGACCATCAAGCTGAACAACTTTCTCCATGGGACTAACGTCGAAATCGCGAAAAAATAATCAGCTGTCTCATACATTTAGGTCGAGTAGGTATTGAAGTTTTGTATGGGACAGTTGATAATTTTTCAAGACATCGCCAAGCGGCTGGTCGACTCTTCACGTGACCAGAGGGCTGGCCTATTCTTTTGGTCAAAGAATCAGCATTGCTGTACAACGTGGCAATGCTGCCAGCTTTTTGGGCACTTTTCCTATTGACAGCGATGCGGCCGAATTTTTTGATGCCCTATAATTATTCCCCCCCCCCCTTTTTATATACTTGTACATATTATTATTTTAAGTGTGATAGTTTTTAAATAATGTAAATACGTGTGTGTATATAAAATTAACCACACAAGGTTTATGGCGATTGTTTAACTACTGTGTCTGCTTCGTAGACTGTTAAAATGTTTTAACTAGCTACTCTCTGCCTACATGTTGAAAACATGGTTCGACATGTTTTTGCGGGAAAAAGATCACTGTACCGAATAAAATCGACATGTTTTCGTCATTTGTTTTGTTGTGTGTACAGTCGGCGTCAAAAGTAACGGGAAGAAGAGACCGTTCTAATTACACAACGGGGTGTTTCAGAATAAATACAGTAAATAACAACTATTATTTTGACTTTTCAGATAAAGTTTACATTTTTAACAGACTTCTAAAAAGAAGGACGTTTTTAATTTGGATGTTATATTTTTTTTTTACCGCAAAAAATGGAGGAGGTTATCAGTTTGGATGATATTTTTTTAAATTTATGTTCGGGCATAGCTCCGTCATACATACATAGATGGGTTTGTTGAATTCTTTTTTCTTTGAAAGACTAAATAAAAAAAACAAAATTAATTTTGCTTGAGTACTTTTTGAGTTAGCTTTTATATTAATAAGTAGGTACGTATTTTTCCCTCTTAGTCCTTATGGATGATGTTATAATAACTTGTCACTGTTACTGTTATTTACATAGCAGGTAATGGTATTCGAATTTGTGTGGGGTAAATATCACAACAAAAAAGTGAAATATATTTTTTTTTTTACAAAAAAAAAACAACCGACTTCCAAAAAAAAACACTACTAAGTGAAAAATTACTTTATTTCGGAAGTCGGTGACTTTGTTTTAGAATTTTTGTTTTTTGCCACCGGCTTCCGAAATAAAGTTATTTTGGAAGTCGATTGTTTTTTTTTTTTTTGTAAAATAGTTTTATTTACCTAATTGTTCAGATAATTTTGAAATGAACGTTCGGTGCGATATTTTTTACCTTGATGTGCAGTAAAACAAAGATATATAAAGATACCTTAAAAGTATCTAACTATTGTACTTTAAACTAGTTTTAAGTTTTTAGATCAACAGCTTTAAAATTATAATATTTCAAACAAAAAAAAAACGCAGTCTAGTGGAAAGATATATGAAACCTTTTGTTGACTGTACCTATACAGAAGAGCAGAACTATCGAATACTTCCTCACGTTTCCATTGTCGTATCATATTTATTGTATTTGTATGACTATAAAAGTAAACGGCCTATGTCGCGGCTGGAATATTAAATTGGGGAGTTTGCGAAACTTCTTGCGTTTTTAAAATTTATGTTTTTATTGCGTAATAGGCTTGCTCTTGGATTGGATATTGTTGAAACTATGGATCGCTGTGTGAATTGTGGGATAGCAACTAGTCACTGCAATACACTAATATATTCATGTTTGAATCTATAAATTCACACCATTTTCATCCCGTTACATTCAGGCCCAAGAGTGTATGCAATCGTTTCCGTCTCCTTTATCGGTTTTCGGTAAGGTCATAGTATCTGTGTTTTAGGTTATAATGAATGAGGAAAATTATATATTAACTATGTTGAAGCTGTTTGTACTACCTGTCACTTGTCCTTAAGGGTTCATTATAAAACCAGCGTCAGACAGCATTTTTCTGGCATTAATGCTGAAATAAACCTTTTTGGCGCAGCCGTGAGGCACACACATTATTGTCAAAGTATTATTTTCCCTTTTCTGTTTCACGAACTGTGTCCAAATAAACATTTTCTTTCTTTCAAAATGGACTTCTTAATGTTTCCCAGTCAGCAAGGTTGGTAGCGGGGCTCACTGTAATAGATGCGCCGTGCACTCGTGGAAGATTTTAGTCCTCGCAATAGTAAGGATGCGGAGTTGAAAATAACTGTTTCTCGAAAATGCTGTTATTTACAACTTTATCTGACTTTTTAAGCCCGTAGAGGAAGTCCTCAATTCAAATTGAGCAAAACGTCTATAGTAGTTAAGCCGTGGAAATTAAGCTACCGCGATCACCAAACAGGTAGACTAATTTTATCCGGCATGCAGCAGTTGTAATTTTTTTTTTTGTTCTGGGTGGAAAATCCTCATGGATATCCTCCGCCCTGGGGCGGGCGAAGGGGTCTGTCAGACTCCTACTGACTAAAAACCATCCCGGTGTACCCTTCCCACACTTGGATCGGGGATCATGAGATCTTGTGCGCCTTCCATGATCCCCGACTGGTGTTGGCCCGCTTTTGCGGGCCACTTCATGCCTGCGGGGGATGTGAGGTGTGAGACCCACCCTGCGATGTCAAATAAGGGCGCGCGTGGAACACTACGCGCCGCCACCTCGGGTCCTGCTGGATGGGGGGCGGTGGACGTCCCCGAGTCCGCCGTCCCTCCGGACTGGCTTGCTGTACCTATCTCAACCAATAAGGTGCGGACTAGCAAACGACCTACCATATATCTACATATATTGATTTAACTCACCTTTTTGTATATCAAAATATATTTTTTTGCATTTTACACAACTTAACAGCCTGTAATCCCCGCCGGGGTTGCGGTCCAAAAGGGACATCGTAGCCCCCGGCAACATGGCAACTGAAGGAACACGGGTGGGTATTAGTCAGTAAGAATCTGACACGCCCTCTCGCTCCACCTAGAGTGGGAGAAGTTATTTGATAATTTCCCATCCAAAAAAAAGCCTGTAATCCCCGAAGGGTTAGGGAGAGGTGTACCAACAGTACCTCACATTTCGCCAGTTATGTTTAAGTCCCATGTAATAGGGGGCGAGCCTATAGCCATCAACCGGGTACAAATCATGACTCCGGGCTGCTACTGAGAAGTTCCAGATGAAAAAAGCCCAATACACTTTGCCCTGTCGGTGAATAAAAACCCAGGACCTCATTCTCAGCAGTAACACTTGCAACCACTAGACCAATGAGACAGTTTTTTTAATTTTTTGCATTTAGTTTTCAAAACCGCTAATTCCTGGACATATTCCAAAAAAACCTTTCTATCAATACTCCCTACAACACAAGTTCATAAGTATCTGCTACAGACAAATGTCGCGAACAAGACTTGGAATTAATTCACTGTATATTAAATGAGCACGATTCTTCTAGGGGGACCTAAATCAGACAGTGGTCGATCGGATTAACCGGTGAGTTACGGCAACCGCCGTCCGCAATGTATTTGACCCGATTTCTCTGATATTTTTTGGGCGAAATAATACTTAGGAGTTGTATTGATATTTTAAGAGAAGTAGGGCTGAAAAGATGGTTAGTTTTGTGCAAACTACGTTCTACGGGGAACAGGGTGAATCAGTTCCGTTCTGATTCTGACAGCCAAAATAACTACCGATACATACCGAACAAAAAATGTACCTACCTTTACTGCTTATTTGTAACTTACTTGAATTGTGCAAGGTTGTTACATTGATTTGGCAAATAAAGATCTTTTTTGAAGTGAAAACTTCTTTAGGCGCGTTGGGTATTTTTGAGATGGGACTAAACCATTGATTTCGCGACACCATGACAACACCTCATTTTTGTAAACGCGATTGTGCTCTTTATTTATATTAACTTACGGACCAATGTTCTATACAAGTTTTTTGTTCCACCCTGGCGATCTTGTTCAAGTTTTCACTTCTGTCGGCATTCCCGGAATGCTACTGCCATTTTCTTTATTTTATAAAATCATCCAATAGTTTTTAGATAAATCTTGGATATACTCGTACCTATACCGTTCTGAGAAAACTACGTTGGCTTAAATCATTTAATAAAAACATTCAATATTTTTTAGAAAAAACTTAAAAAAAAAAATACAACCGACTTCGAAACTACAAAGTGAAAAATAACTTTAATTTTGGAAGTCGGTGTCTTTGGATCAGTATTTTAGTTTTTTTCACTTTTTAGTGGGTTGGTTTATAATTTATCTCAGTTACAGTAATCTAATGTCAACTGCTCATCAAAAATATGCAAATCGCTATAGATGTGCCTATTTGAAGAGTTTCCTTGATTTCTCCAAGATCCCATCATCGGATCGTAACTAAATGACAATGGGACCAACTTAAAAGTATATCCTTTCAAACAAAAAAATAATTTACAAATCAGTCCAGCCGTCTTCGAGTAATCGGAACACACATAAAAGATATATATATTCCGACGAACTGAGAACCTCCTCCTTTTTTGAAGTCGGTTGATAAATCTTAGATATACCTAAACCTACCTAATAGACCGTCCATTAGGTGGGTGATGGTGTATACAAGATTTGGAGGAAAAACATGTTGGAAAAGCCTGAGAAGACATTATGTGCAATAGTCAACACACACGTTTCATGTCTGTAGTTTGCAGACCTTGTACCGGCAGGCTTAGTAATGAACGTGCGACGTAAACGTAATGTAGGCCACACACGTTAAGATATACTTGCGCAAAATTAGACTTGCACAAGTATAAATTAACGTGTGTGGCATGAATTAGCACAAGTATGCATAACGTCAATTTCAATTTCAATTTTGTTTAAATTTGCGATAAGCACAATATTAGCCTTTGGCGGCATCTACAACGCCACATGCAAACTACGCACCACACTGACGTCACGCAAAATCCTGCATCGCGCAAGCAATGTTTACCGCGCGACGAGTATATATACAACGTTCCGACATCAATCGTCGGGTGTGTAGAAGCTTAAGGCACCCACAGGAAAGTCCAGTTAAGTAGCCAAGACCTTAGTGGTCAAAACGGCGAGTTGCCCAAGTCAAAAAAAAAAATAAACAATCGTCGGGCAGTAGCTCACTAGACACGATACCCGGAGGATCCTCCCTTTTCTATGGAGGATGAGTGAAATTTACACCCTGCTCCTGTTCTTTATGCCATAGCTAAAACCTATGAACGAAATCTTAAAACTAAGTAAATGTTATGATTGTGCGAAACGATTATAAAGGCAGTACGTCGTCTTTATCAGAAGAGGTCTTATTGTCTCCTATGCGTGGGTATGCGGACGAGGAGATGTAATTAAATGAAACAATAATATTCTGAATAATCACAAATCTCTGATCACATTAGGGAATTAACAATTACGTAAACGACGTTCCCCCAGTACGTGAGGCGCGAGTGCACTTCAATCAACTCACTGCCCTGCAAGGGTAGTTACAATGATTACCCATACATCAGTCGCCATTAATCAATGCCGGGCTCGATCCATAATTCGTGATCTATCTTTTTTGACATTCGGCTGCCTTCTCAGTACTCGGGGTTACGTCAAGTTGACAACTGTCATAAACGTTCTAAAATCAACTCCATAAGTATGGCGTCGTAAAACCTTTAGACGCGCCGTCAAGTATTTTAAATTTTATAAAATTGATCGCATTTACGTTACATATGCTCACTGGAGGCCCACTGAAGTCTGTTAGTAAGGGCTTTCCTTTTCTGTGGTCGGGCAATTACAGGCTTGTGTACATGTAGATTAGTATACCTATAAATTATAGAGTTTTCCAAAAGCCAGTTTTCCGAAAATACGTCCAGATTCAAATGTTTTCTACTAATAAACGTCAGAATTTCCATATAACAACAATCTACAACGTAAATACAAGATTAAAAAAATCAGACTGCTATTGCTGGAACGGGTAACCAGCTACTCAAAAACTCGGTCTTAAAGCCTTTGAGTGAGAGCTCCCAAGTTTATCCTACACACAAACCACAGCATTATACATAGTCTCGCCGAAGGCTTAGCGCTAAGGTTCTAGGAGTCATGTTAGTAAGCACGGTAATAAATACAAGTCTTTTCTCCGTTTGTGAAGAGACTTTACCGTGCAGTGAGGCAGCATACAGGCTTGCCTAGAACCGAGATTTAAAAAAATAGTTTTCCTGAAAATACGTAAACATTTCCTTAAAATGTGTCTTATTAATATACATCAATATTTTCATATGACAACAATTTCAAATGTATAATTAAGATTGAAAAACTCACACTGCTACAGCCGGAACCGGCAGCCAACTACTCAAAAACTCTGAGTGTGAGCTCCTAAGTTTATCCTACATACAAACCGCGGCATTCCACACAGCCTCACCGAAGGCGGGAAGCTTAAGTTGTTCCACGGCGCGTGTGCAAAGCCTAGGTCTAATACGCAAACATCTAACGTTAACAAAACCGCACAAAACTTTCAATTTACGTCTAACTTTGCTGTTAACTAATATTGTAGTTTCGACTTTGTCTTTGTACGCTTATGAAGCTGTATACTCGGATTTTGCGTTGTAGTTCCTTGCAAATAATTAAAGTTTTATTCTGAAAATCACTTTGAAAATACCCACATTTCGCCTGTTATGTTTGAGTCCCATGTAATAGGGGGTGAGCTTATTGCCATCGACCGGGCACAAATCCAGAAACCAGACTGCTACTGAGAAATTCCAGATGGAACTGAACTGATGGAACACTTTGCCCGACCCGGGAATCTAATCCAGGACCTCATGGTCACTACTCGTGGTAGGTGGTAGTACTATAGTTTGACCAATACCGCTGTACCGCGCCTTAGGAAGGCGTGCGGCAAGACAGGGGAGCAGTGCAGGCCGCTAATTCGTCAAAGCTCTCGGCGCACGGCGTCCCGCCCGCCGCTCATTGGTCAACACTGCCCCCCGCCTCGCCGCGTATTCCTAAGGCGCGGTACAGCGGTATTGGTTAAACTATAGTGGTGATACTAACAGCCGCACGGGTCGATACATCAGGTTAAGCTACGCTTGTTAGTTGGTCCGGGGTTGGTCCCTGGATGTGTGACCATCTTTACATACTGAGAATCTTCCATGCCTCGGAAAGCTCGCTAAGCCGTTGATCCATGCTGTCATTTGTGGATCTTTGACAGTCGGTACGGGTCGCCAGAAGCCCGAAAGCCCGTGTTGAGGAGGTTAGATATTATGCAGTCGCTCCATGTAAAATACTGGTATTCAGCTGCATTCGGTTAGACTGGAAGCCGACTCCAACATAGTTGGGAAAAGGCCAGGCAGATTTTGACACTGTCATATGTTGTCGTTGACAGATGCACAGTGGGAAAAACCTGGTTATACCAGCAGGTTGTCAGTGTCACCAAAACTGATGTTTGTTTGATGACAAACAAAATTGCCGGAGGCCTAAAAAAGCACAAAGAAAATTCCTAAACAAAGCATAGAATAGTAATTAAGGTGAATGCCCACTGGCGTCCGGCGCCCGATGACACCTGCAATTTGTCGAAACAATCGATAGTGGCATTCGTGTCGAAAACGAAGAACTATGTATAGCCCTCCAATGAATTCAATCTACGGGTTTAGGTAGGATTGTGTGTGTGATATGGCATTTTTAACCGACTTCCAAAAGGAGGAGGTTCTCAATTCGTCTGTATGTTTTTTTTTTTTTTTTTTTTTGTATGTTTGTTACGCGATTACTCTGCCAATTATGAATAGATTTTGATAATTCTTTTTTATTTGATAGATCATACTTCAGAGGTGGTCCCATATACATTTTATTAACTTTGCTTGGGTAGTTTTTGAGTTAGCTTCAATTATACGTATTTTTTCCCACTTAGTATGTAGATGATATGATAACTTCTTGTCACTGTTGTAGCAGGTAGTGGTATTCGAATTTGTGTGGGGTAGGTACCACAACTAAAAAGTGAAAAATAAAAACTTTTTACAAAAAAAAAAAAAACAACCGGCTTCAAAAAAAACACTACAAAGTGAAAAATATCTTTAATTTCGGAAGTCGGTGACAAAGAACGAAAATTCAAAACTAAAGACACCGACTTCCGAAATTAAAGATATTTTTCACTTTGTAGTGTTTTTTTTTGAAGTCGGTTGTTTTTCTTTTTTTTTGAAAGTTTTCTTAGGTATATAAAGGGTTCCAAGGGTTGTAAAACCTTCTTAAAATGCCTCTTCCAAAAGTTATACCATTTCTTTCCCTATTATGTACCCTACCAACTATCTTTTAGAGATATTGGGCTTTAATTCAGTGGAGGTGAGAAGAGGCCTTGATCAGCTCACGGTAGCCTGTAAAACGTTACGGGGGCGTGTCTATCCAGAGTTCCATGGCCTTTTCTGCCAAATATTTGTGCCCGACAAATACATCGGACACCGTCCGAGCCGCCGCCACAATCTGTTTGCGCAACCGTCATCCAAAGCTGTCGCCAGAGCTGAATCCCCAGTGTGTCGTATTTTGAAGATGCTCAACGCCCTTCTGACTGCCAACCCTGAATGTGATGTGTTTGCGGATGAATGGAATAAAATTATGCGTATATGTCTGGTGTTCTGTGGGAGAAAGTATGCAAGGGAAGTAATGCACTGTTCCACGTTACTTTTAATTAAATTATGAACAACAAAATTGTCAATATTATTAATCTTTTTATTTTTCTATGTTAATTAATGTAATTGGTGTTGTACCATTTTAGTTATAGCTATTTTAGCTATTTTGCCTTTTAGTCTAAATAGCTCATTTAGTACCTCTCTTTAGATCATTTAGTAGAACGACACAGTGTGTTGTTTAGAATAAAGAAGAAAATAAAAGAAAGAAAAATTAAACACACATTACAAAAAAAAAAAAAAAACAGATTAGCCAAAAGCCTCGTATTCAACATTCAAAAGTAATAAAAGTTTAACAAAGTGATAATCAATTAATCATACTTATTCTTTATTGTGGATCATAGCTAGGTGCAGAACAAAGGTGTTTTTATGACAAGTAATTAGCTATGTCTCGCCTATGGCATACAATAATTAGAAAATATTTTAGTATCAAAAGTTTAAAATACTAGTGCTCAGATAGTTTCGTAATGTTGAGAGTATGAATGAAAGGCGATTAACAAAACGAAGGTGGAAGTTACTATAAACTATATCTCTAGAAGTCTAGAAAGACACACCAAACTTATTGGTGACGTTCTTCAAAAACTTCTGGTGCGTAGTACTTGCAACCGGCGTGCGTGACCAAATGCATGAACGCGTTTATTGCCCGTAGTACTAATTTAAAAAAAAAACCCCGTAGGACTACCAAGCAATCCAGTAGTACCACGGGAAGTATTTTTTTACCCGTGTTACACTAAGTTGACATTTCATAGTTTGACCTGTTACTTTGACACTTTATATTAGGAGCGGACGTTGCGACGACGAACCGTTTACAAAGACCGTTTTGTGTTTATGAAACCGTTTTACGTCCTGGGTTAAACTTCAAATAGTCTTCATTGCACAAACCAGTCTTCGAATTACTTGGTGCGATTTTTTATTTTACATCTAAGTACAAGTTGGCTACATTGTCGGGTACATACATTCAACTATCTATCACACTCGTAAAACAGTCCTTCCAATAAAAAGTGAACTCTCTGTCAATGAAATACCGTCAATAATGTATTACCAGTTATCAATGCTATCGTTCGTGATGTGGAAAAACCGTTTCATAGATTTCAAATCGTTGACAATTGTAAAAAATTGCGCTCGACGAAAACGCAATTCTATTCCATGTACGATAAGTTTTGTCCTTTAACCGTTGTCTGCAACCGTTTTTTCGTCGGGAAAATGGTTTCGTCCGTCTAAAACGACCCACCAGTAATGTTTAGTTTCAATGTCAGTCAGCTCATGCCAGTACGGAACATGCACTGCCAGTGACATAGACTAAAAATAAAAGACTGATTTTAATCGACATTAAATTAATAATCGTTATTTTGGTATTTCAGTCATTGATGATGTTTTATTTAAATTAAATGCACTATATTGTATAACAGTATAAATAGTGCATTTAATTACTTTAAGTTAATTATATTACCTAGTGCTACTTATTGGGTAGATTTTCTTTTTGTAGTTGTTTAATAGATAATCTCTCGAAAACTATCTTCATCATATTTCTCCGCTTCAAACTCAAACTCAAAGCATTTATTTCAAATAAACCAATTACAGGTGCTTTTGAACTGTCAAGGGGTCGGTCAGTCAGAAAGATGTAGCTAGTTGCCCATTCCAAAGCGTAGTAGGTACCTATGGAGAAGAACGGGCAAGAAACTCCACGGACACTCTTTTAAATAAAACATATTGTTACAAAATATTGGTTACATTATTCATGTTGAAATTATACATGTGAGAACAATGTAGAAAGACGTGCACGTTAAAAGCGTCCGTAACAAAAATTAAAAACAAAAACTATTCAAAAATTAAAATAAACCGTGGCAGCTAAGAGATGACCAGTCCCTACTGACGGCGCCCGTTTACGAAAATGACGCATGGATCAGCACCATTTAGCTCAACCATTTTGAAGGGAACTTAATGATCCAACACACACACCTCCATCAGCGAGACATTTGAGTGAGTATGACACTCTCAGCCGCCAGGGCACATTCAAGTCAATGAAAGACGTACCCAGTAAATGGTAGCTTTATGGAATGTACATGGTCACAGTGCCCACACATGTGATATGCAATTATACAATACAAAGAGATTGAATTTATACAAAGCAAAGATAGTTCTTCCAGATTGAGAATTCATAAAAATATGACAATATTTTTAGATCATGTCTCAACTTATTACATTTAGGCCCACCGTTTCCCTTCTCCTTGCCCTACGAATCCGAAAAGTCAGAGGTGCGTGCCTTTGGTTCGGACTCGAGACCTATGACTTGGCAGTCTAACGGTACACCATTAGACTACAAAAACATTATATTGTCATCATTTATGATATCATTTTTTGTCTTTTGTTTTTTTGCTCGAATTATAAATTAATCTTTTGTTAGATACATTTTTCAACACATTTAGCAGATGCATTAACGTAACGTTGTTTTTATTGATGTACTTATTTAACTTTGAGTGATAGCCTTCTAACACATTTTAAGTGCGGTGCCTCATACCATAAACAATCAACAGGCTTAGGTATGTCTCTAATCCACATACGCTTGATGTAATTTTGAAATTTTACTAAGCTAGGTTGTTCACATTCTTCTTTAATGTAGTTGGAACACATTTTGAGCCTCGTACCTACTAGCTTTATTACCGTAACAATCCTAGACCTTTTAGTCTTGTTTTAAACCAGTACTTATGCAGTTTTTTGTAATAAGACGGAAAGTATTTTGAATTTTTTTCACACCATTTTTTGGTTTGTCTCTCATTTTTTTTTTTTTTTTTTTTTTTTTTTTTTGTACATTAACGTGTACTGTCTCTCTCATTCCTAGGACTAAGTCAATTTAAACAAGGAGAGAAATAATATTTGTATTAACGGCATTCATTTTTAGGGTTCCGTAGTAAACAAGGAACCCTTATAGTTTCGTCATGTCCGTCTGTCTGTCTGTCTGTCTATCCGCGGTCTAGCTCCAAGACTGTTAGTACTAGAAAGTTGTAATTTGGCATGGGTATACATATTAATCATGCCGACAAAGTGGTAAAATAAAATTATGAAAAATATTTTTTTTTAGGGTACCTCCCCTACACGTAAAGTGGGGATGCTATTTTTTTTTTCTATCCCTTGGTGTATCGTTGGAAAGGTCTTCCAAAAACTTTGTGAGTGTGTTAAAACCATTTTTGAATTCAGAGATCCGTTTGCGAAATATTAAGCTTTAAACTGCAAATTGTTGTTAGAGTCAAGTGTCTCCCCCCCCTGCCAGCTAAATGGTTGGTTTTAGATATGTGAATTTATATAACGAATTTAAAAGGAAAACTATCACAGCTGAGTGGGCTTTACAAGTTAACGAGTAATAATTGACCAACTTAAATTTGCGGTTGTAAAAACATGTTCATTCTGTATGAAAGATATTTTTTTTCAACTACAAAGTTAAGTTTGTTCTTGGGATAAATTCATCCCAACTACGGAACCCTACATTGTGCGTGGTCCGACATGCACTTGGCCGGTTTTTTTGTTTATCAATGGTCAAAAAAGCCAGGAAGTTTATTTCTTTAGGTTGGAAATATTTAAAGTCCTATTCAACAAAAATTGTTTTGCTTCAACTTCTATGATATTATTATATAAAACATTATGTACTTGAAAAACTTTCGTGTTATGATAGGGAATGTCTAAATAGCAAAAGTCAAAGTGAAAAGTGTCAAAGGGACAGATGTCAAAGTGACAGGTATCAAACTATCGAATAAAAGTGTAACACGGGCAAAAAAACAGTGGCACTCCGGGAGTGCCGACAGAAGTGAAAACTAAAACAATTTTATTGTGTAGGAAATACTTTTGATGTGGTGTCGATAACGGTAACGGTGACAGTGTCGCGAGTTCAATTGTTTTTTCCCATCTCAAAAATGCCTAAAGAAGTTTTTACTTCAAAAAACTTCCCGTGGTACTACTTGATTGCTTGGTAGTTCTACGCGTTTTTGAAGTGAAAACTTCTTTATTATTATTTAATAATTTCTTTAGGCGCGTTGTGCATTTTTGAGGTGGGAAAAAATAATTGAACTTGTGACACCGTTACCAAAACCTCATTTTTAAAACGTGATTGTGCTCTTTATTTATATTAATTTACGGATCAATGTTCTATGCAAGTATTTTTCTTTCGCCAAGGCGATCTTGTTCAAGATTTTACTTCTGTCGGCACTCCCGGAATGCCACTGTTTTGTTTTTAAACAAACGCTTGAACGTCGAAGAAGCTAAAAAAATACGCAGCACGTGGCGTTCCTTCGTTTCTGCCTAACCCCATGAGAAAACGGCTTGAGTTGATTTAAAATTATGTATTGCTGTGCGATTATCACAACATAATATTACAAGCATGTCCTGTTTGCTACATAAACTCCTGAACCACCAAGATATTGATTTAAGAAACAATTTAATGTGCTGACAAGGTTGAGCATTCACTTGTAACAAAACATCGAGCATTCGCCGTTTTTAAATTTGTCGAACTGAACAACGAACAGAGCCAAGCATAGAGCCAAACATCGCTACGAATATTTTTATTTTCATTCTAGCCAATGCTCTAGACAAATGCTCGTCAAAAAAATATTCTTTACGAAGATGTCAGACTTGACAGTCGCGTGTGACAGAATGGCTCGAAAGAGAAAAAGCTCGAAGTAAATCTATTGTCCTTTCGCTAGGATGCTCGCAAGAACGCTCACTAGAACGATCGCTAAAACGCTCCCGTTTATTTTTCTGTAATGTAACATTCGCTAGAATGCTCATTACAAGTGAATGCTCAAGTTTATCAGCACCTTTACATTATTAAACTGATCAGCTCTTTCCCGGAATCCAAAGTGATTTGATTTGTTTGTTGTGTGTAAACAGATTTGCTTTGAATATTATCAAGTTATGTTACTATGATGATATTACACTGTTTGAATACTAGGAATATTACTTGACTTGTTTTTGCCCCCGGCTTCGTCTGTGAAACTATCCCACAGGAAGCGCGCCTTCGCCTGCGGGGATTTAGGAAATTATCCAAAGGTATTACAGGGATAAAAAGTATCCTATGTTCTAACCTAGGTCCGTGTGCCACTTCATCTAAATCAGTTCAACCGTTATGGTGTGAAAAACGATGGAGTTGTACTGATGATTCTAATGTTCATAATAGGGATGATGCTTGGGTAAAAACAAAACAGTGGCAATCCAGGAGTGCCGACAGAAGTGAAAACTTGAAAAAAAATCGGCACCGCGATGATCAACGCGTTGAAGTCTTTTACTCCACGCACCGCGGTAATCAACGCGTTGATGTCTTTTACTCCACGGTGTCGATAAATTGCGTTGGCAAATTGCGAAATCAATGGTTTACATATTTAGGCGCAACGCGCCTAAAGAAGTTTTACTAAAAAAAAAGAAATTCTATTTAGTCCGTCAGTCATTTAATAAAAAAATATTAGAAATGTACCTATGTTTTGCTTTATCATATTAATAAAAAATTACTTAGATAAAACGCATTAAAGTTGGGGAGTGGGGGTTGTAACGTCACAAGTAATTATAAAATCTATATACTCGTGACGTCACGGCACATTTTAGCTCAATGTATTGCTGTAATCTTTAGATTACGCAAAAAAAGAAAAAATACGTGTCCAATATTTTTTAATAATCTACCAGACGGATAAAAAAAAAATTTAGTTATCATCCCTATTCTGTAAAAACAGATTTGTTATAGTCGCGAATCATATTTTGTTCAACATACAACCTGACACTGACCTCCAACTTGCAAAAAACGTAAGAAAATTTGAATTTATCTTAGTGCACCTCCCTTAATTAAACACAACCTTCAAAACGTAGGTTTTATTTACACCTCTGCCTACACCCTTGGCAAATACATGCGTATTATCACAATATTATAAAAACAAAATCATAAATTTGAGTGCCCATAATCTCGTTGTTTATACACTTGTTCAGCGATAACGACTTTTCTCATAGACATTATTTGAGATTAACGCTCCGTAACTGTATTCAGGATTGACTGCTTTCAAATTCTTTTGTGTGGGAAGATAACAAAGTTGCTTTTTGTTATGTTGTGTTGTGGCCATGAAGTTGGAATAAAAGCGTCTAAAGGTGGGAGAGAATTGAAATCACGCTTACCGTTTTACACCGAAAGATGTCCAGCGCTATACCGCGCGGTCTCGCGATAGCCAGCGCTGCCTTGCGCCGGCTCACGCTATCACGCGCCGCCCGGCCAGCAGTGTCTGGAGCACCGGCCAGCCGAGAATATAGTATGCAGAGATGTCTCGTGGTGATCGGAGCGAGCCGGCGCATACCAGCGCATGCCAGCGCGAGACATCGCGAGACATAGCGAGTTAGCGCTTGACGGAGAGAGAACGTTGCGAGTCCTCGATGGCCGGTGCGAGATTTGTATAGGTATACGTTTTACAAAGTAAATAAATACTCTATTCATACAGCAATAAAGTTCGATATTGTACTAACAAATATTTCAATTCTCGCCTCGCACATACTCGCGTATCTAGACCTTTTACACCAAAGATGGGCAGGGCGTGGATAGAAATTTTGCCATACTAGTTTCAATTCTCGCCCATCCTATCCACGCCTCGCCTCGCCTGCGTAAAACCACCTTTAGATACTGAATGAAGTACAATTGGCCAGCGTGTGTTCCCTTCCACATATAACCTGGCTGCCTCCAAAGCAAGAGTGAACAGGCATCTTCTGGGCACGGTCTTTCCATCATCGACCTCTTCCATCGCTTTCCTTCAGGCGAGATCGAGGTCAAGAGCATGCCCATTCTGCAAGAAAAAAAACAAGCGAGCCTTACTGTAGTCACATAATTATTATGTGTAACTTCTGACATCTCACCTTGGTAATAAGCAACATTAAAGCCCCGCCCCTTTAATCAAAGTTCTCGTCAAGGTCGTTTCTGACTGCCAACTCTAGCGCCGCGCGCGCTTATTTGTCAAATCAAATAGCGCGCGCTTCCCTGGCTTCCTGTTACACACTTCCGTTCCTTTTCACAAAATCGCTGCCACAAATTGCAGAAAAGCGAGAAGAAAGATGTTATATATCACAAACAATTCCCGATTTGAGATCAAAAGAGCAAAGCACCTTTCTGTTGCATCACTTATTTATACGGCACAAACAAAACGAATATTTAAAATATAGACATAAAATACACATACAAAAGTAGCCAAAAACCTCGTTTTCAACCAATAAAAGTTTGACAATGTTGTTCATTGGTTGATGTCAAGGCCACGGACCAAAGACAGTATTGCGTAGTTACTGTTGTGACATTGGCAAATGACCACAAAAACAACAAAACAAAATACCAATTGAAGAGTTAATTAAGTTCGGTGGCAGCAGAGGATGCAAAAGAAACGATTTTATTGATAAGAATTTAATTAGTACCAAAATTACAATTATATTATGAATCTAATTAATTACTATAGGTACGAGTATTGTTTAGTCGACGATTGACCAAAGAATATATCCATGAATTGCGGAATCGGGTAGCTAGCGTCCGGTCTCAGCTTCGCGACGACACAAGGCACGTGTGCAGCGTCAGCTTCTAGATATTGCGCGGTGTTGTTGCCGTGTGAAATCAGGGCGATGCATGCTATAGCAATTTGCCTCGGCTATGCTATAACAAGAAAGATTAAGCTATGCAAGAACAGGTCATTGCTCAGCGAAATGCTGTGACTTCGGACCAACCTAACGTCGACAGCGCTGGTTTTCAGCAATTACCTAAGGAATGACATAATGACTTTTATAGGCATGGATACTGGTACAATAATAGATACACGAGCTTTTTCTACTTTGACTAGGTTGGTAAAGTATCGGCAATCCCTTTTAGAACTATTTCCCCGGGTCGGGCAAAGTGTTATTGGGTTTTTAGGGTTCCGTAGTAAACAAGGAACCCTTATAGTTTCGTCATGTCCGTCTGTCTGTCTATCTGTCTGTCCGTCTGTCTGTCTGTCTGTCTGTAAGGGTCCTCTCCTACACGTAAAGTGGTGATGTTTTTTTTTTTTTAACCCATATTGAGGGGTATCATTGGAAAGGTCCATCAACAACATTGTGAGTTTGTGAAAACCATTTTTGGATTCAGGGATCCGTTTACGAAATATTAAGCTTTGAAGTGCTAATTTTTGTTAGAGTCAAGTGTCCCCTCCCTGCCAGCTAAATGGTTGGTTTTAGATGTGTGAAAAAAATCACAGCAGTAGGCTATATAACAAAATTAAAAGGAAAACTATCACAGCTAAATAGGCTCTACAAGTTAACGAGTAATAGTCGACCAACTTAACTTTATAGTTGCAAAAACATGTTTTCCCATACATTCCGTATGGGAGAACATATTTTTCAACTACAAAGTTAAGTTTGTTTTTGGGATAAATTCATCCCAACTACGGAACCTTTCATTGTGCGTGGTCCGACACGCACTTGGCCGGTTTTTCTATCTGAAATTTCTCAGTAGCAGTAGAGTCTGGATTTGTGCCCGGTTGATGGCAATAGGCTCACCCCGTATTACATGGGACTTAAACATAACTGGCGAAATGTGGGTGTACCTGCTACAG
Source organism: Agrochola litura (assembly GCA_949152395.1). Lineage (NCBI taxonomy): Eukaryota > Metazoa > Arthropoda > Insecta > Lepidoptera > Noctuidae > Agrochola > Agrochola litura. The sequence goes on along the minus strand of OX424514.1, from coordinate 12,368,129 downwards.
GGACACCTCTGCCCAACCCTTCGGGAAAACAAGCAATGTTATGTTATGTAAATAAACAAGACCGACAACTCGCAACCTTCGTGGCCCCAACTAAACAGTTTACCTCAGTAACCGCACTTTCTTTAATTCTACTAACACTTCAGTAACTGAGACTAATAGCAAGTAATAATCGTTACACGCTAAACGCTCGCTTAAGAGCGGCCAACCCGTCATACTTTTCATACAAACGCTCGTACGTGATTATGGCGTCGTAACACATCGTTCTTTAATTCTTTTAAATTAATGGGTATCTTGGGCACTATATCCAGGTTTCTATGAACGCAAAAAATAAAAATTTGGCGAAACAAATTCAATATAAGCCTCCAAAAATCTGCTTTTTTGCACAAATTTTACCTGAACTTTGACCGTTCATAATGTACTTATAAATTGTAAACGTAAAGAAAACATCATTATAGAAACCTCGCACATGTAATGGAGATTCTAAATGACAAAAAAATATTTCACAAACTTGTAAGGCGTATTCAAAAACACGTATTTCCTGAAACCAGTTATTTTTCGTACAATGTTATCGCGTTCTCACTTGCTTGTTAGCAGTTCTTACTTGCGCTGGATGAAACAACAAGCTTTTCGACCATGCTCGCGTTGACGATAGACGGACCGGGAAGGACCCTCTTAAGTTCAGTTTTCGTCGAAAACGATGAAGGTACCTTTTTCATAATTAATTACAATACAGACTTACGGTAAAGATAACATCGTGACAAAATCCTATCTTAAATCGGCAACATTTTGGCCGTCGCTTCATGTATACTGGGATTCAGATGCATCCGGTTAGACTGGAAGCCGACCACACAAAGTTGAAAAAAGGCAAGGCTTATGTTGTGCGATAGCCGTTTTGCGTGGATGTGATACATATTTTACCCAACCTGTTCTTTTTACCCGACTACGGTGAAGCAAAAAGGAGGTTTATGATTTTGACTGGTATGTCTGTATGTATGTATGTTCATCAGTTACCTCATAACTTCTAAACTACCGATCATAATGATGATGATAGCTGACAGGCTCGACTGTCCGTACATGCGACGCTGCAGTGACTTGCACGTCACCTACAGTCGTCTGTAATTTTATGTTGTGACAATGTAAGTGTTGTATGTAAGGTGGTGTTTTGTTTTGTATTTTATTTTAATGTTTAATGTATTGTTTGATTAAGTTTTGTGTGATATATTGTATTTTGTATATTTGTGTATGAGTCATTGTAACTCGATGAAATAAAAAAAAAAAAAATAATAATAATAATAATTTGTCAAATGAGGTATCATTGGAAGCGTCTTGATTGTCCGCTGTTGTGGCGTCACCTTAAATGCAATATGGCGCCCTCTAGTGGTTATGTCCTTTCGTAAAATTTGTATGTTTGTTTGTATGTTTTATGTTTGTTTGTTTGTAAGTTTGAATGTAAGGGGTAATCTCTGGAACTGCCAGTGAAATTTGAAAAATTCTTTTTGCATTGGATAGCCCAATTCTTGAGGAAGGTTATTATTGCTCGCGGACGAAGTCGTGGGCAAAAGATAGTTAATAAATAAAGAAAAAATGTTTTGTCAAGTCTAAGAAACCGTGCAAAGCAGGTGAGAGCCGCTAGTTATTTTATATTCTGAACGCATCTTAGGTACAAAGCTGTTAGCGTTATCATTATTAATAAAAGATAAGACGAAGGCTTATCTTTTAGTTTATGTTGATAGTTTTATTGGCAGTTTAGGTGCTTTTGTGTTCTCAACTTTAAAGACTAAGTAATAAAGATTATGTTTATCTTACAGGTTTCTTTGTAATTTTCAGTTTCTCTATTTATCGTGTTGACAATAGATATTCGAAATAAGCTTAAGGTTTGGTGAAGAGATTTTAGCCAATCAGCAAGTTTGGTACCTATTGTCGGTGCTTAGGACTTACTTAAGTATCCTCCTTTGTGATTCGTTTTGATTACACCTAATCGGTATGGGTACAATTTATCAAGATCCACGAAAATCATCTATTTCTTTACAGTAATTTGTGCATATTAAGAGGAGGCTCCTTAAATTGTATGTTAATTTGCATTAATATTCTGAAAAAGTCACACATACAATCAAAATTGAACTTTAGTATATGATTTATTGGATCTGTTTCTTTCCAAATATAAGACAATTACGTAATTGGAACATTTTCGCTTGATCCATTTTGTATTAGAAAATCATGTTTTTTTTAAAGATTATTTGAAACAATAACAAGATTACTCCTCTTTTATGTCAATAATTATTGGCAGTAAGGAAATATAGTTTATTATCCAAATATAAGATATTTTTTCTCTAGATAAATTATTACTTTAGTTAAAAACGAATTAAGAATTGAGACTTACGACATTTAGTTCCGTGCTTGAACACGACCAAAGAGCGCACGCGATATTCAACTTTATTACTGATGTGTTAGCGTTTAGCACATAGTGGAATGGTGGGGTGCATTGGGGCGGAGTTTGCGTGGAAATTGTCTTTGGAGTGCCTGGTCTTTAACCATAAATGAGCATAATAGTTTTAATGAGAATAATTGTTTTTTTATGTGCTTATTATTCCGATGAAAACCAATAAAAAAAAATATAATTATGATTACAACCAAACTTGAAAGCAACAAACTAGATTTCGAGACCACACACCACCATTTTTCAGACAGATTTTCGATATAAAGATAATTTGTAGCTTCGCCTTGGCAGCTAACAAAACTTATTTACACTTCTGCGAACAAAATATGGTCCAAGCCTTTCAAAGATATCTGGCAACATAATAAATAAATACAGTCCAAAGGCTATCTCTTAGTACATTATTCTTTGTCTCCGGAGAAGAAAATATAGCGCTGGTACAAACATTACGGGAAAAAACACGCTAACTTCCGTTGTAATTTCGCTAAGTAGGTATATCATTGAGTATGAGTACCTACATAAATAATCGAGATAGGGTTTTGTTTATTTTCTTGCTTAGATATATCCTATACTAATAAATGAGCAATATTTATGTAAGGCAAGGGGTTTGTGCTTCAAGGCGTTGATGGTGCGAGTACCGAATTGTTTTCTCTCCGTCGTCATGGAGGAAGACTTTTGGCCGCAGGGCGTGGTGTTCCGTCGCTTCCGCGGACAAGTATCACAGGACAGCACAAGGACAAGCCAGTGATTTACATCAACAGGAGTAATTATTCTTCGATTTTATCGAAAACAAAAGAAAAATTTCCATGGAAAACAAAAGTTAGAGATGATGTCTTAAGAACTATAGTTTACTGCTAATTCTCAGTTTTACTTATGAGCGAACCAGATTTTACGAAGAAAGGGCCAAACCTCAAAAAAATAAATAAAAGCACTTCAGGAGTGCTGGCAGACAGAAGTGAAAACTTGAACAAGATCGCCTTGGTGGAAGAAAAATTCTTGTATAGAACATTGGTCCGTAACCTTATTGATGGGTTTTGATTAAAATAAATCAGGATTGAAGTATTAATAGCAAATATATTTATTAGCACATCGAGACAGTTTAGCTTTTACAATGAGAGAGAGGATAACACGACCATGACACATAGTTGTCAGTAGTACTATGGCGCCTCTAATGGCTTATTTCTGAACTAATACGACACCAAAAACTGTTCGGTTTATTCGTTCCAACACCTATATAAATAAAGAACACAATCGCGTTTACAAAAACAAAAAAACTTTTAAAGTAAAAATACTTGCATAGAACATTGATCCGTAACGTAATATAAATAAAGAGCACAACCGCGTTTACACGAGGTGTCGGTTACGGTGTCGCGAGATCAACTGTTTTTTCCCATCTCAAAAATGCCCAACGCGCCTAAAGAAGTTTTTACTTAAAAAAAAAACAATACAAGGAAAATACTCACATAATTTTATTTCCTCTTTTCATTTAATTTTTATCAAAACAGGAACAAAATTAAAATTCTCCTCGTGCATTTAAAACGTGAATTGTTAATTTATAATGAATCTCAAACGCACGATTACTGTGTTTGTCACGTTTACATTACTCGCATAATGTTTTGAATGTGCTTTCATTGTTATTGTATGACTCTTAATTTCTCTAGGGCCACATTTTCTTGGCACTTCCGACTATTTATAAAAGTTTTGCAATTCTTATGATTCTTGAAGAAAATATTGTTTGTGCCAGAGGTTTCACTGGCGTACTCAGTAGGCTGGCTGTATACTTAATAAAAATGTATATCACTAAACCGATAGGTACTGACTTTTTGAGATTAGGAAATTAAAATTTGGGAATTGAGGAATATTAAAATTTGGTCCTTACAGGACCAAATTTTAATATTCCTACGTATTGAATTCTCACACACTCAAATAGGTACATAAATATTGAGTAGTCTTTGGGGACAAAATATGAGTAATAATAGTATATTACTGTCGCGGCCTAAAAAGCCGAGGCACATATACGGGAGTCCATCAATGCCTGGTTGCGGCCAAAGCTTGTATAGTACTTTTCTCAAAAAATGCGCTGAAATTCAAACTAAGTAGATTAATTATAAATACCAGAATCAATGACGAACAACGATAATTTTTCACGCGCCATTATGTCCATTTGTTTCTTCTTTACTTTATACAGCACTATCTGCAAACCAAATCGAAATTTAAATAAAATCTTTAACCTCCTTGGTTGCCATGTGTTGAAGTAAAAAGTTCGTTCATAACACGACAGATATTAGTTTTGATAGTAATTTATTTGGCCGCAAAACAAGACCGATATGTATTTTCATACAAACATTGCCGGCCGAGCGCTCGCATGTATTCGGCCAGTACAGAAATTTCGATTTATCTCAAAGAAGGTTATCAAAATAATGCTCAAATTTCTAAGCATGTTTGAGAAAATACTATTACAACAGCCAATTCGTAACCTCCTTAGTACTCTTTAAAATTCATACCCAATTACATTTTATAACACAACATAAAAATAAAACTTGGTCCTTAGCTCCGCTTAATTTTCTTATTCAAAACCGACTTCAACAGCCGAAGGAGGGATAACGAATGTCCTACAAAAAGGGCCATAAAGGACCAGATTAATGTACCAAATGGCCAGTCATTAAGTACAGTTAACAGGATCCACAGTGTCACGGGTTCGAGTGTATTTGTTACGGAATAAATTGTCTAAGCGGATGAGCTGGCCCTGGTCCTGACATACGGGCGAGAGATTGTAATACCGAAAACGATAGGGGAAGTAAGTTAAGTACTTTTAAAATGTACAATGATTTTACTTGATTTTAAAGAAGGTTTGGACTCAAAAGGTTCCGTGTAAAAGTTATATCTAACAAAGTGATTTATGTGAGATTTATATTTATAAAAGGAGAAGAATAGAATAGAAATAGAATATACAAGCTGTGTCGACCCCAAGTAAGGTGGGTAGGGATAAAGGTACAATTCCAAAAGACTGTAGCAGTAGTGCTGACTAACTGCATCAACAGACCGCAGCATTACTACTCTATGTATTTCTATGAAAGCGCTTTCGTAGGGGGCGACAATGCCACCTCCTGCTCCGATCGAGCGGCGAAAGACGGCGCCTGTAGTACGGTTAGTGGCTGTCACTAATAGAGCGACAAGGAGTATTTTTGAAGTGAAAACTTCTTTAGACGCGTTGGGCATTTTTGAGCTGGGAAAAAATAATTGAACTCGCGACACTGTTACCAACACCAGCTTTTGACCACTAAAAAGACATCAACGCGCGATACATTTTCTTTGGGATTAATGATATTCCAAACATTGAGACATGAAAAGTATTTCCTGCACAATAAAATTGTTCAAGTTTTCACTTCTGTCGGCACTCCCGAAATGCCACTGTTTTTTTTATTTGACAAACAAGTTTCGTGGAACCAAAGAAGAGGAATGCCACTGCCGTCGTAATGTGACATCGCGTTAGGAATTAAGACTACAGCGGCACTATAGCGGGCATTTATGGTCAACTGCAACGCCACTGCTGTCTCTGGTCTGTCATCGCCTCCAGAATTGTACCTTGATGGTGAACAAATAACAAAAGTATGCAAACGTAGGAGAATACGCACTGATAACCCATATTTTTATACGTTGTACAAAGATATAATAAGTATCGTTTGCAGACTTTTTTTTTCTTTCAGCAGAAGTCCCAGTGAGAGCGATATAAATTCAATATTATTTTATTTCAATAGTTTTGATTCTCAGGAGACTGTTTAGATTTAATACAGGCTCGATTATTGAAAATTCTGTTATTTTTGTGTAAAAGTTGATATGAGAATTCTGTATGAGAATTCTTAATAGTATCATAATAATATAGGGTCTTCTTTTACTTTTGTTGTAGTTAAGGCTTTGCTATGGAAAGTTTTTAAAAACAAGTGAAGTGTTGCAGCCGTATTTCAAGTTTTCATTCATGATTATGATGCATGTAACCTAAACTACAATTAGTCTTATAATAATATTATATTTCTTTATTGTAATTATATTATTAGTCTTTTACATATCACGAGACCTTGGGAACCCGGACCTTTGGAAGGCGTGTGAGGGGCCGAAGCCAACTCGCAGAGGCCCCTTAGACGTTTTTTTAAAATGAAATGAGGCACCAACCGACGATTATCCCTGTATGCACTATACAAGTGCACCCAAGGACAACCCCCGGTTGGTGTAGGACTATTGCAGGATATGGAAACAAAGATATTTGACTATGGGTTTGGGTGGCTAAAGTGGACTGGCTACCTGGAACTATGGAAGGACTATGGCCCCTGCCTGATCAATTTTTATATGTACACGGATAAAATGGCAGGGGGTGACTTGCACACTCGCTAATGGGCTCCCGAAAACGGTCTCTAGCACAAAGTGTCGTAGCGACAAGGGGGGCAACATGTCCTGAGGTGCTTGTGAGGAGTGGAGAGGTATTCCACGGCTATCAGGACAATCCCGGAAGTACGGTCAAGATCCCTACCAGCATCTTACTGGAATACTTCCTTCCTCCAAGCACGTTTGCTCTTGCGAATCTCCACTGAAGCCGGCCAATTAAGGCAAGAATGAGGTGGGAGCTCTGTTCCTCGTCAGTGTTCACTCCAGCCGGCCAATTAAGGCAAGCCAGAGGTGAGAAACAAGACTTCTCCCATGAGATAGGGTTCGTGGGGTCGCTACTGCCCAACAGCTCGCCACATGCTGCCCTGCGGGTTTTTGTATCTCTCTTGGTCTGGCTGCTCACCCTAGACCTGTTTCGGCAAAGTAAACTTTACCGGCACATACCCAGAGTTCGGAGCGCGCAAGCCCCACCACGACGTCAACGTAGAGATACGGCGGTGGGGTTATTAGTCTTATAATTATGGTGCATGTAACCTAAACTATAATTAGTCTTATAATTTTTGGGTGTGAATTTTCACGCATAGGTATAATGTACACATGGTGTAAGGGACATCGGCGTACTGCGCAAGCTGTTACCATAAATTCAGTACAAGACATTAGAGATATAGACTCCCAGTGTAGAAAGTTTTCGTAGCTTATAAAAAAAAAATGCCATTTCATACAAAATTAAACTTGTTTATATACAAACTAGCAGTGTCCTGCGGTTTCGCCCGCACAAGTGTAGATCCCTTGAAACTATGGGAATAAAAATTATCCTATGTATTAATACAGGTTATAAACTATCTGTGTGCAAAATTTTGTCCAAATCTGTTCAGTAGTTGTTGCGTGAAAGAGTAACAAACATCCATCAATCCTCACAAACTTTCGCGTGTAGGAAGTAGGATTTATTTCATACAAATTTAAACGCTGGTGGGTATAGAATCATGTACTGAATTCATGGTGACAATTTGCGTGTCAATGTCACTTACACACTCTGTATGGAGTCCGAGCGTGCATTGCTAAAGTTGATAGTAGACAATGTGAAAAAAGAACGCCTAGAATTCATTTGCCATTCTAGTAAATACATTTAAGCTACTCGCGGTCTAAACAACCACACCCTAATTTCGTGACTCAAAAGATCTTTAAACAAAATGTTAATTAGAAACGGCCAGCCTCCCAGAACTCATTAACTATGCTTTGTGAATTTGTGGTGACGTCTTCATTTATACAATACTAGCTGTGCACCGCGGTTTCATCCGCATACGTCTCGATTCCGTAAGAATATCGGGATAAAAAGTATCTTATGTCCTAATTCAGGTCATGGTTTAACCCTGGGCCAAATTTCATCCAAATCCATTTAGTCGTTTTAGTATGAAAGCTAACAAACAAACATACAAAAAATCAAAATAAAATATTAGTTTAGATTAGCGACTCGTTCCTGCTTAATACGAGTGGAATGACGATATTTCATAACATCGAGATTTTTGGGCTATATCTAAGATAATTCAACAGATTAAAGTCCTCTTCCTCCTCCGTCTCCTCAACCCCCCCTTCCTTCTTCCTGTGTTCCTTTTCTTTGCTGTGCCCAACAGGGTCTACGATGATTATGACTTTGTAAAACCTACCACCTTAAGTTCCATTGTGGAATGCAAATAAATATTGAGTATTGAGTAAATAAGTTGCATACAACGTGTTTGGTCACCGGTATACGACCCGTCAAGGCGAAGTAATATCATCAATTTTATCGACAAATCCACCTTAATAAGGCATTTTGCCCCTACTGTTTTGAAATGGCAGCTATTACAATTTTTGAAGTGGAAACTTCTTTAGTCGTGTTGGGCATTTTTGAGATGGGAAAAAACAATTGAACTCGCGACATCGTTACCGACACCTCATTTTTGTAAGCGCGATTGTGCTCTTTATTTATATTGAGTTACGGATCAATGTTTTATGCAAGTATTTTTACTTTAAAGGTTTTGGAAGTTTTTTTTTGTGGTCTTTATTTAGATAAGGTTACGGACCAATGTTCTATGCAAGTATTTTTCTTCCACCAAGGCGATCTTGTTCAAGTTTTCACTTCTCTCGACATTTTCGGAGTGCTACTGTTTTTTTTTGTTTACTGAGTACCGGTGGGTTCAATAATTTTGCAATATCTACCGATGGAGGTCCTACAGGCATAATAGTTTTGTTCGATAGTTTTTTTTTCTTTTTAAATGTTTAAAAAAAACCAGACTTAACATACCTATTTTTTACTTGCACACCAGTTACACAGCACAATTCTATCAATCTGCCCAGCCTTTTCCCAACTAAGTTGGGGTCGGCTTCCAGTCTAACCGGATGCAGCTGAATACCAGTAATTAAATCGGAGCGACTGCCTATCTGACCTCCACAACCCAGTAACTGGGTAATACGATACTCCTTGGTAAGACTGGTTGTCAGACTTTCAGGCTTCTGACGACTGTCAAAGACCACGAATGATAGCCAGGACCAACGGCTTAGCGTGCTTTCCCAGGCACGGAGACGTCTCGGTATGTAAAGATGGTCACCCATCCTAGGACCAACCCAAGCAAGCGTAGCTTAACCTGATGGATCGACCCGTGCAACTGTTATTACTTAGCCACGAGCTCCTCTTTCGAGTTTCATTGGTGAGAGAATCGCCCTCAAAAATCTAAGCGGTCACCGACAGACACGAATACCGACTTGTTTACTATTTGTAAAGATACATGTTTCTTTTTATTTTAATTTCTTTGTGTTTCTTCGTGATTGTTTTCAAATCGTGTTTCTGAAGTGTTTGTTTCTTTTATTCAATGAGCGATTCTGTTTTGTTTTTGCTTTGCATTTGTTTTTTTTTAATTTGAACGTGATTTGTTTATTTTTAGAGAATTCAATATTGGAAAAATCTATGATTTGTGTTGCTTTGATTGGCTCGAACTTACGTTGGTATATATTTAGTATGCATCGTGTGATCGCTCAGTGGTTAAGGCCTCGCCTCTCATGTACAAGGTTGGTGGTTCAAATCCGCACAAGTACCAATGTAACATCTTCAATTATATGTACGTTCTGCATTTATCTTGGACATTATTGACATCGGTGAAGGAAAAACATCGTGAGCAAACTTAGTGAGTTAACTAGCTGTTGCCAGCGATCCAGGATGAAAAGTAGCCAATATTCTAATCCAGGTCTTAATCTACGCATGTGCCAAATTTAATCCAAATCCGTTCAGCCGTTTTAGCGTGAAAGCGTAGCAAACAAACATGCAAACTCTCTTTCACTTTTATGATAATTATCATCATCATCATTTCAGCCGAAAGACGTCCACTGCTGGACATAGGCCTCCCCCAAGCACCGCCACTTCGACCGATTTTGTGCATTCCGCATCCAGCAGATTCCTGCGGCCTTCACAAGGTCATCGGTCCATCTTGTGGGAGGCCTTCCAACGGTACGTCTTCCGGTACGTGGTCGCCACTCCAGAACTTTTCGACCCCATCGGCCATCCGTTCTGCGAGCAATGTGCCCTGCCCATTGCCACTTAAGTTTGGAAATTCTTCGAGCTATGTCGGTTACCTTGGTTCTCCTGCGGATCTCTTCATTTCTGATTCGATCACGTAGGGAAACTCCAAGCATAGCCCTCTCCATTGCCCTTTGGGTGATTTTTAGCCTTCTAATAAGGCCCATTGTGAGCGACCACGTTTCGGTACTATCACTGGCAACAAGCACTGGTCAAAGACTTTCGTCTTGAGACGAAATATTATAGTTAGGATATAAACCTGAAATTTCCAACCCATCTTGAGCAAGCGTGGAGATAAATCCTTACGCCTTCTCGAAAAGGCTTTTGCCCATCTGTGGGACAGTAATAAGCTGGTATTATTATATTCGATGCGACTTTCCAATTTCATTAAAGCGCAAGCTCTTCGACATGACTGTATATCCTGCCTATCCTAACGTATGCCGCTCAGACTTGGTCTTTTACCGAGGTTCAGAAGTCCAAACTCAAGGTTTGCCAAAGAGCAATGGAGCGTAGCATTTAAAAAATCAAACTCACCGACAAAATTCGCAACACCATAATACGCTCCAAGGCAGGTGTCGCCGATGTTGGTGATAAGTCTGCGAGGCTGAAATGGGACTGGGCGGGCTACATCTATAGGATGCATCAAAATAGATGGGCAGGGTCGTCACACAGTGGATGCCTGATGACGGGCGTCGCCACCGTGGCGGGCTTAAATAGCGCTGGCGTGACGATTTGGACTCGTTCCTGACCGATTGGCCGAAGGCACAAAATCTTTGCCCAGCAGTGGCACAAAAATATTAGGAAAAAAAAAAAGCTAGTGCCGGCACTGCCGACAAGTGAAAACTTGAACAAGATCGCCTTGGCGGAAGCAAAATACTTATATAAGAAAGAAGAAAGAAAGAAAGAAAGAAAAAGTATTTATTGAGACTCGCACAAGGAATAAAAAATTAAACTAAACACCTTCACCTTAAAACATTAATAAAAGAAAAAATAAAAAACAAGGTAAAAAACCAAAAACAGAAAGTCCTGTACGAGGCCAAAAGGCTCCTATCTCAGCATATGCTGCGACATTTAAAAAATAAATGTCTCGGCGCTGGTATTCTGATAGGGCCCACAGTGATGTCACGGATAGATAGATACAGAAATAAACATTAAATAAAATAAAATAAAAATAGTTAAGTGAAATATTAAAAATAAAATATAAGTAGTCCGCGTGTCTGCACCCGACGTAACAACAGTTACTTGTCTATGCCTTTAGTATCTGTGGTAGTCTAGGCATCGTTGAGACAAGTAAAGAAAGTATATAGAACATTGGTCCGTAACCTTACCTAAATAAAGAGCACAAATACGTTTACAAAAAAAAAAAAAACTTCTGAAACTTTTAAAGTAAAAAATAAAAATACTTGCATAGAACATTGATCCGTGACGTAAAGTAAATAAAGAGCACAATCGCGTTTGCAAAACCTTTAAAGTAAAAATACTTGTGTAGAATATTGATCCGTAACATAATATAAATAAGGAGCACAATCGCGTTTACAAAAGTGAGGTGTCGTCACAGTGTCGCGAAATCAATGGTTTAGTCCCATCTCAAAAATGCCAAACGCGCTTAAAGAAGTTTTCACTTCAAAAAATTATGTATCGTGTCAGCAGTTCTTAGTTGGTCTCAAGTGAGACTGCTGAGCGGTCTTAGGTTCCATGATTCCATCTCAGTAAACAAATCTGTTTCATTTGCTAAGAACTGTAAGTTTTTTTGGTACGAAGTTTTTTAAAACAGATGAGCTGACTGGTAGAAATCGTCACGTAACGAAAAAACCCGAAAAAGTTAGTTTTTAGGTCTCAAGTATTAAAAGTTTTGGTTTTTGCCATCTAGTATAAGTTTTCAGGTTTTAAAACTTATACTAGATGACTCTGTATTAATACATAATAAACAGCGAATGGGTCTTACCAAGGGGTATCGTATTACCCAGTTACTGCGTTGTGGAGGTCAGAAAGGCAGTTGCTCCATGTAAAATACTGGTATTCAGATGCATCCGGTTAGACTGGAAGCCAACTCCAAAATAGTTAGGAATCGGCTAGGCAGATTGATTGAAACAGCGAAGGGGCTTGGACAGGGCATATTGCTCGTAGAACAGACGGCTGATAGCACCGAAAGGTTCTGGTGGTGACCGCGTACCGGAACACGTAGCGTTGGAAGGCCTTCCACAAGGTGAACCGATGACCTTGTGAAGGCCGCAGGAATCCGCTGGATGCGGGAAGCACAGAACCGGTCAAAGTAGCGGAGCTTGGGGGAGGCCTATGTCCAGCAGTGGACGTATTTCCACCAATTTCGTTCCAACAGGGTGTCCCACGACATCACTCGACTTTTTTTTGTAAATTCGCAGTTAAAGTCGGAGTTTGTATTTGTGGAGTTTGTATTGGCAAAAGATTTGGCCTCTATAACACGGCGCTTAATCATAACTGACGAAATGTGGGTGTACTATAGACACACCTCTGCCCACCCTTCGGGCAAACCAGGCGTGATATTTTATGTTACATGGGACTTTTAAAATAACTGAAAGAAAATACTTTTATTTGCGATAAACATGATACAAAGAAAGAACAAAAACACGAAAATAACAATGTGGGGGAAAACATGCGTCACGTCCACACAAAACGGCCACCGCTCAGAATAACGTTGCAACCCAATGCGAGACAAAGCTCCAGCGCTGGTTTATACTGGCCAATAAGTGGGTGTAGTGGCCGGTATACCACTGCTTGCCTATATGAGGAATACAAGCGTGATATAATGCTGTTTCATTTCAGAGAATTCAGCATTGAAATATTTTGGGGTCCGCGCCCACTCGACCCGAAGAATAGTACCTTTTCAGTTTTGATAGGCCTAAAAACGTCGATATATAGTCAGACAGAAAAGTGTCGATTTAACGCTTGCACCACAGAGGGTAAAATTTAAATGATGTTTGGATAAATAAATCAATAAATAAACAAGTGTGGGTTTTTTAAATCTTATCCTAATTAATTTTATAAATGCGAAAGTGAGTTTGTTTGTTTATTACGCTTTTGCGCTAAAACGGCTGAACAGATCTGGATGAAATTTGGCACATGGGTAGACCATGACCTGAAGAAGGACATATGATACATTTTATTCCGATATTCCTACGTGATCGAGACTTAAGGTCATATCAACTCGGAAAGGGATCGTCACCATATCGCCGCGGTTTGTGAGCTTGTCCCGAGGCGAGACGATTACGTTACGATTCCGATTAGTGTGCGTGGCAGTAGGGAGTTTCATACAAAGAATACTGAATGGCTCGAGTTGATACGGTGACGATCCCTTTCCGAGTTGATATGTGTTTTATTTCCTTTATGCGGATGAAACCGCGGGGCGCAGCTAGTACTGTATAAATCTCCAAAGCTCCAAATTAAACAAAAATATTCACTCATGTATGTCTAGCTGTCAGTTCTTGTATAAAACATGTCGGAGTTTGAGCTGGGTCTGAGTAGACTTTACATATATGATAGCATACTACATGACCTAAATACTATAAAATATGTATACCTACGCTAACTAAACTGACAATTGACATGGACTGTTTTAAACAACTAAATTTTTTATTTTTTTGTTTCTTCGGCCTCACCTCTCATGCACTAGAAAAAAAGAAAAATGCGTTTATTGGCATTACAGCAGATAAATATACCTTATAACTACAAAAAACAGAAAACAATGATTATAATCCCAAAAGGGCCTCAGTTCAGCATAATGTCAGATAACAACATGAACCGTACCACCTGACGCTGATTTTCAGCTGCAACCCACAAATGCCATAGGGAAGTGTCTGTCCGTTTAAACAAATTAACATAATAAATTAAAGTTAATGTAATAAAAGATAGGATAATATAAAAAAAAGCTCGCAAAATCAAATAAAATGTTGTGCCATACATGAGTGTGTGTGTTGTTTTGTGAATGAACACTAGCTTGTGGGTCCGCGCGCAAGTACCGATGTGACTTTTTCAAGTACTTTTGAGTAATCTTGGACATTACTGACATCGGTAAAGGAAAAAATGATGAGGAAATCTGGACTTATAATGAACACGATACTCCTTGGTAAGATTGGTTGCCAGACTTTTGGGCTTCTGACTAGCCGTAACGACAGTCAAAGATGACTGAAAGAATGATGTCGGGACCAAAGGCCTAACGTGCTTTTCGAGGCACGGAGGAAAGAAAAGAAAATATTTTCTTTGTATTTTGTTGTTGTTGATAAAAGTTTGTTGTTGTTGAAAAAAAAAAGTTTGTTGTTGTTTTTAAAATACTTCTTTATTCTGTTTTTATAATATTTGTGTAACTGTCATGCATGAACAGTTCACCTCATAAGTAGTGACTTTAAGGTTTTATTTATTCATGGTAATCTGTGAACAGCGCTGTGGGCTACATTATTACTTATTTATATTTTTCTGTGTATATTATTGCATAATGTAGCTGTTTGTTGTTCCTATTGAAGAAAAAAAAGTTTTTAGTGCATAAGTTAAACGCACATCACAAAAATGTACTTAAAACACATATTTACAAATTAGCCAAAAGCCTCGAATTTAAGATTAATAACTAATCAAAGTTTGACAAATTTTGTCTATTGCTTGATGCCAGGGGAGGATGTCTCGATATGAAATGGATGGTTATCCCATCAACAAACCGACTGCGGCAAGCGCAGCTTAACCTTCGATCGACCCGTGGGGCTAACATTATTAAGCCACGAGTTTCTCTCCAAATTCAGCTTAATACCTGTACTTTATTTACTTTGAGCGACTATCTCACCACCACAGCCCAGCTACTGGAAACTTGGTAAGACGCTCCAAATTGTATGTTCCTACAAAATGTTATAGTCCTAATTATATTTTTTTTAACAATATTACCTACTCTGAACAATTTAATATCTTTTAAGTGTGTCGTAAGTAATTTAAAATTTAATTTTACTGATTCTGTTTCAAAATTACAACGTAAGTGGATTCATTTTAATTGTTTTCCCGCCGGCGAAAATAAACGAAATTGAAAATTAATTTCCCAACTTTTTATTGAATCTGATGAAAAAAATAAGGTGGGTAGGTAGGTACTTACTTATAAAACATTTACATTTAATATAATTGAAATCTTCAGAAAACAATAACGAAAGCTATTTTTGATGAAAAAAACGTCTATGAAATTTTTGTTTTTAGATCTTGAATTACTTATTCATTTTACCTGTTACGTCTAAAAATACCAAGAAAAAATTTAAAAAACAGTGGCACTCTGGGAGTGCCGAAAGAAGTGATAACTTGAACAAGATCGCCTTGGTGGAAGAAAAATACTTGTATAGAACATTGGTCCGTAACCTAATCTAAATAAAGAACAAAATCGCGTTTACAAAAAAAAATACTTCCAAAACCTTTAAAGTAAAAATACTTCCATAGAACATTGATCCGAAACGTAATGTAAATAAAGAGCACAATCGCGTTTACAAAAATGAAGTGTCGGTAACGGTGTCGCGAGTTCATTTTTCTTTTCCCATCTCAAAAATGCCCAACGCGCCTAAAGAAGTTTTCACTTCAAAAATCTGCGAAAAACCTTGGACTTAAATCTATCCCGAGACTATTACTTTGCATCATGAATTATGTTGATCCAACTTTGTCTTTCATGCATGTTAACTTCAAATCCCAACTATTGTGCAACCAATATAAAATGTTGGTAACAGATCAAGTTTCAATACACGTTGTGTATGTTCGGGAGTTGCAATTTGTATTGTTATGCTGTTCTGAGCACCGCATTGATGTTTCATTAGTTGTAGTTTTGTGGTTCAAACGGAACTCTGTTGATAGTAAATAGTTACTTGAGTCCAACCGAATTTAGCTTCAGTTTTCGGCAATTTTTGGCAGAAATATTAATTTTCGGCTGTTTTCTTTTTCGGCCGATTTTATTTGTTGTTTCCGGCTGTGGCTGAAAAATTAAGTTCCGGTTAATAATCAATTTTTTCGGAAAAAATTCATCGTTACAATAAATAAAAGCACAATAACAGAGAAAATGCAGGAACATTGATTTTTCTCGCATATAATCTTAGATCGTATACTATTAATAAACTTATGCCTTTGCCTTTAAATGGGTTGCTTGCTTATGGTACTGTGCCAAATAAACGTTCTTCTTTTCTTTGAGAAAACTATTGGTTAATTTTCGAAAAGATTTTTGCAATGATTGAAATATTGCGGTTAAGTTTTTGTTACGTTAACCAAATAACAAAAATGGCTGTGGCACTCCGGGAGTGCCGACAAAAGTGAAAACTTGAACAAGATCGCCTTGGGGGAAGAAAAATACTTGTATAGAATATTGGTCTGTAATTTTATCTAAATAAAGAGCAGAATCGCGTTTACAATAAAAAAAATACTTCCGAAACCTTTAAAGTAAAAATACTTGCATAGAACATTCGTAACGTAATACATATAAATAAAGAGCATAATCGCGTTTCAAAATCAATGGTTTGGTCCCGTCTCAAAAATGCCCAATGCGCCTAAAGAAGTTTTCACTTCAAAAATCAACCGAAAACCAATAAAAAAAAAAGTTAAATGCAAGCCAGGCCGAATTTCGTTTTCGAACGGAGTTGTGTCATAATGTTTGTAATTAATTAAATGTGTTACTAGCAGTAGAACTCCTTGTGAAGGACCTCATCAGGGATACTACTACTGTAACTTTCCTTAACGCCAAGCAGCGATGCCGTGAACCAGTTTTATAGTTGGGTACCGGTAACAGGCACACGTGCTTTATTTTAGCTTTGTCTCATAATGATTAAGTATAGGCACTTGTTTGTGAGTTATCAACATATGCTTAGCCTTTTCCAACTATAGTTCGGCCATCGAGAGAATGTGTTCTTGACACCTGTCAAGCTGTATGTTGGGGTCGGCTTTGAATTTAGCCGGGCGCAGTTACGTATTGTACGTAGATGGAGTAAATTGTTTGTAATTCAAAAGTATAAAAAAACCGGTCAAGAGCAATTCGGACTCGCGCACCAAGGGTTCCGTACCATTTTGAATTTTCATCGGCGAGGCCTATATTTGTCAGAGAATTTTAACACTGCACACTGCGGTATAGAATATTGCAGTTTTAGATCAGCGCCATCTCGTGACCGTTAGTGGAACTAATGTTATTTTTGTTGATGATTTCTGAAAAATTGTGCTATTTAGAGACATCGTTTTATTTTTCCTGTAATCTTTATATAAACTTCTATCACATAGAATAATTTCAGATTTTTTTCTATGAAAACATTGGAGATAAGATAACTACAAAAAAATTACCAATATAAAACATTGCAAAATTTATCAGATAGCTTTCGCCAGCGGCTTCACCCGCATGATATCTTTATAAATTATAATCTATGTTACTCAGAGATAATACAGCATTCTACTGATAGAAAGAATTTTTTAAATCTGTCCCCTAGTTTTTGAATTTATTAATTACAAACAAAAATACAAATCGTTTCTCTTTATAATATGAGCGTAGACTATGACATTCGTTACGAAGAGCTTGTCTCAAATTACAGCACGAACAAAAATTCTCCAGTTGCAGTTGCAAGACATTCAAAAGGGTTAATTTATGAGGATACAATGTGGGCACCGGACATGTCGTTGTGGGGACAAAACTTCCCTCGACAGCACCCATTTAATTTTATTCCGCCTTACTTTTGGCGTAGTGACTAGTGATGTCCTTTGTTGCGGACATTTGAATTTAAATATCCGCAAAAAAATTACTGGGCTATGTTTGAACAGGGTTATTAGTTATACATCGGCAATCCGTTAAGGGGAGATAAGAGGAAGGGAGGGGAGGAAGGGGGATGTAGGAGGCATCATTTACAACCAAATGACGCCGATTGACTCCTATGCAAATGTCAACAATATTCGCGTAAGACATTTTACATTTTTGCTTCATACATTTTAAAATATTAAATTATTTGAAAATGTTCACGTATCACCATTAACCCTTTGTAACATAGTTATTGGGTACATGTTATATATTTACTTCATACATAAAAAAAGTCATTTTACTCGAAAATTGTTGACATTGGCATAGGGGTCATCAAGGGTAATTTGGTTGCAAATGACCTCTCTTACATCCCCTTAACGGATTGCCGACGTATAACCAATTACCCTGTATAGTGACCTTATTGGTGATGGCTATATATAAGCAAAAGTTACATTATTTATATTTTACTAACGGTTTTTATGACTTGACAAAACATCCAGATTTCATGTGAATAAATAACCTATAAGTACATACAAATCTTCCGGAATAAGTTCTCCAAATGATGAAAACCGCATCAAAATTCGTTGCGTAGTTTAGGACAACGCGGTCACACAGAGAGACATGAAAATCGGATTTAATTTATCGCGAATCATATCTTGATCAAGATACAACTTGCCACTGACCTGGGGGCCTACCACAAGCTCATAAAGCAGTATTATTTTAATATTACTTCAGTGTGGGAAGGAGATGAAGCTCTACAGGACGTATAGCTCCATCTCTTTCTCCCACTGAAGTAATATTAAAATAATACTGCTTTTGAGCTGGTGGTAAGCCCCCTGCCAATTTTGCCTTGAATTTTGCGGGCTGCCACTGCAGATCCGCCTTAAGTTAGAAAAACATACACGTTTCCTGTATGAACTCCCATTAATTATTCCCTTTATAAAAAAATATTATTTATAGGCTGCATTAGAAATAAATACACAATTGTCAAAATTTCAACTGTCTACCTATTACAGTTCATGAGATACAGCCCGTTGACACACTCACGGGCGGATGGACGGACGGAGAGCGGAGGCTTAGTAATAGGATTGCGTTTGGCACCCTTCGGGTACGGGACCCTAAAAACACCTGAATATTATTTAAAAAAAAACAAAAAGAAAACTACTTACATCACCAAAACGGTCTTAGCTCAGCACAATGTCTGATGAAAACACAAAGTATACCATCTGCCGTTGATTTTCAGCTGCAGCCCATAAGTGCTATACGCTTGAATAAAGGCAGAGCCCCACTGCTGCGCACGGAGAGGCTACGCACGTGTTCGCATTGTAAGAAAATGTATGTGATAACGTCCACTGCAACCCACGGACACTCTATGCACGAATTGACGTCATTGCTACACGCGTGGCTTACTCGAATATGGCGCCCACGCAGCTCAACGCTGTCAACGCTACGCACACTTTACACAAAAGCGAACAGTTGTACATAGTCATGGGTTACTTATTCGTGTATAGCGTGTATTGCAGTGGAAACGTAGATCCACGTTGTCAAACAAACAAACCCACGCGCCACGCAGCTAAACTACGCCGCGTGCCCGTGCATAGCGTGCGCCACGGTGGGACAGCGCCTTAATAAACACATAAGAAAGTGCATTTGTCTGTTTGAATAATTTCACTTTGCGTCAAAATTAGCGTGACTACATAATCCGAGTAAGTAACATCACTATAGTTAGTTTCGTATCCAATCCCAAGCGACAACAAACTTTGAATGTCTTCTTACCTACAGTAAATAATTTAGGAACCAATCCTTTCCGTACGCTTGGGGTTTAACACTAGTGTTCCACTTTCGTATTAGTGTTGTAGATAACCAGCGCTGTTGACGTTAGGTTTGTCTGAAGTGACAGCATTTCGCTGAGCAATAACCTGAATACCCTAATTGCGTAACTTATTTTCGAAAACAATTTTGGCTAATTTGTTTCATTTTGACAGTTCAACAACATTCATTGCGTTTTTACGTTGTTGTGCAGATTTTTTTTTCCAGCTTATGAAGCAATGGATTAGCGATCTGTTAGATTGTGTTGTATTATGCAATTAGGGTACTGTTCTTGCCCAGATGCGACGCACAGCTTAATTTTTCTTTTTATTTGTTACAAAAGTAGTTGACTCTGCAATCGGCATTTTGTTTTTGTTGTCATTTGCCAATGTCGCAACAGTAATTACTCAATATTGTCTTTGGTCTGTGGCCTTGACATCAAACAATTAACAACATTGTAAAACTTTTATTGGTTGAATACGAGGCTTTTGTATGTGTGTATTGAATGTTTCTTTTTAATGTGCGTTTTATTTGTGCAGAATAAACAAGTTTTCTTTCTTTTCTTTTTTTAGATAATTTCCTGGTTCTTTCTGCTTTTCCTTATCTGAACTAAATTTGGGATGTGAGTGGAGAAGCCGGGAGTAGACGTCCTAGGAGGTAGTCACCTTATGGGTGATGGTCTTCAGAAAGGTTAGGTGCGTAGTACTCGCAGTATGTACTTAGTGTATGACCAGATGTATATACGTAATCGAAGCAAAAGAAGTATGTAAGGATCGTAGTAGGTGCTGTTCTGTAGTTTTTGCTTATATTCACCCTTGGGAATAAGGCGTGAGTTTATTTATGTAGGTATGTATTGGACTTTCTGTGAAACCACAGAAGGGATTCAAAAGGGAAGGAAACTTAACTCAATATATTGATGTTAGGTTTCATGATTAAGGGTACACTAGTCGGTCATTCTTCCATTCAAACGTAGTATGGTGATTACTCGACTATTTGACGGTGTACGTTCAAAACGAATAATTATATCAATTTGTCTTGTCATTATTTAGCCCTGTATGGAAGCAGAATTGGGAAAAAAGTATTGGTTTATGAGGGTCGAAACTTCCATAATTCAATTATAATTTTACCTCATCTTTGGGCGTTAATAAATAACTTATGTAGTTGGAAAACGACAAAATAGAAACCGTACAGGGATAGATAATATATTGAAAAGTTAAAAAAAAAAATTTGAGTACAAAAATACAGTAGTTTTTCCGTAATATCTATATGCCCAAAGGTCTGTTTATGAAATTTTCTCTCTCGTTTTCGTTATAGATCATCGGCTATTTCACTGAATTAATAAAATCTATATAAATAAATATTAAATTAATAAAACTAAATAAATTACTAACTTTACTAAATAGCATGTATATTAGCCACGCCACCAACGAGTTCGGGTCGTCGACTAGTGGAACCTTAAGGAAACATGGGAATTTTACTTCACTTGGATGTGGATTGTTATAAGAGTGGGCGAAGACTAAAGAAATAATGTATAGAATATGTGAAAAATTATATAGCTAGAAAGAACCAGTGACAAGAAAAAGACATGCTGCAGCTACGCGAAATGAATTGGGATAAATAAAAAATGGACTCAATATTAAAAAAAAACAGTGGCACTCCGGGAGTGCCGGCAAAAGTGAAAACCAGAACAATTAAAAAAAATACTTCCAAAGTAAAAATACTTGCATAGAGCATTGATCCGTAACGTAATATAAATAAAGAGTACAATCGTGTTTACAAATATGAGGTGTCGGTAACGGTGTCGCGAGTTCAATTGTTTTTCCCATCTCAAAAATGCCCAACGTGCCTAAAGAAGTTTTCACTTCAAAAACATAAAGCAAAATCGAAGACACCAGCTCAGAAGATCTCAGCTAATCCAACGTTGTGAATGATCACATCAAGCAGCGGCCTCTCACCGAGAGGAGGCCTGTGTCCCAGCAGTGGAAACGTTAGAGTCTCATTATGCAATAGGTACTAAATACTAAAATCGCGTGTACATTAAATTTTTTCACGTTTATTGCCAACCACTCGTATACACGCAAACTTAATTAAATGACTGTTCTTTGTAATTAATTAATTGCATAGTATTTTCGGTTCATTTATCACCATTTTATAACGCGATTTTTAACGTAAATTCTGGCAGGTTTTAATTACACATCAATTTAATATTAATTGTGTTCAATGTTGTTATACACAGCTTACTGGTTTAAACTGGAAACGATGAAATTAAATACCAATACTGAGTGTTCGGAATCGGAAAATGTGTGTATTTTTTATCTATACTAATATTTAAAAAAACTTTTTTACAAAAAATACAACCGACTTCCAAACTACAAAGTGAAAAATAACTTTAATTTCGGAAGTCGGTGTCTTTGGATCAGTAGGCATTTTAGTTTTTTGACATTATTCCGACTTCCGAAATTAAAGTTATTTTTCACTTTGTAGTTTGGAAGTCGGTTGTATTTTTTGTAAAAAAGTTTTATTTTTCACTTTTTTGTGACTTGGTTTGTAATTTATCTAAGTTACAATAGCCTTATGTCAACTGCTCATCAAAAATATCCAAATCGCTATAGATGTGCCTATAATATTTGAAGAGTTCCCTCGATTTCTCCAAGATCCCATCATCAGATCGTGACCAAATGACAATGTGACGAACTTGAAAGAATACCCTTTCAAACCAAAAAATATTTTTTCAAATCGGTCCAGCGGTCTTCGAGTAATCGGGGAAAATACATAACAAAAAAAAATATCCCAACGAATTGAGAACCTCCTCCTTTTTTTTGAAGTCGGTTAAAAAGAGGAAAGATTTGTATTTTTGTATGTAACGAATAAACTTAAAAACTACTAGACCGATTTGAAAAATTATTTCAGCAATGGATAGCTACATTATCAGCGAGTAACATAGGCTATATTTTAACTCCGTACTCCCACGGGAACGAGAACTACGCGGGTGAAACCACGTGACGTCCGCTAGTGATTAATAAATCAATGGAGTTATTGGTACCTACTGATCGTAAAATAAATAAATATTAAATACCTTTCGCGAGAAAGCAGAAGAGCAGTGGTGGCCCAGTGGTAACGGCCGCGACTTACGAGTTGTAGGTCGTAGGTTCGAACCCAGACAGGCGCTTTACTTTGTGTAAATTATTTCATCACCATTGCTCTCAAAACGGTGAAGGAAAACATCGTGAGGAAACCGGCATGTCCTAGAACCGAAAATTCAAAGACATGTGACATCTACCAACCCGCACTGGGCCCGCGTGGTGGATTACGGCCCACTCCCTCTCACAGAGAGGAGGCCTGTGTCCCAGCAGTGGGAACATATATAGGCCGATGATGATGATGATGATGATGACCTTTCGCGATATCTACCTACTATGCTAGTTATGACAACCACAAGCTGTGAACTGTGGTTGCCATCAGTCATCTAGTCTGCGCATAAACTTACTCATACCATACAAAAACGAATACGAACGCACTGAAATACTCCTGCAATCGCCCTAAGCCAAAATAAATTACCAACACTATCTTTAATAATGGTAAAAATACTTCCCGTCTCACCGTTATTGGAAAATATTCTCATTACATTGTACCAAAGAAAACTCCTCGGGATTTATACTGAGGAAAGTTTGATGTAAACATTCAGAGGAAAAAGGGAATTCTAACAAGGTTTTTTTTTGCTGTTAGTAAAAAAACTTTTGACTATCTGAGCTTCTCTGAGATAGATACCAGTATCTTAGATTTTCGTTTATGTTATTTAATACTATTGCCCCGCAACGGTTTAAATGAGTTCAAAATTGAAAATTGCCATTGATCGTTTCGGGACGCTTTATAAGTATATCGAAAGTGAGCACTAAGGTTGGTTAGGTGCTTGAAAATCCGTTAAAAGAACTCTTGTTCAAAATTCCATGCTTCTGGACCCAGCGGCTTAGAGCAAATTTCACAAAATATACCTATACAAATTTGCCCTTAGTGAGTACGTTGTCTGTCAGTGACTGAATGAATGAATTCAAGATTTTTATTAAGTAGATTTATTAAATATGTACCCATCATCAAGCCGAAGTCTACGCATAATATAATGTTACGATTGAGAAATTGGAAACGAATAAAATGTTTATGTAGGTTTGACATATTTTCTGACAAAAGCTGTCAAACCGCATTATTAAAAAAAAAAACAAAATTCAAAATATTTTTCATTTCACATAAACCTACAAGGGCACTTATGAAACGTCAGAAGCTAGGTGCACGGTTCCAAGCCGGCAAGAACTCCACGGTTACTCTTTTAAAAATAAAAGGTTTCTACAATGTTTTCAAATAACAGTGATAATAGGTATGAGAGGACAGTGTAGGCCTATCAACAAGTACTAGGTACTTAGTAAAATAGAAAATGGTCCACAAGTCTATAGCCTACAACGTTCTCACATTCACAAAATCTAAAAGAAAAGAATCTACATAAAAGATAAACAAAATAATAAAAATAAGGACCTATTTAAAAAAAATACTCGGATGAAAGTTAGCTGACGATTGAAAACACGAATAATGTAATATCGGTAATACAAAAATAATTGCAGCGATAACAGTTTCTAAACTAAACTTAAAGAAGTTGAAAAAAAAACCGGCCAAGTGCGTGTCGGACTACGCACAATGAAGGGTTCCGTAGTTGAGATGAATTTATTTATCCCAGCACAAACTTAAAATTGTAGTTGAAAAACATGTTCTCCCATACATTCCAACTGCAAATCGTCGCTCGGCATCCAATACCGCGAATGTGACATTTTTTACGTTTTTTTTAAATTGCAGGAGCACTTATTTGAACGTGTAGAATGAAATCAAACAAAAATCTGATTTTCGTAAAAAAATTCACATCCGCGGTAATAATATAAATCTAATACCTTTAAACGAGCAATTTTTGTATATATATAATCTGAATCTCGGAAACGGCTCCAAGATTTTTTATTAAATTTAGTATGCAGGGGGTTTCGGGAGCGATAAATCGATTTATCTAGGTTTAATTACTAGAAAACGTCGTTCAAAAAAAAAATGGTCATCCAGATATTTTTGTTTATGCAAGTAACAAGGACTCATTGTGTTACTAAACTTATGAACTATGTTAGCTTATTTAACCAGGTCACTTAGAAAGTTTTGCGACGAACAGTTTTTGTCTTTGGGATACTGGCTGGTTTTGATGTCAATTAAAACTATGACAATTTATTACAAAAAAACGTAACATTCCAAATTCTAAATTCCCTTCACATTTTTTTACCAGCAAAATCAAAATACTCTGTCTTACTGAAAACTGGATTCACAACGAGAACATTTTGCGATGATTTTGTACGATTTCAAATGTCGACTAAAACCAGAAGAATCGTTTGAAAGACTTCGAATGGTATTCCTAGAAAAAAGCCCTTCTAAAGCAACGGTTTTCCGCTGGTTCAACGAATTTATAGGTGGTCGAGTAATTTTGGCGGACAAAGAAAGAAGTGGCCGCCCTACGACGGTGTTACATAACAAAACGTGCTGGCTGTGAAAATTTTAATTCAAGAGAATAGGCGAATTACATATGAAGAGGTTCAGTATATACTGCAGATTAGATTGGGAAGTGTGCATGAAATTCTACACGGGCATCTTCGGGTAAGGAAGATAGTTTCACGCTGGTACCGCAAAATCTAACGCAGGCTCAGAAGAAGGTTCAGGTGGAATGGTGCCGAGACATGATAGCAAAATTTGTAGCAGGCTCGTCTCGGTGCGTTTAAGATACGGGATATTTATCAATATGATCCAGAAATGAAGCGTCAGTCGACCGTGTGGCTGTTTCAAAATGAACCAACGCCTACCAAAGTGAAGCGAGCTAGAAGTGCAGGCAAAATTTTGATCGCAAGTTTTTTTTCTTTGCCGGGTTATCTGTTGTCAGTACCCTGACGAGATCAAAGGAGCATCAATGCTGAATGGTATGTTACCAAATGTTTGCCAGAAGTTTTTACTACCGCAAGCAGCAAGCGACCGAACACTGACCACTTCATCACGACAACGCGCTGGCTCACTCGGCGCTCAAAACAAGGGACTTTCTGGAAAGCACACCAGTCAAATTTATGGGTCATCCTCCTTACAGTCCTGATTTGGCTCCGTGCGACTTTTTCTTGTTCCCCAAAATAAAAAATCAACTCAAAGGAAAACAGTTTTCATCACCTGAAGATGCACTGGCTGCATTTGAGAAGGAGATTGGAGAGGTGTCTGATGCGGACTGGAAAATGTGTTATGAAAATTGGTTTAGACGTATAAAACTATGTATAAACGCCAATGGAGAGTTCTTTGAAAAGATATAATAAAAACAATTATAACCTGTAGTATATTTTTTTCTAGTATCACATAACTTTCTGAGTGCCCCACGTAATCTAGTTTAAATTTATTTCACCCCATGGGAGATGGCACTGCAGTGATTGATGTACAAGCAATTCAGCCTGCTAGCGATCTTTTTTAGGATATTGTTGGAGCTGGCCCGTACTCTGCGCACCAAGGATGCAGACCTCATTCACATCGTTGCGTAAAAGCAATTAATATGTGCGTCTGCGAACATTCCCGATGCACTACAAAAACGGGGCAGCCCCACCAATACCCTGAAAGCGTTGTTGTATTGGACACGAAGGGCGTTGCACGAACTTTGGGTATATCTAGCCCACAGGCTGCACGTGTAAAACGTTGTACAATAAGCTCGAAACAGAGTAATTTTGACTTTTTAAGTGAGCAGCGCGCAAACCTGCGAGCCAGCATGTTCGCCCTTACCGACAACGCCCTTCGTTCCCGCTCAATATCGAGTCCGTCATTGAGGTCAGGGGTCAATATATGACCAAGATATTGAAACGTAAATACTCTTTGTAGTGGAGTCCCATTGAGTAATACAGGTGGTACATAACCCGGTCTGCTCCCAGCCTCAAAGACCATGATCTCCGACTTATTGGAGTTATACATCAAACCATGTGCTTTGACATACTGCTCACATTTGGCGACCAACTTTCTGAGACCACAGATTGACGCGCTCAGAAGCACCATATCATCTGCATAACTAATATTATTTACACAAATACAATCTATATAGCAACCCACTCTGGTGCCGCTGAGCTCGCTAATCCTGCCTCACCCCGCATTCCAACCTGTGTGGCCTGGAAAAAGTTCCAGCCCATCGTACACTATTGATCTGGTTACCATACCACTATTTAAAGATGTTTATAAGCTCCGTTGGCAACCTATCCTTCTACATCTTTCTCCACAATACGTCATAAGCAACCAGATCAGAAGCCTTGAATAAGTCGAGGAAGCTAGCATAAATCGGCGTCCCACGCTGTGTATAGTAAGTATGTGATAGTATGCTTAAGACACAACACTGCACTTTCTGTTGACAAACCACGCCGAAACCCGAATTGGTTGTCATGAACATTTACAGTTTTATTTATTTGTGTGTTATGCAGACGGTCAAACACTTTTAATATTATAGTAGCTAGAGAGATGGGCCTATAGGATGTCGAGCGACGCAATGTAAGTTTGTACGCACAATATTGAGAGATTTACCATGTTATTTTAAGACCATAGACTTTTTATAGGTTTTCCTGTAATCTATGAGTAAAGAGCCATACTACGCATTTTTTTCAAAATTTTTGGTCCAGTAGTTTCGGAGATAAGGGGGGGGGGAACGGTAAATTTTCATTAAATTTCTTAAATATCTTTAAAAGCATTTATTTTAAAATTATGAAATAAATATATTTAAGATCCTCGCAACAAGCCCTTTCATTTGATTTGTCACACGGTACTGTTAGTAAAACTTTTTTTTTAATTTTCTGGTTTGTGCCCCAAAAGTGACCCCTATATTAAAAATTAATTTATTTACGTTACACATTCGTGTTTGGGTCACAGAAATACATATGTGTACCAAATTTCAACTTAATCAGTTCATTAGATTCGGAGTTAATTGGCTGTGACAGACGGACAGACAGACAGACAGACAGACACATGAGTGATCCTATAAGGGTTCCGTTTTTTCCTTTTGAGGTACGGAACCCTAAAAACACAAAATATGCAGTGTAAACTAAAAACAAAAACGATACGAGTTCATTCCGTATCACATAGTACACAAACAACAACAAAACATTAGTTTAATTGTGCCAGATAACGTTGTTCTACGAACAATGAACACTTCCTACATGATCATTTATTCAACCTCTGCAATGTAAGGGTTGAAATTAAAAACCATACTATTCTTCATATGGCTTGCGGCTTAGTAATAACAGCCGCACTGGTCGATCGATCAGGTTAAGCTACGCTTGCTGCGGCTGGTCCATGGATGGGTGACCATCTTTGCACACATCTTTGCAGACCCTCCGTGCCTCGGAAAGCACTATAAGCCATTGGTCCCGGCTGTCATTCGTGGATCTTTGACGTGGTTACGAGTCGTCAGAAGCTGAAAAATCTGTTAACCAGTCTTTCAATAGGGTAATACCCAGTAACTGGGTTGTAGAGGCCAGATAGGTAGTCGCTCTATGTAAAATGTTGGTGTTCAACTGCATCCGGTTAGACTGGAAGCTGACCCCAACATAGTTGGGATACGGCTAGGCAGATGATGGTGCCGATTCCCTTGTTCACAAACTAAACTAAATTTAAGTTCAGTGCATCTTTTTCTTTCTATTTCATTAAGAAAAGGACAGAAGATACATTTTAGTTTAGTCCTGTCAAATTAATCAGCGCCTGTCACTACTCCATACAAGTTTAGACGTGATTAAAAACTTGCCTACTAAAATTACGTCAAGCGCTGATTAATTTGACAGGACTGAACTAAAATTTATCTTCTGTCCTTTTCTTAATGAAATAGAAAGAAAAAGATGCATTGAACTTAAATTTAGTTTAGTTTGTGAACAAGGGAATCGGCACCGATGTCGTTTTTGAAAGAAGACAAATTAAATGGTTTTAATTGTAGTGTGAGTAAAATAAAAATTATAAATCTAAAATGAAACGCAGAAATTACACATTTAGAACTATAATAAAATTAGTCAAGTCTGAGTCAGTCTCGTTCACCAAGGATTCCGTTAGAAACAGATAGATGACGTAATGACACCATTGTAAAGCCTACGTCATCTGTCTTTAAAAAATAAAAAATAAAACTCGAAAAAAAAAATACAATAGACGTGGATATATTTAGTAACCTGTTCCGTTTAGCTATTTCTAAAGAGCCATAAAAATCCCTGAAACACGTGTCGATTTCTTTCAGGGTGACAAGTCAATCGTCATCCTGAGGATGCCTCGTTGAGAGGTGAAACACGTGTCGATTTATTTTAGAGTTTTTTATGTTTTTTTAGAAATAGCTAAGTGGAACAGGATACTAAATATATCCACGTCTATTGTATTTTATAATGGATTTCCGCAAGGGCACGCCTGAGTCAATTAACTATTTTGAATAACATCAACCAACAAGAAACTGCATGAAGACCACGACCGCTCTGACAAGAGTGCTATGAAGATGAAGATAGGTACTATACAGTTAATATTTGCATAATATAAACATTGTATAAGCAGAAAGCGCATCTCTATAAATTGTCCATAAGCAAAACTGTCAGTTATATCGGTATTTGCGCCTCTATTTATGTCAAAACGTCGCGTGAAACTGTTTGGATACTTAAAAAGTTTCGTTTTGTTCCACGTCTAGGTGGACGGGTGTTAGGTCGGGCTATTTCTAGTTCGGGAGTTTCTATTTGGGATTGTAACAATCCTACCTATATGTATGTTCATCTGTTCCCTCATAACTTCTATAAACCCATCATAATTTGACTAATGAGGTATCCTTGGAAGCATCTTGATCGTCCTCTGGTTATAGAACGTCACATTAAATTGAATATAGCACCCTCTAGAGGATATAAAGACATGAACTGAAAAAAACCGGCCAAGTGCAAGTTGGACTAGCGCACAAAGGGTTATGTATAAAAACGGCAAAAAAATCATGTCTGTTGTATGGGAGCCCCCTGAAATATTTATTTTGTTCTGTTTTTTAGTATTTGTTGTTATAGCGGCAACATAAATACATCATCTGTGAAAATTTCAACTGTCTAACTATCACGGTTCATGAGATACAGCCTGGTGACAGATGGACAGATAGATGGACGGACAATGGATTCTTAGTAACAGGGTCCCGTTTTACCCTTTGGGTACGGAACCCTAAAAAGACAAAATTCCGGAGTCACACGTAAATCTGTTCGATTTATGGCTAACACGTGTGACTCCGGATTTTTTATTTGTCTGTCTATGATGTCTTGTTTATACCTTTTTAACCGACTTCCAAAAAGGAGGAGGTTATGTATATTCATAGCGCATGTTTTTTTTTTTTTGTATTTCCGCCGATTTATCCGTTACTTGTGGACCGATGATGAAAAGTCTTTTTCTGTTTGAAAGGGTATGCCCTCAAATTGGTCCCATATAATTTTTTTTAACTTTGCTTGGGCAGTTTTTAAGTTAGCTAGAACAAAACGTATTTTTTTCCCACTTAGTATGTAGATAATATGACAAGTTCCTGTCACTGGTAGCAGGTAGTGGTATTCGAATGTGTGTGGGGTAGATACCACAACTAAAAAGTGAAAAATAAAAACTTTTTACAAAAAAAGAAAACCGACTTCCTAAAAAAACACTACAAAGTGAAAAATTACTTTAATTTCGAAAGTGGGTAGCAAAAACGAAAAAACAAACCAAAGACACCGACTTCCGAAATTAAAGTTATCTTTCACTTTGTAGTGTTTTTTTAGGAAGTCGGTTTTTCTTTTTTTGTAAAAACATTTTTTACTAGACTTTTTGTCGTAGTTGGGTTTTAGTTTTTATAAGTTTAATTTATTACAGACTTGTTCTGCAGTGGTAAACATGTTCAAGAATTCCCAATAATAATAAATGTGTAAGAAAATGTGAGCAAAGTATAACTGTTATACAGTAAATAAGTAATTCCTCCATTAAACTGTATGCAGATATAGGATGATGGTAACAGTGTCATTGTGCTATATCGGGGCCAAATTCCTAGGCCATTCTACATTGATAACTGAAAAACTGAACTGTTAATCACTCACATGCACACGATAGATCCACACAGCACAGCACGCTTAGCATGACCACAATAGAAACGGGTTTTGTCGACGGAAGAATAGACAAAATGACAGATAAACAGCCACAATCTGTTATTTTGTCTCTTCTTCCGTCGACAAACCCCTTAGAAAACCTGTTTCCATGATTTCATGCAATGCGTGCAGATGACTTAAAGTTACATTACGTGTCGACGAAAAACCCGCAAAAATAAATACCTTGTTTATTTCCAACACTAACCCAGTCACTAAATAAACTACAAAAGCCAAAAAACATACGTAATCATTTAATAAACATTAAGTCCGCCGGACATAAATTTACTAATTAAAATTCATAATTATTAATAATGCCAGTTCCTGCCGTTATTAAATCGAAATAATTACATGATTGAGCGAACAGTATAAGGTTGGTAGACCGCTTATTGATAAATGTGTTATAATTTATGTGAAGTTTGACGATAAAACCTAATTAAAGTTGTTAATTAATAATTGTTTCGTGTGAACTTTAATTCCCGTTTGACCGTTTGAATCAGCACCATAATTGCGTAACACACTTTCAGTCACGATCCGAGAGTTTTGAAGGATATTGCTAATCCATCGCTTCATAGGTTTGAGAAATTCTGCTCAACAACGTAAATACTTTAATGAACGTGGGTGAACGGTCAAAATGAAACCCGTTGTGATCATTTGTCATTTTATGTGTGTTATTCAATTACCCTGCAGGGGTTGAATTTCCAGTATAAGCTGACCTCGCATTGTACAGAAATTCTATACAATGCGAGATCAGCTTATACTGGAAATGTATAGCTTGATATGTACCTAGGTGTGTTAACATTTATGCCATGTTTATTGGCTCATCGCACAACCAGAAAGGAAGGAAGGTATACATACAGAAGGAACGAGAATTTATCAACACAAGCGTGCTGTAGATAATTAAAAAAAAATTAAGTTCAGGATTCCTCATGAGTTTTCTCGTATTATTCCACCTCATTTGTTATTTGCTATTAATTTCTACTTTTATTAGGGTCGCTGCCAACCACTATTTCCCCAGTATGTTTTACGATTTTATATTCTACCATCCTAAATCAACTTTTCTCGAACTGGCAAACTACCAAACAACAATGCAAGCCAAACTTGTGCCTTGGTGGACTCACACGGTAAAACTTGTACTGTATTTTATAGTACACTACTGATCTTAGTCCGCATACTTTATACTTTGATTTCTTACTTAAAGCTGCTGCATTATACACTGGTTTAAAGTTGGAAAGCGCTTTTTAAGCTGTAGATGTTTGCGGAAATGTGCGATGGATTTTACTAGTCGCTTTTTTATTGGGTGTGACTTCTGTTGCGTGCATGACTACCATAAAGAAAATTTTTGATTTGACTTCACTTCTTCTTCTAAGAGTATTATGGTAATCTAAAGTGACTCAGCCCAGAATTTGGCTGAGCTTGGCAGCTTCAGTGGCGTCAAACATTTTCTGTACAGGTGTGTCCATTGAGCAGCATTCGTGCGCGGCTGCCGCGCGCGGCCTACTGGGCTTTGTTTGGACGACTGCCGCGCGCGAACATTTTTAGGAAACATTCGTCACTAATTGTGTCTGGACGTATTTCTGTGGACGTATAAAAGACTAGGCAGATTAGAATTGCCAACTAAAGTGCGTGTCGTGTCTCGGATGTGCCACGCAGTACTGCTGCGCAAACATTCGTCAGTTTCGTCCTAACTAGAGCGCGGAAGAAATGTGTCCTGCAAACGCCGCGTGTTGCTGCCGCGCCCTTGCCGCTCAATGTTTGGACACACCTTTACGTGCAGACAACAGGACACACTGGATACGATATTAAGTGCCCGATTGTTTGTGGAACAGCACCACATTTACACTCCAGGAAGTCATCTGTGGGCTTGCAGACGGTGGGCAATGGGTAGCTCGCCGTCCGATTAGGACCAGGCCCGGGTCGACGGCGCGTTGTGTTCCACGAGCGCCTCTAAGAGATGTCAGCAGAACTGACGGGGTCCACTAGGGCCGATGCCTGCCGGGGTTGCGAAGAAGTCCGAAAGGGAAATCGTGGCCCCCGGCAACATGGCAACTGAAGGAACACGGGTGGGTTTTAGCCAGTAAGAGTGATACGCCCTCCCACTCCACCCAGAGCGGGAGAAGTTATTTGATAATCTCCCATCCAAAAAAAAGGGAGTCGTCTGTGAATCTCCACCTGAACAGGTTTTTCTTGCTTTGGCCTACCTGATTCTGGAGCCTATTTAAAGATATTCAGGTAAGCTTAGGCAATACTCATGTTCAGGTAGAAGATTTTCAGCAGGTTTCACTAGTAATGATACTTAGACCAACCAGCAACAACAGCTGTCTGACAACCAGACTAACCAAGGGCTATCGTATTACCCAGGACCTGGGTTGTAGATGACAGATAGTTATGCCATGTATCCAGCTGCATCCGGTTAGATTGGAAGCCGATCCTAATATTTGTGAAAAAGCTAGGCAGATGATTATAATTCGAGAGCCGATACTTAGGTGAAGCAGTGGTGGCCCAGTCCCGACTTACAAGTTTTAGGTCGTGGGTTCAAACCCAAGCAGGCGCTTTACCTTGTGTAAATAATTTCATCACCGCTGCACTCTTAAAATGGTGAAGGAAAACATCGTGAGGAAACCGGCATGTCCCAGAACCAAAAATTCGAAGACATGTGGCATATACCAACCCGCACTGGGCCCGCGTGGTAGATTACAGCCCACTCTCTCTGGAAAATGGCCTGTCTGCCAACTGTGGGAACATTATACGCTGATGCATTATAGGCTGATTATGATACTTAAGAATAGCTTGTCCACTCTGAAATGACGCACGCCTCTACCGCATTTTACGTACGCCACGTCACCGTGTACGCATAGATAGTGCAATCCACGAAGACGCGCCCCACTTCAGATCCGCCGCCCGAGGCATATTCTATCCGACCCAGATGACCCCATTACACTCCTCCAGGAGCAGAAAAGGTACAGTACACAGAAACAGACGCCTCCCGTCATTCCGACCTCGCCGCCGAGGTCCTTTGCGATTGCAACCGAGTCCTCGAGTAAATGAAACTCCCCCCCGCCCCTTGCTCGAAAACGAGGTGCCAGCAGTTGTTGCAGCTGAGCACGTAGCTTTAAATACCCCGCATAATAATCATTATGAAAATCTAATTTTGATTCAGCCTGTCCCTTCTTGCTGTCGTCCCCCCAGCGATGCCCTAGGCCGGGGTTCGTACCCCACAGGGGGTGCCCTTAGCAAGAACTCGCTTAATTTTAATTTAGAATAGTTTTAATGCTCCTGGCTGGAGGCTCAAAGTGTAGAAGCTTAAGGCCACCACAGGAAAAGTCCAGTTAAGCAACCAAGACATTAGTGGTCAAAACTGCGAAAAGCCATAGATAAAAAAATAAAAAAAAACCACTCTGCTCCGAGCCGTGCTAGAGTTCAGCTTACAGTAAATCGCGGAGTGGGGCGCGTCTTCGTGGATTGCACTATCTATAAAATGCGTCAAATGTCATTTCAGAGTGGATAAGCCCTAATTTCATCTGTCATACCCTGGACAGACATTTATTTTCCTGCTAGCAATGAAATCACGTTAACCTAATAAATAATATATCATATTCATGAAAATTAAGACCATTAACCGAATTCGTGTTAGTCACGTCTTATTAAATGTAAAATACTGAACGTCTCCCAAAGTTTTCACAGTTCCTAACTCAAACTTTACTGTTTTATGGCGAAGTTCGTTTAAACGATTTTCTTTGACTTTGCTACTTAGCTTTGAGTTGGTCTTTGGTCTTAATTTAAAAATTAGGCCTACAAAATATATTTCTGTACGTTGTTTTTAAAAAGAAATATCTTGGAGCTATTTTTAAGTGTTTTTGGTTTCTAAACCAAAGAGAACATTTTGATCTTTGTACTTGAAATAAAATAAGTAATATATTTTTTACTCTCGTCTGTAGGTAGAGAAATTGTTCTACATCCGTGTTTCGAAAAACCAATAAAGTGACTGGCCGTCTATTTGGTGAGTGTGCCACCGTGATGTCCAAGATCAGTTCTTGTATACACAAGAGTTCAAAACACCTCTATTAAGAAACAACCGTCATTTACTTACATACTCGTACCAGCAATATTTTTTTAAACAAATGCGAAGTAATTCACTAAGGTCTTGTACACCAGAAAAGGCCCCGTGAGAAGTCAATAAAAAACCTTATAAATGTCGGTGGCTATAAAACTGCACTATTAAGAAAAAGTGTAATTTGCATGGGACTAATCATATTTAATAAATTACCGGAATATTTAAGTTTTTTTCTACTTTTCTAGTGGAAAAATGTTATTACTCCATTCATGATTTTCTAAATGACCGATTATTATAGACCTTGAAATTTTGTGAATTAAATAAATTGAATTTTGAACGTTTTATTGTATTTTGTATGACATTTTAATAGTATTTTTTAAATTTGAATTGTGTTTTGACATTGGAATTTTATTTTGACATTTTAATTGTATTTTGACATTTTGATCTTATTTTGACCATTATGTATTTATTAATTGCATTTTGACTGAATTGATTTTAATTGTATTGAACTGTAAATTTTTATCCGATAATTGTGTTTAATGTACTTCTAATCTTTATTATAGCATCGTATTCATTCGAGAGCAGTGGTGGCCCAGTGGTAACGGCCGCGACTTACGAGTTGTAGGTCGTAGGTTCGAACCCAGACAGGCGCTTTACTTTGTGTAAATTATTTCATCACCACTGCTCTCAAAACGGTGAAGGAAAACATCGTGAGGAAACTGGCATGTCCTAGAACCGAAAATTCGAAGACATGTGACATCTACCAACCCGCACTGGGCCCGCTTGGTGGATTACGGCCCACTCCCTCTCACAGAGAGGAGGCCTGTGTCCCAGCAGTGGGAACATTATAGGCTGATGAGGATGATGATGATGAAGTTCACACATCTGGTCAAACACACACGCTAATTTTGAGTACTACGCACTTGACTTTTCTGAATCAGTAAGGTCTAAGTATAATGTTCTTTTACTATGCGTCCCCTTCCAGCATTTCAACTCACATTTGCCTTTTAAATACCTTGTGTTAGTCGCCTTAACAACCGTGATTTACTAAGCACATAAAAGAAAAACCAACACGTTCAAAGTACCATGCAGTGATCTATACCATGCATCTATCAACCCAACCAATCTGGTCACAAAGGGGGTCCGTAAACTAAGAATCAGCCCTCAATCAGGCAGTAAATATATTTTCCTTAGCATTGACCTTGTTCGAAACAGCCAATAAAATATTCCCAGTTCAGGGCAAAACGGATTACACCACAAATACCCATGTGTCACTCTGATTGTCACATTTGTCTTTTTTACGATCTTCAATGACGTTGCTACGGACACCGGCGCTGTCTTATAATTCCGTGACCTTTCGTGATAAAGTAAAAAGTTGGATTGGCTTTGATCTTCTAAGATTTTTCTTTCGACCCTGAGCTCGTTTTAGGGGGTCGTCATAATTAGATTTTGGAAATTCGTCTATGCTAAAGTGATCCAAGAGACTGTGAAAGGTAATGTAAATGGAACTTGGGATATAGTCGAAAGTCTTTAAATTTAGTCCGCGTGGATATCGGAAAATATTCCACAGGAATGTACTATTGGGATGATTAATTACTTTTTTTTATAACCGGCCCTAAATTTCTGCGCTGGGGGGTTCAGAAATATGTACTGAATCCATGGTAACAGTTTTCGCGTCGATGTCCCTGCCACCCTGTATATAAGCAACGAAAATAAATGAAGACTATAGATAATTACAGTTACTAGAACAAGATCTTAACGTCAAACAAGAAAATCTTATTAAACAAAACACTGACAAATTTAAGATCCCCCAATATGCATCGTGGTATCTTCCGCGTAACTTAGGGCCAAAAACTTTGTAATATATTAGGAAGTTAAATAAACTGGGATTACATTAAAGCAGGACTTATCTTCTTGACAAAAGGGACTTGGTGCGTTACACCGTGGCATTTGTTATACAATTTTGTGAGATTAGACTTTTGAAAGAGCTTTGGAGTTTCTGGAGAGGCATGTTCTGGGCTTTAGGTTTATAAGGCTTGTAGAAAAGATTCTTTATTTTATTGAAGTATAATTGTGCTGTGTAAGTTTGGGAGGAGGCTGTGGTTAAATAATAACAGCCGCACGGGTCGATTGAAGATACGCTTGCCGCGGTCGGTTCGTGGATTGGAGACCATTCATTATATAAGGTCCCATTAAAATAGACAAATTTTAACACAGCGTTCAGTACGTCTAACCAAAGATATCCAAACAAAACAAAACACTGATTAGTTCGAGTGATTTTATTTTGACCTAAAATATTTAACCAACATTTTTAGTGTAGTTTCGTTAGCAGATTTTTATTCTTGTAAGTATCTAATGCGTTTTTCTTTTTTTTTACCATTGTCCTTATTTTGGTAGTATGAATGATTTCTAAAAGTTTGTCCATCTATTTTAATGGGACCTTATATATCCAGACCCCTCCGTGCCTCGGAAAGCACGTTAAGCCATTGGGCCCAACTGTCATTCGTAGATCTTTGACGGTCGTTACGGGTAGTCAGAAGGCCAAATGTCCGACAACCAGTCTTACCAAGGGGTATCGTGTTACTCAGTAACTAGGTTGTGGAGGTCAGATAGGAAGTCGCTTCATGTAAAATACTGGTCCGCATGCAGCTGTATCCGGTTAGGTTGGAAGACGACCCTAACATAGTTGGGAAAAGGCTAAACAGACTCATTGAATTGTGCTGTGTAAGTTGTGTGCACGAGGTTGAGGAATCAAATCCAGGCAAGTAAGTAGTTTAGAGCAATGATAGCCTAGTGGTGTGATCGTCGGATTGCCAAGTCAAAGATCTCGAGTTCGGACCCAAGGCACGCACCTCTGACTTTTCGGATTCATGTGCGTATTGTATAATTATCACTTGCTTCAAAAACGGTGAAGGAAAACATCGTGAGGAAACCGGCATGACTGAGATATATTTCTCTAGGGCATGTGATGTCAAGTCAGAGGCCCATGGGCAGCTTTAAAACTCTGACGAAGAAGAAGACCAACGTGACTTTTTTAATTCATATGCTTTTTCTGAGTTTATCTTGTGCATTACTATCATCGGTGAAGGGAAACATCGTGAGGAAACCTGGACTTTTAGTTAATATAAGTCTGAAATCGCCAACTCGTCTTGAGCAAGTGTGGTATTCAATGCTCATGCCTTCCTGTATGAGAAGAGGCCTTTGCCCAGCAGTGGGACAATAATAGGCTGCAATTATATGTGGTGTGCATTAAAAGACTGGCGATAATAAAGTACGTCCGGTGCCTTGATCGGTACCGCTAACAGCCTTGTCAACTGGCCAATGATTTCTACACGATATGCATTCCCACAAGCTCGTTCTGCTATAGTTTGACCGAAACAGTTGTACCGCGCTTTAGTTATGTGCGCGGCGAGGCGAGGAGCAGTACAGGCCGCACAGAATTGAGAGATTTACCTTGTTATTTTAAGACCATAGACTTTTTATAGGTTTTCCTGTAATCTATCAGTAAAGAAACAATCTGTGTATTCTTTACAAAATTTTAGGCTCAGTAGTTTCGGAGATAAGGTGTAAAGGAATGGTCAATTTTCATCTATTTTCTTAAATATCTTTAAAAGTGTTTATTTTAAAATTATAAACAGTAAGCCAGACAGACAGACACACGAGTGATCCTACAAGGGTTTAATTTTTCCTTTTGAGGTACAGAACCCTAATAACCACATCATAATCAGCATCATTTCAGTCGAAAGACGTCCACTGCTGGACATAGGCTTCCTCCAAACATCAAAACTCAAACTCAAAGCGTTTATTTCAAATAAAAAAATTACAGGCACTTTTGAATTGTCAAGGGGTCGATCAGTCAGAAAGATGAAGCTAGTTGCCCATTAGGTACAAAGCGTAGTGGATACCTATTGAGAAGAATGGGAAAGAAACTCCACGGACATCATTTAAGTTTAAATTATACATGTAAGAACGATGTTGAAAGATGTGTACGTTAAAAGCGTACATAGTAAACAATACAAAAATAAGCCATGGCAGCTAAGAGATGGCCAGTCAGTCCCAACTAACGGCGCCCGGTCACAAACACGACGCATGGATCACATAGCCACTTCGACCGGTTCTGTGCTTCTCGCATACAGCGCATTCCTATGATCTTCACCAGGTCATCGGCCACCTTTTGGGAGGCCTACCAATGCTACGTCTTCCAGTACGCGGTCACCGCTCCAGAATATTTCGGCCCCATCGACCATCTGTTCTGCAAGCAATGTGCCTTGCCCTCTGCCACTTAAGACGCAGATATATGCAAGTGACGTTGAGTGGTTAGCTTGTGTGTTCTGTACTGAGCTCACGCAACGCGTCGTACGTCCAGTCAGTAATAGGACTCGCCCATCAAGGAGCGCTGTCCCAAATAAGACGCATATTTAATTTATTATACATAAACCAAAAGGCATTTTAACAAAAACCACGTAAACTAAAAGATCAATAATTAAATTAACTATCTTTCAAAATGGTGAAGGTTTCAGAAAAATACACTTTATAGATTCTGCGTGATTCTCAATTTTGTATCCGAGTAAGATATAACTTTACAAATAAATTTCACTATGTTATATAAACATAATCTAAAATATTCCTATATTACGTTGTTAAAATAAAAAAACCGGTCAAGTGCAAGTCGGACTCGCGCACGAAGGGTTCCGTACCATAATCTATAAAAACGGCAAAAAAACCATCTCTGTTGTATGGGAGCCCCCTTAATTAAACATTTATTTTACTGTGTTTTTTTGTATTTTTAGTTATAGCGGCAACAGCAATACATCATTAAGTGGACATTTCAATTATCAAACTGTCATGGTTCATGAGATACAGCCTGGTGACTGACGGACAGACAGACAGACGGACGGACAGCGGAGTCTTAGTAATAGGGACCCTTTGGGTACGGAACCCTAGAAATGCTCTAATTTAACATATATTTTTTCCAAATAATTAACACTACTCGTTTAGACGTGATCTTCAGTATAAAATCATTAAAAGTCGGTTATCGTCGCCTTAAGTTACCAGAAGTAATTATAGCACATATGCATACTTCATATTATTAATACTAGTCCACTGTCTACTAAAATATGTATAATGTTGAAGATAATTAATGTCTAATTATTTATGACTTACCGATAGTAATTAGGAAGGTAGTCGAAACCACTCGCTTACAGTACGACACAACTTAGATGTAGCATCGGCGAAATTCGTAAAACCGATCATGATCCGAACTGAGTGCGCCTTCAAAATCACCAATCTTTATTACTGCTTTAGGTGAAAATTATCTTTACGCAAACGCAATAACTTGTAAAGTCAGATAGTAAATACATTCGTAAAATTGAAAAGATGAATGCAAATTTTCAAAATGATACATCTAAGTTGTGTCGTACTGTATAATTTTGTCTATATAAATACAGTTTAATATAAAATACGTACATACATCTATCACAGTTTAGCATAATCCTGGACCCTTTTATCCTTCACAAAAACTTACAAGTAAAACTGCCGGTGGATTCTTTAAAAGGGCTCGTTAGCCGTTTTGTAAAGTTACGCTCAGTAAACATTACGACCCGACGAAAAATCCTTTTCAGT
The DNA here is from genome assembly GCA_949152395.1 of Agrochola litura. NCBI lineage: Eukaryota > Metazoa > Arthropoda > Insecta > Lepidoptera > Noctuidae > Agrochola > Agrochola litura. Next base: position 12,327,359 of record OX424514.1, on the reverse strand, counting down.
GCTCCACTAAACTCTACGGTACGCATAGTCGACCTCAGAATTTGTATACCACTTTTGACTACATTATTTATTTTAAAAAAGAAAAGAAAAAAAGAAAAATGCAGTTATTGGCATTACTGCAGAGAAAATACACCTTATAACTATAAAAAAAAACAGAAAACAAGGATTGTAATGCCAAAAGGGCCTCAGCTCAGCATATCGATCGTATTTAATATTTTAAGCAAACAAATGTACAAAAGCAATGACAATAGGCATCCTTATTGTGGTCAAAAGTGACTTATGATGAGAAATGTTCAAAGAAATAATGTAATTTCAGAGAAGGCATAGTAGAACGGATTAAAAACATCGTGAGGAAACCAGCATGTCCTAGAACTAAAAATTCGAAGACATGTGACATCCACCAACCCGCACTGGGTCCGCGTGGTCAATAACGGCCCACTCACGGCACTCTCTCTCACAGAAAGAGGACTGGAGGCCGGTGTCCCGACAGTGGGAACATCATAGGCGATTATGCTTATGCTTAGGTATCTGTAAAATCGATGGAAATATGGAGAAGCTGTAATAGTTTTTGGAAGGGATTTTTCCCGGCCTTGTCGTGCGGTACGGACTATTTATGGCGCTAGTATGAAGTTATATAGTCGTGACGTCACTTCTGTGATAGTGCCGTCTTTGTCTAACATTTATTTTAAAACGTTTATAAGTTGACAATTTTTTAAGGTTTTATTACACTTCTTATATAATATATTTTTTTAAATGGGTTATATTGTTTATAAAAATATTGTCAGTATCCTTATTCCCAGTAAATTGAAATTTCACTTAGGTTGAAATTATCTAACTGTCACACAGACAAGTAGCCCTTGTCGTTTTATGACGTTTAAGTAACATTCAATCTTAGCCTGGTAAAGCAATTACGAGGTTGACCATACATAATAGTTTCCTTCCAGGTATGTTCAGTAGCTATTTGTTATATGTTTGCCAGTCAGTGACGAAATTGTTCAATCTGCCTTAGCTTTTTCCCAACTATTTTGGGGTCAGCTTCTAGTCTAACCGGATGCAGTGAATACCAGTATCTTAGGAGCGACTGGTTATATGACCCAATTACTTGGTAACGCGGTATTTCTTGGTAACGAAACTATTATATGGAAGGAAAACAGCTCTGGATAAAATACTTGCTCATAATTAATTGATTCAGGCGTGACCTTGCGGAAATCCATTATAAAATACAATAGACATGGATATATTTAGTAACTTGTTCCGCTTAGCTATTTATTTCTAAAGAGCCATAAAAAACTCCTGAAAGAAATCGACACGTGTTTCACCTCTCAACGAGGCATCCTCAGGATGACGATGGACCTGTCGCGAACTCGAACACGGCGTGTTGCCACCCCGAGCGCTGAGTGCAGACTGCACTCAGCGCTCGGGGTGGCAACACGTCGTGCAAACCAAACTCAAGACAAAACTCAAAACTCAAGCATTACTTAAAACGAATTTAAAGCGTTTTGATTGGTTGAAACTAGTTTTAAGTAATGCTCGAGTCTTGAGTGAGGTTCTGTAATACGGGCCTAAGAGATTGTGCAATCCACGAAGACGCGCCTCACTCCGCAATTACTGTACTGTAAGCTATACTTTAGTATGGAGCGAAGCGGAGTAATACGGGCCTAGAAACCCAAAAGCCCGTGAGATTCTATAGAAAATTAATAAAAATATTAGTATTTTGTTGCTTTAAGATTTATTTGTATTTGAAAGTTACCCTGTAGGATCTTATTGCTGGAGTTTATGAGTCAATCAGTATACTTTTACCACAGCATGCAGCTTAGGCTATTTTTAAAATATTCCCGATACAGGAGAAGCAGACCAGTGCGAGTCGACATTACTATCTGTTAGTTTAAATACTATAGGAAAACGTTGCAAAGTATTTCTATTTTCTTAATCTCCCTCGGGAATCATCGCATTTCCGAATACAAATGAATGCTAATTTCCACGTCCATCATTTATTAGATTTATCGTGTAAAATAATTTGAATTCAGAACTAAGAACTTTGTTGTGGTTTTGTTTTGATTTTCGTGTTAACTCTATAGAGCTGTAAAACTATTTTCTTATCTGTCGTTCCTGCGACTTTAACAGCTTTCCTCCCATTTTTTTAAAATAAATTACATTAAATTAAAACAGTATAACTACTCTATATATTTCCAAGTCGATTGAGAGTGACCGGTCTACACCAAGTGCAAAGGGCAATTGATAGAAATCCGACGACTGACGAAACACGAAGTTTTCCGAGGGACATTAAGAAAATAGAAATACTGTACTTCAGTTAAAGCAGAAACTGCTCAAAGGCTAACATGCTCGAATCTAACATTTCGCCTTCTATTTACTTGCGAGTCGAGCGCTTTCCTTTACTATGAGTAATCACATGCTTGTCTTTCAAATATGGTTTGTGTTGATAGTTGATTTACCTACAGGAAGGTAAGCTAAAATTAATGTTTACGAATTAAATCGAGGAAATAAAATATGACTCGTATTACCTACATGAGTGTATTTTTTTAAATATTCGTGTTTTAAAATCGTTTGTAAAGATACAGTTTGTATAATTAGTCAAATGTTTGTCCTATGCTTCTTCTCCGTGTGGTTAGTGGCTAATCTGGTGTCAAAGATTTTATGCCGCCCATGGGCCGCTGACTTGGCTTCACAATTCAATTCAATTCAATTCAAAATATTTTATTTCACATAAACCTACATGGGCACTTATGAAACGTCAGAAGCTAGGTGCACGGTTTCAATTGGTCGTTTCCTATGGAGAAGAGCCGGCAAGAAACTCCACGGTTACTCTTTTAAAAATAATTGGCTTTTACAATACTTTCAAATAACAGTGTTACTAGGTATGGGAGGACAGTGTAGGTCTTTCAATAAGTACTAATTACTTAACAAAATAGAAAATGGTCTACAGGTCTACAATTCACTAAACCTACAGCGCTCTCACATTCACAAAACAAAAAAGAATCTATACAAAAAATAAATAAATTAATAAAAGTAAAAACCTATTTTAATAAGACGCAATTATATGATTGCTATTACAGTTGCCGTCGAGGTTCGTCTAATATATCTCAGACAATATTTATAGTCGATGTTTCTTATGAATAAATTGAACTTCTTTTGGCAGGAATTCTAAGGACTATCCGAGTGCTCCAGGTCCTTTTAGTATAATATCTATATGGAGCAGGCGCTACATAAGAAAACTTTTTACAAAAAAAAAAACAACCGACTTAAAAAAAAAACACAACAAAGTGAAAAATAACTTTAATTTCGGAAGTCGGTGTCTTTGGTTTTGAATTTTCGTTCTTTGTCACCGACTTCCGAAATTAAAGTTATTTTTCACTTTGTAGTGTTTTTTTTTGAAGTCGGTTGTTTTGTTTTTTGTAAAAAGTTTTTATTTTTCACTTTTTAGTTGTGGTACCTACCCCACAGAAATTCGAATACCACTACCTGCTATGTAAATAACAGTGACAAGAAGTTATTTATTTTAAGTTATCATATCATCTACATACTAAATGGGGGAAAAAATACGTATAATTGAAGCTAACTCAAAAACTACCCAAGCAAAGTTAATAAAATTGATATGGGACCACTTCTGAAGTATGATCTACCAAACAAAAAAAGAATCATCAAAATCTATTCATAATTGGCGGAGTAATCGCGTAAAAAAAAAAAAAAAAAAAACCGTTTTGAGAACCTCCTCCTTTTGGAAGTCGGTTAAAAATAAGGAGCAGTACTGAAATTTCGACATTTTTTTCAAGAGGATGTGCCTACTCTTACGCGCCTATCACATAACTGTTGTTTTTAAATAAATAAATTTTAAATTCGCTTGAGTGATCGAATGCAACCAGAGTAATTTTTCTACCAGCCTGCATGGTTTAAGGTTCCATGTTGTAGACAACCTTTACAGTACATATTTTATTGGATGGGTTTTTATGCATTAGGTACTAAATTAAATGACTAAGTAACTATATAAATAAATACAAAAATAAAAGTACACTAAAGGCGTCGAAGCATCGTTGTCATCCGGAAATGTAGCAGCATTGCCACATTAAATGGTAATGCTTAATTTTTTGGCCAATGCACGAGTCAAGGCTCCCGTAAAAAGGCGCGACGCAACAGTGCGATGCGACTCTAATAAAACAATTACCGGTATCATGTCGCGCCAGTCTGCACGAGCCTTCAGCCTTCTGGTCACGTGAAATGTCGGCGAGATATTTCCTTAAAAAAGAGACGTGCATTTGGGCCCCATGACCCGAGCGTTACAGTACATTGTGTTTCGAAATACAAAATGAAAGGAATATTATAATGTCAAATTATTTTGAAGATGTCTTGCACAGAACAAGTTTTATTGTATTGAGTACCTATACCTAGTTGTGTTTCATCTGAGTGTAATTATTTATTATCAATCAACTGAGCCTATGGCAGGCCTCTCCTAGGCTGCGCCAAAACTCTCTGTTCTCCGCCTTCCGCATCCAGTTTGTACCAACCACATTTTTAAGGATGTCGGTCCATCTAGCAAGAGGGCGTATCATACTACGCTTGCCGACACACGGTCTCCACTCCAGGACTAGTCTGTTCCACTGGCCATCGATCTTTCGACAATCATGGCCAGTCCACTGCCACTTCAGTTTGCTTACTCTGCAAGTTATGTCGGTAACTCCGGTTCGGTTCCGGTGATTTATCATCTAATCTAACTAGCCCGTATTGTCCCACTGCAGGGCAAAGGCCTCCCTTTTCCACACAATTCTGTCTATAACAGTTTGAAACACTCACCCGGAGATTAACACCCCTAGCTCCAAGGATTCCAGGTATACTGTCAATAACATGAACCCGCCCGGAGCTGCCGGGCACTTGGGGATGGCTAGTTGTGTGGTTCATAGGGAAAGCGGTTTAGACAATATAGCTCACCACGCTTGTCTAGTGCGGGTTAATGAGCGCGCAGTATGCCAGCTAACTTGGCTTAAGGGTGCCGCCGTTAGTATATGAAATGCTCATCCGCTGCCAACCTGAGTTGACATCCTGCACTGATGTCAACTACTCTACTAGAAGTCTCGTGTGAACGTCCACGTTCTTGAGCCCTCTAGTAGGTATTTTATACTCGTTGGTAAGCAGCAGGGTGCACCATGTGTAGGTGAGGTTGACTTTTGAGGAGTCCGGATAATTTGTGCTCCCCCTTACACCCACATATTTATCATGAATACTGAAAATTTCTTCTTCCGTATTTATACAAATTAAAGTAAGTAAGTAATACGACGATATTTTTTAAAATTTTATTAATCAAACTGCACAGTAAATCCTAACTAAGCGTACTAAGCTCAGTATTTACTAGATCGAATCGAAAACGTTGTTGACACAATTCCAACCAGTTACTGGCTTGACACTGCTAGCTTACTATCCTGGCTTGGTACTGGCGTTATGTATTCAGGATTTAAACGCCGCCGTGCCGAAGATCACAACTGTTGGATAAAATGTTGCAGATTGCAGAAGCTTTGCGAGTTTATTTTAATACTTAGGTAAGCTTGTAAGGGTAACTAATTTAGATTAATTTAATTTTACATACATAAACTCACGCCTTCTTGCCATGGTGATAAGCAGGAACTACAGAACGACACCAGTTACGCTCCTTACATACTCCTTTTGCCTCGTTTACGCGCATACATCTGGTCATACACACACACCAGTTGCGAGTACTACGCACCAGACCTTTCTGAAGAACATCACCAATTAGGTCACTACCTATATATGTCGTCGGCGTTTCCTCTCAAATTAGCCTTGTAAATACTTTTTTAGTCGCCTTTTATTTATACTCTTAACATGACCAAACCATCTGAGCCATAGATGTATTATTAAAACGTATAATATATGTATATCTATTGTCGGTCGGCATCCAATACCGCGAATGTGACATTTTTTACGAAAATCAGATTCATTCTACACATTCAAATAGGTGATCCTGCATTTAAAACAGATTTTCGTAAAAAAATTCACATTCGCGGTATTGGAAGCCGAGCGACGCTATTCAAACATGATCTGAGCAGTCTTTTAAATTTTTGTCACTACCTACATCTTCTTTTAAACCGCATAAAAATTATGTGATAAGGCAACGCCTTATCACATAATTTTTCAAGCCTATCCATTCATAGTCACGGCACACATGCTTCGCAAGAAATTTTTGTTTTTTTGTAAAACACTATATCCACAAATATACGATGTCTGATTTTTTAATTTAAAACATTTTATTTATGATAAAAATACCAATATTTTAAACTTAGGACCAAAAAATAAATACATGAGCTTATAGTTGGTATTGTTGATCGAAGGCTTATAAGTACCATGCAAATGCAGAATAATAATAATGTATCTGAACAGAAAACCCGCGAAATTTCTCAGATTAATATATATATTTTTTTAAATTTAATTCCTATTATTTATGGCACCTATTTAGGTCATAAGCTATACGAATATCAAAAAATATTTGGCCCAGGTCTTATTAGGTCATGAGCTATCCGATTATCAAAAAATATTTGGCCCAGGTCTTATTAGGTCATGCTCATGAGCTATCCGAATATCAAAAAATATTTGGATTGTTAAAATTGATTCGTTGTTACAATGTATACTTAATAGATAGCGGTGACAGCTGCATAGTATAACATACAAAAAGGCGCACTAGAAGACTCCATAAAAAGACCATGCAGAAATTAATCCAGTAAGTCATGATGATTTAAGGGCTGTGCTAGAATCCCGAACAGCCAGGTGAGATAAGTAATTTCCCCTAGAACCACTGAATATGAGGCTGGGGACCAACCCAACCGACCCTATCATAAATATAACATAATATTACCTCTTGTACCATGTAACTTGCGTTCGAGGACCGGAATTTTATCACAGGAATTTAGACTTTCTGCCTCGATGTCAAGATTGGTTTTAGAAAGAGTGTACAGCCAACAAATGAAGGCAGGTCTTAAGTAATATGTTCTCACATAATTCTTGGGTTAGGCCCTTGTTGTAAATTAATTTTTTCGAGTTAACTTCGCTGGGTATGATTATTATAATTATAACTTTATTACTTTACGTTACATAGAAGGCTTAAGTTGATTTATAATTTTAATGGGCTTGATATTACGTTGTGCGTGGAGTTCCCTCTTTCTGTGAGAAGGTTGCTAACATAAAATTGTTAGTAAAAATGAGACACTCATTTTTATTAACAATTTTGCAATTGCCTTTCTCACAGACCGTAGATGTTGCTCAATCAGAGATAATTATGCCCAAGACCACGGCACTGCAGTGCATGGGCGTACCCACGGTGGGGCAAGGTGGGGTATCTGCCCCACTATGGTCCCTGACTCAAAGCAAAAAAAAATGGTTTATTAAGTAACAAAATGAATCATTAATTTGGTAAAATTCAAAATTACAGCGCGAAACAATGCAGTATCGATGAATCGAGCGTGCATGCGTAGTTATAGAGAGAATTTTCGAGTTTATTTACTTCTGCACCACCCATAAAAAAAAAAACAGTGGCACTCCGGGAGTGCCGACAGAAGTAAAAACTTGAACGAGATCGCCTTTGTGGAAGAAAAATATTTGTATAGAACATTGGTCCGTAACCTTATCTAAATAAAGAGCACAATCGCGTTTACAAAAAAAATTATACTTCCAAAACCTTTAAAGTAAAAATACTTGCATAGAACATTGATCCGTAACATAATATAAATAAAGAGCACAATCGCGTTAACCAAAATAAGGTATCGGTAATGGTGTCACGAGTTCAATTGTTTTTTCGCATCTCAAAAATGCCCAACGCTCCTAAAGAAGTTTTTACTTCAAAATGCTGGGTACGCCCATGCTGCAGTATAATGAGCATCGGCAAAAGTGATGAGATAGTACGTGCTAGGGGGTGTCAATACCCAAATATGGTGGTGGAAAGGTAAAAGGACTTCGCTACCGATGAAATTATAGCCGATCGATTATGTAAAAATTTCACCGTGAAATCTTAGGTGAAGTAAACTGTTATTTCACCTGATGCTAGAGATTGACTCGCTCACTTTACCTATGGTTTCACAATGAGATTTTTACAGAACAAACCGGCAGGCACTTAATCACTTTATCTTCATAATATATCTTTGTGGCCTAAAGGTACAATTTTGTAGCCGACCGGGCGACAACTGCAGGCGATGTATTCTTATGTATTTCTATGAAGGCGACGTGTCACTGACTACGGAACATTTAAATTCATAGAAAACAGTAGTGTCGCGGTGACACATAGCCGGCTACGGAATGGTACCTTAAGGCGCGGCGTCTACTATCGGTGGGCATCGGTACGGCTCGGTAGAGCTCGGGAGCTTTACGGCGGCTTAGGGCGCTTTACGGCAGCTTCGGGCGCCTGAGCGCTGCTTGGGGCGGCTTGGGGCGCCTCAGAGCTGCCTCGGCAGTCGTAAGCATACCTAAGGACGCCGAGACTGGTTTCGGCAAAACTAAGAATAGTTCGGATTGCAGACACGTAGTAGAGCAGTCGTAACGTTACGTGAAAACAGTTGTTCGTGTGTATTTATAATGGTGGATTGGGACTTAGTTCTCATTGTTTATCTTGCTGAAGAAGAAGAGAAACTTGGAGCCTTAAGGCAAAAAAAAAAATATTTTGGTTAAATAAGCTTTGGAAGCAAAGATGTACTTTCGATGAATTTCATAACTTGTTTAATGATTAACGATAAATAAATGAAACGCACCTATACGTGTAAATAAAGAGGCTGTTTGTTGCCTTTTATTTTCCTCTGGGTGTTGCCAAGCTAATGGAGGCGCGCGCAGTGAACGTTATGACTGTTCTGCGACTTGTCTGACCACGATAATGCCACCCGAGCTGCCTAGGCGTCCTTAGATATGCTTATGACTGCCGAGGCAGCTCTGAGGCGCCCGAAGCCGCCCCAAGCAGCCCTAAGGTGCCCGAAGCCGCTGTAAAGCGCCCGAAGCTGCTGCCGGTTTCCTCACGATGTTTTCCTTCACCGTTTTTGAAGCAAGTGATAGTTATACAATACGTACATGAATCCGAAAAGTCAGAGGTGCGTGCCTTGAGTTCGAACTCGAGACCTATGACTTGGCAGTCTGATGGTCATACCACTAGGCTATAACTGCTCTCTAAGTTTCCGTGGTCAAAAACAATCACCAACCAGGTGATTCATAGAGATGTGTGTAGTTTTTCAAAAGTCCTTTGTCCCTCTTTGCCACACATGGTAAAAAAAAACCCATCTGTTCTGGAAACTTTACGTTAAATTTAAATTCAAAAATTATTTCAAAATTGTAACATTTTACACTCCAAATAATTTAGGATAAAAGCCTTAACAGGCCTAGATTTTGGTCTAGAACAAAGTTTCATTACATCGAATGGGATTAAAAAGGATCACAGTTAAACTGTCCTAGGTGTTCGTTTTACCAAAGCTGAACTATTAAGCGGATCAAATTAAAGTAGCTTTGTGGACTAAAAAGTTAGAATCGGTGTTGTTGAAATAACTATTTACGTACAAAAGGACCAAGGTCATAGAGCCGAAGTGGCATAGTGGCTATCGTGATGGTCCAGTGATTAAAGGTCTGGCCTCTCATACATCTAGAATGCATTATTTAAATTGCGGGTACCTACTTACATTTTCAGTCCGCACATTCCACTTTTCACAACACCAATAACTCGCATATTTATCTCATCTACTCGACGTCCGTATGTCACTGCAGGGATTTAGCAGAATATCAGCGTCAGGCAACTTGCACATGCTGAGCTGGACTCCCATTTGGTGCAACCTTGAGACGCACACCGCACTTTTTATGTTCGTTGATATGTATTTTACATTTTTTTTATTTGTTTGTATATTGGCAATTTGCAGCTATTTCCTAATAGCTAATTAGTTATTATTTAATCGTGCTATTGTATGTTGCTGTCTTTTGTGTGCACTAAATAAACGATTTATCTATCTTATCTATCTCATGTACGAGATTGTGGGTTAAAATCCGGTCAAGTAAAAATGTGTATTTTCAATTCACATGTTTGTACTTTATGACTTTATCTTGGACATTATTGACATAGTACATCGACATTGTACATTATACGGTGAAGCAAAACATCGTGAGGAAACCGGCATGTCTGAGCGATATTTCTCGATGGCATGTGAAGCCAAGTCAGATGCCCATGGGCGTCTTTAAAACTCTAACACCAGGTTAGTCACTAACCACACGAAAAGAAGAAGACGGAAACTTAGGCGCGACGCCCACTATCGGTGGGCATCGGTACGGCTTGGCAAAGCTCGGGTGCTTTACAGCGGCTTCGGGCGCTTTACGGCGGCTTCGGGCGCTTTACGGCGCCTTCGGGCACCTTAGGGCTGCTTGGGGTGGGAAGGAAAACATCGTGAGGAAACTTGGACTTATAGTTATTATAATTCGGAAATCGTAAACCCGTCTTGAGCAAGCGTGGTGATCAATGCTCGTGCCTTCTCTGTATGAGAAGATGCATTTGCCCTGCTGTGGGACAATTTATAGGCTGGTATGAAAAGTCAATCATAGCCATTTTGATTTTTCAGCAAAGTTATGGCGCATGATGAAACTGGTGTATGTGACTAGAGGACACTTAAACAAATATACTCTCCTACTTTTCTTCAAACGGCGAAAATATTCCAATCTTATTGGGAATTAGAATATTATGTTCGAGCCGTTTGGGGTTTGAAACACTCGGGCCATGTGGTCCGTTTGCCCACTTGATTTTTCGAGACATCGCCAACTGATTGGTCGACTCTTCACGTAACCAGAGGGCTGGCTTATTTTTTTACCAAAGAATCTGCATCGCCATACAACGTGGCAATGCTGCCAGTCTTTTGGGCACTTTCCCTGTTGACAGCGATGCGGACGAATTTTTTGATGCCTTATGATTTTTTTCCCTCTTTTTAAATACCTATTATTATTATTTTAATCATCATCTGCCTAGCCTTTTCCCGACTATGTTGGGGTCAGCTGCCAGTCTAACCGGATGCCGCTGAATACCAGTATTTTACATGGAGCAACTGCCTATCTGACCTCCACAACCTAGTTACTAGGTAACACGATACCCCTTGGTAAGACTGGTTGTCAGACTTTTTGGGCTTCTAACTACCCGTAACGACTGTCAAAGATCTACAAATGACAGCCGGGACCAACGGCTTAACGTGCTTTCTGAGGCACGGAGGGGTCTTGGTATGTAAAGATGGTCACCCATCCACAGACCAACCGCGGCAAGCGTAGCTTAACCTGATCGATCGACCCGTGCAGCTGTTGTTACTTAGCCACAAGCCCCTGCTATTATTTTAATATACACTTAAAAAAACAATCTGGTGATGGAGCGATACGCCAGCATCCACAGAAAAAGTTCAAACCTCTTTACAACATAATTCTAATCAAATATTTATGCAAAAAACTGCATTATCATAAAAACTGCTTAGTTTAGACCATTTATTTTTAAGATAAATGTTAAATAAAGCTGCAGTGCAACCCATTATTTAAAGAAAATGATTAATGTCTCTACCGATAGCTAAAATATTTCAATTGTTTTCAGTACATATATAATGAAAAATTACTCCAGAGCCAACTAATGCCTTTTCAGCTACAAATTATACTTTATCTTCATTATTGGCCTTTTAAAAGGACGCTGAACTTGCTTTGTAGTTTAAAATACAAACAACAAAATAATTTACTACAAGTTTCAGAGCCCTTCCATACAAAAGCTGATATCTCTAAAATTTTCCTGATACTTACACCTGACTTGCTTGAAATCGTTCATTCGTTCACTCACCTCGCTCGTTCACTGAACTGACGCTATCTGCGCTATGTCGTCATGAACGAATGAACGAGAATAGATTCAAAATACGCGAAGCATTTTTGCGAATTTTAAATTCCGATTTTCGAATTCTTTATTCAAATCTTGATATTATAGGATCATCCGTCTTATTTATCTTTGAATGTTTTAAATCTTTAAAAAGTGTTATTTTAGAATAATTGGGTTATTAATGCGTTTTTTTAACTTTGAAACGTAACGTAAAATAGTTTTATATTAACTTCAACTTAACTCATTGTTCTGCTGATATTTTATTTGCGGATTATAGGTATTTAAAAAAAAATTGATACCGCTGATTACTTTATCCCGAAATTTTCCATATTGCCTGAAAATATCTGGGAGCCCACTAACTTTTTAACTGCTCCGATTTATTTTAGAACCATAAAATTTGGTCCTTTTACCTATCATGTCTAAGTTGGTATCTTTCATAGCTCTTTTATCACAGTTTTTTTTTCTCTTGTGATTGTTTTTTTTACTATGAGAAATATTTTTACCTAACCTACGAATTCTTAAACATTGTTGCGGTGATCGACCATAAAGACTAGACTCTACCGCTAGATAAAAATATTCGTAAAAGCACCAAAACTGATGGCCAAATAAATTCATATAAAGTATCCGGTTTCGAGGTTCAGAATAACTACATATTAACCTGCGTTGGTTTTTACCCAAAGCCTGCTTACAGACGACTGGCATCTTGATGGCGACTGAGATAATTGCAGCCACCGACCATCGCTTGGAGTTAAATTCAAATTCTAAATATTTTATTTCACATAAACCTACATGGGCATTTATGAAACATCAGAAGCTAGGTGCACGGTTACAATTGGTCGTTTCTTATGGAGAAGAACCGGCAAGAAACTCCACGGTTACTCTTTTAAATTTAATTGGCTTTTACAATACTTTCAATTATACCAAAAAAAAAAAAAATTGTAATTTTAATTGTCATCGATCTCCAGGAGAGCACCGGACTGTCAAGAGGTACTGGGTACTTAAAAAAACAGAAAATGGTCAACAGATCTACAATCCACTAAGCCTACAGCGTTGCCAAATTCTTATTAAACGCAATTACATAATTGCTATTACAACTGTAACAATTATCATGATATCAATCTGCTTAGCCTTTTCCCGACTATGTTGGGGTCGACTTCCATTCTAACCGGATGCTGCGCAGCTGAGTACCACTATTTTATATGGAGCGACTGCCTATCTGACTTCCACAACCCAGTAACTGGTTAATACGATACCCCTTGGTAAGACTGGTTGTCAGACTTTCGGGCTTCTGACGACCCGTAAAGACTGCCAAAGATCCACAAATTACAGCCGGGATCAACGGTTTAATGAGTCGCGGTATGTAAAGATGGTCTCCCATCCACGGGCCAACCCCGGCAAGCGTAGCTTAACCTGTCGGATTGACCCGTGCGGCTTTTATTACTTAGCCACGAGCTACTATTACAACTGTAACAAATCTGAATAATTATCATGTCCACAAAAGCCACTAATAAAGAGTTGAAATTAAATCTTAGCTATATAATGTGTTTATAATACCTAGGATGAATATTTCAAGGACGAATGTAAAAAAAAACAACCGACTTCCAAAAAAAAAAACACTACAAACGGTTTTTTTTTTGTTGTTAAAAGTTTTTATTTTTCACTTTTTAGTTGTGGTACCTAACCCACTTTCACATTCGAATACCACTACCTGCTACCAGTGACAGGAACTTATCATATCATCTACACACTAAGTGGGAAAAAAATACGTATTTTGTAGCTAACTCAAAAACTACCCAAGCAAAGTTAATAAAATTTGTATGGGACCAATTTGAAAATATACCCTTTCAAACAAAAAAAGAATTTTTAAAATCGGTCCACAAATGACGGAGAAATCGGTGGACATACATACATATAACCTCCTCCTTTTTGGAAGTCGGTTAAAAAATTAAATAAACATGGTGATTTGGGAGCAGTTAATAGACTCTTACATAATTATACCGTTAATAAGATACCAGGGAAGCCACATGTGCAGATGGAATTATTGCCAAACTTCCTTGTTAAGTAGACTGCAGTCGCCTACGTGCCGATGACAGCTGCCGACGCAGTGTCGGTAGCCGCTGGATTGTTAAATGCCGTTCGTTTGTAAGAGCTCGTGGACTTGCCGTTTCTGCTTGTTTGTTAATGTCAGCTGGGCGAAAATTTCTTCTTATATAGACAAGAAATGACCATTGATGACTCTGCTTGCTTACTGTTTCTTAGCGTTTTCACACCATTAAATACCACGTTTCTATAATGGTAAGGAATTAGAATATAATTTAAAAAGACCAGTGGGCTTTATTCCCGTATTCTTAAAAACGTTAGCAGAAGACCTCTAATTTCTCTAAAATTTTGACCAGTTTTTGACATTGATTGTCGTTGTGATGAGATTGTGACTAGATTTTGAAAATATTTAGTACTTAGTAGGTTCATTTTCTATTTCAGAATTACTGTCTTGAAAACTCCACAGGAAAGCTGCATTTAAAAAAAAATCTGGTCAGTTAAAACAGATTTTCAACCAAAGATTTAAATTGTTAGATTTGCTCGTACCGTACTAAGCCGCGTGAAAAAGTGTCCATTACTGAGAAGAGTGAGCTTACACAAGAATGGCATTTCCATGACAATCAAGTCAAGTCTCTGCGACATGGTCTGTGTCAGTGGTGTCAAAATGAAACAGAAACGTGACCATTTTTTGACGTGGCAGGGCGAATCTACGATTGAAATCTTTGGTTACAACACTTTCCTACACCAGAGTTAAAATAGCATATGCTTGCGAAAAAAAAAATAACCCGTATTGTCCCACTGCAGGGCAAAGGCCTGCCTTTCCTTTTTCCACTCAACTCGATCCTGAGCCAATATGGACCAATCCCTCCTATAAGCGTCAAGTTCGCCCCGCCATCAACGCCTGGGTCTTCCACGATGCCGCTGGACGTTTTCAGGAATCCATGTTGTAGTGGTCTTAGCACACAATGCATCCGATATGCGGCAAACGTGTCCGGCCCAGTCCCATTTGAGCTTGGCTGCTTTTTGAGTGACGTCAGCGATTTGTGTCTTAGAGCTGGCACAGTATCGTGTTCCGTATCCGGTCGGTAAGTCGAACTCCAAGGATACTGCACTCCATCGCTCGCTGGGAAACCTCGAGCCCGAAAAAAAAAAAACAAAGACAAAAATAAAGTATAAATTTCCATACTTTCATCTTTCTCTCAAAAGAAAGATGAAAGAGTAGGTCCTATACATACAAAAATAAAACCAACAAAAAGAAAACCCGTATGGCCCAGTAATATCGCACAAAATACGCTCAGTCACAACGCGCTGAATAATTCAACATAACAAAAACTAGTTGGTTTAAAAGTTGAAACAAATATTTGAACTTGACTTCACCTTCTGGTTTCAGATAATTGGACTATTAGGATACTTGAAAAAAGCTAGCAATTGAAGATGATAGGCAGACTACAAGCAAACTAAGACACTAGCCTAGCCTATTCAAAACTACAGATGTTGAAAATTACTGAAGACATAACGACAGGCTTAAATCTAAACTGCAACATTTTTATTATCAAAGTACAGTCTAGAAAAGTTTAGCTGCATTTCAAAACTTTACCAGTCGTAAATCAAACTAAATATAGCTTGAACAAAAATAAAATACAGCATAAACTTTCATCTTTCACTGAAAAGAAAGATGAGAATGTACAAGATACCTCACAGTAATATATACATTAAAAAAAAAAACAACAAAAACCCGCATGGCCCAGTAATATCGCACAAAATACGCGCTCCGTCACAACGCGCTGAATAATTCAACACACCAATAACTAGTTGGTTTAAAAGTAAAATTTTAAATTTACTCTCAAAGTGTGTTCGCTTCACATTTGCTTAGAGCAGACAGGTTCCCTCATGTGGCTGAGAGTATTTTTTGTGGCTCAAGTTGGGAGAGACAGCGTTTAGAGGTTGGGATTGGAAATTCCGTCAGCTTCACTTCATATAATCACTCACCATCAGGTAGCCACTGAAAATCAGCGCTGTGCTTTGGGTCCCCACCTGGCACCTGACACCTGGCTTTGGGTGCACAGCATCATGCTCAGTGGAAGCCTTCTTGTCACAATAATGACGTGTCACAACATTGTATGCTTATTCTTGGTCATAAGGTTCATAAATATTGCAAAGTTCCGCACATAACACTATTTTGCGGAACTTTGTAAAATGAATGAGTTTTATCTAAATTCGTAATGAGGCCTTTGATAGTAAGATCAGAAAGAGACTAATCAATTTAACCACTGGATTATGAACTGCATTCAAATGTATTGGCCAGCACGCAACTAGCAACTATGTTGTAAACAGAACACAAGCATTTCGTTACTAAACATACGAGCTCAACTGTCATTAATGAGACATAATAGAATTTTAATTGTTATCGATCTCCAGGAGAGCTCTTGACGGCCAAGGGGCTTACTTATGAAGTCAATCTTCGCTGTCAGCTCCTATTTGGGACACACAACAAAAACGTCGTCGTGTTTTCGTGAGAACATCTTATTTAACCCAAGCGAGCGTGATGTCTCCAGGATTTTCCTGGAATTTTCCGTTCAATAACAATATTTCGCTTTGACATATCACTTATCAGTTACAATGTGTCTTGTCATTTTGTGGCAAGTCGAAAAAAAAACATCTTTACCTTCAATTATTTATGTACAATCTAATATTTTAGACCAACTTCCTTATAGTCTATCAAATTGTGACTTACTCATTCCGTTCTGATGACAATTTTTTTAAAAATAAATGCTTCGTCTGAGATTCTGTCTGCAACTCTTGTTACTGGTATTGTTTTGAAGGTATGTCCATTTAGACCTCCAATTTGAATATCAAATTCAAACTCGAAGCATTTATTTCAAATAAACCAATTACAGGTACTTTTGAATTGTCAAGGGGTCGGTCAGTCAGAAAAATGAAGCTAGTTGCCCATTTCAAAGCGTAGTAGGTACCTATGGAGAAGAACGGACAAGAAACTCCACGGACACTCTTTTAAATCAAAATATTGTTACAAAATATTGGTTACATCATTCGTGTTGAAATTATACATGTGAGAACAATGTAGAAAGACGTGCACGTTAAAAGCGTCCGTAATAAAAATATTAAAACAAAGCAATTTAAATATATTAAAATATACCGACTATATCATCCATGCGAATATCACCCACAGTATTTAATTCCACATTACGCACCCACACAGCTGCAGTAGCACAAACTAAGCTTGGGGTAAATTAATTAGTAAAAAAACCGGCAAAGTGCGTGTCGGACTACGCACAATGAAGGATTCCGTAGTTGGGATGAATTTATCTCAAATACAAACTTAACATTGTAGCTCAGATACATGTTCTCCCATACATTCCAATTGCAAATGTAAGTTTGTACGCACAATATTAAGAGATTTACCATGTTATTTTAAGACCATAGACTTCCTATAGGATTTTCTGTAATTTATGAGTAAAGAGCCATACTATGTATTTTTTTTTAATTTTTAGGTAAAGCAGTTTCGGAGATAAGGGTAATGGTCAATTTTCGTCGAATTTCTTAATTATCTTTAAAAGTAATTATTTGAAAATTATATTTAAAAAAATGTAAGATCCTTGCAATAAGTTCTTTCATTTGATATGTCACACGGTACTGTTAGCAAAATATATTTTTTAATTTTCTTGTTTGCCCCCCTAAAGTGACCCATATTCAAAATGTATTTATTTACATTACACGTTCGTGTTTGGGTCACAGAAATAAATATGTGTACCAAATTTCAACTTACTTGGTCTATTAGATTCGGAGAAAATTGGCTGTGACAGACGGACAGACAGACACACGAGTGATCCTATAAGGGTTCCGTTTTTTCCTTTTGAGGTACGGAACCCTAAAAACGAATACCAGTAGTTATCATAAACCTAGATTTAAAAAAGCATAATTACGCGTGAAATATAACACAATAATTAATTAGAACGCCACATTAAATGGGTGCAGTCTCATTACCATGCCAATTGAACTATAAATCACGTAATTAAGGCATATTATGACGTCAAACAATCAATGTATCGTGTAATAATTGGCTTATCTTGGTTGAAGGATGTACTGGGTTAAACTCATTTGTAATTGACATTACAGATTGAGGAATAGGCATTTTATTGATTTACTTAGAAATGTTGAGATCCTAAGAGCCAATTTTAATCTGTTAGTTATTGCATTTTGATGGAATGTGGAAGGGGTTGTACATTAGTGCATTTAAAATTGTTAGTTTTTGTTTTCATTTGTAAATTCGAACGATTTTATAATTCGAATTAGGTAGGTACCTACTCGATTCGCGCAAAATACAAGATTGGGCAACAGTAATATCATAATGTGATTTGGTTGCCATTTTCTTGGAAGTGAAAAACACTGGGCTCTGTTTTCACGGAAAGTTTATTTAAAGTTGTAAACTAAAGGTGTAAACGATAACCGACTTTTAATGATTTTATACTGAAGATGACGTCTAAACGAGTAGTGTTAATGATTTGGAAAAATATATGTTAAATTAGAGCATTTTCTTTTATTTTAAAATAGGCATATTTTGGATTATGTTTATATTACATAGTGAAATTAATTTGTAGAATTATGTCTAACGCGGATAAAAAACTGAGAATAACGCAAAATCTATCAAGCGTATTTTTCTGAATCCTTCACCATTTTAAAGATAATTAATATTTTAGTATAAATATGATTGATGTGATAATTAGTATAAATATTATTGATATGAAATATTATTGATCTTTTAGTATAAATATGTCTTTTAATAAAATACCTTTTGGTTTACGTATAATAAATTAATAATGCGTCTAATTTGGGACAGCGCTTCTTGATGGGTGAGTCCTATTACTGGCTGGACGTACGCCGCGTTGCGTGAGCTCAGTACAGAACACGCAAGCTAACCACTCAAGGTCACTGTCATATATCTGCGTTTTAAGTCGAAAATATGATATCGGTCAAATGACCACCTCCTGAGTTAGCACATTGTGCTCGTTTTACGGCATTTTGAAGAGTTGCTCGCAAAACATCTGGCTCCAAATTGGTGATTTTGAATGTTGACTTTCAAGACTTGCGAGGTTTGTGGTTTGTTGGTAAACGCGAGATTTCAAAAAGCCCCAAAAGAAGAGTCTAGCGATCTAGCCGACCAGTTCAAATAGCCGAAACAGGCGGTCACACGCCCCGGAAATTGGTGTTTCAAAATATCCATCGTTGCCTGAGCTGTATGTATCGCTCAATTTGCATTGTTAACTTCTCTAGCTGTCTACAAAACATAAGTGTCAAATCGCAATGACATTATGATGCCATTTGCAAAAAAAAAAAAACATTCATTATGACATTATTTTTGCCACACCTTGTATAAGACTTTATTCATACATGTTTTTTTTTTTTTTTTGGGTGGGAAATTATCAAATAACTTCTCCCGCTCTGGGTGGAGCGGGAGGGCGTGTCAGTCTCTTACTGACTAAAACCCACCCGTGTTCCTTCAGTTGCCATGTTGCCGGGGGGCCACGATTTCCCTTTCGGCCCGTATTCGCAGCCCCGGCAGGCATTGGCCCTAGCGGACCCCGTCAATTCTGCTGACATCTCTTTGAGGCGCGAGTGGAACACAACGCGCCGTCGACTCGGGCTTGGTCACTTTATTCATACCTATGGGAAGCACATAACAATTATTGTGTGTATCAATTTAAACCAAAATGCTATTGGATAGTTGTATATTTTCTATTCAATAATCGTTCGAATTTATGTTACGGATCTAGCACGACTGCATGACGTAAAGTGCTAGATCCTCAGTTTTGCATTGTAAGGGAGTACGTCAAAATGCTTAAAACGCATTCTGTAACTTACAGAGTAATAAGGCGAGATTGGTTTTTAATGTCTATATATGGAGGTATGAGGAACAGGGTGTAAAGTTCACTCGTCTTCCATAGAAAAGGGAGGATCCTCCAACCAGACGGGTGTTGTGTCCGGTGGGCTACTGCCCGACGATTGATGTCTGGACATTGTATACAATGTCGCCCATCGGCATGTGCCCACCCGAATTTTTCTGAATATTCATGAAAAATTATCGAAAAATAACTTTTAAAGGGAGGTTTATCTTTAATATTTTTCGTGTTATTACATTTTTTATGTTTTAAGTATCGTTTGCCATATATCCGATGTTATTGGCTCGATTTGGATTCTGTTTATTATTTCTAAAAGCGTATGAGTTATTTTATCGGATTAACTAATTTTTTAATAAAATTTGTCAACTGTGCAAAAAAAACGGAGGAAAGTTCATAAAATCATAGGAATTTGAAAAAAAAAAATTAAAAAAAAAAACAAGATAGCCCTTTAAAAGTAATTTTTCGATAGTTTTTCATGAATATTCAGAAAAATGCAGGCGGGCACATGCCGATGGGTGACATTGTATATGCTAGTCGCGTGGTAAACTCAGCTTGCGCGATGCATGATTTTGCGTGATGTCAATTTGATGCGTAGTGCGCATGTGACGATGTAGATGCTGCCACATCACTCCCCTCCGGAGACCAGTGGTTGATAATGGGCTCAGTCGTATCTTGAGATGCTTGCTAGACCAGTTGAGGTTCCAGTGAGTCGAAACCGAGTGCCGCATAGTTCATGGGGAGTCGGAACTGTCTGCGGTGAAACCCCAGTGAGTTGGGGTGGCGCTACGTTATGCTCCAGGAAGTCGGATGTGGGACAGCGTTGCGTTGAGGCTGACTGCTGGTGTCGACCAGGAGAGGTATATTAACAGTTCTTCTTGTTGACCAGCCGAAAGTGTGGTGTGCTGTGCCAAGGTTGCTGAGGAGGTTGAGGGTGATCCAACAATTGAATGTCTTTAACAAAACAGGCTATAAAAAAGAACGGACAGACTAGGGGACGAGCCTATTGCTTTTACCAAGACAGGAACTCATGAGGCTCATGCTACTACGAGAGAAGTAAATTTCCACCATCAAGACCATACAAAACCGTAAAAATGTTAATGTAATACTTTTCAGGGAGCGCCGACAGAAGCGAAAACTTGAAAAAAAATCGGCACCGCGGAAATCAACGTGTTGATGTCTTTTACTCTACGGTGTTGGTAAACTCGGTAACAGTGTTGCGAAATCAATGGTTTAGTCCCATCTCTAAAATGCCCAAGGCGCCTAAAGTTCTAGAATTACAGTTCAAGGAGAAAATAAAGGAATTTTATAGGATTCTTTCTTACAGAATGCTGACGGTACTCTTCATAACAACCATGTTATAGTGTGCACTTCTTCGATAGAGTACTTGTAGTAACGTCACCACATAATATTATTGCTGACTTCGATAAGTATAAAATAGTAGAGTAGTAATAAAATTTTGGTCAAGTTTGTTCTGGTTTAAGGTCAATGGTTTCGTGCTGCTGTTTTCTTAAAGATTTTGAGCGATTTTGTTTGCATTATTATTATATATTTTTTAGCCTTATAATGTTACAATTCGTTTTTGCTAAACAACGAAAACCTGCACAAAAGTTATAAAACTAGTATTCCAGTTAACCACCTATTTATTTTTTACTGGTATGAACTACATCGTTGAAAACTTTCAATGAGTATGCTACAGTTTTAGAGCTGTTATTATTTACATAGCTCTACAGTTTTGAGCCAATTGGGGTCGAAACGCTCGGGTCATGGGGACCGACAGCGTGTCTCGTTTTTAAGGAAAAGTTTTCGCTGACTGGTCGGTACTTCAAATGATCAGAGTTCTCTCACTCGTTCTTTGGCCAAAGTATTTGCATTGCCATTCAACGTGGCAATGTGGTCAACCTTCTGGGCACGTTTCCGGATGACAGTGGTGCGGATGAGTACTTCGACGCCTAAGCGTCCTTTTGTTTATGTATTTATTTGAAAAGTTAGTTAATTTAGTACTTAGTGTAAATAGTTAGTTGTGTTAAATCTTGTATAAATTAGGTTTACTATATACACACTAGGTATGTAAATATTATCATGTTTGAAAATAAATGACAAAAACATACATTTCGCATGTATATTGTACCATTTTATTTGTATATATTTCTCAACTAAATTCAAAAAATTCTAAATATTGTGTTTTTCAACGACATACCAACAATAAAGGTAGGTACGTCAGATAATAAAGCTTCGGGTTCCGCATCTTTTATGCAAACAATCTTTTTTCACTGAATATTATAATAAAAATATCATAATGGGCCGGTGCAATTTTCACCAGCTATTATTATAATTATTTAGGTATCCTTAAGTTATTTTTGAAGAGGATAAAATGATCATAAAAAAGATTGAAAACTGTTGTTTTGTGCACGTAAATTGTAAGCATGATCAGCAATGTCTTGCTGATTATTATTATAATAAGTAATAATAATAATCTCACTTGTATTTGTAAAACTGGGCTGAAATCCAGACTCCAGACTACTGAAAATTTTCTAATATAAAACTTAAAACCAGTTTTCATGACCTATTTATTGGACCCGTGACCCCTAAGGTCAAACAAGAAAATCGGTGGTAATTTCAAACTCAAACTCAAAACTCAAAGCATTTATTTCAATTAAATCATTTACAGACACTTTTGAATTGTCAAGGAATCGGTCAGTCAGAAATAGGTATGAAGCTAGTTGCCCATTCCAAATCGTAGTAGGTACCTATGGAGAAGAACGGACAAGAAACTCCACGGACACTCTTTTAAATAAAAATTGTTACAAAATATAGGTTACATCATTCAAGTTGAAAATAAACATGTGAGAACAATTTATAAAATAATTCCTTGAATAAAATGCAATTTTTAATTTCGCTGTGGAACCCAAAAACATTCCAATACAAAATAGTAACCCAGCGTTGTTTGTTGAAGGTTACGATAATATCGGTGTCATTAAGCTTTATGTCTTTGTTTACGGTGTTTTTCGGCAAATACCGGTTTTTTACGTACTTTCCTCCTTCTCTTAATGTTAGCTCGTTTCGCATAGGAAGTAGGAGTGACCGCTTACCTGATGTTGCGGTGTTAATCTTAGTTTAAGAGTTTCACCTTTGACTGTTGTTTTGTATGTGGGTAAGCTTACTCAAACTTACAGGGAAAATGACCACATCGAAAGTTAGGGTAAATGTGTCGATTAATTTAACAGCGTTCGGGCCAACAAAGCGAATGTTTGAGTTAACGTTAGGACGGCCTTGTAAAAGTTAGTGCATAGAGGTGGAGTGATGGTAGGTAACTAAGTCACGAAAAAATACATTCTGAGACAGGAAAGCTTAAGCAGAATGATATACTCGCAACAATCTAAGAAGTCCGATTTGACAGCTATAAAATCCTTTGTAGTGATGGAAAAAAAATCGATTGCTTTAAAAACCGATTCTAGAAACATGACGATATAACATACTGAGAGATTTTGTAATCGATGATTTATCTACATTGCTTGAAAACTGATTCTCGAGGCATAACGTTTTATTACACGTACGAGTAGGAAACGTCAAAACGGACTTCTTAGATTGTCACGAGTGTAGGTATATAATCTGAACAAAAAAAAGTTACTCAGTTGCGGAGCGACTGCCTATCTGACCTCCACAACCCAGTAACTAGGTAATACGATACCCTTTGTTAAGACTGGTTGCCGGACTTTTGGGCCTCTGATCACGCGTAATGACTGTCAAACAACAACGGCCGGCATGAGAAACGTTTGAGAGTAAAAAAATGAAAAAAAAAAATGCTATGTCCCACAGCACAAGTAAAAGTCTGAAAATCGTTAATTTGTATTTGTCTCACATTTTTTTTGCGGCTGTCATTCTTGGGTCTTTGACAGTCGTTACAGGTCGTCAGAAGCCCGAAAGTCTGACAACCAGTCTTACCAAGAGGTATCGTATTACTGGGGTGTGGTGGTCAGATAGGCAGTCGCTCCATGTAAAATACTGGTATTCAGCTGCATCCGATAATACTGGAAGCCGGCCGTTACAGACTTAGTTTTGCAGTTGAAGATTTGACCGTGACGTTTATCGATGTATGGGAGAACATATTTTTCAACTACAATGTTAAGCTTGTTTTTGGGATAAATTCATTCCAACTACGGAAACCTTTATTGTGCGTGGTTTGACACGCACTTGGCCGGTTTTTTATTTCGATCTAACTCTCATTTGCCAATATAAATGTGGAGAGGATAATTTGTGATATGGAACGTCTTCGTTCCGAAAACATACAAAGGGGACAACGTCATATATTTGTCCACGTGTCACTATTTTTATTTACCCCGGTTCTGATTAGACCGGGTAAACGTGGTCAACGTTTTCTTAAAGAATTTTCCCTAAACATTATGTGGATTTATTTTTCTTTCCCCTTTTGTTAAGGAAATGGACCCTACGTGTCTGCCTGTACAGTGGGGTTAATCAGTATCAGCAAGGGTAACAGATGGGTATTTATGATAGAGCTGGTGTAAGGAAATTCCTTTTTGTATTTTAGGTCTGTAAGTTTTTTTTTGAAGTGAAAACTTCTTTAGGTGCGTTGGGCATTTTTGAGATGGAAAAAAACAATTGAACTCGCGACTCTGTTACCGACACCAGCTTCTGACCATTAAAAAGACATCAACGCGCGATGCATTTTATTTGGGATTGAGATATGACTACGACATGATTGACATTTCCCTTTTTTTACCGGCTTCAAAAAAGAAAAGTACCTATTTTCTGCACAACAAGTTTTCACTTCTGTCGGCACTCCCGGAGTGCCACTGTTTTTTTTTTCTTGTCTTTAGTGGAAAAACCTGCTTCTTTGGGATACCATAGAAATCAATGTCTGCTTGACTACTTATTGTATGATTCTCTGCGTTAAATTTCATTTTCATCATCTACCTAGCCTTTTTCTAACAATGTCGAGATCACCTTCCAATCTATCCAGATGCAGCTGAATACCGGTATTTTAAATAGAACGACTATCTGACCTCCACAACTCAGTTACTGCGTAACGCGATACCCCTTGGTAAGACTGGTTGTCAGACTTTTGCGCTTCTGACTACTCGTAACGACTGTCAAAGATCTACGATCTATTTCTTTGACATCTCTGACTTAGTTCTTGTCTGGTACCGTGTTTTTTCAAACTGTCTGTCTGTGAGAGATGCCAATTCTCTCGTTTCAAACAAAATTAAATTAGTCTAGTTTTATTGTTATTTAGTCAAATTAAATTAGTCTCATACAAAATTTTTTAAACTTTTATTAGTTTTAGAATAATGAATACGAGGCTTTTGGCTAATTTGTGAATGTGTATTTTATGTGATTTTTTTTTGTAATGTGCGTTTATTTCGGGCAGAATAAACAAGTTTTTTTCTTTGTTTTAGTTTAGTTTGTGAACAAAAAAATCGCTGCCAATATCAACGAATGAGAATGGAAGAAAAAAACGTGTTGCGCCGACCACAAGTAACATGGAACAAGGCAGGAAGATGATGATGACCTATGAATGAGATTTAATGGATTCTATTCCCAAAAAAATAAAGCTCAAATCCCTAAAGCAAAAATGATAATGGTGAGCGAAAAACTCCCGCCGTGCCCAAACCCTTCGTATAAATTACCGTGAAAAAATTCCCCTGTGTTATGCAAAAAACTATTTTATACTACAAAACCGTCTACTGGATGAATTTTCAAAGACTTCATATATCAGGTCCACACATGCCGGCGAAGTAAGGTAATTGCCACTTTCAATGCAAAAACGACATCCTCACTTGAATTTTAAACGTCGGGCTAAGTGTGAACTAATGCCAATTTTTACGAGACAACCCTGATCTGAATACACGATGAGGTAGTGATGTAATGACGCAGAACGTCCGTTCAACCCTAGTCGATTTATTCGATGTCAAATTATAATCGGATCGGTAATCGATACAGCTTAGTGAATCGGGTATTCAGGAAAGGTCACGTTGATCTGTTTTTCTTTCATCTTTAATGTACTGGGTATTTTTTTAATATAATATCCGTTAAAACGAATTGGTGAGTTCTTTTTTACTATTTTTGAATCGCTCGCTCTTGTAAACTTCAATCAAACCGTTGTCGATGAATTAAAATAGGGTTTTTGACTGTCAAAAACTGAAACACATTCGTTGGATTTATTTTTAGAAACTAGGTATTTTTCCGTTAGTGTTAACAATGCAAAAATACGAAATCCTATTTTAAAAACAGTTCGCCTTGGCTTAATCCTGTGGAACCAAGTCGGTAATAAACAATAATAAAACTGTGATTGTAAACATAATTATGTTATTGATAAAATTAAAAAAATAACAAAATTCTAATTATTTTATTTCACATAAACCTACAAGGGCACTTATGAAATGTCAGAAGCTAGGTGCACAGTTCCAATTGGTCGTTTCCTATGGAGAAGAGCCGGCAAGAAACTCCACGGTTACTCTTTTAAAAAATAAATGGTTTTTACAATGTTTTCAAATTACAGTATTAATAGGTATGAGAGGACAGTGTAGGCTTATCAACAAATACCAGGTACTTAACAAAATAAAAATGGTCCACAAGTCTACAGCCTACAACGTTCTCATATTCACAAAATCTAAAAGAAAAGAATCTATATAAAAGATAAATAAAATAAAAAAATAGATAAATAATAAATTCAGTAAATCGGTTATAAGCACCACATTTACACGTAAATTTTAATACGTTTAATGATTTACACGTTTTGCAATAAAGTACAAGAATTATTCAAACCGAATCACGAAGTGTTCAACTAACCATTTAATCGATAAATCGTATTCCCATCTCTATGAACCGTCGAAAGAGTTTAAGTTTTTATAGCCGCTTACTTATTTCACTGCAAAGCACTCTAGAGTAAGATTAATTCCCATGGGCATGTTTTTCATCGGACCGATTAAGTGAATTCGCTTCAGCAGCTTTACTGTAAATAACATTTTTTATTACCTGAGTTTTTCTTAATTAAATATTTTATTTATGTCTTGTTTTTCTCTTGGTTATGCGCTGCGGTCGGGAGTTTTACGATTGTGTGCATTATTGAGAAATCGAATCGAGGCGTGTTTGAGTGACTTTTTATTTGTTTACTTATTAGTGCTTTATGCACACAACTATTGTAGATACTACAACTACATAGGCGGACTTATAGCCATAAGTATTTTTTGTGTGTCGACCTTTGGGCCGTAACAGAACATAGTTACAAAACAGCGTAATCTCTACTGCTTAAGACCAGGCACTCCAAAGACAATTTCCACGCAAACTCCGCCCCAATGTACCACCACACAACTATGTGCTAAACGCTAACACATCAGTTATAAAGTTGAATATCGCGTGCGCTCTATGGTCGTTTTCAATCACGGAACTAAATGTCGTAAGTCTCAATTCTTATTTCGTTTATTACTAAAGTAACAATTGATCTAGAGAAAAATATCTTATATTTGGATAATAAACTATATTTCCTTACTGTCAATAATTATTTTAGACATAAAAGCCGAGTAATCTTGTTTTAGTTTCAAATAATCTTTAAAAAAACAGGCCAAGTGCATGTCAGACCACGCATAATGTAGGGTTCCGTAGTTGGGATAAATTTATACCAAGAACAAACTTAACTTTGTAGTTGAAAAAAATATATTTCATACGGAATGTATGGGAGAACATGTTTTTACAACCACAAATCTAAGTTGGTCGATGATTACTCGTTAACTTGTAAAGCCTACTCAGCGGTGATAGTTTTCCTTTTAAATTCGTTATATAAGCTACTGCTGTAAATTTTTTTCATATATCTAAACTAGTGGTCGCAAGCGCTACTGCTGAGCATGAGGTCCTGGGTTCGATTCCCGGGTCGGGCAAAGTGTTATTGGGTTTTTCTATCTGAAATTTCTCAGTAGCAGCTCGGAGTCTGGATTTGTGCCCGGTTGATGGCAATAGGCTCGCCCCCTATTACATGGGACTTAAACATAACTGGCGAAATGTGGGTGTACCTGCTACAGGAACACCTCTGCCCAACCCTTCGGGGAAACAAGGCGTGATGTTATGTTATGTTATGTATCTAAAACTAACCATTTAGCTGTCAGGGGGGGAAAACTTGACTCTAACAAAAAAGCTGAATATTTCGCAAACGGATCTTACGGATACTTCAAAAATGATTTCAAAAATGGTTTCAACACACTCACAATGTTTTTGAAAGACCTTTCCAACGATACCCCACACCAAGGGTTAGAAAAAAAAAAAAACATCTCCACTTTACGTGTAGGGGAGGTACCCTAAAAAAATATTTCTTATAATTTTATTTTACCACTTTGTTGGAATGATTAATATGTATACCCATGCCAAATTGCAACTTTCTAGTACTAACAGTCCCGGAGCTAGACCGCAGACAGACAGACAGACGGACATGACAAAACTATAAGGGTTCCTTGTTGACTACGGAATCCTTAAAAGAAATGATTTTCGAATAAAAAATGGATCGAGCGAAAGTGTTCCGATTACGAAACTGTCTTATATTTGGAAAGAAGATCCAATAAATCATATACTAAAGTTCCATTTTGATTGTATGCGTGACTTTTTCAGAATATTAACATACAATTTAGGGAGCCTTCTCTTAATTCGTACATAACATAAGATAACACCTGAGTTCAAATGTTTATATACCTATAGAATTTGTGGCGGGCCAATACATATGTAGGATATATAAATAAATAAATTGAAGTGTCTGTTTGTATATACGGTACTTATAACAAAAACACAATTTTTGACATTTTTGGCTTTCTGTCTGTCTGACTGTTTGTTCCGGCTAATCTCCGAAACGGCTGGACCGATTTTGACTGGACTCTCGCTGGCTGATAGCTGATGTTATACGGAGTAACTTAGGCTACTTTGATTTTAGAAAAAAAATTGCGTCCGGGCGAAGCCGCGAGCAACAGTTAGTCTTAACTAATAATAATTTACTATAAAGAAGAAGAGAAACGATTTGATTTTTTATATGTTTGTTAGTAATGGATAAACTCAAAAATTGCTTAACCAATTTTAAATATTCTTTCACCAATAGAAAGCTACATTAGAGAGTAATATGGGCTTTATCGACTTTCACGCGAAGCTAGTTTTAAATAAGTCGATCTGTACTTACTTAAATCACATGAAACCAATCATTTTTTAAATGGCAGAATTCCTACATGCAATGAGTAAGCATGGTGCTCAATGTTTTGTGTGAAAGTAGAACTATGGTTGCTCTGCAGTAAACAAATAATTAGGTTTATTGTTTAATAATATGTCGGCAATCCATTAATGGGATGTAGGAGAGGTCATTTACAACAAAATTACCCCTTTTGACTCCTATGCAAATGTCAACAATTTTCGAGTCATTTGACATTTTATATTTTTATTTCATTCATCTTAAAGTATAAAATTACTCGAAAATTGTTGACATTGGCATCATTTGATTGCAAATGACCTCTCCATCACCCCTTTAACGAATTGCCGACACATGACCAATTATATTGAATTATTGGGCGACTAGAATCAATTCTATTATTTTGTAAATTTTGACGTTCAAAAGTGCCATACATGGGCCTATTTGAAATAAATGATTTAATTTTGACTTTGACTTTGAAATATCTCGTTGCTTTAAATTCATAATTATGAAAACTTTCCTGTTTTTGTCTTTAATTGGCTTTCATTCATCGATCACGTTAAAGGTATTGACGAATTAATTATGATTCTGAGAAATTGAAGCATGTAATTATTTTGCAAAATGCTTTCAGAAGCATAGCTAATTGCACCGTTTTGAGTAAAGATTATTTCAACAAAAAATTTAAAGACTTTACATGAAACCGTGGGATCAGAGAATTTAATTAATATAGTGGATTAATGAATACTGTTTTCAATTGAATCAAAAAAATTGCGCAGTCAATCATTTTTCGAATAATCCCTGGGAAAAAATCATGAACCAGTACCGAAGACTACAAATGGGCTAGAAAAGTGCACATTCTATCACTAAACGAAGGTGAAAGATTCAGCGCAAGGATGTGTCTAATACCCGGTTCCTTAAGGTAAGGCCTGTCAAGGTATCTCGCAAAATTCATTTCGAAAGAATAAAAAAAAAGTCGCGGTTTTCCACCTTAAGTCATGCTAAAGTAGAGTTTGAGAAGCTTTCATCTTCAAATTCTTTATTCAAATTCTCTGTCGAATACAATTGCTGTCAAATCTCATGTCAAGCAACTAAGTACCTACAGTGCGTTCATTATAACATGACCCGTGACGCAATTAGTAGTACTGTTCTGTCAGTCGCATTTTGAACTGTATTTGTATTGAAACTAAGCTTGACTAATAATGGTGCCAATATGACAGCAAGAGACAAGATAAAGTAAACGCTCTGTAATTGATGTTATTTTGAACAACCTATCAGTTTAGGTAAGATTTGTCAATAGATGTACTGGTAAGCGGATTGACCAGGGGCCTATTAAATGTCACTGTTAAATTTGACATTTTAGTTATAAAATTTCAAAATTGACACATTTTAATAAAACTATGAAAAAAAAAATGGCGGATTGTCAGATTGTCATCTATCTCATGCTGGTTTTTTTTTATATACAGGCCCAGGCATTAGAAAACCATGTACAAGAAAAAAGTGGTGGCACTCCGGGAGTGCCGACAGAAGTGAAAACTTGCACAAGATCGCCTTGGTGGAAGAAAAATACTTGTACAGAACATTGGTCCGTAACCTTATCTAAATAAAAACCACAATCACGTTTACAAAAAATACTACTTCCGAAACCTTTAAAGTAAAAATACTAGCATAGAACATTGATCCGTAACGTAATATAAATAAAGAGCACAATCGCGTTTACAAAAATGAGGTGTCGTCATGGTGTCGTGAAATCAAAGGTTAAGTCCCATCTCAAAAATACCCAACGCGCCTAAAGAAGCTTTCACTTCAATAATTGGAAGCAATGCAACACAACAACGCAACGCAATGCAATTGCTATCCAATTATAATGACAATATATCTCGAACGTCAACAGCCAAAATTATTTAATTTAAAGTACGTTGCTTCCAATTATTTCTTGTGAAATCAATATGAGCAATTATCTCACGTGAGCTGAAAACATACGAACCAATCAGCATACTGTAATAACGTCATCTGACCATTTTATTCCAGACAAAAAAAAATAGTAATTCATTATTGAAATTGTTGTCACGTCAGGGATCTTTTTTTTTTTAGGTTTGGCATCTCGTAGAGATCATGACTACTTAACCGGGCTTTCCTGTGGGTGCCAAAGACCCGAGTTCACCAACAGATGGTTAAATTTAAAACATCTGTTTTAACCATAAACGGCTGTTTAACAATATTTTACTGTTCACCAAGCACTAACAATTGGTTAAGTACTGTAATCGGACGGTTATCTTAAACGAACTAGCCGACTCAGTTTAACCGTTGGTTTACACTTTCTGACATGAAGTTTTGCATTGTGCATCTCTTTTAGTTACAAATTAAAAATGCTAGACGCTTTGAATTATATCTTTGAAGAGAATAATGTGTTAGATGACTGAGAATACAGAAAGAATTTCGCGCACTCCCCGTATATTCCAAACACGGCGCAATTATTTCAGGGAATATGACGAAAAAGCATTCGCTACAAGATTTCGTTTATACAAACGTAGTGCTTTGGAATTACTTGATTTAATTTAAATTTACGGTACGTTTGCGTTTATCTTCTATAATCAATTAATCACTGATATTATTCAAAAGAAAACTAACACGACACAACGTAAAAATATTATCTCATCATCTGTTGCGACGCCTTATTAAGGTGGATAACAATTAAAATTCTATTGTGTCTCGTTAATGACAGTTGAAGGGGAGTTTGACAATGACATTTGATTGACGTTGACATTCAAAATTCACAAAATAATGTTAAAACATTTGATCATTCGGTCATTTTCGACTCACTCATTCAAAAACGCTTGGTTATTTAACCGTTGGTTAGAAATGATTGGTGAACTGGAAAAAAACGCGGTTTGTTAAAACAACTGTTTTATGGTAACAGAACGGTTACGTAATCAATGGTTATGTTGTAGTTGGTGAACTCTAGCCTTAAGTTACTGCACTTAAAACCTCCAGCCAGGGGTTATTAAACTATGCTAATTAAAACTAGGTGAACGCTCGCTAACGGCACCCCCTGTGGGGTACGAACCTCGGCTTAGGGCGTCAACCGGAGGGAGGACATCAAGGATGGGACGGGCTAGACGTCAGCGATCCTGACAATGTATTTTCTAGGTAACTTGGTAACCACTGATTATGATGAAGCAAACATAAAATCTAGTTTCATACATTACATAAAATTTTATGAAGTTGTGCTATTTGTTGTCATATTTGTTGCTTTGATATAATTTGATTATCATTATGCATAAATAAGAAGTAAAACAAAATCGAAACCAAAAAAAAAAAAAAAAACTTCGAATTCAGATTTTAAATGTGTATTAATATTTATTATTAACTCATGTGCCGATGGCCCATAGTAAAAAAATATTATTTATTTCTAATAAATAATATTTTTTCACAGTATATTGTCTCTACAATTGGCAAAACAAAAGTCAAGTACCAACTTCCTAACTAACAAAAATGTTAATAACGACATTATGTATTATTTACTTCACACATTTTGCATGACGATACTTACGAAGAAAAAGCATTAGAAAATCACTCATACTGTTCTCTACGAGTGTACCTAACATAGTTCATAAAAGACAAAACTTACATAATAAGTTATTTAATATTATCACTAAACCAAGCAAGTATGTCTACATGAGTTTACACAAAGAATTTATTCCATCTACGTAGCTCCGTACATTTTCTTCAGCAGATGAAATAATTTACTGAAACCGCCTATTCTGTGAGCGACGCAGCTTACGCTTACGTTTTACGCTCATACGATACGGTGACCAAGTATTTTGACAATGTCCTGTATAGCGGATGAGTAAATATATTTAACACGTTCAGTGCCGGGAACCCTCTTGGAGGGTTCACCTAAAATAGTCACATATGGGAGTTGAGCTTCACGATTACTGAAAAATGCTTGCACTGACTGGACAGGTCCATTCAAATCTGTGTGGTTCTTTCCTCAAAAGACCTTTTCAGACACTAATCTACATGGTCCTCATACGGCCTGACCAAGATTATGTCTGGACTTTAAAAGAGACTGCGACCTTTGAGTTTGTTTCGGCCTTTCTTTTCAAAGTAGTCAGATAGGAAACGCCGAACTCATCTAGCTTATTTTTAATCTTTTTTTTATATGACGTGTAAAAGTGATTCCGATATCCTATTAACAGAATAAACAATTTCATTTCGTGCCGGGAGCCCTCGCGGAGGGCTCTTTTTAAATGTACGTTTTTCTTAGCGAATACAGCATTCTTAACCGAGAAAATAAAATATGATGTATGTTTTAATAAGATTTATTAGTTTAAGCGTTGGTTTTAAAATCCAAGCATTTTATTTTAACAATATTTATTGTTCACGGTTACAAAACAAATATTCACAAAAAAATAAAAGGTTGGAAACTACGTATAGCGAACACTATTTTACTTCGTTTTACACGGTTTTATACCTAATGCCGTTGACCGTCCGCGATAGTTAACTTTTGCGCAAACGTAATGCCGGTAACCCTCCCGGAGGGTTCACTTCCAATATGTATGGCGACATGGCGTATGAGTACTGTAGTATGAAAAGTAAGTGGATTCAAAAGTGTAAAAAAAAACGGTATTATAATACTCTTGTTCTGGGCTATAGTTACCTGGAAACCAATCGTTAGACCGTAAAGTTTCAATGTTGCTTCGTTTCAAACTATTTCAAAGTTATAACTAAACTAGTTTAAAGTTATAACTAAACTTTAAACATCTTCATGTCTTTCGTCCTAATTTACACACAAGCGTGTACGTACACGAAATTTTGGGTTAGAGCGCATTGTAGCAGACAAAAACGCAGCCTTACTAAAGATCTGAACCGACAGTGCTACCTTTTTCTCGCCTGGCCTGTTTATTAAATACAGTGCCAATGCTGCCGATTCTCTTGTACACCGAACTAAACTATCACTAAAATTCCTTACTTTTGACTATGAGAATCTTAAAGCTATTCTGCAAAATAAATTCCCTAAATTAAAAATAATTTTGACATCTAAATCGAATTTGACAATCGTGACTCCACACGTGATACCTTTTTTTTTTTTTTTCTTGGTTGGGAAATTATCAAATAACTTCTCTTGCTCTGGGTGGAGCGGGAGGGCGTGTCAGACTGTTACTGACTAAAACCCACCCGTGTTCCTTCTGTTGCCGGGGGCCACGATGTCCCTTTCGGCCCATATTCGCAGCCCCAACCACGTGAATCTTTTTAGAGCCGAAAAAACACGTCGAGGCGCGCATGGGGGTACCCATGCGCGCCTGCGCGCCTCGACGTGTTTTTTTAAGTAATTTTTCACTTTTTATATGGAAAATAAGAAAAAATATTACCTACATGTAGATTGTTAGGAGTTTTATAAAGGGGGTCGAAATTTTCATTAACTTTGCGATTGGACACACCGTTTTCGAGATAAAAGCAAAAGAAAAAAAAAATCAGTACTGTTTTTGCATCTGAAGTCGAGGTGTTGGTGTGAATTTAAAGTTCATGAGAATCTATATTATTCCACACGTTTTTAGTCGCGATAAAAATAGTCAGATTTAGTTAGAAAATCTAAATTTTAGGTGAAAAACGTCAAATTCAGAATAGCAAAATTGCCATTTTCACTAAATTTATATCTCAGTACCACATTAGTTCTGTCAAACTAAAATATAGTTAAGTTGTGTCACCTTAGTCTATTTCAGAATGGGAAATCGTCGTTTGACAGGAATAAATTAAATTTTGGTGATTTTTAGTCCAGTTTAAACGCATTTGTGACAAGAGAATCGGCACCATTGTCTTGTCAATCTAAACTAATATTTTAAAGATGCCTTGCCGGATGACAGCGATGCGGACGAATACTTCGACGCCTAAGTGTAGTTTTGTTTTTATTTTCATTTATATAGACAGATAGTTAGTCTTTTAATTTAGTACTTAGTGTAAATAGTTAGTTGTGTTAAAAACTTTGAAATTATTTTATTAGTGGCTGTAATAAATAAATAAACGCATTTATTACAAAGAAAAAAATTTATGATTTTTTGTATGTTTGTTTGTAATGGATAAACTCAAAAAAATTCTCAACCAATTTTTTAAAAATCTTTCACCCATCGGAAGCTACATTATCAGCGAGTAGCATGGACTTTTTTTAATCGATTTCCACGTGAACGAAGTGGCGGGTAGAAGCTAGTGATTAAAATTGTGATTTTGAACACGTTACGGTCTTCCTCAGGGGCATACAATATAACTGGCTATTTTTTATGTTATCCTTTTAAATCTTCTACGCAAACGAATAATGTACTAGTGACCTACCTACTTATCCACTTTAATATATCAAAAACAAAAAAAAAAAACAGTGGTACTCCGGGAGTGCCGACAGAAGTGAAAACTTGAATAAGATCGCCTTGGTGGAAGAAAAAAAAGAAAAATACTTATATAGAACATTGGTCCATAACCTTATCTAAATAAAGAGCACAATCGCGTTTACAAAAACAAATACTTCCAAAACCTTTAAAGCAAAAATATTTGCATAGAATATTGATCCGTAATGTAATATAAATAAAGAGTACAATCGCGTTTACAAAAAAATAAGGTGTTGGTAACGGTGTCGCGAGTTCAATTGTTTTTTTCCATCTCAAAAATGCCAAACGCGCCTAAAGAAGTTTACACATAAAAAAAAAAAACCGCCACCATGTCATGTCCCACGCACCAACAAGAGGCAGGTCGCCTTATCGCAAGAGATAATAATTTACCATTCAAAAACACTTTTATTCATGAAAGAAGAAAGAATTTATCCGCAAAGACGTCGAGAAAACTCTTCGTGAGATGTAAGACCTTGGACGTTTTAACGATAAACGTGGAATTACGAGGAGTTCGTGTATTAAGAAATATAATAATATGTGGATATTTTTTTACTAGTTTGGCCGCGAGTCACAAGTTGTAGGTCGGGTTACGTATTATAATAACTAAAGTTATTCTAACTATTTTCGAGATAACTACGGTTGATTCACATAACTATGTTCATAACGCATATTGGTTGACTCAACTACTGTTTTACTTAAACTAAAATTAATCGCACTAACGAACGATAAATCTAATAATTTTTTAAGATATTGGATATTAGTCGGCGGATTTTTTTTTTTTGGGCTTATCAGACTTTTACTGACTAAAACCTACCCGTGTTCCTTCAGTTGCCATGTTGCCGGGGGCCACGATCTCCTTTTCGGTTTTCTTCGCAGCCCCGGCAGACATCGGCTCTAACGGACCCCGTCAATTCTGCTGCGTGAAACACAATGCGCCGTCAACCCGGGCCTGGTCCTTATCGGACGGCGAGCTACCCATTGCTCACCGTTCGCAAGCCCGCGTGGTGGCCGGAAATCGGCCTGCGATTCCTCCTGCGTGGGATGGCGCCATCCCCTATGTGGTTATTTTTTTTTAAACCACACAGAAATAGGACTACGCTGACTGCGCTGACTAAAATAATTACAAATATTGACCACAGATAAATCAACAGTAGTTGAATTGTCCGTTGGTTTAATCAACCTTAGGTTAAATAATTGTAGTTGAATAAACTGTAGGTGAATTCTCCTATAGTGATTTCGTTTATTCGTTATTACAAAAATCTGTGAAACGATCGTTAGGTATTTTAAGCAGTAGGTCTTTTGACCGTAGTTATCTCGAAAATAGTTAGAATAACTTAAGTTATTTTAATACGTAACCTGTAGGTCGTGGGTTCGAAGTCAAAGTCAAATCATTTATTTCAAATAGGCCCTTGTATAGCACTTTTGAACGTCAATTTACAAAATAATAGAATTAATTGTAGTTGCTCCTTCCAAAATGTAGTTTTCATATGGAGAAGAATGGGCAGGAAACTCCACCGTTACTCTTTTAAAATATTTTAATATTTTGTATAAGTTGTAGCGTTGTGAGCGGTCTCACTACAATTAATCGAGTGATTCTCAATTAGTAAGTAACTAACCACATCACTACAAACGTGGCACAACACTAATTTACTAAGGACACTCTGTCATTTCGACTGCCGCTTGCCTTCCTGAAGGAAGTGACCCTCAGGACTGTGTGCCCCGACCTAGGGGCTCTCTGTCCGGGCTCAGGCTGCACGCTGACGAAGGCCTGCCTACCTGCAGCCTGCCGCCGCGCGCCTGTGCTGACAGGCGAACTACCACGTGCTCCCAATGCCTACCACCGAGAGCACGTGCTGCAGCGCTGAATACCAGCAGCCAACGAGGGCCGTCCGACTACAACGGAGCCTGTGCTGAGCAGGCCCCCACACCTACCATGTGCTACCAAGGACGGTACCCTTCCTTTCTATCCTAAGTGTGCGAGTGCTCGGATTCAGTGTCAGGACCTAACCCACGACCTAGCCGTGTACTTTCTACCTACTACTGTGATGAAAATATATGTATTAACTTGTCTAGCTGTTTTACTATCTACCTCTACTTTCTACCTAACCGTTAACGTCCTGCGCAGCCTACCCTGCGCAGCTCTAGCCGTTACAAAGTACACTAGTTAAATAATTATATGTGAGGACGATGCACGTAGAATAAAATTACTATACTACAAGGGGCGTTGGTCTAGTGGGCGCAAGCGCTACTGCTGAGCATGAGGTCCTGGGTTCGATTCCCGGGTTGGGCAAAGTGTTATTGGGTTTTTCTATCTGAAATTTCTCAGTAGCAGCTCGGAGTCTGGATTTGTGCCCGATTGATGGCAATAGGCTCGCCCCCTATTACATGGGACTTAAACATAACTGGCGAAATGTGGGTGTACCTGCTACAAGGACACCTCTGCCCAACCCTTCGGGGAAACAAGGCGTGATGTGTTATGTTACTACAAGGGGTAAAAATTATTAAAAATGAAGTAACGATAGATAAATTAATTATGTGATAGATCCTGATCGAACCCCGTCAGGCACTTTGCTTCCTGTAATTTATTTCGTCAGCAAGGTGATGGAAAACATTGTGGGGAAACGGGTATGTCCTAGAACCAAAACTTCGAACACATGTGACATCTATTAACCCGCGGACCGGCGTGGTGGATTACAACCCAATCCCTCTTGAAGAGAGTAGGCCTGCATCCCAGCAGTGGGAACAATATAGGCTGAAAATGCTACAGCGAAAACACTTTTCGTATATAGATAGGTCATTGATCAATTTGTACTACATTTGCTTAGCTTTTTCAAATTACGGGTTTGGTTTTCAGTCTAACCAAACGTGAGTTACCTAGTTACTGGGTAGCACCGACATCCTGATTTTAGATCGAGTCATAAACAGCAATATAACATGATTCGACGTGTAGCCGGTTTAGTGTGCATTATCGGCGTAGCGATGGCTACGAACTGCTACGGCGTAGCAAGTTTTTCGTAGCACGACGTATTGAAACTGTTATTTTGTTACTGGTTCTTTCAGTATTAGCCATCATACATGACTGAGTTTATATTTATTACTGAGTTCCCTTTATCTTATAACTAGTGGTTTTTCGTAGAAAAGTGATTTTAATAGAAAATAAGACAAACATTCTAAAAGCTAACTGCTACGAGTAATAAAATCGACATAATAAAAAATAAAAAAAAACATTCAATGACAGACAAGACACAGCATAATCCACTGGGTCTAGCAGCATGTGCACAAGAGTTCCTTATATAACAAGGGTGAGCACTAAGGAAGGAAATTTGAAAATTCATCCCATAAAGGGTTTAAATGGAAATTAAAAGGGGTTTTATGGGGAAAGTTTGTATGGAAGTTCGTTATTTCTGCCTATGTGAAATCCCATCTGGTACACGGCTCTTGATTAAATATCGTCAAGTTTTTACGGAAAACATGAATAATTATTTTTATTGAGAAGCTCCAGTCAAGCCAAAAATTTATTGAATTTATTTAAGAAACCATGTACATGAAGGAAGATTTGAAATGGAAAAAACCTTGACACAAAAGACTTCCGTATTAAATGAAATTAAATGTTGTTGTTGTTGTAATGTGTTCTATAAGTAGATCTTTTAAGACATTTTTACAAGTCAATATTTTTGGACAATATTTTAAAATTAGATGGCGCCGGCATTTCTTAGCTGGCTGATCCCTGAGAAGAAATGCCGAAACAAACTCAGAGATCATGATCTTTTTAAAGTCCAAAAAATATGTTATTATACTATGCAGGGCCATGTTTGGAAGGGCTTTTTCAAGAGCCAGAGCTTTGAGTTGACTTGTCCCAACAGACGGCATGCACGCATCAGTAATCGGATAGCTCAACCCTATTTCAGGAAGCTCAACGACCCGTCACACGACGCTACCAGATTTCCAGGACATTTGCGTAGGCCATATACTTAAAACCGCCAGACAGTTATAAAGTCATTTATTTAATCTAGCCTGCATGGTACTCACATTCATAGTCAGTTTTATCTTTAGATGTCATCAAAAATATTATGAAATAAAAAGTAAATCAATAAAAGTGTCAATATTATTTCTAAAGCACTTAGTATTTAATAGTTTGTTTAACTTTATAGAAACCCTTTTGACAGAGTTTCTGTTCAATAAATGCTTTAAATTTATTAAGGCTCTGTTCTATAATATGACTGGAGTTTGTTATAAAAACGTATACTGAGGCACTTAATGAATTACTAATTTTTCAGAGCCTAGTCGTGGACACAATAAGTAAATCTTTGTTTAGAGTATTTATGCTATGAATCTCGCTGTGTTTAGATTAAAGAGCAATATTCTTTTTTACATAAGTCAGGTTCTTTTAAACAATGATGTCATTATATTATTTCCTTAAAATCCCTCAGTGAATGTGTGAAAACTTAGGTTATAAATTGCTCTAATGGCTTGTTTCTGTGGCACAAATATAATCTGAATTTCAGGTGCATTTTCTCAAAGCAAAATACCGTACGATAATTACAATATGGAACCAACTAAAATGTATTAAACGAGCTGTTTATACACGAGTCAAATGACGGATTTTATAGACCCCGTAGGCTGCCGAGCTTAGCCGCTTTGACGATTTGGTTATATGTGGGCCGCACTTAAGCTTCGAGTCCGAAGTAAAAGCGTTTTTTTTTTACTAAAACCCACCCGTGTTCCTTCGGTTGCCCTGTTGTCGGGGGCCACGATCGGTTTTCTTCGAACCCCCGGCAGGCATTGGCTCTAGCGGACCCCGTCAATTCTGCTGACATCTCTTTGAGGTGCGCGAGGAACACAACCCGCCATCGATCCGGGCCTGGTCCTTATCGGACGACGAGCTATCCATTGCTCACCGTCCGTAAGCCCGCGCCTACGGTGGCCGGAAATCGGCTCGCAATTCCCGCCCCGGGTGTCTCCTCCTGCAGCGGTTAGGGGCGTGAGGGCGCGAAATTTGCCTCTCCCTCACGCGTTCCGCCTCCTCCTTCGCGAGCATTACCGCTTCGCAGAAGGAGGTGACGGCCTGCCATTTCCTCTCGTTCCGTATCATGGTCTGAACCAGGGCCGGACGCAAGAGATCACCGCCGCCGATCGCCTCCACGAGGACACGGCGATGCTCCGCCCAAGCCGGGCAGGTCCAAAGTAATACCTAAAAACACAGAGTCCGCAAGATTCAATTTCGCCCCAATTACTAAAATATAAAAATATCTTCCATGTCTAACACTTCCATAAGTATTAGAAAGGTGTGGTCATTTTTAAGGATGCGGGACATGGGACTAACAATAAAATTGAGAATAAGTAATCAGCCACCATCCTATCTAAGTTTGTTGCCATAATAACAATGTTAGCAGCATTGGTGTGTTTCGGCAGTTAGAAGTAAGATAGCCAGTTCCTCTGTGGTTGAGGATTCCGGGTGAAGCGCGCTTCCACCTTCGGCCTGATCATCACTTATCATCAGGTAAGATGAAGGCCAAGTGCTTGCCCGTTGTGGGAAAAAAATACAATGCCGCCCGCATTTTTCTGAATATTCATTAAACATTATCGAAAAAAAAATAACTTTAAAAGAGGGTTCTATCTTGAATTTTTCTTTAATTTTTTTTTTTTTTTTGTTTTCAAAATCCGTAGTATCGTTCTACGGATCGTTTTTTTTGCATAATCGACAAATTTTAATAAAAATGTTAGTTTTTTTTAAAATCTTTATATAAGGAACTTGGTCAACGAAAAATGTTAGTTAATCCGATAAAATAACTCATAAGCCTTTAGAAATAATAAACAGAATCCAAATTGAGCCAATAACATCGGAAATATGGCAAACGCTACTCAAAACATAAAAAATTGAATAACATGAAAAATATTAAAAATCCCCCTTTTAAAGCCCTTCCATACATTTGGGTCGAGTAGGTTGATATATTGTGTGCTGGTTCTACGGAGAAAATTATTCAGTTTGGTAGTCTGTAACACACTGTTTTTGATCACACCTTTCTGATACTCGCTGTATATAGTAGTATTACAAATCAGCAATTTATCTTCGATTGTACTTAGAAAAGTCTATTCAAGAAGATTTAATGGGTCAATAAATTCATTCCGATTCCGATCAGGAATAGGTACAAGATATTCAAGCTGAGTTCTACCGGTTATCTTCGCTTTAGTTCTTTTAAATTTATTTTATCTTGAACTATTTCTTGGGTACATAACGTAACATAACATAACATCACGCCTTACATCCACATTTCGCCAGTTATGTTTAAGTCCCAAGTAAATGGGTGAGCCTATTGCCATCAACCGGGTACAAAGCCAGGCTCCGAGCTGCTACTGAGAAATTTCAGATAGAAAAACCCAATAACACTTTGCCCGACCCGGGAATCGAACCCAGGAACCTATAAGTTAATTAGAAATATGAAAAAATATAAAAGAAAGAAAGAATTTTTTTATTATTCTGAACAAACAAAACGCACATTACAAAAAACACATAAAATACACACAAACAAACTAGCCAAAAACCTGGTATTCAATCAATAAAAGTGTGTCAATTTTGTTCATTGCTTTCCGTCAAAATCGGTCCAGCCGTATCGGATATTAGCCGGAACAAACGGACAGATAGGCCGAAAGACAAAAATTAAAAAAAAAGTATTTTTCTTGAATGTACCGTTTATAATTTCATATGCAATAAGTAAAAAGCTGTTATTTTGACATTACAAACAGTCCCTTGAATTTTATTTATTTTAGATAAAGGTAAGAAACAAATTCCAATTTTTTTTTTAAATTTCATTATTTTACTATGTTTTTTGGTGGAACGGAACGCAAACTCGAAACGCGTCATCTTCGAAAATCCTGGAAGCGACCTCAAAAGGTATGTGAATAAATATCTTTTCTTAGCAAACTGCTTGAATTCTCACTAAGGAAAGTTTGTAAGTGTAATTTCTACTCGAATAAGGCATTAAAACAATTTACATATGAAAGTAGTGCTGCCATAATATGTAACCCAAACCTTTTTAGGGTTCCGTACCTCAAAAGGAAAAAACGGAACCCTTATAGGATCACTCGTGTGTCTGTCTGTCTGTCTGTCTGTCTGTCTGTCTGTCTGTCTGTCTGTCTGTCTGTCCGTCTGTCACAGCCAATTTACTCCGAATCTAATGAACCGATTAAGTTGAAATTTGGTACACATATGTATTTCTATGACCCAAACACGAATGTGTAACGTAAATAATTTAATTTTGAATATAGGTGTCACTTTTGGGGCGCAAACAAGAAAATTAAAAAAAAAAGTTTTGCTAACAGTACCGTGTGACATATCAAATGAAAGGGCTTGTTGCGAGGATCTTAAATATATTTTTTATATAATTTTAAAATAACT
This sequence comes from Agrochola litura, assembly GCA_949152395.1. Lineage (NCBI taxonomy): Eukaryota > Metazoa > Arthropoda > Insecta > Lepidoptera > Noctuidae > Agrochola > Agrochola litura. The sequence goes on along the minus strand of OX424514.1, from coordinate 12,284,593 downwards.
ACTTTTAAAGATATTTAAGAAATTCAATGAAAATTGACCATTCCCCCCCCCTTATCTCCGAAACTACTGGACCAAAAATTTTGAAAAAAATACATAGTATGGTTCTTTACTCATAGATTACAGGAAAACCTATAAGAAGTCTATGGTCTTAAAATAACATGGTAAATCTCTCAATATTGTGCGTAAAAACTTACATTTCGTCGCTCGGCATCCAAAAGGCCCATCTCTCTAGTTACTATAATATCAAAATAGCAAAAGTGTTTGACCGTCTGCCTAATACACAAATAAATAAAACTGTAAATGTTCACGACAAAAAATTCTGGTTTCGGCGTGGTTTGTCAACAGAAAGTGCAGTGTTGTGCCTTAAGCATACTATCACATACTTACTATACACAGCGTGGGACGCCGATTTATGCTAGGTTCATCGATTTATTCAAGGTTTCTGATCTGGTTGCATAAGACGTATTGTGGAGAGAGATGGAGAAGGATAGGTTGCCAACGGAGCAAACATCTTTAAATAGTGGTATGGTAACCAGATCAATAGTGTACGATGGGCTGGAACTTTTTCCAAGCCATACAGGTTGGAATGCGGGGTGAGGCAGGATTGGCGAGCTCAGCAGCACCAGAGTGGGTTGCTAAATAGATGGTATTTGTGTAAATAATATTAGCTATGCAGATGATATGGTGCTTCTGATCGCGTCAATCTGTGGTCTCAGAAAGTAATTGGTCGCCAAATGTGAGCAGTATGCCAAAACACATGGTTTGATGTATAACTCCAATAGGTCGGAGATCATGGTCTTTGAGGCTGGGGGCAGACCGGGTTATGTACCACCTGTATTACTCAATGGGACTCCACTACAAAGAGTATTTACGTTTAAATATCTTGGTCATATATTGACCCCTGACCTCAATGACGGACTCGATATTGAGCGGGAGCGAAGGGCGTTGTCGATAAGGGCAAACATGCTGGCTAGCAGGTTTGCACGCTGCTCACTAAAAAAGCCAAAATTACTCTTTCGAGCTTATTGTACAACGTTTTACACGTGCAGCCTGTGGGCTAGATATACCCAAAGGTCATACAACGCCCTTCGTGTCCAATACAACAACGCTTTCAGGGTATTGGTGGGGCTGCCCCGTTTTTGTTTTGTAGCGCATCGGGAATATTCGCGGACGCACATATTAATTGCTTTTACGTAACGATGCGAATGAGGTGTGCATCCCTGGTACGCAGAGTACGGGCCAGCTCCAACAATATCGCTAGCAGTCTGGATTGCATGTACATCAATCACTGCAGTGCCATCTCTCATGAGGTGAAATAAATTTAAACTAGATTACGTGGGGCACTCAGAAAGTTTTGTGATACTAGAAAAAAATATACTACAGGTTTTAATTTTTTTTATAATATCTTTTGAAAGAACTCTCCATTGGCGTCTATACACAGTTTTATAAGTCTAAACAAATTTTCATAACACATTTTCCAGTCCGCATCAGACACCTCTCCAATCTCCTTCTCAAATGCACCCAGTGCATCTTCAGGTGATGAAAACTGTTTTCCTTTGAGTTGATTTTTTATTTTGAGGAACAAGAAAAAGTCGCACGGAGCCAAATCGGGACTGTAAGGAGGATGACCTATAAATTTGAACGGTGTGCTGTCCAGAAAGTCCCTTATTTTGAGCGCCGAGTGAGCTAGCGCGTTGTCGTGGTGAAGCAGTAGCCCACGGAGGCCAGTGTTCGGTTGCTTGCTGCTTGCAGTAGTAAAAACTTCTGGCAAACATTTGGTAACATACCATTAAGCATTGATGCTTCTTTGATCTCGTCAGGGTACTGACACCAGATAACCTGGTAGAAAAAAAAAACTTGCGGTCAACATTTTGCCTGCACTTCTGGCTCGCTTCACTTTGGTAGGCGTTGGTTCATTTTGGTTCAACAGCCACACGGTCGACTGACGCTTCATTTCTGGATCATATTAAAAAATCCAAGATTCATCACCCGTAATGATATCTTAAACGCGCCGAGACGAGCCTGCTACCAATTTTGCTATCATGTCTCGGCACCATTCTACTCGAACCTCCTTCTGACCCTGCGTTAGATTTTACGGTACCAGCGTGAAACTATCTTTCATAACCGAAGATGCCTGTGTAGAATTTCATGCACACTTCCCAATCCAATCGGCAGTATACATCTATATATCTTGACATTTTAAACTTTGCTTTTTTTGTGTTTTTTCAAAAACTAATTATATTTTTTTTTTTATTGGATGCTTTAGAATGGTAGTAGACCATGGTCTGAACAACGTTTGTTCTTGCAAAACTGTGATTCAAATTTCACAGTGTATGCTGAACCTCTTCATATGTAATTCGCCTATTCTCTTGAATTAAATTTTTCAACGCCAGCACTTTTTGTTATGTAACAACCGTCATAGGGCGGCCACTTCTTTCTTTGTCTGCCAAAATTACTAGACCACCCATAAATTCGTTGAACCAGCGAAAAACAGTCGCTTTAGAAGGTTTTTTTTCTATGAACACAATTCGAAGTCTTTCAAACGATTCTTCTGGTTTTAGTCGACATTTGAAATCGTACAAAATTATCGCGCGAAAATGTTCTCGTTATAAATCCAGTTTTCAGTAAGACAGAGTATTTTGATTTTGCTCGTAAAAAAATGTGGAGGGAATTTCGAATTTGGAATTTTATGTTTTTTTTGTTGGAGTCATCGTTTTAATTGACATCAAAACCAGCCAGTATTCTATGGACAAAAACTGTTAGTCGCAAAACTTTCTAAGTGACCTCGTTAAATAAGTTAACATAGTTCATAAGTTTACTAACGCAATGAGTCCTTGTTACTTGAATAAAAAAAAATATCTGGATGATATTTTTTTTTTGAACGATTAGCTAGATCGATTTATCGCTCCTGAAACCCCCCTGCATACTTAATTTAATAAAAATTCTTGGAGCCGTTTCCGAGATTCAGATTATATATACAAGAATTGCTGGTTTAAAGGTATTAGATTTAGATTAGATTAGTTAGATTATTATTATATTAATACCGCGAATGTGAAATTTTTTACGAAAATCAGATTTGTTTTATTTCATTCTACACGTTCAAATAAGTGATCCTGCAATTAAAATAAAAACATAAAAAATGTCACATTCGCGGTATTATATGCCGAGCGACGATTTGCAGTTGAAATGTGAAAAAACATGTTTTTCAACTACAATGTTAAGTTTGTTCTTGAAATAAATAAATTCATCTCAACTACGGAACCCTTCATTGTGCGTAGTCCGACACGCACTTGGCCGGTTTTTTTTTTTTAAATAACAATTTTTAAAGTTTTTTTGACGTCGTCATTAAAATGAGCTTGTGCTATGTAGCTCATTTTATTTAATAACGAGGTGTCAAGAGAGGTGTAGAGAACTTTTTTGACACCTCGTTATGTCAAACGTCGGTTTTCAACAGAGTCGTTATTTTGCGGCCATGAATGTCTGGACCGCTTTCTCGGTTACACAATACAAAAGCACAACAACCGTTTGGCACTGCATCAGTCACACCACGCCCGGTGTTTCGAAGCTCCTAAAGCCGGATTTACACAGAGATAACATCTTGCAACATTGGAGCATGACTCTCGTGTATTATGTGGTGACATGGCAGAGATTGGTACTGCTTATAGCTACTAATAATGCTGTGGAATATGATAATGTGTGCCTTTTCCTTTGCATTTAAAAGTAAACATTTCAATTATTTTTTTGGGAGGTTATACCATACCATTTACAACTGTTTTTAAATTGTCAATGAATTGGTCAGTTAGACAATAATAAAGCTGACGTTCACGGCTTCGAGCAATGTAACTTGCGTCAAGCGACTCGTCACTTGTTTCCGTCCATCGCTTCGCAAGTCGCGTCATGTTTACTCCTGACATGCTCTAAACAAACATTTTTCATTACTTTTCTCGGGACTCCCAAGACGCGAGTCGCTTGCGCGTGTAGTTCGTGGCCGTCCGCTGTAACCGTTGTAAGCCAGTCAGTCAGCTGTTATCTGCCAAAGTGTGGTTCCCTATGCAAAAGAATGGACAAGAAACTCCACTAGGTACTCTTTTAAATCACGTCAAATCATACTAGAAAGAAAATAAAGAAAACTTGTTTATTCTGCACAAACAAAACGCACATTTTAAAAAACTAGACATAAATGTATTTTAATAAAAAAAATACACACAAAACAAAAGTAGCCAAAAACCTCGTATTAAAAAAAATAAAAATTACAATGTTGATAGCTTAATTATAATACTGGTTCATTGGTTGATGTCAAGGCCACGGACCAAAGACAATATTGCGTAATTACTGCTGCATAATACTAGCACAATATTGTTATTACTAGCATAATGTTGTCCTGTGTAAAACCAGCTTAAGAGTTAAATATCTTTTTTATTTACACACGTATTTACATCATTTAAAAACTATCAGACTTAATATAATAATATGTACAAGTATATAAATTATTGTTCTATATAAAATAATTAATATAATAATTGTTATATATAAGTAAGAGTCTATTAACTGCTCCCAAATTACCATGTTTATTTTATTTTTTACATTCGTCCTTGACATATTTATTCTATTATTTGACATTATATACCTACGATTTAATTTCAACTCTTTATTAGTGACTTTTGTGGACATGATAATTATTCAGATTGATTACAGTTGTAATAGCAGTCATATAATTGCGTTATATTAAAATAGGTTTTAGTTTTATTAATTTATTTATCTTTTGTATAGATTCTTTTCTATTTTGTGAATGTGAGAACGCTGTAGGATTAGTAGATTGTAGACCTGTAGACCATTTTCTATTTTGTTAAGTACTTAGTACTTATTGAAAGACCTACATTGTCCTCCCATACCTAGTAACACTGTTATTTGAAAGTATTGTAAAAGCCAATTATTTTTAAAAGAGTATCCGTGGAGTTTCTTGCCGGCTCTTCTCCATAGGAAACGACCAATTGGAACCGTGCACCTAGCTTCTGACGTTTCATAAGTGCCCATGTAGGTTTATGTGAAATAAAATATTTTGAATTTGAATTTGAATTGAATAAAGTTAAATATCTTGCATTGCGGAACAATTCACGCCTTTGTAGGACAATTTGAATTCCTGTTCATTCCTTTGCCCTTTTGCAGAACAAGAAGATAAATATGCAGAATTGATCAAGGTACCAAAACAAACCGTTTCCGCTTACGCAATCAGCATTCGAAGGAAAAAATAAGTGACCCACATCAGGCCACAGCCTAAATATATTCCGTCTTGTAAAGGAATTAGGTGGCTGGAATGTTCTTTGTAAGTATTCCTGGACACTCCTAGATTCTTTACCGTAAGTACCTAAACCTTTCTTTGTAGCAGCATGTGGAAATGAAAAAGTTTCATCGATTATTATGTCACGAACGACCTTTTGCTTAAAAATTGGGTACTTGGGTACTGGGATTTAGGTCTAAATCTTTCGAATTTTATAAATGACAAAAGAAATTAAAAGTTTTATTACTCGGGCAACTCAGGACAATAACTCGTAGATTTTAGTATGAATAAGAACTTTATCTCCACCTTACTTCCAATAAAAGCTGGTGTGGTATCATCAAAGACGAATAAATGGCATTAAGTCACAAATTGATCCCGTAGTCAATGAAAAATATTATTTATCTAGCAGCATTGACCCAATTGTCAGCCAAAACAAACACAGTACAAAACGCAGCCCCACATTTTAACTCCAAGTAAAACAAATTGGTGCTCAAACACAACATTGTTGAATAATTTCTGCTGCGAATTTCTCAAATATAAAATTCCTACAATGTAACCTGCCACATCCAGCGGAACCTTAAAATGCCGAGGGGTAAAAACGGGCGAGTGTTGGTTCAGACAGGTGAAATAGTGCGAAAAATTGCCCAGCGGTCAACCCGGTCCGTTTTCTCTTTTCGCATTGGCAGGGTTGGATTCACATTGCTTATATTGAGCTAATCAGGTGCCTGAAGAGTGGACGTTAGAGGACAAATAGTTGGACAGTAGATGTTGAAGTTGTTGGATGAAATTGAGGGGAAATAAAGAAAAAGAAAATACATTTATGTAACACAGAGTAAAACGCACACAACACAACATATAAAAGTAAAAAAAGGAAAACAAATACAAAGTATAAGTACGTAAAATTGTACAGTCAAATGTGATAAATGACGATCGTGCATCATGATTGTTTTTAACCGATTTCCAAAAAGGAGGAGGTTCTATGTTCGTAGCATATGTTTTTTTGTGTGTCCACCGATTTCTCCGTCAATTGCTGACCGATTAAGAAAATTATTTTTTTGTTTGAAAGGGTATACTCTCGAGGAGGTTCCATATACATTTTTAGAAGTTTTTGAGTTAGCTTCAATAATACGTATTTTTTCCCGCTTAGAATGTGAATTATATGATAAGTTCCTGTCACTGTTATTTATTTATCAAGTAGTGGTATTCGAATTTATGTGGGGTGGGTATCAAAAACGTTTTACAAAAAAAAAAAAACTGACTTCCAAAACAAAACACTACAAAGTGAAGAATAACTTCGGAAGTCGGTGGCAAAAAACCAAAATTCAATACCACCGACAGTCACTGACTTCCGAAATTAAAGTTATTTTTCACTTCGTAGTGTTTTTTTTGGAAGACGGTTGTTTTTTTTTTTGTAAAAAGTTTTTTTGTATATTTCCTGAAAGGTTAGGTAGAGGTGAAAGTACACCTCATTTCAGTTGTTATATTTAAGTCCCATGTAATCCAAGCCTCTTACTATGGGCACAAATCTAAATTCCGGCCTACTACTGAGAAATTAGACGGTCAAATTAAATTAGCTAGCAAAACCCCTGCAGACGTGACGGGTGTTGATATTTAAACATGATATAATAAAATTAAAAAGATTAGATGTTTTTTTTAGAGTCAACACCACTTGTAGTGTTGTTACTTGAAGTAAGAGTTGAGAAAAATCTGTTTTATAGTGTTTAGATATCGATACCCATTATGTCTGTGAATTTTACAAAAAAAAAGTGATATTTTAAACAGATTTTTCTAGTGACTACACTAACTGCGGTCGATGACCCCACACAAGACATCATCAAAACAATTTCCTTTTTGTTTTATCTTACTCAGATATCGATATCGGAGCTTGTGGCTAAGTACCAATAGTCGCACAGGTCAATCCATCAGGTTAAGCTACGCTTGCCGGGGTTGGTCCGTGGATGGGTGACCATTTCTACAAACTGAGACTCCTCCGTGCCTCGGAAAGCACGTTAAGCCGTTGGTCCCGGCTGTCATTCATAGATCTTCAACAGTCGTTACGAGTCGTCAGAAGCCCGAAAGTCTGACAACCAATCTTACCAAGGGATATCGTATTACCTAGTTGCTAGGTTGTAGGTCAGATAGGCAGACACTCCATGTAAAATACTGGTATTCAGCTGCATCCGGTTAGACTGGAAGCCGGTCCCAACATAGTTGGGAAAAGGCTAGGCCGATTGATTGGGGTCATCACGACTGCCTAGTTTTGCTAGCTAATTTCATGTGACACTGTGTATTTAAGAACCCAGGACCTCATGCTCAGCAGAAGCTTGCGAAGATTATACCAATGAGGCAGTATATTTTTTATGAAAGTGTAAAAAAAGTGGTGTCGACCGCAAGGCAAAATAGTTACCAACGCCAGTAACTAGATACTTCGTTTTATTGCGGGGCTTACTAGTAATTATAAAGTTCAAATGTGCCTGTAATTTTACCGATAGGTATGTGAAGGACGGTAGTAAAGTCGTGGAAATTATTTGTTTAGTCAATTGACTGGAAAATTAAATTGTCCGTATAGTCAAATCACAACTTTCATTCTTCGACAGTTGTATAAAATGACAAATTTGGCGTACGGTATCAATTTGCTTTGCAATTAATTTCCTAACTCGTGAAAAAGGGGCTCGTCCAAGATAGTATATATTAATTATAATGTGAGAATGGGTAATATTAGTATATGGCGAGGGGGGTAATGGCTGATCTTTGCGTTATGCTCGTGAACGGGTGCTGCTTGTGGTGACTGGTCGTCTTGCTGATCATGGTTTTGTTATTGTTACTAGTAATTAACTGTTCATTTATTTTAGCTCGATGGTCCTAGTTTATCATTTATAACTTCCAATTACAACTTTATGTAAGCGGGCACGCCCTTTATGCCTGGAGGCTTTTATTTAGATATTTAGTTCTGTTTACGTTGAGTTTTATTTTTATTTTTTTATTCTGCTTCAGTATAGTTCTCGATGTTTTTGGTTGGTATATTGGCGTGTGCTAGCTGACATATGGCCAGTAATTTATAATTAAAATAATGTTTTGTGTTGCATAATAATTTTGCATACTATTGTATAGAATCATTTTATTTTTCTAACTTGAACAGACAGCTGTGCTGCTGGGGAGTTTGTTGCGCCACTTTTTCTTCCCAGCTGAAGGCACTAGGAAGTGGTGAAGGGTGGGCGTTTTTGGGGGACTGTCTTATGTAATTTTGACGTTCGAAAAGTGCTAATTCTCAGCCTAGTTTGAATAAATGACATTTGAATTTAGAATTTTGAGTATAATTATACCTAATAGTTTGTAATGTTATTGAATTTTTATTTTTTTTGTTATTTTCTATAATTACAATAAATTATAGAAAATAACAAAAAAAAATTAAAAATTTGAATGTGTTAGTTTTATAGCTTTAATGAACGTGTTTTTATTTATTTATTTATGATTTCGAACACAATGTGAATTGAATTGAATACTTTCTTAGACGAGCCCTTTTTTACCGAGCTCTAAAGATTACATCATCAATTCAATAATGAAGGGATGTTAAGAAGCTCCGTAACCGTAATCTAAAATATCGGATATCCGAAATAAAAATCTATCTGTAACCGTAAGCGAAACCGATATAAAAGTTTAAGATAATTTCGAGAGGTTACCACTCCAAATTAAATAAATTAATCAATAAAAATACGGTTTCCGTGATGCGTTTACTAAACGTATTGCAGAATATTCACAATTTGAATACAGTGCCTAAAAAATGGAAACAAGCAGATATCAACAATGGCGATTTAATAGTGTACATTCAATTGCAAGTTCTGAACAGAGAAATAACATTAGGCCACGCATTGGAGAAATTGCGTTAAATGAATATATGTATAAACATTTGACTGTTGAAATTATTTTGTCACTGTTGTCCATCAGTCCCATCACTACTCGATTGGTGGATTTATGGGAACTAGTAAATAGAACCCGTGATATCACTGGTACATTGTTGTATGGATTTGAGAACATGGGGGTGCCACGGGACCGAATTCAAGTTCCCGTGGCACCCCCAGGGGTGTCAGCCAGGGGTGCCTTGGGTCCGGAATGGAATCAAAATAAGACATGTTATGACAGGTTCTTCTGCCCGGCCGAGCCGACACTGTGTGTATTGTGTTTTACTTTTACAATTTCTTAAAAATCTAATATCCGTAACCGAAACTATCCGAAATTAACGGAAAATCCGAAATAGTTTCATATCCGTAATAGTATCCAAAACCGGTATACTATTATTTCTATATCCATATCCGTATCCAGATCCGACATTTCATATCCTTATAACATCCCTATCTGAAAGGACTAAAAACAAATAAATTAATAGTTTAAACACTAGAAAAACACGCTTTTATAAATGCACGTAAAATGTCAATATTTACACTATTCAATATAAATAATAGGTTTGTTATAACCTTGAAGCCTGATCGTGTTCAAAGTCCATTACGTGACCTTTCTCACAAGTGCAAACAACACGACAATGATACGATATTCCATCATGGAATGCCAGTGCCTATCTTCCGGCTTCATCATCAGATCAGTTCGACAGTACCATATTATTGTATTGTCATCAGATGCCAATTTTTATTACGCTACGACCCTTGGAAGATAGTTAAATTAGTTACCTTAGATTCCATTACATAGTTAGTTACATACAGGTCGACCTAATAAAAGCGTGTTAAAAAGTTGAAGTAAACATCACAGAAATGATGTAATTCTATTCTTTTAAGGACTTATTCTGAGGGCGTAAAATCTACTCTAAGAAAACAAGTTTTATTACGTCATGTTTACTTTGTTTTATCATAAAGAGCACGTCTTCGACAGTACAGACAGCTACTTTTAGAATTTATTAACTTTTATGAATGCAAAGTTTAAAGGGAAAAATATTCTTGGAGTGAAATACCAATGAAAACGGTGAACTTTAACTTTGGAAGCAACTTTAAGGAAAAAGTTGTTCTATAGAAAAACACTTTTTCAACCAAAATGTATGGAACAGGTGTTTAATATCAGTTCAGTGACCGTAGCCTGAATTTTTATTAAAATGTGTAGTCACTTTTGTTGTTTATATTTTTAAGGGATATCGTTCACTAAGTAAATGGGTTGTGGAGGTCAGATAAGCAGTTGCTCCATGTAAACTGCTGGTATTCAGCTGCATCCAGTTAGACTAGTAGTCGACTCGAACATAGTTGGGAAAAGGCAAGGTAGATGATGTTAATGATAATGAAAAACTAGCCAATGACGAATGAAGAAGAAAGAAGATATTGTAGATTGTTATACAAGGGGCTAAAATGACCCATTATAACGAGGTAATTTTACTCTCGAGCTTTAGCGAGAAATCGAGTTATAATGGATTTTTAGCGCCGTGTATTACACTCTACTTTTCACTACGATTGCAAGAAAATAAAATAATCCAATACAATATTAAATAGGATTTTATTAAATATACAATTTGTACAATTCTGGAATTATTAAGGGGATTTTTTTTCCCGGCAACTTAATTTTAGTCGTCTGTGAAGATGTATGTTGAGCTGTCTGTGGGGTAAACTTGGGAGATACACGTACTTCCAGGTTTGAGGGTCCCTCGTTTCTAAAGATTTCGTGCCATTGCCTTTTTTATTTCTTCTGTAGTCGCAACGCAATGCATGCATTCTATCGAAGAGATAACCTTAGATATTAGCACCCTAATAGCTATTGCACCCGTGCTAAGCAAATCCTAATCCTGACTAATAATATTATAAATGTAAAAGTGAGTTTGTTTGTTACGCTAAAACGGCTGCACGGATTTGGATGCAATTAGCACATGGGGAGACCATGACTTGGGGACATAGGGTACTTTTTATCCCGATATTCCCACTGGATAGAAAGTTATGTGGGTAAAACCGCGAGGCGCAGGTGGTAAATAAATTACCCATCTCCAATATTTCAACATAACGTCACGCCTTGTTTCCCCGAAGGGTTCGGCAGAGGTGTTCCTGTAGCAGGTTCCTTTCGCCAGTTATGTTTAAGTCCCATGTAATAGGGGGCGAGCCTATTGCCATCAACCGGGCACAATATTTCAAATCAGTCAATAAATACTCGTCTTTACTAAAACTTCAACAAAGATTATAGAAGTCATCGCCCTTAAACCACAAGGGACTGAGTAATAATTTGCTCAACTATTTAGACTGGCAAGCAACAAAGAGCAAGTCAGAAGTAGTCACAATATCCAAATACCCACATACCAAGGTCGTGTATTCTTAGAACTTAAAGTAACTTCTTAAGTATTAAGGCACGACTTGTATAAAGTGAAAAGGTTTTGACTGACGAACTAAATAATGTCAGAAACTTGATAGTGCCGAAATAATATATTTCAGATGTATAAACGTAAACGAAGAAAAAGGAGTATGTTACAATCTTAGCAGGTGGCGTTCTACATACAATGTCGTCCATGTGCATGTGACCGCATGTATTTTTATGAATATTCATGAAAAATTATCGAAAATTTACTTTTAAAGGGGGGATCTATCTTTAATATTTTTTCATGTTATTAAATTTTCTATTTTTTGTGGAGCGTTAGCCATATCTCCGATGTTATTGGCTCGATTTGGATTCTGTTTATTATTTCTGTTATAATAGCTTATAAGTTATTTTATCGGATAAATAACATTTTTATTAAAATTTGGCGAGTATGAAAAAAAAACGGAGGTGAAGACCTTTTTTTCTAAAAAAATATGTACTTATTTGTGTATTAAGCAGACGGGCAAACACTTTTGATATTTTGATGTTATAGTAGCTAGAGAGATGGGCCTATTGGCTGCCGAGCGACAAAATGTAAGTTTGTACGCACAATATTGAGAGATTTACCATGTTATTTTAAGACCATGGACTTCTTATAGGTTTTCCTGTAATCTATGAGTAAAGAGCCACACTATGTATTTTTTTCAAAATTTTTGGTCCAGTAGTTTCGGAGATAAGGGGGGGGGGAATGGTTAATTTTCATTGAATTTATTAAATATCTTTAAAAGTATTTATTTTAAAATTATATAAAAAATATATTTAAAATCCTCGCAACAAGTCCTTTCATTTGATATGTCACACGGTACTGTTAGCAAAACTTTATTTTTTAATTTTCTTGTTTGCGCCCCAAAAGTGACCCCTACATTCAAAATTTTTTTATTTACGTTACTTATTCGTGTTTGGGTCACAGAAATACATATGTCTACCAAATTTCAACTTAATCGGTCCATTAGATTCGGAGTAAATTGGCTGTGACAGACGGACAGACAGACAGACAGACAGACAGACAGACCGACAGACAGACAGACAGACACACGAGTGATCCTATAAGGGTTCCGTTTTTTCCTTTTGAGGTACGGAACCCTAAAAAAGAAACCATATACATGCTATTATAAAAGTTTAAACATACACGAATATAGCAGGCATGTGAACTCTCTAATGTGGGTCAGAAGTGCAGTACCTACAGCAGTTTAGGATGTATATGCACATAATATTTATGTATTCTATGTACTATCAAAGAAATCTGTGCACTGTAAGGACCATTCTTGATTGCTGCGCTCGACCGTTTAACGAACCTACGAAAAAAAAGAGTTGTATGCATGGGATTTTGTTTTCAAAATGCTTAGATATGCGTTACCCCGATGGTACACACAGCTACACATCAGGCTATACGATAACAGTATAAGCTGACCTCTTATTTTACGTAAATCCTATACAGTGAAAGATCAGCATATACTGGAAATGTATAGCTTGATGTGTAGCCGTGCGTACATGTTGTGTCTACGTTTACACCTAAAACAAGTTGTTAAAACTAGCTATATACAAAACTTGTAGAAAAATGTTAAACATGACTAAAATATGAACAAAACAGTTAACAAGACATGTCTGAAACAACGTGAATACAATGTTTACATGTTACATACACGATATGTTTTTGACAAAACTTTTTAAAAACAAGTATCACAAGTTGTATACGGGTGTAAACACGGGGTTATAAGAGTACCTTTGTCTTGCAATAGAAGAGATAGAGCCTGTGCACACGATGCATTGCGGCGCCGCACCGCAAAGATTTCGCCGCATTGCCGGTCACACGGGCGCTGCGGCGTCGTAACGTTGTAACGCGGCAGCGGCGCAGCGCCGTGCCGCAAAGCGTAAATTGTCATTTGTCAAACATTTGTGTTTTTGACAACGCACAAACAACTGAGTGGTGCTGCTCCGGTGTCGCAACGTACACCCCTCCCCTCCTTGTGTCGCAGGCTGCAAGTCCGGTGTACGTGCGGTGCGATGCGGGAACACACCGTGTGGCATACTATGGATATTTGCATGTAGGGCGCCGCAGTGACATCGCTCCGGCGCCGCGCCGCCGCCGTAACGCATCGTGTGCACAGGCTGTAAACCTGTAACAGGCTGATCTTTATAACATTTTATTATTTTTAATTTAGAACCTCATGCTCCAGTGGCGGTGTTCTCTCGCGTCCGGCTCTAGTACAGGCCATGGTGCGGAGTGAAAGGGCATGGGAAGCCGTCACCTGCTTCTGAAAAGCAGTAATGCTCGCGAAAAAGGAGGCGGAACGCGTGAGAGAGAGGCAAATTTCGCGCCCTCACGCCCCTAGCCGCCACAAGAGACGCCTTGGGCGTCGGGAATCCCAGGCCGATTCCCGGCCATCGTAGGTGCGAACTTGCGGACAGTGAGCAATGGGTAGCTTGCCGTCCTATAAGGACCAGGCCCGGGTTGACGGCGCGTTGTGTTCCACGCGCGCCTCAAAGAGATGTCAGCACAACTGACGGGGTCCGCTAGGGTTGATGTTTGCCAGGGTCGCGGGAAAGTCCGAAAGGGAAACCGTGGCTCCTGGGAATATAAAAGCAACTGAAGGAACATGGGTGGGTGTTAATCAGTAAGAGTCTGACACGCCCTCCCGCTCCGTCTAGAGCGGGAGAAGTTATTTGATAATATCCCACCAAAAAAAAAAGACCTCAAGCTCAGCAGTTCAGCAGTAGCGTCTGCGACTACTAGACTAACGAGGTAGTATTTTTAGATTCAACACACTCATAAACAAGTAAATTGGAAAATAATAAAATACAGATGTAAACCCTTTTAATTTATCACTTGTTGTATTTTCACTTTGTCGTCGTCTGACATTGGAAAGTCTGTTGACATTGCGTTGTTTATGTCACTCAGAACTTACGTAAATATGGTCCTAACTGCTGAGCCCTGTTTACATAATGTATGAATCTTCTAACTAATACTGGGAATATGTTAAGTTATTGATGTTTTTTATGGTTGTAGAACTTGTAAATATTGTAGTCTGCAGCACTTACAAATCAGTCATGTTGTACACGGTTTTAGAACGACCTGAAGCGAATCGTTTAACTTCATGGGACTTAAACATAACTGGCAAAATGTGGGTGTACCTACTACAGGTACTCTGCCTAACTCTTCGGGGAAACAAGGCGTGATGTTATGTTATTATAACATAATAAATGACATGATATCACGCCGGTTTTCCTCGAAGAGTTAGACAGAGGTGTACCCATAGTACACACACATTTAACAAAGCGGAGGCGAGCTTTTTGCCGTCAACCGGGCACAGATTTAGATTCTGGGCTGCTAATGAGAAATTTCTGAAAAAGCCCTCTTTATCTGACCAGTACCCTAATTGCGTAATACAACACAATCTGTTTCGATTTGAAACAGATGGCGAATCCATTTCTTCATAAGTTAGAAAAAAAATCTGCTCAACAACGTAAATAACGCAATGAATGTTGTTGAACTGTCAAAATTAAACAAATTAGGCATAATTGTTCACGAAAATAAGTTACGCAATTAGGGTACAGGGAAAGCTCAACATAATAGTACGCTTGCAACTAATAGACATCAAAAGTATCCGGTCAGACAAAACTGACACGGGTTTGTCAGTTCAGACTGACCTTTCCAGGTTGGCTTTAAAGGTAAAGTAGTTTATTTATTTTATTAATAAAGGATTAAGGATTAATTGAATACTCCTAAAACAAATATAAAAATAACACAATTTAGGAAAAAGTATGGTTCATTGATTTGTTAGATAATCCTTTCCCACGCAAGTTTTATCCTTTACTAATTTATTAAACAACAGTGTTATTTTTGTCGGTTCCTCTCGACTGAGGATTAACTACCCACGGAGTGTTTACTTTATTTTTAGGGTTCCGTACCTCAAAAGGAAAAAAAACGGAATCCTAGGATCACTTTGTTGTCCATTCGTCAGTCTGTCAAGACTCATTTTCTCAAGAACGCGTAAAGGTATTAAGTTGAAATTAATACCGAAAACGTAGATCTATGTTCCCTTGGAGCCTTAAAAAATTCAAGTTTCAAAGTCAACGCAAAAAAAAAAATACGGCCATATAAGTGACATATTTTGATACTTGTAAACAAATCAAAACCTACAGCATACTTCCCGTTGACCTAGAATTATAAAATTTGGCAGGAAGCAAGGTCTCACAGCACAAGGAAAAAGTTCGAAAATTGATAATTTGTAGTTTTGCGAAAAAAAAAAAAAAATCGATTACAATCTTTTATTTGCAGTTGGAGAATTGACCGTGATGTATATCGATGTATGGGAGACCATGTTTCTCAACTACTAAGTTAAGTTTGTTCTTGGGATAAATTCATCCCAACTACGGAACCCTTGACACGCACTTGGCCGGTTTTTTACTATTGACGGGTAAACAGAGAAAATAATGGCAAATAGGTTTTAGTAGGTAAAGAAAAGAAAGAAAGAAAATAAATTTATTTAGCACAGAATAAAAGGCACACAACATAATAATTGCAGATAAAAAATAAAAACCTAGTGAAAAGTGTAAAGTGTGATGTTAGAAATTAGTAGGGAAGTGACAATAATGACTAGACCCAGAGCTGGTATCGCCAGAGCACGAACGTGCATAGTAAAGGTAACGTAAATTTGAACTATTAATATTCTCGTTTCACACCCATTATTTATGAATTTATTTTATTATTTTTGTACACAGTAAAATACATAGAGATACGACATAATTAAAATTTTGAGTACAAAAGGTACTGCTTATTTCTTAAGAAATGTCTTCCAGCAGACCTGCTAAAGGAGAAATGAAAAAGAAATGTAGACAATAGTTAAAGTCAGTACATTTACTTAGTATAATGATTTCAATTTAGTGGTATGAGGAACAGGGTGTAAAGTTCACTCATCCACCATAGAAAAGGGAGGATCCTCTCACCAGACGGGTGTTGTGTCTGGCGGGCAACTGAAGGCTGGGCGGGGACGCCCTAGGAGGACTTATACTGACCTTATTGGTGATGTTCTTCTAAAAGGCCAGGTGCGTAGTACTCGCAACCGGCGTGCGTGTATGACCAGATGTATGAACGTAAACGAGGCAAAAGGAGTATGTAAGGATCGTAGCAGGTGGCGTTCTGTAGTTTCTGCCTACCACCATGGGAAGAAGGCGTGAGTTTATGTATGTATATATGTTTAATGATTTTATTCAATTCCATGGGTATATGACAATACTTATTGTATATGACGAAAAAAAAACTAAAATGCTGTACAGGGTGGCAGGGACATCGGCGCGAAAACTGTTACCATTTAAAAAAAATCCGCTGTTTCATAGAAAAGTGCAATACCTACACGGGCAAAATGTATGGAACAGCAGATTTTTTTTAAAATAACCGACGAAAAATTTCAACGCAAGGGGGTTCAGAATCATATACTGAATCCGTGGTAACAGTTTTCTCGTCGATGTCACTGTAGAATAATTGTAATTTCGATTAAAAAAACGTTCGAATTTGCAATATGTTTACTTCGGGCCTGAATCTGTTGTTACGTTTAGAAATAATCGTACAAATCAGTATTTTAATTACCTAATTTTATTTATTTCTCTAATATACTATCGAAGAAATGCATATCTATACACCGGCACCGTAAGGACTATTTCTGTTTGGAGTGCGGGGCCGCTATAGAAAGCGTCCGTTAAACAGATGTGGTCATCGTGTTCACGGGATTTTGTTTTCAAACTGCTTAGATTTTCGTTTCTTCGATAGTACAACCTAACTTGATCTACAGTATACCCTAAACTAGTCCTCGATCTATGCGGACTAGTATGGTGAGAAAAATGTTCTACTTTTCTGTCTATAAATATTCAGGTCTTATTTTCTACTTCAAGGTTTTTTAATTAATATTATTTGCCAAGATCGGTGTAAATGTCGCTAGCACAAAATCTTTATTAATATTTGTCTTACGACTACTGACGTAAAACTTTCTGACAAACAAACAGAAAGACTGAAATCGTAAACTTAGGTACCCTTCGTAGAACCTCTAAAAATGAAACCTAATGAGTCCCCAACACAAAAGGTAACCGATAAGCACCACATTTTACTGTACCCCCTGATATTGAACTCAGTAAAGAAGTCAAATCTATTGACCTCCACAAATGAGTTTGAAACTAAACTAGTTTCATTCTCTAAAATGGCGTCAGCCAATTTCATCAATACTTTCTGGTGTAGGTTTAGACACAAATATACGAGAATTTTATTTGTTAGGATGATAGCACATTAGAGAATTTTATTAGTGTGATTTCGAAATTCAAAACTTTAAAAAATGCTCGTAAAGTTGAGTACTTCTAAATAAAATTAGGGTTTTAAAACAAATTGAAAGGAGAGCACTACATTTATTGCTCACAAAAAAACTTATTTATTCATTTGATTTTATTACGACTTTAGTGCTATGACGTACTTAATGTGTAGCATATGCATTTTAAGAGGTTTTGTTATGGCAGCAGGCGTTTTCTGGTTCACAAGACTTGACCATAAAAACATAAGGGTCGATAAAAAAGAGTTAAGGGTAAATTAAATCAAAATATTAATATTTTTTATTGGGTTTTTCTATCTGGAATTTCTCAGTAGCAGCTCGGAGTCTGGATTTGTGCCCGGTTGATGGCAATAGGCTCGCCCCCTATTACATGGGTCTTATAACATAACTGGCGAAATGTGGCTTATTTTAATTAAATTTTTGAATTGTATTATTTGTTTTATTTTCTATTACGGACGCTTTTAACGTTCTGCATCGTTCTCACATGTATAACTTCAACATGAATGATGTAACCAATATTTTGTAACCATATTTTGATTTAAAAGTGTGTCCGTGGAGTTTCTTGCCCGTTCTTCTCCATAGGTACCTACTACGCTTTGGAATGGGCAACTAGCTTCATCTTTATGACTGACCGACCCCTTGACAATTCAAAAGTGCCTGTAATTGGTTTATTTGAAATAAATGCTTTGAGTTTGAGTTTGAGTGGGTGTACCCGCAACAGGGTCACCTCTGCCCAACCCTTCGGGGAAACAAGGCGTGATGTTATGTAAATCAAAATAACGAAGTGACTCTAAATTTGATAGTCGCATGTGTGCCTTAAATGTAATATTTTTTTATTTTTATTAAATAAAATAAAATAAAATGTTGCGCTGTTCCTCCCGAAAAATTTTATGTTCAACTTAAACGTTGGAAGTTTAACAAACAATTCATTTTGCGCTCATTCGATTCTTCTTGATGAGATCTATCGACAGTAGCAGCGCAGAGGTCACTATGACTTCATTTTTCAGGGCACAAAATTATAAGTCATTTATTCAAACTAGGTTGAGAATCAGCACCTTTCAAACGTCAAAATTACATAAGACAGTCCCCCAAAACGCTGACCCTTCACCAGCTGGGAAGAAGAAGTGGCGCAACAAACTCCCCAAGAGCACAACTGTCTATTAAGTTAGAAAAAATACATTCTATACAAAAGTGTGCAAAATAATTTACATTACGCAACACAAAACATAATTTAAATTATAAATTATTAGCCAGGGCAGGTCTACCATCGACGATGCCATGGAAATGGCGAAGTATTGGGTCAAAAAAAATTAATACACTGTCGTGCCATCGACACGGAGAAGATAAGATGAGATCTTTTCGATACCCAGTGTTTTATAAATACCAAAAAGTCCTGCAGTCAGTGTGTCCCATCTCTAAAACCTTTCGTCCCGAACACAGTTATCGTTCTAAGTACAAGCTAGGTCACCATTCAATTCCACTGTTATTTCGAAAAGCTCAAACCGGCGTGAAAGTATTTGTTCACATCTCTATTTGAGAGGGAAGGGGCGTTTTATCGGGAACAAAAAAAATATTAGGTTTTCTATTAGATTTTTTGTGTGGGACGTAGTTTCGAGTACGTTACTATTGACTGTCTATTCTTACCTTAAAGGTGTGTTTAAATAGTCTGTACGAGTGACTATATTTGTGTAAGTACTGCTGGGGCAATTGCATTCATTTTGATAATTCAACAAATATTTATTGCGTTAATTATGTTGTAGAGCGGATGAATTTTTCAAACATAAAAAGGAATGGTTCAGGAATTTTCTTCAGACCAGCAGGCAAACTTGCTGATATTTTTGGAACGAAGTATTTTAACGCGGCTAAGAGTAAACTGGTAGATGTAACCAGGGATTAATTACTCAAAAATTAAGTTACATTTAAATTTCAGTATGAGCTCATACCGTTAAATACGGGTTACCGAAATATTTCGACATCATTCTTTTTTTCAGTAGCGGAATTTTGAGGTTGGAATGCATACCGGTATATTTCGGTAGAAGTACTATAAGCTTTATAAATGTTTCAGTAGGAATACCATAACCTTTATTAATAGGTTTTTCTTTGACGCACCGCCGCCACACTCTGTCTGTCGTTCACTTGCTGATTGTAACTCAGTATTGGTTTTTATTTCCGATCGGAAGGACACGATTGTGTAAGCACCCGCGCCACGCCGTCTCTCATGTTTTTCGGTACCGAAATCGTGTAAAGGTTTAGCCCAACCTTTATTTATAAAGGTATCGGTATAGCTCAACCTTTATTTTAAACCGGTACCGGTATATTTTTGAAGTATCTTAACCTTTAACCGTAACCGCTTTCAGTCCCTGGATGTAACTGGTAGAACATTAAAAAGCGTTATGCCCGAAAAGTTATTTTCAAGCGTCTTTAATTTTTGTTTTTTAATACAGAGCCATCTATTATAAGTTTTTAGTTTGTTTTCATCATATTATTATCGGATAGGTACCATTTGCTTGAGAAGTAAAGAAAAACCTAAAAACCAGTCGGGTATATGGTGTTGTTGCATGTTTTTGAAGTGAAAACTTCTTTACGCGCGTTGGGCATTTTTGAGATGGGAAAAAACAATTGAACTCGCGACACCGTTACCGACACCTCATTTTTGTAAACGCGCTTGTGCTCTTTATTTATATTACGTTACGGATCAATGTTCTATGTAAGTATTTTTACTTTTAAGGTTTTGGAATTTTTTTTTTGCTAACACGATTGTGCTCTTTATTTAGATAAGGTTACGGACCAATGTTCTATGCAAGTATTTTTCTTCCACCAAAGCGATCTTGTTCAAGTTTTCACTTCTGTCGGCACTCCCGGAGTGCCACTGTTTTTTTTTCTTGTTACTCAGTGGCTGCTACTTAAATAATCTTATGAAAACCGAACATGCTTTTATAAAATCTTATTAACGTTCAAGAATTACGTAGTAACATTCCAAAATCCTAAGATCCTCGTCGCCAATATAAAATTCCACAGTCTAAATAATAATTTAGTCGCTTGACTAACCTACAAGAAAACGAAATTTTCTCTTAGCCAACAACGACATCAACAAAATTGTCCCATAAATCCCAAATTAGGAAAACATCCATACAAAACTGCAAGCTCCACTCCTCTTTTACTCAAGATTACCAGGAAAATTAATAAACCATTATCTCTAAAACTGAAAACGTGCTCAGCAAAAACAAAAGACGGCAATTAATCCCCACACTGTTTACGGCGATGTAAAAGTTTCGAATCTTATTTAAGCACCTTGCTCTTATGGTCCATTTACACGAGGAGAATTTCTCGCCTCGCGTAGGAAATACATGAAACATTTGAAGTCGTATAAATAGCACCTTGTTACAGCACATGGTCATAATTATGACACGTCAATTTGTATAAAAAGTTTGGTTTTGTAGAGCGTCATCTTTGGTTCTCATACCTGTATGGCTGTGTGGGGGTGTGTATGTGTGTGTATACACTAATAATATAGCATTCTACTGATGAAAGAATTTTAGAAATCGGTCCTGTAGTTATTGAGTTTATTAATTACAAACAAACATACAAAAATACAAATCTTTTCTCTTTGATACAGTAATAGTACAGTAATAAATAGACTCAAATCGAAGGGGAGTTTTTTTCTAGCAATCCTTTTGAGTGATAAAGAGAGACCACAATATGAGGTTAGGATCCAGTGTTCAATTTTATAATTGCACACTCCATACAAACTCCATGTGCCTTGTCAACGCCCGATTCCTATACAATGCAAGTTAAAAGGTGACATTAACTTTTCTTTTTAACATTGGAAACAATGCTGAATGGTGCTAATCCATGCGTCATGTTCGTGAACGGGCGCTGTCAGTAGGGACTGGTCATCTCTTAACTGCCACGGCTTTTTTAATTTAATTTTTGAATTGTTTTATTTTTTTATTGCGGACGTTTTTAATATTCTGCATAGTTCTCACATGTATAACTTCGACATGAATGATGTAACTAATATTTTGTAACCATATTTTGATTTAAAAGAGGGTCCGTGGAGTTTCTTGCCCGTTCTTCTCCTTAGGTACCTACTACGCTTTGGAATGGGCAACTAGCTTCATTTTTCTGACTGACCGACCCCTTGATAATTCAAAAGTGCCTATAATTGGTTTATTTGAAATAAATGCTTTGAGTTTGAGTTTGAAAAAAAACATGTTTCAAGTTTTTGATTGACGGACAACTCAAGAAAATCGTCTGATAAGTCTCTAATGACACAATCCCGCTCAAGCAGGAACTGAATTACCCAAAAATTAAGGTACCTTTAAATTTCAGTATGACGTCATACCGTTTAATAAGGGTTACCGAAATATTTTGATACCCTATAATTTTTTGGTTCGTAATGCATACCAGTATATTTCGGTAGCAGTACCGTAACCTTTATAAATGTATCGGTAGCACTACCTAAACCTAAATAAATAGAGGTTTTCTTTGACGCACCGCCGCCACTCTCTGTCGGTCGTTCACTTTCTGATTGTTACTAAGTATTGTTTTTATTTCAGATCGGAAGGACACGACTGTGAAAGCACCCGCGTCGCGTCGTCTTGCATGTTTTTCGGTACCGAAATCGTGTAAAGGTTAATTAACGGTTTAGCACAACCTTTACTTATAAAAGTATCGGTATAGCTCAACCTTTATTTTAAACCGGTACCGGTATATTTTTGAGGTATCTTAACCTTTAACCGTAACCGCTTTCAGTCCCTGCGCTCAAGTTTCTCAAACACTGACTGCGATCACCTGACGAGTTTCACCTATGAATTTCACCTGAACAGGCGAGAAACTGTCCTTGTCTAAATGAGCCTTGCTTGTAGAAAGTTGCTAACTATTTTAATTAAAAATCTTAGACTAAGAGGACTGGGAACAATATGAGAGGGGACAAAGAAATCTTTTGGGGAAATTAAAACAATTAATTTGTTTAGACGGTTGGCTTTCGTAAAGGAAGTGTTTTGGTTAGCCTTTTCGGTTACTGGCACACAATCGTGACTAATTACGGATTATTTTGTCGCGTTTTGTCAACCTTTTCCGAAAAGAAGACTTTGGTAATTGTGTATCTGTAAGGGCAATTAAGGGTGTATTAAATTACTTAAAATATTTTATCCGGTAATTTGCAACGAGGGTTATTTTTGTCCTTTGTAATTTGCAGTAGACGGTTTGGCAATAGGGTAGTTGCCTAGGTAAAAAAAAGAAATTCTATTTAGTCCGTCTTTCAGATAATAAAAAAATATTAGACACGTATTTTTTGCTTTATCATATTAATCAAAAATAACTTAGAAAACACGCATTAAAGTTGGTGCTCGCTACGTCACACCGCAGTATTAAATCTAGCAAGGCGTGACGTCATGCCACATTTTAATTCAATGTATCGCCGTAATCTTTTGATTACGTCAAAAAAGAAAAAATACGTGTTCAATATTTTTTAATAATCTACAAGACGGACAAAAAAAAATTGACACAGGCCTATTATATGTACCTAAGTATTTTTTGTTATAGAGGTTTAAAGATTAAAGAATGATACCTAAAGTTGTATTTTGTTGATCTATCAAATAAATAAAATTAAAGTGTCTGTTTGTAACGTCAAAATAACAGCTTTTTATTAAACGCATAAGAAAGCATATACGGTACATATAAGACAAACAATTTTTTAATTTTTGTCCGTCTAACTATTTGTTCCGGCTAATCTACAAAAAGGCTAGATCGATTTTGACGAGACTTTCACTGGCAGATAGCTGGTGTTATAAGGAGTAACTAAGGTTAGTTACTTTTATTTTTATTCGACTGCGGTAAAGAAATATAATTAGAGCAGTTACGCACTACGTCCGGTCCGAATCCGAATTCAATCAGAATTGGGAATGTTCTGAATTCGGGCGGAAAAAGATCGGATCTAGTATCTAGTGTGCAACCTCTCATACAAATAGTACTATGGCTACTTCGGACCGACATTTCTCGGATTCGCATCAGATTCGGATCGGACGTAGTACGAAACCGCTCTTAGGGTTCACGCGGGCGAAGCTGCAGGCAGCAGTTAGTACGAAATATAATGGGAAATATACAGACAAACTATATTTTTAATGATCCTCGGCAAACCTCGTGTTTCGTCAGTTGTCGGATTTCTATCAGTTGCCCTTTGCACTTAGTGCGGACCGGACGTTCTCAATCAACTTGGAAGTATATAGAGTTGTTAATACTCTTTTAACTTAATTTAATTTATTAAAAAAATGGGAGGAAAGCCGCTAAAGTCGCAGGCACGACAGATAGGAAAATAGTTTTACAGCTCTATATAGTTCATACGGAAATCAAAACAAAACAACAATAAAGTACGTAGTTCTGAATTCAAATTATTATTCTGAATTTAAATCTAATCATTGATGGGCATGGAAATTAGCATTCGTTTGTATTCGGAAATCCGATGATACCCGAGGGGCATTAAGAAAATTGAAATACTGTACATAGGTGTACTGGAAGACAATCTATAATATTATAAAGGCGAAAGTTTGTGAGTGTGTGTATGTTTGTCTCTTCTTCACGCTCAAACGGCTTGACCAATTTGGATGAAATTTGGCACACAGATAGGTTATAACCTGGATTAACACATATAATACTTTTTATCCTGAAATTCTTACAGGATCGAGACTTACGCGGGTGAAACCGCGGGGTGCAGCTAGTAATTAATAATTCCAAGTAAGGGCACGTAGCAGACATGCAAGCATAATTTAATTATGAATATTTCCCCAGAAACGTTCCTTGTGTGTGCTTCTGATGTTCTGAGTAAGCATTAATATTCGAACTAGCCCGCAGACATGTCGTAGAATAAATGGTTACAGTCTGCAATAAATACATGAAACAAAGAATTTTCAAGAAAAATTCTTGAAAAATCTTTAATTCAAGTATTTACAGTTATTATGTATATGCATTAGAATCAGATACATCAATAGATCTCTCCAAGTTAGATTTTTGTTCTCAAATATCATGATTTCATGAAAAAGTTATTCAATGTTAATCATATAATTTTATTATAATAAAACCGGCCAAGTGCGTGACAGACTACGCACAATGAAGGGTTTCGTAGTTGAGATGAATTTATTCATCCCAAGAACAAACTTAACATTGTAGTTGAAAAACATGTTTTACCATACATTCCAACTGGAATTGTAAGTTTGTACTCACAATATTGAGAGATTTACCATGTTATATTAAGACCATATACTTTTTATAGGTTTTCATGTAATCTATGAGTAAAGAGCCATACTATGTAATTTTAAAAAATTGTTGGTCTAGTAGTTTCGGAGATAAGGGGGGTCAATTTTCATAGAATTTCTTAAATACCTTTAAAAGTGTCAATTTTAAAATTATATAAACAAAAAACAGTGGCACTCCGGGAGTGCCGACAGAAGTGAAAACTTGAAAAAAAATCGGCACCGCGGTAATCAACATGTTGATGTCTTTTTAATGGTCCTTTTGTCATTAAAAAGATATTCATTCAATAGACACAAGTTTGAAATAAGATTAGATATTTAAACAAACCTTTTTACAGTCCGTTCAACCGATTTTGACATCTGTACCGTATAAGGATGTCATTAAAAGCAAAAACTGGTTACAATACCAACTGTCTACTGCAGCTGCCATTTGTCATGCCACTAACGCAATAGAAGTCAAAATCGGCTGAGCGAACTGTAAAAAAGTTTGTTTATATGTCTAATCTTATGTCAAATGGAGTTTATGTGCAAACTAACTTAGTTTAGCTGGCGGTAGACGGCTCTCTTTATTGTGGGACCACTCACCGCCTTCTTAGGGACCCAAACCTTAACTTTGTATATGAAAATTGAAATAACGCTTATGATAATAATAAACAACCCGTAATTTTATAAATTAAATTAAGTACTTACTCTACTTTAATTGAATACGAAAATTTATATCAACTGCCAAACAATTTGTATTTGTAATCAAAAGAGCAAATGTTGGCTGCAAATAATTATAATTTGCAAATTAATTAAAACATTTCAATGGATCTAACAAATTATTGGGAATAGCTGTTAGTTTACAATTAATCGCAGATTTGTTTGGTTAAAGTTCTCACTGAATTTACGGTTTATGTTTTGTAGAATTTACAAATCCTAACTAATATTATAAATGCGAGGGTGAGTTTGTTTGTTTGTATGTTAGTTACGCTGTCATGCTAGAACGGCGGAACGGATTTGGATGACATTTGGCACATGGGTAGACCATGTCCTGAGTTAGTACATAGGATATTTTTATCTCGGTGGTACGTTCCTGTGAGATAATTTCCAACCTTCACGCGGGTGAAGCCTCGGAAGGTCAAAAGTTATAAATAATTTGTGGACAAGTGTGGACTTGTGAATTAAGGGTAAATGTTAATAGTATGTACTAGATAAAATCACTTTGTATCTAATTATAAGCGAACTACTAGTTTTTAAGTTCTTATGAGAAAATAATAAAGTTCTTTAAACCCAAGGGTAAGGTTTTGACTTTTTGTTATAATACAAAAAATATGTAATGTAAATAGAGCAGTGGTGGCACAGTGGTAACGGCCGCGACTTACGAGTTATAGGTCGTAGGTTCGAACCCAGACAGGCGCTTTACTTTGTGTAAATTATTTCATCACCACTGCTCTCAAAACGGTGAAGAGGAAACCGGCATGTCCTAGAACCGAAAATTCGGAGACATGTGACATCTACCAACCCGCACTGGGCCCACGTGGTGGATTACGGCCCATTCCCTCTCACAGAGAGGAGGCCTGTTTCCCAGCAGTGGGAACATTATAGGCTGATGATGATGATGACAAAAAATAAAACTACAAATCTTTCTAGGTATATAAATTCACAGTAAAATACGTTCGTCACTTTAAGGTTTGTTTGCTCTGTGCACGTTAGAATCTGTTAATGCTTTACCGACTCAGTATTGTCACAATGGCAATGAGGCAGAATGACGCTCAGTTGAAAATAAAAATGTAGTACTGTCAGTAATAAAACGGATTTGATTTTTATCTCATAAAATTACCAGTCCATTAAAAAGGTTTAGGTTGATGTCAACTCCAAGTTCAAAGGTCAAGATTGGTCAAAGGTTTATGTCAATATAGTTGTTTAAGCAGTACTCTGCTTAGTGCCTTAGCTCAGAAAAGAGTACCTATTATGTGTTCTGACTTGAGAAAGGAAGGAATTTGAAAACGGACGAAGGTTTTTGAAATTCGACTGGACGTTTTATAAAATTCTTTAAATCGGACATCAATCTGAAGGGTCTCAAAACCACGGTAAATAAATATAAATCCTTTAGTTTAATTCAGACAAAATTGTTTACTTTAACAGTCCGGCCGTCTAAAGAATGTGTTTCTGACACCTGTCAGAAAATTTATAAGCCGGTTTTCTCACGATGTTTTTCTTCACCGTTTATGAAGCCAGTGATGTCAGTCAGAAGTGCGTGCCTTGGGTTCGACCTTGAGACCTATGACTTGGCAGTTACACTACTAAGCTGTCCCTGCTGTTAATAAATAAATATTTAAAAACCCGATACAAGCCAACCAGACTCCGGCGTCCAAATTCATTAGTTGGAGTAATTTATCATGACAATCCGAACGGCCAGGCTACAGCAATTAATGCTCGGTTAACCATCTCATTAGTGCATGTTAGATTTGGAATTATGCGTATTGCAATGATGCTTTGGGACTGGAAGTGGTACGTTAAAAGTTTTGGTATGTTTTGTTAAGTTTGATCCACAAAGGCAGCCCGCGAAATTCAAATTTTCTTGCGTTTTTTTATAATTAGCAGGTCAGATTGTATCTTAATCAAAATATGATTCAATACTTATGTAATTACAAAATTATAATCATTTAAATAATTAATATTATCTCTCTAAGTTAGATTTGTTACATTGAATGACTTTTCATGAAATCATGATATTTGAGAACAAATATAACTTAGAGAGATGTATTCTAATGCTTATAATTCTGTATATAGATATTTGTTATAGTCGCGAATCATATTTTGATCAAGACATATCCTGATAATGACCTGCAGGTCATTGTCAGGTTGTGTTAATTTCAAAAAAATGTATAGCAACAAAATTACATACCAAAAAAAATGTCTTAATAATTTTTAGCATGAATTATATTATTAAAAAATAAAAACTTTTTACAAAAAAAAAACAACCGACTTAAAAAAAAAACACTACAAAGTGAAAAATAACTTTAATTTCGGAAGTCGGTGTCTTTGGTTTTGAATTTTCGTTCTTTGTCACCGACTTCCGAAATTAAAGTTATTTTTCACTTTGTAGTGTTTTTTTTTTTAAGTCGGTTGTTTAGTTGTGGTACCTACCCCACACAAATTCGAATACCACTACCTGCTATGTAAATAACAGTGACAAGAAGTTATCATATCATCTACATACTAAGTGGGAAAAAATACGTATAATTGAAGCTAACTCAAAAACTACCCAAGCAAAGTTAATAAAATTTATATGGGACCACCTCTGAAGTATGATCTACCAAACAAAAAAAATCATCAAAATTTATTAATAATTGGCGGAGTAATCGCGTAACAAATATACAAAAAAAAAAAAAAACAGACGAATTGAGAACCTCCTCCTTTTGGAAGTCGGTTAATTAGTGCTTGTGCAGTTAGAATTCACAGGTGCGGGTTTAAATACCATATTCCATGTGTGTGACGATGCACATACATCATGTATGTTGCCTAGATGCTGCCTAAGATGCTTGTATACTCATCAAACGTCTTAAGACTTAAGAGTTTGATACTATCGCAAGAGAGCCAAGCTGCCACGCGAGTTTCCCCGCAATTACTATCAACTTGCGCTTTTCGTAAACTAACAAGGGTGTTACGTCATAAGACCATAAGTTTGATATAAGTATCGTGAATGCACCCGACATCCTACCTGTTATAATAACACGTATCATCACACCTATTAACCTCGAAGGATTAAGCAGAGGTATAGTACATTCAAATTTCGCCAGTAATGTTTAAAAGTCCCATGTAATAGAGGGTGAGCCTAATGGCATCAAATCAATCTGCCTAGCCTTTTTCTAACAATGTCGAGATCACCTTCCAATCTAACTGGATGCAGCGGTATTTTAAATAGAGCGACTATCTGACCTCCAAAACCCAGTAACTGGGTAATACTTTACCCCTGGGTAAGACTGGTTGTCAGACTTTCGGGTTTCTGACGACCCGTAACGACTGTCAAAGATCCACGAATGACATCCGGGACCAACGGCTTAGCGTACTTTCCGAGACACGGAAGAGTCTCGGTATGTAAAGATGATCACCCATCCACGGACCAACCCCGGTAAGCGTAGTTTAACCGGTCGCAGCTGCAGCTGTTATTACTTAGCCACGAGCTTCTCCTAGCCTCCAGCCTAATGCCATCAACCGGGCATAAATCCGGACTCTGAACTGCTACTGAGAAAATCCTGATGGAAAAACCCACATCACTTTGCTCGATCTGGGAATTGAACACAGGACCTCATGCTCAGCAATATCGCTTGCGAACACTACACCCATTAATAAAGTGAAAACCTATAAAACTACTTATCTAGGTAAAACAAGAATTTTATCGTAATTATAGTCACTGATACTTACCGGTTATATTATAACCACTACAAAATTATTAGGTACAGATTATACAATAACTTTAGTAGATATATTATATCCTTACTAAAATTATAAATGCGAACGTAACTCGGTCTGACTGTCTGTCTGTTACCGTAATTTTATGTCACGAAGTAACGCGCGCTTTACTTGTGATTACCAAGTGTAGAAACACGCTGTGAATGTGTGTAGGCGTACTTACGTTTACACACATTCACAGGGTATTTAAGAGCCGAGAGCCTTCACGAAGAGCTCCTGCTCTCGGCACCATCCGAGGCAATAGCGAAGTCGGAATAGTGCGTATCTATGAGCGTGTGTGTCTTATGTGCTGACGCTACTTGTCTTCGCGCTCATATTCACAGCGTGTTTGTACACTTGGTAACCACAAGTAAAGCGCGCGTCGCTTCATGAGATAAATATACTATACCTTTTCACGTTTAAACCACTGAACCGATCGTTATTAAATTTGACAGATATGTAGCCTGGGTTCTGGAAAATAACACAGGCTTTCTTTCATCCTGGATAATTGTATAAAAAAATTAAAAATACAAAATACTCCCAGTCGAAGACAGGCAACATCTAGTCATAAATAACCAGAGCTATAATTTCGTAAGTAGCTACGAAGACAACGCGGTCTTCTCAATCTTTTTCTTATCTTTCTAAGCTTTCGTTAATGGTTCTATAAATCCACTTTAATGTAATATTATGTGAACGTTAAATCTGTTCAAGTTAAAGGCAGCATCGTTATATTCTATGATAGCGAAATGGAAATAACACTTATCTCCAAATGGGGGTGTCAGAATGTTAATCCACGCAAGACATGGACGATAGTAGCGTCCTCTTAGTAACATGCCGTCACCATACCGCTTGCCAAGAGGTATCCTTTCAAGATACAACTGATCTTAGAAAAGGCAGGAATACCACCATTTTTATACAACAACGGGGTACTTGCATAACAAACTTACAATATCAATACCTTTTATTTTGACAGTTCAACAATATTTGTTGCGTTATGTACAACATAATGAAGAAATGGATTGGCAATTTCTTTCAAAACCTTTCGGATTATGATTGAAAGTGTGTTACGCAATTAGGGTGCTGGTTTTTTACAAGATGGCGATGACAATTTATAGCCTCAAATATAAACTCGTTTTTTCAAAACAAAATTTAAAAGTCATTTATTCAGACTAGGCTGAGAATCAGCACTTTTTGAACGTCAAAATTACATAAGACAGTCCCCCAAAATGCCCACCCTTCACCACTTCATAGTGCCTTTCGCTGGGAAGAAGAAGTGGCGCAACAAACTCCCCAGCAGCACAGCTGTCTGTTCAAGTTAGAAAAAAAAATGATTCTATACAATAGTATGCAAAATAATTTACATTATGCAACACAAAACATAATTTAAATGATAAATTATTGGCCATATGTCAGCTAGCACACGCCCATATACCAACCAAAAACATCGAGAACTATACTCAAGCAGAAATAAAAAATAAAAACTAAACGTAAACAGAACTAAATCTCTAAATAAGCCTCCAGTAATAAAGGGCGTGCCCGCTTACATAAAGCTATATAAAGCTGTAATTGGAAGTTATAAATGATAAACTATGTAGGACCATCGAGGTAAAACAAAATAAATAAATTTCATAATTATTCAATTACAAGAATATACGGAAAACACTAGCAAGATGTTACATGAACTCCGCACTAATAAATCAAATATAGATCTTACCACTTCCATCAATTAAACCTCAATGATCACAGAATACTGTTACGGAAGCATCACTTGGTTACAAGGTATTATAACCGCTATTTATACTACGATTAATTGACATTTCAGCGCAGCAACCGGACGGCTATCTCCTGAGGTTTGATTATGATCAGTTAGTGCGCTGACGAGTAATTAACTGGTCCATGATTAAGCGTTAAACCTCCCTTTGTTTCTGTTAATTGCCAGAAAGAGGGGTTGGAAAAATTAGTGTAATAAGAAGAAAAATAACAAGGAAAAGGGTGATTAGGAGACTTGAAAAAATGTTTGGCCCTTTGAGTCAAAGTCAGATACTAAAGTACCAGTTGAGATTTCAAATCCAAAATCTTTTTGTTATACATGCATGGATCTTACAGTCCGGCCGTTGAAAGAGTGCGTTCTTGACACCTGTCACTTGGACAATTTCTAGTAGTAACAAGGATCAAATTAGCAAAACAAATATTCGTTAGTATGAAACGGACAGGTATCAAGAACACATTAAATCAACGGCCGAACTAAGTAAGTACCAAGTTGCGTGAATAAAGTCTCGTAGAGATCAATAAGACATGTGAAGTTAATCTTGGAAATCGCTGACCAGTGAATGAAGAAATTGTTCAAAAAAAAACATGCAAAACATTTCATTTCACATAAACCTACATGGGCACTTATGAAACGACAGAAGCTAGGTGCACGGTGGTCGCTTCCTATGGAGAAGAGCCGGCAAGAAATTCCACGGTTACTCTTTTCAAAATAAATGGTTTCTACAATGTTTTCAAATTACAGTGTTTATAGGTATGGGAGGACAGTGTAGGCCTATCAACAAGTACCAGGAACTTAGTAAAATAGAAAATGGTCCACAAGTCTACAGCCTACAACGTTCTCACATTCAAAAAATCTAAAAGAAAGCAATGAAATAAAAGATAAACAAAATAATAAAAACTTATTTAAACCAAACGACATGATTGCCACTACAGCTGTCACAAATCTAATTAGATTTAAAAAACTAAAACATTATTTTGCTAGTATTTTACCACTACACGAACTACGAAAGAATTCGTAAATAAGGCTGTTCCTTATTAGTAATGTAGGTATTCTTCCTATTAATACCTACTAGTATTTAATAGTTTCGAGTTTTGATAGTTTTTATGTTTGTTTCTGTAATGAAATGAAATGAAATAGTTTATTCTTTAAATAGGTTATTGGAATCACTTTTACACGTCACAATTATTTTTGAAGTGAAAACTTCTTTGGACGCGTTGGGAATTTTTGAGATGGGACTAAACCATTGATTTCGCGACACTGTAACGCAATTTACCGACACTGTGGAGTAAAATACATCAACGCGTTGATTACCACTGTGCGTGGAATAAAAGACATCAACGCGTTGATTACCGCGGTGACGATTTTGTTTCAAGTTTTCACTTCTGTCAGCACTCCCGGAGCGCTACTGTTTTTTTTTTAAATTAGCTACATGAGTTCGGCGTTTCCTATCTGACTACTCTGAGAAGAAAGGCTGATACAAAGTCAGAGGTCACAGTCTTTTTTAAAGTCCCGACATAATCTTGGTCAGGCATATTCTGACTCTACAGGGTGGAAGGGACATAGACGCGAAAACTGTTACCATGGATTCAGTACATGATTCTGAATTCCCCGCGTTGAAATGTTTCGTCGGTTATTTAAAAGAAAATCAGCTGAGCCATACAATTTGACCGCGTAGGTATTGCATTTTTCTATGAAACAGCAGATTTTAAAAAAAATAACCGACGAAAAATTTCAATGCAGAATTTCAGAATCTTGTACTGAATCTATGGTAACAGTTTTCGCGTCGATGTCCCTGCCAACCTGTATAATGGCTCTATAATGGCTGAAGGAATTTGCATGAGCGCAAAGGAAGAATATGACCTTAGGAATTAAGAATACAGAACATATTTCATTCAGGTACATGAAGCCTGCTAAAATATGAGTAAAACCGCGGGCCACAGCTAGTACAACATATCCTTAAACACAGTCAAGTCTCCATTAAACCGAAGCTATATACACTGGAGTATGTCGGGTTAAGTCCAATTGCCTGACACGTTGTAAGTACATAATTAATCAGTACTTGCTTGCCGTCAGTAATGCTTGAAGCCGGCTATATGTATTCACACTGATCCTCAAGTTCAACCACAGGGTAACATGACACAGGTATTTAGCGTAACCTTTGTTTAAATATTTCGTTTTATGTCTTATCTGTGGAAATAAAACCGCGTTATGTTTTTGTTTTTAGATAGCAACCCGCTCCTGCTGCGGAGGGTTTTTTGAAAACTTCAAAAAAAGGAGGTTACTTAATTCGACCGTATATATATATTTTTTTATATGTTTTCGCGGATAACTTCGTCGTTTATGAACCGATTTTGATGATTTTTTTTTTGTTGGAAAGGAGATATTTCAAGGGTGGTACCATGATAAGGACACCAGGGATTTGATGATGGCATCCTAGAGAAATCGAAGGAACTCTTCAAATATTACAGGCAAACTTATGGCAATTTCGGTATTTTTTATAGTAATTCGTGCAGTTGCTCTTGAAAAGCACCATTTAGATAAGTGGAACTGATGATGAAGACCACAAATAGCCACCGAAACTACTCAATAATAAGTATTTCACGGGTTGAGATTCGATTACTTCAATATGGTTGCAATGCAATTTATGCTCGTCACAATGCATATGGAGAAGTGGAGCTGAGGTGAAGTACCAGGAGAACTCTTCAACGATGAACGTTCCTGAATCGAGAAAAGCAATATTTTGTAAAAGGTGATGAGCAGTTGGCATTAGGCTCATGTAACTTAGTTAAATTACAAATTGACCCACCAAAAAGCAAGAAATAAAAACTTTTTTACAAAAAATACAACCGACTTCCAAACTACAAAGTGAAAAATAACTTTAATTTCAGAAGTCGGTGTCAAAAAAACTAAAATACTGATCTAAAGACACCGACTTCTGAAATTAAAGTTATTTTTCACTTTGTAGTTTGGAAGTCGGTTGTATTTTTTGTAAAAATGTTTTTATACTACTGGAATTGAAAATATGGAGATTTTATTGTTACTTTTAAGTTTAATATTAATGTAGTATACACATAAATCTTCCGGAATAAATCCTCTATATTATGGTGAAAACTAAATCACAGTTTACAAAACATGAAAAGTGACTTTAATTTGGTAGAATTATGTATAGATATAGATTGACCTTACATGTCTTATATGTGTGTAGGAAACACTCGTATTAAAAAAAAAGTGGTGGCACTCTGGGAGTACCGACAGAAGTGAAAACTTGAATAAGATCGCTTTGGTGTAAGAAAAGTACTTGCATAAAACATTGATCTGTAACGTAATATAAATAAGGAGCATAATCGCGTGTCGCGAGTTCAATTGTTTTTTACCATCTCAAAAATGCTAAAAGCGCCTAGAGAAGTTTTCACTTAAAAAAAAAAAAAACGAATGTAACATTTGTAATGCATTTTACTAAACGCCCGTTTCTCAGTGGAGGACTTGACGGATTTTTCAATTAAATAAAACGCGTCGATAACAGAACATGATAAACTCACTTTTTGCCATTTATGTTCCACTAGCGACCCGCCCTTGCCTAGCAAGGTTTTTTCGACTTGACAAAACATCGAGATTTCTTAATTATTTAAAAGTTTAATATAAATGTGTTATACACCTTCCGGAATATGTTTTCTAAATTGTGTTGAAAACCTCTTCAAAATCCGTTGAGTATTTTAGAAGAACAACGTAGACATACATACAAACGCCAAAAGTGACTTTTATAATATGTATAGATGTTACCTATTGTGGGGGAGCTGGTGACTAAGTAATAACAGCCGCATGGTTCGATCCATCAGATTAAGCTACGCTTGCCGAGGTTGGTCTGTAGATGGATGACCATCTTAATATACCGGACTCCTCCGTGTCTCGGAAAGCACGTTAAGCCGTTGGTCCCGGCTGTCATTTGTGGATCTTTGACAGTCGTTACGGGTCGTCAGAAGCCCATAAGTCTGACAAGTCTGATGTTATGATTTATGTAAAAAAAAAAATTAAGCTATTGCATAGCTTTTATCGCGGGCTTTGAGCGCGGCGACCGAATCAAGAAATTCCGTAACGTAACGAAAATAAAACCTAACACCCCCTACTCCGCCTACCATATAATGACGGTTCCCATGACAACGTGATGTTGTCATGGGAACGTAATTTTTGTTTTATGTCATCACGTCATCATCCTAAGTGTAGCGTTGACAAATAGGAAGTATGGAGGTTACAAATGCAGTCCCCGAGTGCCACACGTTTTTTTTTTGTATATAACATAACATAACATAACATAACATCACGCCTTGTTTCCCCGAAGGGTTGGGCAGAGGTGTCCCTGTAGCAGGTACACCCACATTCCGCCAGTTATGTTTAAGTCCCATGTAATAGGGGGCGAGCCTATTGCCATCAACCGGGCACAAATCCAGACTCCGAGCTGCTACTGAGAAATTTCAGATAGAAAAACCCAATAACACTTTGCCCGACCCGGGAATCGAACCCAGGACCTCATGCTCAGCAGTAGCGCTTGCGACCACTAGACCAACGAGCAATGTGCAATAATAATGTGCGTTTATTTTGTGCAGAATAAACAATTTTTCTTTTTTTTATCGTATTACCCAGTATCGGTTGTGGGGGTCAGCTGCATCTGGTTAGACTGGAAGCCGACCCCAATATAGTTGGAAAAAGGCTAGGCAGATTGATTGAGATGTTGCCTAATGTATTTTCCTAACATATTGTCAAATGGTTCAATAACACTACTGACTGGGATATCAAACCCAAGGCCCTATACTTTACTCACACTTGCGACCATTTGAGCAACGAGGCAATTTCGTTTGATGCAGATGTCATGTCAAACCGCTTTTGTCGCAACCCCGTGCTGGGCACGCCACAATTGCGGCGATAAGACCCCTCTTTGAGGAGTGGCTTGAGAGACGCCACGGCGTTCTCACCTTCCGCCTGACGCAGGTCCTCACCGGACACGGCTGCTTCGGGAGGTTCCTGTTTACGATAAGGCGGGAGGAAACACCCGGGTGTCACCATTGTGTGGATCGGCCTGAGGACACGGTGGAGCATACGGTGGAGGTCTGCCCGGCTTGGGCGGAGCAACGCCGTGTCCTCGTAGAGGCGATCGGCGGAGAAGTTATTTGATAATTTCCCACCCCAAAAAAAAAAAAAAATTTGTCAAACCGCTTCTGTTTTTGCTGCATTCTTTTGTTTCATGACACGGTCGCTGCTTGCTGATAAAAAGTTAATTAAATATAACCATTACATTGGCACTGAACCTCCGGTTATCATCCTCGTCCTGTTTAATGCAAATGTCAATGAACTCGTTTGCTCATTACTGCTTTTAATTAATAAACTAGTTGGCGCCTGCGGGTTTTTTAAATCTCTCTTTCAAGATTAATTTTGCTATAAGAAATCTGTCAGGCGCAAGATGTATAAAATGTCTTTGGAATTATTATTTTTCAATTTTAAGGATTTAGATTCCAGGAATTTATCGGATTGTGCGTGGTAATTTAACTGAATTCCAAATAAGATTTTAATCTTTTGAAATAAAAGGATAAAATTGTATTTAAATTCTTAAGAGTTTTTACTTACCGTTAATTAAAATGGTAGAAGATTTAATAATTTATTAAACAGATAAAAGATAAGGACCAAAACAGTTGTTGTAAAAATAGACTCATACTAGACAAAATCTTTTAAAGATGCAACACAGCAAATCAGTTCATTTCATCTACCTGAAAGTTCATTCCTCTCATAATATTTTTAATAAACAGCTACATTCACCTTGCTTAATACAATAGAATACCTTCAAAGCGGTAAAACATGAAGAAACACTAAAAGACTTCAAAATTAATGTTTTGAGCCACACAAACTGCCACAGACCGAATATTTTAATTTAAAGGATTCCATAGTGAAAACTTTATTTTGTACAAGAAAGCTTTTAACATTTTGTGCAGCAAACGTTGCCTTATTAGTTTTTTCAAGACTTTATACAAAGTATTTCGTCGGTCTTAATAGTAACATGTCTTACAATTTTATGAAATTTTCATGTACAGAGTACTCTGAGCAGAATGTAAGCAAGCTTAGGGTAACGCAAAAACTGCATGTGAGGAGTTTGCAACTACAAGAAAGTTTGAATATGATAGAGTTTTGTGAAGAAAATGGAGCAGAAAGTAACTACAAACTGCTGTTTTTAGTTAAGAAAATAGCAAAGTTTCTGAGGTAAATTTAAATGTAGCTGAAAATGGTTAAACACCATTATTTTCAAATCAGCTGAGGCGCATTAAATGTCTACTTTCATTGGTGACTTCCATTTTCTTGACAGTTGTTAGTAACAAAAGTATATAATTTTAACACTGCTGAAGAAGTTGTTAGCTTTACGAAAACTAATCCACGTGGTACCTACTTTAAAAAAAATCTGCAAAATTAGTGAAGAAGCCTGCCCATTGGCAACCAGCGCTGGGCGTACCAGTATAAATTTACGCCAGATTTAAGACGGTTTATCCTAAAAGTTGGCAACGTCGTAAATAGCTGTCACATATTTACCTGTTTTGATTAATTTGGCAATATTACTGTATGGTATTAAGAAATGTGGCTGACTAGGGAACTAAAATATTGATTATGAAATGCATTATTTAATATCGTAACACCGAATATTTAGTTTTGGATGTAAAAAAAGTATTTCGAAACTTTCCAAATACCTTTTTTACACCTACATCGCTTACAAAATCAAATTCAGTGTTATAATTGCAATTCATTATTAATATTCTAGGGAACTAATTAGCCACATTTCTTATTTCCATACAGTAATATTGCCAAATTCGAAATTTTTGCGACGTTGCCCACTTTAAGAATAAACGTAAAGTAATGATAGATATTTTATGGTGTTATGAACATAGTATTATCGAAACCATGCTATTTTAAAATGGCTCTTTTCTCAAAATTTAAATTTTTATTTCACCAGAAAAACGTTTTTAAATTTTGCGGAACTGCAAGGTATTCTCGTTACTGTGCAATGTAATATATGAGGATTATCACTCATGGAAGTTTCATAAGGTTTGTGGCTCTTATGGGCTTATCATACCCTCAAATTTCTTAGCACGATCCTCCGTTATATCGAAAATACTACAGCATTAATTTTGAAATAAATATAATATGTTAAAGTTGAGGATTAATTTTAAGTACTATGTTTGATGAAAATACGCATCCATAAAAATTTCTCAATCGAAAAAAAAACCAAAATGACCTCCAAACTGAACAATAAATCGCTGGCAATTACCTAAACTATTGGCGCCTTGAAGCCGCCAGCACCCCACTCCGTCTCGCTCTCACTTAGTCCGCGAGCAGTATAGTGCGAGTGAGATAAAACGTGAATTTGAGCTGAGGTAGTATAGGCTCTTATATGAATGTTATACATGGCATGAAAAGCTTATGACATCTTCTATTTGACAGCTTAGCTTTTTGAAGTGAAAACTTGGGCATGCTTGTGCGTTATGCATTTTTGAGATGGGACTAAACCATTGATTTCGCGACACTGTGACGACACCAGCTTTTGACCGTTAACAACACATCAACGCGTTGATTACCACGGTGCGTGGAGTAAAAGACACCTTTTTTTTCGGTTTAAGAACGTTTTGTTTCACTTAAAAAGAATACAGTTATTCACTCCTATGAGGAAAAACATAATAATTAAGATAAGCGACGGTTTCGCTTGGTAATTAACTAAAATAAAATAAAGTTATAAAACGGTAAAAAACATACAATTCACACATTATTAAGGCGGTGCTTTAATAGCCTTTTAAAGGTTACAAGTGATTTCGATTCCTTAATTACCTACTTTAGGTATAGAGTTATAGAATCAACGCATTGATTACCGCGGTGCCAATTTTTTTTTCAAGTTTTCACTTCCGTCGGTACTCCCGGAGTGTTTTTAATAAGTGGTGCTTTGATACGGTCCTTAATTCTTCCTTAAAATTGCGATAAAAAGCAAGAATAAAATGGCCGCTACAGAAATAATTATCACGCAAAAAATTCACCGATAGAAACTTAGCTAAAAGTTAATCGTGGTACTCCAATGGGAAATGAATTCCCTTCTTAATTATACTATTTACATATTCATAAAGCGGGGCTGGATTACATACTTAGACCGAATTATACGGCTCGATCTAAAATTTATTGGTACTGAGGAAATGGAATTAAAATTGTTGGTGTTTCAAGGGTGGATTAAGTTTGAGCTTTGTGACTTTCGACAGGTATGGATTAAGCTTTGAGTCTGAGTGTTTTACCCTTACTTTTATTTAAGCTTCCTAATTTTTTTTACCAGCAATGTCGAGTTTTAGGTCGTGGATTCGAACCCATGCTCACCACTACCACTGCTCTCAAAACGGTGAAGTAAAACATTGAGAGGAAAAGAAATGATTTAGAAAAAAAAAAAACGAAGATTTTGACATCTACCAACCCGCACTGGGCTTGCGTGGTAGATTACAGCCAACTCCCTCTCGACGAGAGGAGGCCTGTGTCCCAGCAGTGGGAACATTATAGGCTGTATCAGCAAAATTTTGGTTTTTTCTTCTATTTACATTTTTGCAATGATTACGCCTATGGTACACGACGCATACAATAAAAAACTAGTTAGTAACGCGTTAGTAAGTCGCGTCGTGCCGTTGAAATACTAGTGCTGTAAAGCCGCGTCGCTCGGCCAACGTATACTGGGCCTTTTTGCCTGATTTTCCGTTTAATTTGCGTGTATTATTTTGTTTTGCGCGCCCAACGTGTACTGGGGACTTTACATTCTGGCTAGTCATTGTTGACTTGAGTTTGTAACACGTTACTTTTGAGTAGCTTTGTGAACGAAGGGGCTTAGTGTAACATTTTTGGCACCAAAAATCTATTTTTCTCCAAGATTAATACTTAAATTCTTATTTGCCATATTTCACGTAGCTCTTGACTGGTTCTGCCAGCTGGAAGTAGAAGGACTTGCTCGAAAGTAAAGAAACCAGATGACAAAGGACAGACAAAGTGACATTCTATCAGCGATAACGATGATGGAAAAATCAGCCTATTATGTTCCCACTGCTGGGACACAGGCCTCCTCTCTTTGAGAGGGAATGGGCCGTTATTCACCACGCATGCTCAGTACGAATTGTTAGATGTCACACGAATTTTTGGTTCTGGGACATGCCGGTTTTCACTCGATGTTTTCTTCACCATTTGGTGAACAGTGGTGATGAAATAATTTACACAAAGTAAAGCGCCTCTCAGGGTTCGAACCTACGACCTTACAACTCGTAAGTCGCGCCCGTTTCCACTGGGCCCCCACTGTTCTATACACATGATCAACGTTTCTGTTGTCATGAAACGTTTATGTTGGGACCTTATGAGCAGGTATCGTGGTTGGAGGAGTACAAATAAAATTTCAGTGTACAGGATAAAGTCTATTGACAGATGACCATGAATTTTAAGCACAGTGACGCGAGTGAGTGTCTTACTTTATTTATACAGAACACAAGTTATTACCACGGCGTGGGGAAGACGACTGGCCGCTAAACTCTTGCATTTTTTTTTTTTATGACTTCTCGCACGACAGCCTAGGAGGTTGTCGGCTGCTTAACCGGACTTTCCTGTGGCTGCCTCAATAAATTAAGGCCTGCAGCCAAGGCTTAAAACTTAGAAACTAAGCGACTACACGCTAAGAGCACCCCCTGTGGGGTACGGACCTCGGCTTAGGGTGTCGCTGGGGGAGGACAGCAATGGACAGGCGGGATTGGTTTAAGCTAAACTCTTGCGCATTGCATTTTGCATTATTGTGACCTATTTATTGTTCTTACAGCTTTGAAAGCGATTGCCACT
Organism: Agrochola litura; assembly: GCA_949152395.1. NCBI lineage: Eukaryota > Metazoa > Arthropoda > Insecta > Lepidoptera > Noctuidae > Agrochola > Agrochola litura. The sequence goes on along the minus strand of OX424514.1, from coordinate 12,243,340 downwards.
TATCAGGCCCTCAGGAAGTATTAAAGTATTTAATAGATACAAGAACATAATATAAATCAGTTTTTCCTTGTCCTTCAAGTTTGAAATGAAAAATTCAATTGCGACCCCGAAAAGTTTGTCTAAAATAAGTTCCATTTAATAAAATGTAGATGAAGGGAATGGCGGCCCAAAGTTTTCAGGACCATCAGTAATTTTTATTGGAAGAGACTTCAGTAAAACATGGCGTCTGGGTAATAAAGTGTAGATGAATTTATCGTACGCCTTATTTGTTTTGAGATTAATGTAATTTGGTAGGTATAAAGGCCTCTTGTCAGTCTTCCTGTAAGTGTTTATGTCGTTTACTTGTTTTTTTCATTACTTATACCTACGCATCTAGAACGTAAGGAACGTCGTGTTTGCACACATCTTGCTTAACCCTTGGTATGCCGGAACGTAGATATACACGAGACACAATGGTTTTTTAATTGTGTCTGTAATTACGGCATTCGAGAGGTTAATGCCTTCCTATATATTTTCTTCTCCATTGTCTCTGTCAACAAATGAATCAAGTAATGATTGCTTCTTTCATTTTCGTGTGGTTAGTGACTAGCCTGGTGTCAGAGTTCTTATGTCACCCATGGGCCTTTAAAATAGAATAGAATAATCTTTATTCAAATATCATATGAGTCACAAATGATTAATAACACAAAAAACTGATACAAATAGTAGTGGATCACCGCTGTGACAACTCATGTGAGATGGCACAACAGCGACCCACGAAAACACAGTCTAGGCGACTTGAAATCGTGCTTAGGATACTGTTGGAGCTTTGACTTGACTTCACATGCCGTCGAGAAAAATTTCTCAGGCTTTCTTCACTATTTTTGAAGCAAGTGATAATTATACCATACACACATAAATCCGAAAAGTCAGAGGTGCGTGCCTTTTTTTTTTTTTTTTTGGCTGGGAAGTTATCAAATAACTTCTCCCGCTCTGGGCGGAGCGGGAGGGCGTGTCAGACTTTTGCTGACTAAAACCCATGTTCCTTCGGTTGCCCTGTTGCCGGGGGCCACGATTTCCCTATCGGTTTTCTTCGAACCCCCGGCAGGCATTGGCCCTAGCGGACCCCGTCAATTCTGCTGACATCTCTTTGAGGCGCGCGTGGAACACAACGCGCCGTCAACCCGGGCTTGGTCCTTATCGGACGTCGAGCTACCCATTGCTCACCGTCCGCAAGCCCGAGAGGTGCGTGCCTTGCCTTGAGTTCGAACTCGAGACCTATGACTTGGCAGTCCAACGGTCACACCACTAGACTATGTAATTATTGCTCATCACAATACATACAAATACATCGCAAGATGCATTCTATCAACTCTTCTAGAAATTGATGTAATATTTATTATTTTTATATCTAAACTGTCTCGTTGGTCTGGTAAATGCTACTGCAGAGCATGAGGTCCTGGGTTCGATTCCCAGGACGGGCAAAGTGTTATTGGATTTTTTCATCTGGAATTTCTCAGTAGCACCCCGGTGTCTGGATTTGTGCAATAGGTTTGCCCCCTATTACATGGGACTTAAGCATAACTGGCGAAATGTGGGTGTATATACAGGTGTGATATTATGTTTACTTATGTGTAAAATGCTTGTGGTTTTTACCACAGATGGATTCATGAAGAGAAAGATTAGAATTTGTGACGAAACAACTAATTATCTATGGTTCGCACTGTTAGATATAACCTGACAACACTAGTTGGTCTAGGGCAGTTAGTCTATGGTTCAAGGAAAACCAGATGATTTTGAATCTGAATGTAAAACTCCGGCTACCTCAATGTTATTATTACTAGACTCCACGTATCGTGTAACTAACAAGTTTGTTATCCTGTGTTTGTGTATACAATTGTTCCGCTGTCGCTTAGATACTGTGTTTTGTGATACAAATACACACCTATTGCAACTGTATCGAGTTTCATTGAAATAAATAAGGCACCATGACGCGCCTAAAAATTGAAAGCAAACTAGTAGAAACTATTTGATTTTGATTAAAGAGTGCCAATTTTAGAGAATCTGTCCCAACAGTGTGCACTAAAAATAATCTATGAGCTCAAAATATGTTCCACTAGCTTCTGTTCATTGCGTTGCATCCCATCGCTCACCCGCCCGCGCTTCACAAACTTTTTTTTTAAACTTTTTCGCATAATGTTCTTTCTGACTTATGTTCTTTTTGCTCGGCTCCTAAGAGTGGTAGCGTGATGTTACATAACCTAAAACCTTACTCAAAAATTGGGCTATCCAATGCAAAAAAAAAAACATTTTTAAATTTTATTTGTGTTCCGGAGATTACCCCCTACATACAAATAAACAAACAAATTTGACCTTTTTGTAATATTAATGAAGAAGTATAGATATACTTTATCCAGTGTTAAAATACTAGAAAAGAAGTGGAAGACATATTCGTAATACACATCCAATAATTTCATTCAATAAATCAATCTTAGTCTAGTTCAATATCTCTGATTTATGATCGAGTCAGCTAAAATCACCTAACAAACCAGAAAATCAGAGATATTACTCGAAGAAGTGTGATAGCTCGAGATTACGCAATACAACCTAGATCTGTTAGTTCAGGATCATTTTTACCCGTCAGATATTACGATCCCGTGTCAACATCTGGCCCTTTGTTAGATATTTTCCGTACGAGAATATTAGGTACGTTCTATGTGATTTGCATGGTAAATATCTGACGAATGTATGTAGTGAATTTGTATTGGAATGTGCGTTGTAGTGCAACTTTGGGTTGAGTTTATTCATTCCTTCAAACCGTTTGTTGGAAAACTAGCAAGACAGTTCTGAAAGACGAAACAAAATGTTTGAATATTGCAGATAGTTACAGATTTAAATGATTATCATCATGCTATATATTTATGGAGCTAAGTAATCAATCATGACATATATAATAAGGGCTATTTTACTCAACCATCAACAAAGCAAAAACCTAGTGATTCGGCGACTGCTCCCCAAACCTCTGGTTGTAAGTTTGATTACCAACTATTGTGATACTCTTTGTGATGTGATAGTTTTTTAATGACTTTATTGGTGTTAGTAGGTTATATAAAACTGATAACTATTAATAAGTTTATGATACAGCCTTCCACTCTCGGTAATAATAATTGTTATCATAATTTTCAAGTACCGACTTTATTATTAAAAGTATAAGTAACAAAGCCGTTTTTTTTTGCCACAAGGATTATTATTGGTTTCACAGAGACGTAAAATTTTTCATCTTAGTCTAGACTCGACCAGAGGCAAAAGTTTATATCAACAACACAAATCACATTCATCATGATAGCGCACCCAATCTCTCACAAAGTTTGTAAACAAAGTACTTAGTATTTAACTCAAAAGCCAGACCACACACATCTCCACTTAGCAAATTCTCAAAGAACTGCGTAAAACCACACATTAAGTAATTAAACGACCTCGAAAGCAGAGTTCAGAACAAATATTATACAGGGATACTTCTCCAGAAAAAACTGGCTCGCCAATGAAATATTACAGTAACGGTACCCACTTAATTAAATAAAACGGGCCCAGTCAACTCTAGGGAGACATTTACGATGTTTACCCAGACCCGACCGACAACTGACACGGCAATTAGGGACGTTTTTGAAATTAAAAATATTAAAACTCTGGGCTTAAGAGCTTTGGGTTTGATAGAGTTATTAGTCTGCACAGTCAGGCAAAGCAAATTGACTTATTAGTCTACGTCAATTGGTCGTATTAAAAAAATATATTTGAAATCATAATATTTTATTTCAAATAAACCTACATGGGCACTTATGAAACGTCAGAAGCTAGGTGCACGGTTCCAATTGGTCGTTTTCTTTGGAGAAACGTCCACGGTTACTATTTTAAAAATAATTTTCTTTTACAATGTATTCAAATTACAGTGTTACTAGGTATGGGAGGACAGTTTAGGCCTGTTATAGACATTTCGTATAACCATCAAAGAATGATAGTTGTGATTTGAATATACGAATAATTGAAGTTGGTAGGTAGTAAATTTGCTTAACAATCGAGGAATCTTCCAATCAATATCAATCTGTCTAGCCTTTTTCCAACTGTGTTGGGGGCTTCCAGCTTAACCGGATGCAGCTGAATACCGGTATTTTACATGGACCGCCTATCTGACCTCCTCAATGCTGCTGGTAAGACTGGTTGTCAGATTTTTAGGCTTCTGACTACCCGCAACGACTGTCAAAGATCTACAGATGACAGCTGGGACAATTTATTTATTTATTTAAAGACTTACCAACTAAACACATCCACAGCATTATCCCAAAGTCTCTGTCAAATGTAGATCTCGCATGTATCTAAATTACAGGAAAGCACGACACTATCTATTAACATACTACAGTAAAATCGTCGGTAAAGTGCGAACATAATACCTACGTAAATAATTATCGAAAACTGCTTAGCTCACAGTAAGAGTTCTATCTACACATATTGGACAAATACAACGAAATACTACAAAGTCCTACTAATATTAGAAACGCGAAAGTTTGTGAGCATGGATGGATGTTTGTTACTCTTTCACGCAAAAACTACTGAATGGATCTGGATAAAATTTGGCATACAGTTTATAACCTGGATTAACACCTAGGATACTTTTTATTCCAATATTCTCACGGGATTGAGACTTATGCGGGTGAGAGCGCAGGAAGTTGCTAGTATTTCATAATGATGTTTTATCCGGATTGTTAAACATAATACGTCTGTTAAAACAATATTATCGAGTAAAATCCCATATCACGAAAAACAGTTTTTAATTAAAAATCCCTGATTCCTTTGTAAAATAAGATGTTATTTTCAGTTAACATTTTTCAAAGATAAATGTATTTGTTTCTTAATTACAATGAGTTTTCAAAAACTCTTGGTTGTAAATAAATTAAATGAAACGTTGAATTTAGGCAACGAACTGAGTAAGGGCGGGAGCGTTTTAGAACTAAGGACGTAGTCGCTCAGCTAGGTGCTTCCCCGTCCACAGCGTCGAACGATGCGACTTGTGACGTGACTTGCGTCAACTGACACTCGCGCGCGTCACCTTTTTCCGTCTGTCTTTCTGTAAGGTGCGGTTTATACAGAAAAGACGTGGCGAGGGCGTATGGTGGTAGTGGAAAATCAAAGAAACCTAAAATAAACCTAATAGTTATGTCGCATAGCGCCGCTTCTGTCAGAAAGAGAATTGCGCCCGCGCTTCCAGGTGACGAGCGCAGGCGCAATTCTGATCTTTCTGATAAAAACGACGCTATGCGACATAACTACATATTAAGTTCGTTTTAGATTTCTTTGTTATCCGCCACCACCACACGCCCTCGCCATGTCTCTTCTGTATAAACCGCGCCTTACAGAAAAACAGACGGAAAACGGTGACGCGCGTGAGTATCAGTTGACGCAAGTTGCGTCACAAATCGCATCGCTCGAAGCCGTGGACGGGGAAGCACCTAGCTGAGCGACTCCGACCTTAGTTCTAAATCGCTCCCGGTCTTACTCAGTTCGTTGCCTAAAATCAACGTTTCATTTAATTTATTTACAACAAAGAGTTCATTTAGGATAAACCGCGCCTAAGTCGCGTTGCGATGACTCGTGACATGCTCTAAACAACTTCATTCATTTGTTTTTTCCTAGTCGCTGTCGCAAGACGCGTGTTGGTTGAGCGTGTAGCTCTTGGCCACGGGGTTAGTACGTGCTAGGTGATATGCTCCTAGCGAATCAACGCATGGTTTTACTATTGTAATTCATACTACGCCACACTGACGCTGGGTGTCAAGCTGAGCGCTAATTATTCGAACTCCGCTACTTACGAAGCGAGGCATCAAGCGAAGCTCCTTGTCGTGACTTCGGCTTTAGTATAATTTTTAATAAGGCCTCGCGTTATGTTTCCGCAAGTAATGTTTTTATAATATCATTATATCAAAATGACTGTATTCAATAATAATATAATGTTTGTAAATAATATGTAACAGAATTCTAATTAAAGTACCTATGTAGGTACAAGCCTGATAAAATAAGCAAATGATTATTATCGAGGGACCAAAGTATAGAAAAATTTACTTCAAATTTAGATAAGTTTATGTCTTAATGTCACAAATGTTGGATAAGGCTGATTCATGAAACCTGTATTTAATAAAATAAAGGATTTTTTCTACGAATGTATCCAAGCAAAATTAACTTACTCATTAATTTGTGAAATTCCTTATCCCGATCTGTTTTTAACATTTTACCAATTTGCATACCCCCAACAAAAAATCCAGTTAGCCGACAAATTAAATCTAAAAAAAAAACATATAAAAGCTGTAAAAATTCAATGAGCAAAGTCATTACAAGGGACAGCATTAAAATACTGAAGAGTCCAAATTACAAATGACATTGCATAAAAAATGAGGTCATTTTGACCTCTGACCTCTTCGCCCCCGCTGCACACAGTTCAAGTCTTAGTAGTTGAATTACATGTTTTGCAAAACCCATTCATTTTTAATATCAGAGATAAGAGCCCTTAGTACGGACTCATTAATATAATTAAAAGATTAAGAATGTCAATTATTTTTTGGTTGAACGCGTTTAATATTTTATGAGACCAATTTATGAATGAGAAAAGGCTATGTCGTTTAGATATAATTAATTATTGAACTTAATTGCGCTCCGTGGTTTCATCCACGTAAGTCACGATCCCGTTGGAAGATCGGGATAAAAAGTATCCTATGTGATAATCCAAGTTATAAAATCCGTTAAGTAGTTTTTACGTGAAAGAGAACATCCATCCCGCCATCCATTCATCCTCACAAACTTTCGCGTAATATTAGTAGGATAAGATTAAACATAAAGGGCCTATTTCACGATGTCCGAATAGTGGCTATTCGGACATCGTGAAATAGGCCCTTTATGATATGAATCTTATTCACATATCTTTATCTTTTAACAAACAATCAATTTACTGTGACTATTAAAATCGAAATTGATCCAATCCAATTAATAAATCCTGCGGAAAACCAATATTGTGATTGAATTAGATATCGACATTTTGTAACCAATTAACGGTTTAGTCACGTCAAATATTTGTTTCAGTTTCAACTAATTGCGGTTTGAAATGTGGGTAGCCAAAACTAAATGTCACAATTAAGCAGTGAAAGTGTTAGTTGGTCACGAAATAATTAGATGTACTGGCTGCTATATTGTCAGTTTTGAAGACTCAATGCAATCAATGTTTTTCTTCATCATCAGTCTTGCCTTTTCCCCACTATGTTGGGGTCGGCTTTCAGTCCAACTGGATGCAGCTGAAAACTAGTGTTTTACATGAAGTGACTGCTTCTCTGACCTCGACAACCAAGTTACCAAAAAGCCTAGGCAGTTGATGAGTAGTCCACTTATAAGCTCAAATGGCATAAACCTAAATGTAGACTCTTCTTTGGCAATAGATGCTTTCTTTATATGGGACCATTTATTTACAGTAAGCTCAATAGTGAAATGGATATACTGACCATGACTAAAAATAAATGTAAAAACCACCTCCCAAAATTTCTGGCAGGAATGGACTATGAAAGCATAGAGAAGTTCCTTAACTCATGAGCACAATACACACATTCATCACACTAATACATAAGGGTCGACTTGGACCATACGAGCGAAGGCTTTTTCTGTCCCCACTTTTCTGGTGTCCCTTTGTCTAAACGGAGTGGGAGTATTCTTTCGCTGGTCTATCCATACCTACAGAAATGTTAGGGATGTCAGGAAAGGATTTGCTCTTACCTTCTCTTATCTTCGTTTGGTCCATAATAACATCACGCCTTGTTTCCCCGAAAGGTTGGGCAGAGGTGTCCCTGTAGCAGGTACACACCCACATTTCGCCAGTTATGTTTAAGTCCCATGTAATAGGGGGCGAGCCTATTGCCATCAACCGGGCACAAATCCAGACTCCGAGCTGCTACTGAGAAATTTCAGATAGAAAAACCCAATAACACTTTGCCCGACCCGGGAATCGAACCCAGGACCTCATGCTCAGCAGTAGCGCTTGCGACCACTAGACCAACGAGGCAGAGGGGTTTGGTCCAAACCCACCTTAACTCACTCATTCATCACACACCCACACCACACACGTATACAATACACCAAACACGTTTAAATTTAATGCATGTAACTTTATTACAATATGTTAAGTTGAATTTATTGTACTGGAATAACATTCGATTATTGTTACTTCACAAATCTTACCGACCGATGTTACTTAAGTGCCTACATATAGTACCTACTATGTATGAGTTGTAAGACGAAGGAGACTAGTCTCCACGACACAGGGAAACCTAGTGTGGAGGCTAGTGCTATTTAAATTTGTACTGCTTACTTGAACAATAAAGTTTTATATATATTTTTTTTTTTTATTCTTAAATTAGCATCAAGGAATAGAAATTGCGATCTTATTAAGCGACTGCCGTTTAAGTAAAACCAAACAGTTTTATGACTAAATACCTATATAGGGTTACTGGCTAATCGACCTATTTCTGAAAGGATGTTATAGGGGAGACCAATGAATTAGACCATAAAGTCCCTGAGCAAAAGTAAACCGTTTATGAAAAATTATATTTAAAAAAATTATTTAAAGAAATAATTGGTTGTAATCAAATTTGATTTTTCTCTTTTAAAAGACATAACAAGCATTCGTTATCAATACAAAAACTAGAACTGTCTGTCCATATTACCAGACCATCATAAATTTTAATATTTTTTAACTCCCGATGCAAAAATATCTGTCAAACTTATAACACCCCTCGTGTTTACTTTGACAGATATTGTGTATGTGTCAGTCTGTGGCACCGTAGCTCTTAAACGAGTGAACCGATTTGAATGCGGTTTTTTTATTTAAAAGCAGGTTTTCTAACAATGGTTCTTAGACGTGTTTTATCAAAATCGGTTCAGCCGTTTGGATAGTATCTTCCACAGGTCTGATCAATTTGAAATTTGGTATTCTGTTACTTCAGTGATATTTGAAAAACATAGTAACCTTAAACTGATGCTGCAGCATCACCTGGAATTGGCAGGATATCCAACTCCCTTACCAAGTTACAGAACACTTATAATGGTCTCAAGGAATAGGTTATAGATAGATGGTGAATGGTGTCTGGTGATGGAGTAGGAAAGAGAAATGAGGAAATGTTTGTGTCAGGTTTTTTTTTATTGATTTTAACTGTTAAATTGTACTTGTAATTAACGAGTTCCAAAAGAATGACAAAAAACAAAAAAAAAACACTAGTGACTTTATGGTCAAATTCATCGGCACTAACCACCTTCTAGCAGGAATAGGTCGGTTAAGCAGTAACCCAGTATCTCAGAATAAAAAATGAGGAAATTCGCAAGATACGTTTCTCAGAACATGTCACACTAAGAAAGGAATTTGTTCGGGTCTGACGAAGGATGGAAGTTTGAATACAAATTGAGTCTGTTTCAAGCAACAGCTAGTACAGACCTTAATAACCGTTCCTGATCCGGTAATACTCTAACCTTTGTTGTGAGTTCATTCGAGTGGATAATAATCAAACAGGCTTATTTGGAATCAATCAAATGGGTTGTTGGATAATACGCAGTCAAATTAACAGGGACCAATGGAAGACAAAGGTACAGTATAAATAGTAATAGTAGTCACACGTTGTGTTACTCTAGATAAATCGAACAGATTAAATAGTTTTATAACATTTTTTGCAATTTTCATCTTTTTAAGGTGCCGTACCTCAAAAGAAAAAAAGGGAACCTTTATAGGATCACTTTGTTGTCTGTCTGTCAAGACCCTTTTTCTCAGAAATGCGTGGAGGTATCAAAATTCTAAGGCAACGCAATTAAAAGATACAGCCGTTTATGCTGCAAATTTTCGACACTCGCAAGAGAATCAAAACCTACAGGGTACTGTAGATTAGACTGTGGTCCCGTGAACTCAGAATCTTGAAATTTGGTACGAAACAACGTCTTATAGTCAGGATTAATAAAGGAAAAATTGCGAAAAATAAAAAAAGTCGAAAATTAAGGTAAATTTTGGTAGGTACTTACAAATTTTTGCAAAAATCAAAATTTGCTCATATCTATCTAAATACTCACTCACTCACTCATTCACTCATTCATCACGAAATCTCGAAAACCGCTTGACGTATAAAGATGAAATTTGGTAGGGAGGTAGTTCATAGTTAGTAGACGTCCGCTAAGAACGGATTTTTGGAAATTCGAACTTTAAGGGGGTGAAAAGGGAGAATTTTGTTTGTATGAAAAATCTTATTCCTTGAGTTAATAAACTTGAAACTTGGCACGATTATTATCTATATAAATTATAAACTTTGCCGTTTTATAGTTTTTCTAAACTACCCCCTAAAGGAGGATTGGGGGGTTTCAGTTTGTATGGAATAATTTTAACATGCGTTCTGATTAACTCGAAACTCGGTATTCATACTTAAGATTGAAAATAAATAAAAACGTATATCAGGGATTTTTTTTAAATCTACCCCTAACCGGGTGAAAAGGGGTACTTATTCATTTTTACAGGGGAGGACAGGGGAGGTGGCTTGGTTAATTTGAAAATTGGTATAAATAAATAATCAATAAGTTAAATAACGTCACAATAGACTTTTCAAAAATTATTATCATGCTATAAGTCCGTGCAATCCACGGTGACGCGCCCCACTCCGCGATTACTGTACTGTAAGCTGAACTCTAGTACGGCGCGGAGCGGAGTGGGGTGCGTCTTCGTGGATTGATTTGTTATGGGGGATGAGCAAAGTATTGCAAATTTAATGTTTACCGCAAATTGTAAAAAGGCTAGCTAAAAGGTTAGAATATTGCAGCCAACTGAATCCAACTAATCCTAACTAAAGCCATAAATAAGGCTTTATGGATATAGGTTGGATTTTGAGATGGGGATCCTTAACTTTTTAAAACATTTTGATCTGCATTCACATATTTTGAAAAGATTAGTCAGAAGAACAAAACCGCCGCCACATAACGGCCGCCACATGATGGTCACCACGAAGCGGCCGCTAGATAACGGCCGCTAGGATAACGGCCGCCAAATAATGGCCCCCATATAACAGCCGCCACATAACGGCCGCAACAAAACGGCAGCCACATAGCGGCCGCCACATAGCGGCCGCCAAATAACGGCCGCCACATAACGGCCGCCACATGATGGTCGCCACATAACGGCCGCAACACAACGGCCGCCACATAGCGGCCGCCACATAACGGCCGCCACATGATGGTCGGCACGTAGCGGCCGCTAGATAACGGCTGCCAAATAACGGCCTCCATTTATATGGCCGTTATGTGGCGGCCGCCACGTAATGGCCACAACAAAACGGCCGCAACAAAACGGCTGCCACATAGTGACCGCCAAATAGCGGCCGCGACATAGCGGCCGCCACATAGCGGCCGCTAGATAACGGCCGCCACATAGCGGCCGCCACATAGCGGCCGCTAGATAACGGCCGCCACATAGCGGCCGCCACATAGTGGCCGCTAGATAACGGCCGCCACTAAGCGGCCACCACATAGCGGCCGCCACATAGCGGCCGCCACATAGCGGTCGCCACATAGCGGCCTCTAGATAACGGCCGCTAGATAACGGCCGCCACATAGCGGCCGCCATATAGCGGCCGCTAGATAACGGCCGCTAGATAACGGCCGCCACATAGCGGCCGCCAAATAGCGGCCGCCACGTAGCCGCCACCACGTAGCGACCGCCACAAAGCGGCCGCCACATAGCGGCCGCTAGATAACGGCTGCCACATAGCGGCCGCCACATAACGGCCGCAACACAACGGTCGCAACATAGCGGCCGCCACATAACGGCCGCCACATGATGGCCGCCACGTAGCAGCCGCTAGATAACGGCCGCCAAATAACGGACCCCATATAACAGCCGCCACATGGCGGCCGCCACATAACGGCCGCAACAAAACGGCGCCACATAGCGGCCGCCACATAGCGGCTGCCACTTTACGGCAGCTAGATGACGGCCGCCCAATAACGGGTGCCATATAACAGCCGCTACATAGCAGCCGCCAAATAACGGCCTCCACATAGCGGCCGACACAACCGCTGCCAAATAACGGCCGCCACATGAAAATGATGGGCAGCGTGGTTTGGACTTGGAGCCAAAAAACGCTCCTAACACTACTACTAATTACTATATTTCATACTAGCTGTGCCCGCGACTTCGTCCGCGTGGAATAGTGACTTTTCGGGCAGCATATTTTGAATTACATATACCGTCGTTTGGGTAGCTAAAAATTTACTTTACATTAATGCTTCTTTGTATACGATATTTGATGTATGGCCATCGGGGATGAAAGCATACAGGCTCCTAGGATTGCTAAACACTAAATGCTCCTAAACACTAAATGTTAAGTGAAGCTTGCTACAATATATTAGTGAAAACCGCATCTAAATTGAATAAGCTGTTTCTGATATTAGCGTGCACAAACACACGGATAAACAGACAAACAGACAAACCGACAAACAGACAAAAAAAAATTAATTACAATTTCGGGTTCGGCATCGATATAATAACAACCCCTGCTACTTTTTTTTTATATATTTCCATTGTACAGACACCACTTTTCTACAATTTTATTGTAATATTGTCAAATTAATCAGCTATAGTCAGCTACGCAAACGACGTTGCGAACATTCGCATCAACTGACCAATCTTCACATAAAAACAAGATTTTCAGACGGGATGCCATGGGTTTTATGTTTGCCTTTTTAAATTATGGTCTCCTTGGTACCTGTGACGCTAATGGTTTCTGAAAATTGTGTTTTCGGTATCTAAAATCTATCGTTCAACTACATTCTGAAAATCAGACAGATTGCTATAACACAGTTCGGTTATTACCGAACTGTTGAAAATATTTTTTTTTTTGACATAACGCGGGAATTTCGGTTTTTCTAATAACCAAATCTATCGATTTTATACGATTTTGTTCGTAAAACGATGAGGCAAAAATTTTGGTCATGGGCTCGCCAACCAATAGAATTAATTTGAATTTGGAATTCTAAATGAAAACAGTGCGCGCGTGCGGTATCGTTTCGGTTTACCGACCAGTGAGGAAACATAAGCAGTACCGAAATGGTACAGAATCGGTACCGAAACGATACCGTACCGACCAATGAGGAAAAGGCCTAACGAGACTGTCCTTAACTTTTTGAAAAATGTTGATCTGCATTCACAGATTTCTTAAAAATTGCCAATTTTCACAAAAAACTTTTCCAAAAACTATATCGAGCCAACTGAGGTTTGAATACAAGAATGTCTGTCTGTAAGTTAACTTTCCACGCCTAAACCACAATCAAATTCCAAATTCGAAATCGATTTCGATCAAATTTGTCAAGGGGATAAACAGCTCGCCGTCCGATAAGGACCAAGCCCGGGTCGACGGCGCGTTGTGTTCCACGCGCGCCTCAAAGAGATGTCAGCAGAATTGATGGGGTCCGCTATGGCCAATGCCTGCCGGGGCTGCGAATATGGGCCGAAAGTGACATCGTGGTCCCCGGCAACAGGGCAACCGAAGGACCACGGGTGGGATTTAGTCAGTAAGAGTCTGACACGCCCTCTCGCTTACTTTATTTGATAATTTCCCACCCAAAAAAAAAGGGTAGGACATAGGCTACTTTTTGTCTCAAAAATAATCCTAAAGGAGATGATATATAGGTAATGAAAGTTTTCTCGCCCAACTTCATGCTGCTAGGACAACGGGAAGTACCATATATATAGGCTTTGTTTTATTTGCGAGTGTCAATATAAATATGCGGTATAATTGAATGGCCGTATTTTTTTATTGCATTGACTTGGAAGTTTGATTTTCTTTACAGCTCCAAGGGACCGTAGATCTAAGTTTTTGATATCTATTTCAACTTCATCAAGTTGAAAAGCCAGCCAGCCAGGCGTTTCTGAGAAAAAGGGTCTTGACAGACAACGAAGTTATCCTTTAACGGTTTCAATTTTGCATTTTGAGTACAGATTTATTATCTGCCTGTTACCTTTTAATACCGTAACGGCTGAACGTATTTAGATCAAATGTATACGGATAAGCCATAATCTGGCTTAGAACATAGGATACTCTGAATTCCGGTAGCATGTTCCTGTGGGATATTTTGCGACATCCACGCGGGCGAAGCCGCAGGCAAAAGCTAGATTACTAATAAAAATTATAAGTACCAATTTTATTATGGCGATATAATGGGTAGGTACGGAACCCTCGGTGCGCGAGTCCGACTCGCTCTTGACCGGTTTTTTTTATTGTAAAGTAAAGCTCGACGTGGCAGGGGAACTGCCGTAACCCCAGATTAAAATGATGTATATTGCATAAAATATAGAACCTACTGATTGGGAGAAGACACTCGCTCCTGTTACATAGGTGTTTGTACTTAGCGCAGGAGTCAGGGCTTCACTTTGTATACATTTTTTATTTCAATAAAGAATTATAGGCAGTCGCTTCATATAAAATACTGGTATTCAGCTGCATCCGGTTAGACTGGAAGCCGACCCCAACATAGTTGGGAAAAGGCTAAGTGGATTGACTATGGATCATGGATATTCAGAGCATTAGACTCATGCTGTACTTAGCGCAGGAGTCAGGGCTTCACTTTGTGTACATTTTTTATGTCAATAAAGAATTTATATTTAAAATAAATTATCTTTTTAAGTTTTGACTTTGACTACAGAAAAAACCCTAATAAAACTTTACGAAACGATTAGAAAGCCAAAATGTTTTGAACAAGTGTGGTCATCAATGAGCATTACTTTTCTGAATGATAATAGTTATTTATGCTATAAGTGCAGAAAGTAGATGATTTCAAAGCATTTTTCACACGTGTAGCATACAACGTTTTACTATGCATTGTGCCAGGAAATAAAAAAAACGAGCGAGCCTTACAGAAGTCGCATATGATGTGTAACATCTGACATCTTGGCTGACGTACATCAAAGCCATCGCCATCGTCATGACTTTGATTTTGACTTTGACTTTGCTTTTGACTTAGGCTTTGGCTTCGGATTTGGCTTTGACTTTGTCTTTGACTATGACTTCGACTTTGACTTTGACATTTACTTCGACTCCAACTTTGACGTTGACTTCGGCTTTGACTTCGACTTCGACTTCGACTTCGACCATTGTCATCGCCATTGCCATCGTCATCGTCATCGCCATCGTCATCGCTACTCATGCCATCGTCATCATCTAATTAGTAAAACTTTTCTCAAATAATAAAAACTGCGTCGCGTCGGGTTGACGACGGAGACTGAGTTGTGGAGGTCAAATAGGCAGTCGCCCCAAGTAAAATACTGGTATTTAGCTGCATCCGGTTAGACTGGAAGTCGACCCAAACATTTGGGAAAAGGTTGGCACATTGACTACGGATCATGGATATTCAGTGATCCTAAATGCTGTACACGCCGCTCGAATAGGGTTTATAACACTAAGTCTCGTAGAACCGTAGCTGTAAGTCGTCATTACAAACACATAAGTTCAAGAATATTACACATCCACCCATTAACTAAGAGCAATGCAAAATGAAACTTGACTCCTGGTTAAAATCACAAAATTATGATGAAACAGAGAAACTCGTGGAAGTGTAAAATACTCATCACTCCCTCACACACCCCAACAAAACCACACACGACACACATGCCACAAACATCAAAAACAGGGGTCACACACCTCATCAACCCACACACATCCATTCACCCTACATTCACCACATTAACTCAACGTCAAAATACATACCAAATCAAATGTCCTGTACTGTTTACTTTTTAAATTGAAACTTTTATAACATCGTCTCAAACTTTTTCGTCTGTGTGTTGCATGTCGCGTGACAGTCGGCCGCGGAGTAGGGATAAAGTGAAAAGCGCTCGTCAGAGCAGCCAACGCCAATATGGCGGCGCCTATAGTTCGCTTAAAAATTTCACTTTTACCGTGGTTTCATAAAACCACACAATATTTTTTTTTGTTTTTTTATTAACTAACTAAATCTAAATTAACTTAATTACTTATTAATTTGTCTTGGAAGGAACATTTTGACGAAATTTCGTCGCATACGTGTACAAAAATCCCTTGAAAAATTAGATTAAAAAAAAAAAAAACCACACAATATTTTTTTTGTTTTTTTATTAACTAACTAAATCTAAATTAACTTAATTACTTATTAAGTACTTTTTGCATGGAACTTAATTCCATTCTATTTCTGGAGAAGGGCGCTGTTAGCTGCGCTACAGTTTATACTTTTGCATCTATCATCGTTTTACTTGTACTTAGTCTTGTGTTATTGTTCTGAAATAAACTTCTTATTTTATTTTTTTATGTGTAATATTACCTATTAAAAGATGATGGATTTTAAAATCCCTTAAAAACGAATAAAATGTATAACTACACTATTGTTTTAGGTAAGCCTGTGATGATAGTTGTAAGTGTTTTTAAATATATAAATAAATAACTTAATCTTTGTTTCTTTTTCGTTGGCCATTACCGTTAAATAACCCATTTATTGTTACCATCTTACAGCAGAGAAAATATAAGCTATTAACAGCAAGGAAGACGAACCAGCAAAAGATCAATAATCTCAAACGTACCTACTTCAAAACACAAGTCCTCATTAACAATCAAATCCCTTTCAAGAATATACTTCAAACGATAATTTAAGATATATATAGAGAGAATTAAACTAGATGGTGGTGTAAACTTAGAGTTGAATACAAGTCGAGATTTGATCCCTTTGAAGTGCGAAGTGTAAGGGAATTATGATCTCTATAATATGAACTATCTATATAATAAGGTCCCATTAAATAGTTGGACAAATTTTAACACAGCGTTCAATACGTCTAATCAAAGATATCCAAGAAAAACATATATTTGGTCCTAAAACATTTTTAGCCCTAGAGTGGGCGCGTCTTTTGGCGAAACGTCAGTGGGCGCGTGGGGAGCGTTTTGCCGCTCCTTTTCTTTGATCATTTTAACTAGTAATACAGCAATTTAATCAGTTTTTTTCTTAGGATTTAAATAATACACTAATAAGTAATAATAAATCAACTTATTTATTAAACTCCGTTTTAGAAACTGGTTTACAAAAAACTTTAAGAAACTTAATATTTTAATTGACATTTTTTCCCTTATCCTACATAATACTCTTTATTGCTTTAAAAAAATAAAAAAAAATACTAAATTATATATTTTCTAAATCTACAGGATATGCTTTATCAAAACAGTCTTTACAAAGGTATGGGCAATGTTCGTTGCACAGTAACTTTTGGCATCTAGAACACCCTTTTTTCGTGCGCCTGTTTTTCTTCGAGGGACATATACTGCATTTGCCCACCTTTTTTGAAGAAGATGCTTGTTCTGCTGGTACAAAGCGAGCAATTTGGTTCTTCAAAGGAATATTTAAAGTATCTATAGAAGACCTTGTGGTCATGTATTGCTTGGCAAGTACCATGGCAATTTCTTTCAAATTATCTATATATTCTATTATTATTATCAATTGATACTTTTAAATCCTAAAACAGACATGTTTTTTTTTTAGTTTTAACTATAAATGCACCATAAAATATAGTCTACATTTCAAGTTTGCAAAAAATACATTACACAATATTCCTTACGTGAGTGGGCGCACGGTGAGCAATTTGCGGCTCGGCGACACCTGGTAGTAACAAACTTCTCCTCAAGCGGTCCCCCGCGCACTGACGGCGTCCAGCCTTTAGGCACGCATTGCTAACGAGATTGGGGGCAGCTACTAAAAAGCGCAAGCCTAACGGACAGTTGTTTTAAAAATTATTAACGTTTTTTTAGCGCGGGCGGCAAAATGCTCATAGCGCGCCTACTCTAGGGTTAGTGTATTTTCTTTAGATTTTTTAGATTTAGATTTTGTAGATTTTTTTCTTGTAAGTATCTAATGCGTTTTTTCTTAATTTTTTTTTTACCATTGTCCTTATTTTGGTGGTCTGAATGATTTCTAAATGTCTGTCCATCTATTTTAATCGGACCTTATATATCTGTCTCTATATTATGAACTATCTCTGTATATGCAAAGATATTGTCTTCAACATTTCTGGTAAATGAGAATTTCTGTAATGGTTTTATTGTAGGTAATACGAGTACCCTGTCCTATTTCTTTGGAATATTTTCCTATCTTTGTTTTGCCATTTCAGTTTCAAGTGGTTTTACGTTTTGTCTAAGGAAATGGTTTTCAATATTAGAGTCTAGGAAGCACGAAATTTCGCAAGATAGTTAATGGAAAGATTTTGAAAAATCATTCCCGAAACGGGTTAAATAGGTGATGAAAGTTAGTAAGGAAGTTCGTCATTTTTACGGATGAGAAATCTCAGCGGGGTCACGGCTTAAAGTCAATAAAATAATTTAAATGACTTTTTTTCAATATTGCCATGAAATATTATTTTATTCACTACACCAAACCGCGTAAGTAACGCAGTACCATTTCCAATTGCACAATTCTGGCGGCAAAATTACATACTGAATTTGACATAATTAATCACCTACTGTCTAAAATGTCTTGTGCAAGCATCACTACTACGAAACGCAATAATTCTATAATTCATTGTAAAATGTGATGGCGAGTGCCTTCATTGTTAAGGACTAGGTTTCTCAAACTCCAAACCGTCGATTGAAAGATTTTTTGTTAAATGTTCACTATCTACTGTTGTTGAAGTTACATTATACATTAGTTTCTGCCCACAACTTCCGCGTAGAAGTCAAATATTCCATAAAACATCCTATGACACTTGGCAATAGAGTCTTAAATTAAACAGACTCCGTTTTGGAGTGTAAATGTGGTGTTATTCGACAAACGACAAGACACTTAATATCATGTTCTGCGGGTCCTGTCAGCTGTCAGTACGTTGCATGAACTGATAAGGGCACCAAACACGTGGCCGGATTCTGGGCCGATTCCATTTATAATGCCATCGACACGCTAAAAAGAAGAATATATATTGCTTTCTATAAGTGAAATAATTTTTGTAATCAGATCCGTACTGAAATTTATTTTATTTTCTTTCTTGTGTCTTGTCCGATTTGCAACGTTCTGAACCTAACCTAACCTTACCCACCGCTTTGGTGTGTAGACAACTTTACAAGCAAGCAAACAATTTTACCTCATTATAATATTGATTTAGATGTGATGTGAAATAATAAAGAGCACATGACAAGAAACGTTTAATATGAATGTGGATGGCTTTAAGACAAGATACAGACCAAAGGAACGATGGATGGATTGTGTGAAATAAATATACGACTATGAAGACAGTGAATACGGAAATGACTGATATAGATGTGTTTAAGGAAAAAAAAGACGTCACCGACCCTAAATAATTGGGACAAGGTCAGGAGGGTAATGATTATACTATTGTTGTCGTACCTTGTATGACAAACTATGGATTTTCAGATAGTGATCGCGAAACGGATCAGAGCAAAGTAGAGGAGAAACACTCTTAATCCGTTTTGGTTTACAGTTTAAACTTAGATAACCCTGCACTCGCCATGGGAGTCGTAAAAAGGGATTATCCTTCGTGGATGCGTAACTTCGGCCACCTGTGCCCTAATAACGGCGATTACTTCGCTCGCCACGCGTTTGACCATTCGTTGTAATGGTTTATGAAGAGCTAACATTAACATCTGAAAATAAAATTTTCGGAATAAACTGGTTTTTAATTTGAGTAATTTATTTGGAAAAAACATTGAAGACCCTAAAATATTTTATGTCTGTTCACGTGATACGTTTTGAATGACATGACATGAACAGATTTTGTTGAATGACAAAGAAGCGCTTTTTGTCTAGAAAAGATATGGAGCATTTTCAACGTTGAAAAAGGAGATGTGGTGACCAACATTAATAAGAAAATACGTACTGTAAGTGCTTTTTGCTTTCCTGGCTATAAATATAAATCCCCAAGTCAAAGAAACAATGACAAAAAAACACAAATTCTAATTTATACCCAACACGAAGCTGAAAATAAAGACATCACAGCTAAGAAAACATAAAATACCCATGACAACAGAAAATACGAATATTTGTCAGTAAACAAGAAAGAAATCTTTATAATACCCACACTTATTCAATATAAGGTGGAACGAAGACCAATCTCACAATAGGTACATTACAAAAGGAGGAATTTCTCAAAAGGGAAAAATTACTTTTCCAAATTGGTGTGATATAAAAGACGTTTTGTCAATATTAAATTTTTTTGTTAGCACTCGACCCTCGAATACTTGGGAATCTGGCGGAATTAAAAAGTCGAATGCCTTTTTATTTATGTATTTTATTATTAAAGGTGTTATTTGGAATTTTGAGGAGCTGCGGTGACGTGATTGCGCGATTGAAGGCTTTGGTTGCTGATCAAAATTTATTGGAATTTAAAAGGAATAGGAAAAGGAATATCGTCGGTAATTATGATGATCAAGAGTAGTATCAACTTTTAACTAGTTCATTAGAAATACCTTTCTGGTATTAGAGGTTAAATAAGAAATCGAGATTTACGTTTAAGTTGAAATAAATGGAGATAATATCTTGACCAGGTTTTCCAATGGTAACTAAAAGTTTTCAGGTACTTTTAGTACTTAGATCTGTTGATATCTATTTTTTTTTAACGACAGGTGTTTAGCTCTTGGCCTTAACAAAGGTAAGTAATGATCAGGCAGAAGGTGGAAGCGACCTTCACCCGGAATCCTCAACCACGGAGGAACTGGCTATCTTAACTCTAACTGCCGAAACACAAAAATGCTGTTAACATTGTTGTTATGGCGACAGACTTAGATAAGATGGTAGTAGCTAGGCAAGCAGACTCAGAATAAGCTCTACCACCAAACAAACCGGGCAGAAAATTTTATCTCCACTGGGAATCGAACCCGGGTCTGAGACAGGTGGTTTTACTCGATCGCAGAAGCGTCGCATCATTTTGAAATATACTCATTTCAAGATCTGAGAAATACAAGAAGTAGTAGAGAGAGAGGGAGAGAGAGCATTAATTATATTAGACCTTACATAAAATACATCGAAATAGATGCAGTACTTTCCCAGAAAATCCCTTTTAATGTAGTTCTCCACCAATTCAAATACAAAAGCTTAAAAGGAACCGCACCATATTATTATGTTTCACTATTCTGTTCAAGAGGCAATATATATTCATTAGCAACATCGCACCAAGATTAGTGGCTGTACATACGTACATACATACGCATTACTATGGTAGTTCTCAATAATACCTTGTTTAGCATACTCATAAATATATTAGCTGTGCAATCCTGAATGTTCCTATAAACGGTATGCTTATGTGTTTGAGTATGAATTCGTTATGTTGCTATGTAGAAGTTAGTTTGCAGTTGTCGTGTTTTATTGAGATTTAAGGTTTTAATGAAAGCTTTATGAGACAAATTGTGGTGTTTCAGAATGTGTCTTTCCATTCTGTACAAGGCCAGAACGCAGCCACAGGAAACAGCTCGCGTATAGATTGGAAATCACTTTTTTACTAAGATCTTCCAATCTACACAAGAGTAGTACGCAAATAATCGCGTATACTTCGTAGTGACCTTATTAACTACCTTATACCATAATATACAGTCCGAGTACGCAAACAGAGTAATCGTGTATAGATTGCGACAAATTGTGAACTGGTATCCAACTTATTTGCGACGTAATACACCTTGTGCGAATACTAAATAGCCTACCTGACTGCGAGCAAATTGGAAGTAGCGCTTGCTGGCCACTGCCACGGCACCGCTCGCTACGCTCGCTCGGCTCGCGCGCATTTGGTCACGGTTCTAACCTAACCTAACCCATTAAACCCTGTTCACATTGTTGTTCTTTTTTTACTAAGCTGTATTTAAAAACTATTGTCAGGCGTAAGTGATGTAGTTTGGAACCAGGACGCGCGCGTCCGCGTTACAAACTATACACGAGCAGTACGAAAAATTCGTGTTTACATTGTAATCACAGATTTAAAAATAATATTACAATGTATACGCGAGCAGTTTCCTATGGCTGTGTTCTGGCCTTGTTTAGATTGGAAATACGCGTTTCAGATATTAAGAAACTCGGATCTTCCCTAAACAAAGGAAAAATCGTGAGGAATTCAAGACAACATGGTCTGAAATCGCGAACTTGCAGTTAGCAAGCTTGGCAATTAATGGTCATTAATTATTCTCTATATAAAAAGGAATTGCCTCTGAGTAATATTTCATATATTTCACTAATTATATTATATATCTTGCCCTTAGACTTGATCAATGCCTTTCATACCTACTAAATTAATTACTCGTAAGTAATTGATTAGAACTAGTAGTTTCGTTTTGATTGATCGTCATTTGTTTGGTTATTGCCCTTTCTCGTTGCCTAAGGTTTCTCTACATAGCAACAAAGATTTTGAAATAGAATCCTATTAAGCCTTTATCTAAATTTCCCTGGAGATATCGTAGATTAACTGCGTCCTTGTTCTAGTGTTACTAAACGCCATTGCAAAGCATGGGTTACTGTGTTCGATGTCAGGCTCAGTCAAAGTATTTTCACGTATTTTGACTAGTCCATTTTCATTAATTTATGCTAGATTAATGGCAATCGTTTCAACCCAATTTACAGTGTTGGTACAGCTCTGCTTACCTCTTTTGAGGAATATAGCTGTGATGTTAAACCCGTCAGACCCTCATATCGGGGTAATGGCCTACGCTTTCCACTTGCCAGTCAAACAGAACTATTCCTAGATTTACATTAGCATTGAATGCTGGAGACCTGTTACCGCATTAAAGGCAGTTCGACGCAATATTGACGGGTGGAACAGTACCTAACTAGGATTGGTGCAGAAGTATCATCATCATCTGCATAGCCTTTTCCCAACTATGTTGGGGTCGGCTTCCAGTCCAACCGGATGCAGCTGAATACCAGTATTTTACATGGAGCGACTGCCTATCGGACCTCCATAACCCAGTTACTGGGTAATACGATACCCCTTGGTAAGACTGGTTGTCAGACTTTCGGGCTTCTGACGACCTGTAACAACTGTCAAAGATCTACAAATGACAGCCAGGACCAACAGCTTAACGTGCTTTCCGAAGCACGGAGGGGTCTTGGTATGTAAAGATGGTCACCCATCCATGGACCAACCGCGGCAAGCGTAGCTTAACCTGATAGATCAACCCGTGCGGCTGTTATTACTTAGCCACAAGCCCCTGGTGCAGAAGTATCATGGTATTATTATATCTAACCTGATGACAGAATTTTTATGCCGCCCATGGGCTCTAACTTGGCTTCATATGCCGTCGAGAAATATCTCTCAGGCATTCACCGTTTTTGAAGCAAGTGTATCTACAATACGCACTTAAATCCGAAAAGGCAGAGTTGCCTTGGGTTCAAACTCAAGACCTTAGCAATCCGACGGTCACACCACTAGGCTATCATTGCTCTCTAGTCAATTGATGAATTATTACCACTGTCGATCACGTACCTACGCAAGGAACTTCTGAGCAATCATTTGTTAAGTGGAATAGCTTCAGTGGTCAGGTTTGAGGGCGAGTACGAGAATTTGAAGTGGTTAGATGCTGTTCCTGTTAGGAATGATTGCTTAAGCGTGATTTTAAATGGTTCGTGTATGGTGAATCTTAGTAGTTATGATATTATGGTTATATTACAGAGGAGTTTTTTGAGCTATTTCTTCTTTCGAAAGCAAAACATATGAGAGAGGTGATGATTTGGTAATTTCAAGAGTGATGTCACAAAAAGCGCCATACACTAAAAAAAAAAGAAGTTTTTATGATTAACAATAATGCTCGTATTTGAAAATCGGTGCAAATTAACTCAAATCCACTTTTACGTAAGTTGTTACAATACGAACCATAGTCCTCACTTAAGCACATTCAAATTCAAAACACGTGAACTGGCGACCAATTAAAAGTAATAACCAGAGTAAACAGTTCGCCACCGACCAACGTTTCCATACATCGATATAAAGCACAAAATGGAAGTAGAAATGTCGTAATAATGTCGAACGAAGGTAACATCGCCATTCACCTCTCATCAATTATGGAGGCGCACAATCAAAGCATTCACTCGGGTTTTGTGGAGAGGAAATTGACGATGTTGGTACTGCTATTTTTGACGATGGAATAATCAATTTTGAATAGTACATAGTTTTGGATGTGTTTGAGAAATGAAATGTTAAGTCAACAGAATTTTGAAATTCTGGATGGCAACAAAGTGGTTAGGTACCTACCTACTATATAAATAGATAGATAGATAGAATATTCTTTATTACGTACACCAAAAAAAATTACAGAAATTTATTTTGAAATTTTACATTAGGTAAGTGACACAATGGGCGGTCTTATCGCTAAAAGCGATCTTTTACAGACAACCTTTGGATGGATTTAAATGGAAAAGGAGAGACAATACTGCAGGTAGTACGTGGTGTACCATTTACACAATACATAAACAACAACATATACAATGTCACAGTATAATAAAGTAACAAATGCATCGTCTTCACATATAATTAATGTACAGACGGCAGATCAAGCTACCCGAAACTGTCAAATTTTCCCAATCAACTTTGAATCTTATGACTCAGTGATAAAGTTGAAAATCTATTAAATACATTTGACAGATTGTAGTAGCTTGAAGTGCTGGCGTCTATACGTACGTTACTATTTTAAAAATATTGTAAAACATTTTTAAAATAGTAACGGTCTCCACCGTTACTCTTTATCCATTACATAATTTTTAACACCATGTATCCATTACATAATTATTATTTTCTGACATTTATTTATTTATTTATTTATTTAAACTTCTCACACACAAAAAGGTACAAAGGCGGACTTAATGCCATAGGCATTCTCTACCAGTCAACCAAGGGTGGTGAAGAGATAAGATGGCAGGTGCTCTGTTTGAGAGGAACAACGAAAAAATTAATAAAAATATATCATTAGAAATAAAGTGTAGGAACAACAGTACATAAATAGGTTATAACTTATAATACACATACATACATTTAATATAATATATATCTATAATATATATATATACAAATTCAAGGGAGAGAGGTGTTGAGATGACTCTACTCTATTTATTTTGAAAAAAACTCTGCAATTTCCGCTTAAATGCATACCGGCTGGTGGCCGTCCTGATATCAAGAGGAAGCGCGTTCCATAGAAGAATGGACTGAATATGAAAGGAAGAATGAACAAAGTCAGAAGTATGAGAAGGACAAAGTAGGAGAAGATTGTTAGAAGAACGCAAATTCTTAGTGTGTGAAGAACAAAGATATTGGAAGTGAGATAAAAGATAAGAAGGAGGAGTGGGAGAGTTGAGAAGGGAGAAAAGCGTGGTCAAAGCGCGCAAACTTCTTCTTTGGCGAATGGACATCTATTTGAGCTCAGACCTATAGCTCGACACATGATCATATTTCCTGAGATCACATTGCTTCATTTTTAATTATTGTGGTATAGCAATCTTACTCCAGGTGTATCGTCTTCACTTATAATTATATAATTAATGTATACAAAATATTGTAAAATATTTTAAAAGAGTAACGGTGGAGTTTCTTGCCCATTCTTCTCCATACGAAAACTACCTTTTGGAAGGGGCGACTAGAATCAATTTTATTTTTTTATTAATTTGACGTTCAAAAGTGCCTTTTATGTGCCTAATTGAAATAAATTATCTGACTTTGACTTAACAGTATTAAATATCGGCAATGACCTTGAAATAATAACCTACGGCCGCTTGGTAGATAAATTTTCCTCGTCCGTGCATAACTGCCGCGCACTCGATACTGTTACACTGAGATTTCAAAGTGTGTCGTTTCAGCCGTTTTTTATGAAGATGATATAATACTTTTACTTATTTATACTGTGACAAAGTGGGCAACAATACGACAGTGAAATGAATGAAACAACTGGCAATATTAATGCATAGAAGTATTATAAAACTCAACTAAATCCTAACATCGAAAATGAAAAAGTGATTTTAATTAAGTAGTGATTTCAAAAAAACTAAATAGTATATAATTACAGTCCTCCAGACCGTATTTCGGCCATGGTGGCCAATCTCAACGGAGACTAGCCTTCGGCGCGGGAGATATTATAGTGCACAAGTGTGTGCGCAGACACAGGTGCACTCTCTCTTCCTTCTCTCTCATAGTCCGATGGGATGGCAATCCGACACGACCGGAGAGAGATCAGGCGCAGGACCAACGGGGGTATCCCACCGCCAACTTCCAAACTCCGGGCTGTTACTAAGAAAAACAAACTAAATAGTAGTGATATGCCGACTATAGGTTTTGCAAATCTTTGACTAGCTACAGTGACTAACCTATTGGATATATTTGATTTAATTTTTGTATACTGACTGGCAACGTTGTAGCGGTTACACCGCCACATACAAACTACGCATTATAGACATGACGTCACACAAATCCTGCATCGCGCAGTTAGAGTTTACCGAGGGATCGACATATATACAAGATTTCAACTTCAAACCGATGGGCAGTTGCCCGCCAGACACAACACCTGTCTGGTCGGAGGATCCTCCCTTTTCTATAGTGGATGAGTGAACTTTACACCCTGTTCCTCATACCACTAAAACGTTATTAGATATAATACGAAGTTTAATTTATTGTCGTCTTCACCATCCAATCACGTAAAATACTGCCTTATCCATTGCTTCATAATTATGCTTGAAAAATTCGTCTTCTTGATAACGTGAATAACGCAATGAATGTTTTCGAATCGCCAAAATTAAAGGCATTGAAATTGTTAGTGTGTTATTATCTTGATTTCTTTTATCTATACATATAAAATGCTTTGTCCTGAATGACTGACTGACGGATCAACGCACAGCCTAAACCGCTGATTGTAGAGACCTGAAACTTGGAGGGTGTGTTCTTTGTATGACGTAGGCATCCGATAAGAAAGGATTTTCCGAAATTCTACCCCTAAGAGGGTGAAAAAGGGGGGCAAAGTTTGTATGGGACAACGTGATTCAATGGTCCAATCTACTTCAAATTTTCCAGAATTGCTGGAAGACGTATTTTGTATTTAATTGAAATTCATCCCCTAACGGGGTTAAAAAGGGGTACAAAGTTATTTTGGCGATGATTTGCTTCGAAATTGGTATCAATACTCCTTAGTTTAAGTTACATTTTATTTTGACACATGTTTGAAAACTCAATCCGATTTTATTCAAAAAAGGTTGAACTCACTGAAAAACATAAGCAAATACTCTTTTTAGTTTTAATTGTAAAAATATCTGTGTTTGAATTTTTGTGTATAATAATACCTATGGAGAAGATAATCATCTGCTATATTTTCGTTCGCGAAAATCGAGACGAAAAGGTTGAGTTAAATTAGGAACAATCAGGCGCAGCTTAGAGCAGACAGTTATATACACTTGCAAGATGCGATCAGCTGGGTCAAAAGGTGGTGCTGCCTTCTTCTTTTACTGGGGGGGGCACGCTTTATGCATGAGCGGACATAAGACGCCATGATGTATGTGCGCCACTACGATAGACTTGACCATCATCATGCGAGCTCGACTTGACGGGAATTCAAATGCTCAAGAATTCTCCGATGTTCTTCTAAAAGTTGGTGAAGGCACTCTACCAGAGACGTTCCACCACTTTAGAAGATCTTATTCGTCTGGTATACGGGGACATCAGTTGAATACCGTACCAAGAGAATTCTTGGGCGTGTTCCCATTTTAATGCCAAAATGATCAAGCTGCAGCGATCAACTACAACATTTTCTCGCAAATTGAAGGGAGCGAAGTGATATACACCTCCATTAATAATGATGTGGAGGAAGATGATGCCACACATTACCCCGTAGAATTTTTCAATTTTCTAATGGCAAGTGGTTCCGGTGTAGATCATCCAGCTGAAGGTCGGTGTCCCGATTATGCTCTTTCGGAATTTAACTCAACCCAGCTGTGTAACTGAACCCAGCTCAAAGTCGTGTCTTTGCAGAGACACGTCATCGAGGTGGAAATTCTAACAGGTTGTGGCGATGGTGAGACAGTGTTTATACAGCGTATACCACTAATTCCCCACAATTACCAGTTTAAGCGCGTGCAGTTCCCTGTGAGCGTATGCTTTGCGAACAACAAGTCACAAGGGCCGACACCGAAGACTGAAGGCTGCGGGTGTCGACCTCAGGACAAGCTGATTCTTACACTTACACGTCGCTTGCCATTCCTGACGCTCTGTATATTTTTGCTGCTGAGAATAAAACTACAAATGTAGTATACAGGGAAGTTTTATAAAAATGTGGCTGTTATTGTAGTATATTGTGGTGTCTTACGACTTCCACGCGAACGAAGTCGCGGGCAGAAGCTAGTATAGGAATAAAAATATGAATATAATAGTGGATATTTTTTTTTCACTCAACATTTTATATAAATAAAGAGTGAGAGACAGCAGAAATGGTAGCCGTTGCACAAGCAATAACCTATTTGCGTGTTCATCGCTATTTAATAAAAGAAACACTATTTCCATCAACTTCAAAACAAACACTAAAAGAAGCAGCTAACTCTAAAATTAACATCGTCAAAATAAAATCCTAACGCTAAGCAAAACAGACACAATGAAATAATTGCATTTCGCCAGCCTTATACAGCATGCATGAGACAAATGCAATAACTGAAATTGGTGAAGCCATACAGTGGTATACGTCACACGCAGAGTATAATATTTTGTTTATTTAATATGCCTCATGGCTGACTGTTGCATAATATACTCTGTGACTCCACTGTGACACGCTTTATGCCCAGGGATTTGGTATCGAATAAAAAGTATCGATAATCGTGCTTGCGACGTAATAAAAGTATCGATACGCTACGTAAGTAATATCAAAGTACGATTTACACATACGAAAGATGGCGTGAGTTTATTTTTATAATCATGCCGTCTTCCCATGGAGGTAGGCAGAAACTACAGAATCCTACGATCCTTACATACGAGTACCTACTCCTTTTGCTTCGTTTACGTTCATACATGTGGTCATACATTCACGCCGGTTGCCAGTACTATGCACCTGCCCTTTCTAAAGAACATCACCAATAAGGTCACTATACAATGTCACCCATCGGCATGTGACCGACTGAATTTTTCAAGAAAAATTATCGAAAAATATCTCTAATATTTTTCATGTTATTCAACTTTTTATGTTTTGATTAGCGTTTGCCATATCTCCGATGTTATTGGCTCGATTTGGATTCTGTTTATTATTTCTAAAATCTTATGAGTTATTTTATCGGATTAACTTATATATTATTAAAATTATTTGTCAACTATGCAAAAAAAAAAAAACGGAGGTGAAAACATTTTTTTCTAAATAAAAACACAAGCGTAAGTTCATAAAACCATGTTTTTTTTTTTGAAAAAAAAAAGTTCATAAAACCATTTTGAAAAAAAAAGTCAAGATAGACCCCTTATAAAGTTATTTTTTTTTCATGAACATTCAGAAAAATGCGGGCGGGCACATGCCAATGGGCGACATTGTATTAATACTTTACAAATAATTTAAAAAAATATTGGAATCCTCCACTCTTGGAGTCTGCCAACGGGTTATGGAACGAAGCATACTAGGTATCAAACTCACAGACCACATTAGGTACTCTATACTTCGTTCTAAAACACAAATAGAGGACGCTGGCCGCACAGTTGCTAGACTAAAATGGAACTGGGCTGGCCACATCTGTCGCATGTCGGAGCAGCAATAATCAAAAATCACCACTCAGTGGATCCCAAATAGCAGGAAACGACTACGCGGCAGGCCCAGAAAGAGATGGCGGGAAGAGCTGGACTCCTTCTTAAAGGATTGGCCCGCAATCGCAGTAGACCGGGAAAAGTGGAAAGAGGGAAGGGAGGCCTTTGCCCTGCAGTGGGACAACACAGGCTTATAATAAATTGGAAATCTCACAATTGCATAATACACTACCAGATTTTACTGTATGAAGATTTGTAACAAAATGATGAATTCAATGTTTGCTTTAATTTAAAGGTTTCATTAATTACATTAGCAAATAAGATGATGTTTAAATTAATTAATTAAGGATAATTTAAGTAGTTTTGCACTCATTTAAATGTGACGTTGTTATTATATTTATTTAATTACTCTATACAAATAAACGTGATTGAATAAATAATTTTACTGTACTGATGTTTTGTTATGAATTCTATAGGGTTATTGCAGGGTTGTGGGGGTCAGATAGGCAGTCGCTTCATGTAAAATACTGGTATGCAGCTGCATCCAGTTAGATTGGAAGCCGACCCCAACATAATCGGGAAAAGGCTAGACAGATGATGATGATGGTTAATTATAGAATTAATTATAAAATTTCAATACAACTGGGGTACCCAATAGATGCAGCCCACCGTACGTCTTCAAGGTCGGGCAAAGTATTATTAGGTTTTTCCACTAGGTATTTGTCAGCCGGTTGATGGCAATAGGCTTGCCCCCTATTACACGAGATTTGAACATAACTGGCAAAACGTGGGTGTGTACATAGGTACACCTCTGCCTCTATGTTCTATGTTATAGGGTTTGGTTTCCGCACTTACTGTAAAGTGGACCATTGTGCGTGGGCCATGGCGGCCGTTTGGTGGTTATTCCAACCAGCCCACCTCCCTCCAGAAGCCAATTAAATCTCCTGGTCTGTTCAGAACATCTGTGTAGGATCTGGGTGACCCGAGGGTTTCTGTTCTAATCTGGGTGACGCCTGTGCATTCAAAGAGCACGTGCGTTACGGTTTCCTCAGCCTCCATGCACGCCCTGCATAGAGGACTGTCCGTTATGCCTATTGTGTGGAAGTGTTTGTTTAGCGAGCAGTGTCCCGTGATGGTCCCCGTCACTAGGCGCAGGCCGTTCCTGTCCAGGCGTAATAAGTGCCTGGTAAGCCTGCTATCCAAGAGTGGCATAGCTTCCTTAGACTGCCTGGTATCGAGGTCAACCAGTTCCCCGCTTGTGTGTGGGTGAACTCCTGTAGCCACCTGCGTATTTGGTTGAAGGGGATAGGCTCGGGTCCACGTGCTGTCGTGCCGGATCCTCGTCTAGCAAGTTCGTCAGCTGCGTCGTACCTAGCGATCCGCTGTCTCTTCTACCTCTGGCGTGATGTTATGTTTTGTGATGTTTTAAGCATGACAACAGTAAGAATAATGCAACGTAGGTACTTACCTTAGTTTGCGATAGCAGTTGCCGATGAACGTTCACGTTTTGATCGTTCTTGAGCTGATGCAGAGATGGCGATGGGTGCACTCGAATCTTACTTAAGGTTTTTGACCACACGCACAGGGATAAGTTTTATTTAAGAAGTTGCCTCTCTTTTTATCGCATAACTCTTAAACTCAAACTCAAACTAAAACTCAATTTATCCCAAGAACAAACTTAACTTTGAAGTTGATAAACATGTTCTCCCATGAACATGACTGAAGAACATGTTTTTGCAACCGCAAATGTAAGTTGGTCGATTATTACTCGTTAACTTGTAAAGCCTACTTAGCTGTGATAGTTTTCCTTTTAATTTCGTTATATATGCTACTGCCGTGATTTTTTTCACATACCCAAAACCAAACATTAGCTTGAGGGGGGAGGGGGGACACACTTGACTCTAACAAAAATTAGCACTTTAAAGCTTAATATTTCTAAAACGGATCCCTAAATCCAAAAATGGTTTTAGCAAACTCACAGTATTTTTGAACGACCTTTTCAAAGACACCACACACTATGGGCTTATGGAGAGAAAAAAAAAATCATCCTCACTTTACGTCTACCTAAAAAAATATATTTTTCATGATTTTATTTTACCACTTTGTTGGCGTGATGAATATGTATACTTATACCAAATTACAGCTTTCTAGTACTAAGCGTCTCTGAGCTAAGCCGCGGACAGACAGACAGGCAGACAGACGGACATGACGAAACTATAAGGGTTCCTTGTTTACTACGAAACCCTAAAAACGGGCGGCTGGC
Organism: Agrochola litura; assembly: GCA_949152395.1. NCBI lineage: Eukaryota > Metazoa > Arthropoda > Insecta > Lepidoptera > Noctuidae > Agrochola > Agrochola litura. Next base: position 12,211,313 of record OX424514.1, on the reverse strand, counting down.
TGATATTATGGAAAACATTTAAATCTTCATATTTTATTTATACAAAACTGAACCAAAAATCTTATTCATGCAGACAGTCACCAAGATTCAAGCTATAAAAGTATCTCCGTAGGCACGTACCGTTTCCTAGAATAGTAAAATAGTAGGAAAATATCATAAACGTAACTTTATTATAGTTTTGTTATTCTTGAGATTTTATTTTTATTCTTTGATTTTGTTTTGTTGGATTCTGATTTTGTAGGCATTGTATTTTTAACCCCATCGGAAAAAGGAAGTAGTCCACTTAGAGCACCCGTCCGAATAGCACCTGCGACTTAGCAGCCTACTGCTGGAATGTATTTGTTTTACAGGACGTTATTAAATGAAAGATATTGATTAAACAAATTTCGTATGTACGTAAGTATGTGTAATTAATAAACATTCTAGTGATTTTTATCGATATCTTTCATTTAATAACGTCCTGTAAAACAAATACATCCCAGCAGTAGGCTGCTAAGTCGCAGGTGCTATTCGGACGGGTGCTCTAAGTGGACTACTTCGGAAAAAGACCCCCCTTTTTCCGTCGGAAGTTAAAAATGCCAAACCGACGAGACTTTAACTAGCAATAATGAATGTATACTATTGTAGAAAGGATAGCTGCTGTTTACTTCCTATTTTCATTAGCCGTCCCCTGACGCGACTACGCTTGGATAAAAATATTACCTACAAATTATATTAAACTTATAAGGCCAATACATTTGATTTATTACTTTTTAAATTATTTTGTTTGTGTCGGGGTTTTTAAATTTTAAATTTAGCTTTTATAGGTATTATTAAAATAAGAGCTTGTGGTTAAGTAATAACAGCCGCACGCATCAATCCACCAGGTTAAGCTACGCTTGCCGGGGTTGGTCCGTGGATGGGTGACCATCTATACATACCAAGACTCCTCCGTGCCTCGGAAAGCACGTTAAGCTATTGAAGATTCACGAACAGTAGCCTGAAAGTCCGACAACCAGTCTCACCAAGGGGTATCGTATTACCCAGTTACTGGGTTGTGGAGGTCAGATAGGCAGTCACTCCATGTAAAATACTGGTATTCAGCTGCATCCGGTTGGACTGGAAGTCGACCCGAACATAGTTGGGAAAAGGCTAGGCAGATTGAGGTATTATTAAAATATTGTGTTCTGAGATGACAGCTAATTGCGATTTGAAATAAAACACTTGCTGTGCTGACCACAAATATACCTTACCGATGCCGATTTCGGCTACGGTGACTATTTCTGTTTTTGGTGGTCATAGGTTACGAGTTGTGTGTTCTTATCTCGCTAACGTATCCTATCATGGTTGTGAAGGTGTGTGCATAATGCGGACACGTTAGAATACCATTTTGGTAATGGTATTGTATGTTAGAGGCTTACTTACTCCTGTGATAGTCGATAGACTAAAATAAGTAATCTAATGAGTGTAGGGATTGTTTTGGATTTGTGTAACTTTTTGTTGGTTGCATAAAATAAATGTAATAAATTTATTGAAAAATAAAACACAATTTTAATGTTTCTATCTTTATTTGTCAAAGTTTGCCTTACCATTAGTTACATAATCATTTTATTTATCAGTTTTCTACGATTTGTAAAATTGTCTTTGAAAAGTAATCCAACTTTTATCCAACGTTCAATTTTCTACCACACATTATTGCATAATAATTATAATAAATAAAATTCACAAATAATTATTTTTTAAACAAATAATTATTATTTTACTATTTACAAATAATTATTTACAATTTATATTACACATTATTATTTTATATACTATTTAAACATTCGACTAGAAAAACAACTACAAAATAACAATACAAGTATAATTCCGTGCTATTTTATTTTCGATCGTGTACTTAAAAATTTGTTTAAATATAATTATTTACAATAAATTTCCTAACAATTAAATATAACATTTATATCAGGAAACAATAATATTGTGTAATCATTATAACAATATAGGTTTAAGTGTTAAAAACAAAAAAGTATAATATAATTTCCTATAAAATTTACAAGTCTTTTAGGATTTCAATAATAAATATTTAATTAAATTACGTCTACAAAATTATTTAACTCGAACTTGCTTTAAAAAATTAAACTATATTAATTTTATTTATTCTTTCCTTTTTGCAATTTTGTGGGATAGAATTGAAACTGTTAAATAATACCTAAAACTTAAATTAAATTGCTAAAAAGATTTCGCAAAGGGAATTGAAGGAAAGTATAATTGCTAGCTCAAACTGTAAGAGCTTGGCAACTAAACTAAAACTAATTCGTTGAAAGGTTTTTAAAAAGCTTCCATTGCTGTGACAAAAACAGAAAATACTTTTGTGGAAATTACTAGTCTTACCAGCAGAATAATTCTTAAAAACATAGGGAGAGGACCATGTCCATTTTCACTAATATTAAATAGTTACATTTTTTATGTGCCAATAGTTCGTTCGCACATTATTTTATTGTTTTTTTAATTTATATAAAAATCGGTACGAAGTCAACACAAACAGCGTCGTTTGTCATTAGCAGTCGTTCTTTTGTGTTTTGGAAAGACTGGTTTTATTTGGAGAGGTCAATCTGAACAGACGAATCTGACCGGATACGGGCACAATTTCACACACACCAAACTGCCAATTTAGGCTGTAAAAACAGTGGCATTCCGGGAGTGCCAACAGAAGTGAAAACTTTAACAAGATCGCCTTGGTGGAAGAAAAATACTTCCATAGAACATTGATCCGTAACGTAATATAAATAAAAAGTACAATCGCGTTAACAAAAATGAGGTATCGGTAGCGGTGTCGCGAGTTCAATTGTTTTTTCCCATCTCAAAAATGCCCAACGCGCATAAAGAAGTTTTCACTTCAAATATCTCAACGTGAAAACTTTGGTGAAGTGAGCTGTCATTTACCAGTGATAACATTCTCACCGTGAAAACTTTGGTGAATTGAGCTGTCATTCTACCAGCTGTCAATTGTGTCAATCACTAGCATCATGTGAAATGACAGCTCACTTCAAGCTTACTTCACTCAAGTTTTCACGTTGATATTTTTACAGAGTGCATCGGCTGGACTGTTCAGTGTTACTAGCTACAAATAGAAAACACTGAAGCGATCTTGAGGCCGTTAATACATATGGTATAGATGTAGGTCAGATCAGAAGGATTTGAAGGTAACTAAACATGTTTGGTAGCTTTTGGGCTGTGTTTCATAAAATGTATATAACATCTAAGTAAAAACACTTGTCGCTTTAGCCATTTAAAATAGTAATAGCATTGACAGTTAAAATTTTACTCTTTTTTATTTTACAATCGCTATCTCTTATAAATTATACCACACTTTTCTCAATGGTATACCTATCTAACATTAAATTAATTTTATATACATTTTGCCGAAATTAGAAGGCCATTTTTTCTTGAATAAAATAGTATATTGGGTAAAGCTGGGTAAGTGTTCATAGAATTTTCAAGATGGTGCAAACTACTGGTAAATTGTGTGTTCCAGTTCCAAATTGTGTATAATTTTAAGTTTTTTTAAAACTTAGAAATGTTTTTTAATTTTAAATAAATGAGAAACTAGCTTCAAAATAAAACACTTACAGACAAAAGGTTATGAAGAATTTAATTGAATATTTCGAGCTTGGTGAAATTTAACTTTCAAAAATAATTTTCCTACAATATTATTTTGTAAGCTAAATAAATTGGAGTTGATAATGCCAGTGTTAAAAACAAAACATTTACAGAGTAACCGTTAATTTTATGTTTTTTAAGTAAAGAAATACAATTGCATAGTTAATAAAGACAAATGGGGTAAAACTTTGGTTTCCTACAACAGTGATGGCCGCCACATAGCAGCCGCAATGATAATTTGGTTTGACTTAAGAGGAGGCTCCCTAAATTGTATGTTAATTTGCATTCATATTATGAAAAAGTCATGTATACAATCAACATGGATCTTTAGTATATGATTTATTGGATCTTTTTCATTCCAAATATAAGAAGACAGTTGCGTAATTGGAACATTTTCGCTCGTTCTATTTTTAAATCGAAAATCATATCTTTTTAAAGATCATTTGAAACAAAAACAATATTACTCGGCTTTTATGTCTAAAATAATTATTGACAGTAAGGAAATATAGTTTATAATCCAAATATAAGGTATTTTTTCTCTAGATCAAATACTACTTTAGTTATAAACGAAGTAAGAATTGAGACTTACGACATTTAGTTCCGTGCTTGAACACGACCAAAGAGCGCACGCGATATTCAATTTTATTACTGATGTGTTAGCGTTTAGCACATAGTGGAGTGGTCTTTAGAGTGCCTGGTCTTAACGGTGTCAAAAAAAGCTCTCTAAAAAAGTCACCAACATACTTTCATAAGTAACGTTTAAGTGACTTTATTCGACGGTAATTTGCTAACGCTATATGACGGCCACCATAATCTTTGGAAACCCTAGCTTTAATTAATTACTACAATTATAAAGATTTAATTCTTCACACTCTTAGTAAAGTTTCTTATAAAGAAACTATACATTACAAAGATAATTCCGGCAATACAGTAAAATTAAAAATAATTATATAATTACAATTATATTCGTATCTTAGCCTAAATCTTATTAACATGAAGGCTATTCTATACACAGTTCAATGAAAAAGGTTTTCTTATAGATAATAGTTACGGACGTGAATTATTTGAGAGTGATAGACTCACTTATCTAAATGAGAATTTCTGTTTTATGGGAATCAAATTTTATCAAAACTAACGAAAATAATAATATTTTTGTGTAGGTTTTAAATAAATAAATTAATCCAATTTGTATCACTGTCGTCAAACGGAAAGTAAATTATAAGTAACAACAGGCTTTTGACAGTTTTTTTTTATCTACCCACAAAATAATTATTGTATAGATGTCTAGTTTTTGTAATACACCCAATAATATTGAATTATGTCACAGTATAAATAAGTAACAGTATTATGTCTTCGTAGGAAACGGCCAAAACGATGCGCTTCGAAATCTCAGTGTATATCAGTATACAGTAGTCTCGAGTGCGCGGCAGTTACGCATAAAGGCGGAAGGTTTATCTATCGAGTGGCCGTGGGTAATTATTTCAAGGTCATTGCCGAAATATAATACTGTTACTTTATACTGTGCTTATGTCTAGCTTTTAATATTCTCATTTATGTGAATTAGGTATTGTGTTTTTGTGACAATAAAGTTATCACAAACCGCTACATTTTAATAACAATTCTAAGACATTTTTCGTTGAATGACGCTTAAAATATTAGAAACCTACAAAAACGTGCTTGTAAAACAAAAAAACTGATTTCCAAAACTGTTCCATGATGTAGTTTAAAAATTAATTATTCCACTAAAACATTGTAAACACTGAACCGAACTATCCAATTGCAAAACAAAAGCCAACTAAAACCTATCTCACAAAACCAAAGTCAAAACGTAATTCTATAAAACCACTGAACACGCTCATTGAACTAAAAATTCCATTGTCAAAATCGAAATTAACAGAAGCAAAGAGCAAGGGAAGGGTACCTTGTTACTTGAATATTTGATCGCCCATTACAACTCGTCCGTTAAAATCCTTCCATTTAAAGCCCATTGGACCTGTCCTGACACATTTAAAATCTATTGAACCGGTACTGACACATTTAAGAACAGTACTACAACGACTGGAATGAATTTAATCATTTGTTAGATGGTTAAAAGCGTTTATTCTGAAAGTGGGCAACGTCGCAATTAGATGTCAAATATTTCGCTGTTTTGATTAATTTGGCAATATTACTGTATGGAAATAAGAAATGTGGCTAACTAGCGAACTAGAATAATAATAATAAATTGCAAATTATAACACTGAATTTGATGTTGTAATCGTTTTAGGTGTAAAAAAGTTACAATATTAATTATTACATTTCATAATCAATATTTTAGTTCCCTAGTTAGCCACATTTCTTATTTCCATACAGTAATATTGCCAATTTAATCAAAACAGGTAAATATTTGACAGCTATTTGAGACGTTGCCAACTTTTAGGATAAACCTTCATGAGAGGACTTGCTATTTGAGCAAGATAATTCTGTAACAAAATTGAACCACTATGATTAATTTTTTTGTAATATATTTCTTTTAAAGATTTATATGAACTACATTACTGTTACTTTTAGCCTATATCATCTCACTGATGGGCGAAGGCCTCTCCCTATGACTTCTAGCTCTTTCGATCCAGGGCTAATGTGGACTACTCGATTGTTTTTCCATCTCATTCCGCCATCTTCTACGAGGTCTGTTGCGACGCCTTTGCGCTGTATCTGGACTCCACATAGTAGTTATTTTGGTCAGCTTGGGCATATTTTATGGCAGACGTGGCCAGCCCAGTCCAATTTCAGCTTAGCGGTTTTTTGGGCAACATTTATTAATTCGTGTTTTGGAGAGCATTGTGGTGTTGTGAAATAATTTACAGACCACTTAACTAACCACATAATCAAACAAAATTATTTAATCGAATTATAATTTGTTCAGTGATTTTTAACGTAAGGCGCGGCGCACCTTGGGCACAAAGCTTCGTTTCGTTCCTAATTGACCGTACACAGAGGCCAGAGAAATTTTCGTTCCTACATGCAGTAGAAGTAATTACAAACAGACTACAGCCTGTTCAAATTATTGTTTCCAATTGATGTTAACTGTGAACTTTATGCCAGTGTAAATTAAGCTGTTGATTTCAGAATGATTAGTATTATTGAAAAATCATTAAATAAAAATAAGTTGTAGCGTAAGCGGAACTTATGTGTTAAAGTTGGTTTTTCTCAAACATGCTTGGAAATTCGAACATTATTTTGACAACCTTCTTCGAGATAAATCGAAATTGCTGTACTGGTCAAAAACAAGCGAGCGCCCGGCCGGCAATGTTACTACGAAAATCCCTATCTGTCGTGTTTAGCGGCCAAATAAATTAAGTACTATGAAAATTCTTATCTGTCGTGTTATTTAAAAAATGGAACTAACTTTTTACTTCAACACATGGCAACCAAGAAGGTAACTTATCAAAGATTTTATTTAAATTTCAAACTGGCTTAGCAAATAGAGCTGTTTAAAGTTAAGAAGAATCAATTGACCATACTGGCGCGTGGAAATTTTTCATTGTTCACAATCAGGCATTGATGGACTCACGTATGTGTGCCTCGGCTTCGCCTTGGCCCACATTTTCACGATCGTCCATCAATTCCCTAATTGGTGGCCGTGACAGTAATGTACTATTTCCAAAAACAAATTTATTCATTTACAAGTTTGGAAAGTAAATCGCAAATGCAGTATAGATTCATGGTAAACCATCAAAATTCCCAATGATTCAACAGAACTAACTACTTTGATAAGGTTATGGTAAAAGACAAGGCAAATCTTTCGTAAAACGTCTACCACACAAAAATTCACGTCCTCAACAATTATTTCCTTACCAAAATCTACTTAAGACTTGTTTATACATAACAACACCGTATCATAACGTTGTTTCATAGTACCTTGTGTAATTTTCATCTGAATCCATCTACGGTGCTAGTGTAGAGAGTCGCAAGCGTGCAGTATAATGAAATGAGTAAATTAACTGACAAAGCACAGGGAGATGCCGTGTTAGCGTTTCCATGCTGCATTGCTGCTGGATGTTCGCCTGTTGGAAAAGAAGATTTTTTGTTAGATAATGGTTTTTGGGTTAATTGGTTTTAATTATTATTAATTTATTTATTCCATACTTTAAGCACATACATATTTCCAGGAGCGGACTTAATGCCATAGCTAGCTAGCTAGCTGGCATAGCTTGCTATCTTTATTCTTATCACTGTCCTGTTTTGGAAGATTTTGAAGAAAAAGAAAGTAAATATATGGGCGTTGACTGAAAATGACATTGTTGACCAGTATCTTTCAGTAATATTCAGAGCTTGGTAGAACACCATCAAAAAAAAAAAAAGATGGCAGGGACATCAACGCGAAAACTGTTACCATGAATTCAGTTGGTATATGATTCTGATCTAACCTGCGTTGAAATTTTTCGTCGGATATTAAAAAAAAAACAGTGGAACTCCGGGAGTGCCGACAGAAGTGAAAACTTGAACAAGATCGCTTTGGTGGAAGAAAAATACTTGTATAGAACGTATAGAACATTGGTCAAAAAATCTGCTGTTTCATAGAAAAGTGCAATACCTACGCGGTCAAAATGTAAGGAACAAATGTTTAAAAAAAAAAAAAAAACCGACGTAAAATTTCAACGCATGGGCGTTCAGAATCATGTACTGGATCCAATATAACAATTTTTGCGTCGATGTCCCATCGATGAAAATCAATCAATCAATCTTTAGCATATTTTGAGACATCATATTATTCCAGCCCGTTGCCTAAACTTTTATCGAAATTCCAATTCTGCTTCATTTGACAGCTCTTATCACCTTCCGACTCTTTCTTGTTCTATAGTAAAGTGAAAGACGGCAATAGTTAAAGTTTGGTTAAGATCTCACACAACACAATCATGGCTGCTTTCATGTGACCCTTGTTACATAATAATATGAACTTGCTACGTATGTAGGTCACCCCCATATCTTAAACAAGGGTGATGTAAGTGGGAACTTAGAGATTATATCTGATGGACGGGGTCGAAAATTCACGTGGAGTATGCACTTATGAAGACTATAAAGTATAATAAGGGTTATTTGGTCCTTGCAAGTTAAGACGTTTGCGAAATATACGGAACAAAAATCCATCATAGCCTGATGTTTATTTAATTTGAAAAGTTTTAAACAACCTGTGAAATTGTTGTTGGATTTTCATTTCAATTGTCTGCCTTTTTATTAAAATCTATTTAACAGCTTTGTTGAGGGATGAGAGGGCTGATAATATTTATTTATTTAAACTTCTCACATACAAAAAGGTACAATGGCGGACTTAATGCCATAGGCATTCTCTACCAGTCAATCAAGGGTGGTGAAGAGATTAGATGGCAGGTGCTCTGATTGAGAGGAACAAAGAAAAAAATATTAAAAATATATCATGAGAAATAAAATGTAGGAACAACAGTACATAAATAGGTTATAACTTATAATACACATACATACATTTAATGTAATATATATCTATTATATATATATATACAAATTCAAGGGAGAGAGGTGTTGAGATGACTCTACTCTATTATTAGTTATTGGCTATACGTCTGGAATTCGTTAAGGGGATGCAGGAGAGGTCGTTTGTAACCCTGATGACCCTATGACTGCACGGTAGGCGCAGTGATTAAGCGATTGACTGCTGCGCTGCCTGTCACGGGATCGATTCCCGCACGGAACAAATATTTCTATGACCTACAAGTAGTTGTTCCGAGTCTGGTTGTTTGTGTATGTGAGTTTTAAATGTTTGTAAACGCACCCACAATACAGGAGAAATTCCTAGTGAGGAGCAAAGTTAAAAAAAAAATACGTTTTCGAGTAATTTGACATTGTATTGCCGATGTATAACCATTAACCTTGTATATCAGGGTTATTAGGTACATTTCATATTTTCATTTCATACATTTTAAAACATTAAATGTCAAATTACTCGAAAATGGTTGACATTGGCATAGGGGTCATCCGGGTAATTTGGTTGCAAATAACTTCTCCTACATCTCCTTAACGGATTGCCGACGTATAACCAATAACCCTGTATATTCCGGCTAAATATGTTAGTTTGTAAGGTATAAATGTCTATGGGCTATGTAGCCTGAAATAAATGGTTATTATACGAGTATTCCGGCTATTTTGCACATTTTGGTATGTCAGTTAGGTAAACGGACACACGTCGTAGGCTCTGGGTGCCTACCGCCACCTCCATATAAATGTATTATTTTAATCTTACTACAGTGTGGGGAAGAAATGGAGCTTGTATGTAAAGTATAAAATGAAGCAGTACATTCCCTATTACCAATATTATGAGGAAAAAAAACAGGCATTCCGGAAGTGCCGACAGAAGTGAAAACTAAAAAAAGATACTTCCAAAACCTTTAAAGTAAAAATACTTGGATAGAACATTGATCCGTAACGTAATATAAATAAAGAGCACAATCTCGTTTACAAAAATGAGGTGTCGGTAACGGTGTCGTGAGTTCAATTGTTTTTTCCCATCTCAAAAATGCCCAACGCGCCTAAAGAAGTTTTCCTATCAAAAATTTAATAAAAAATCTCACCATTTATAACATGCACGTTAACCGAAGCCGCTTCGGCCATCGTCGGCACACAGCTATAGTTCCCGCTATCCCCTGGAAGAAGCTTCTCCACCGTCAGCCGTGACGTCAACTGCTCTGTCCATTCCGTCTTCAGTCTCACACGAGGCTCTTCCTGCAACTCGTTCTCTTCTAGTTCCTTATACTCTATTATATTTGATCCTGGGGAGGAGAGTTTAGGTTATAATGTCGTCTTGGAAATACTGGATAGTTTATTTCTTTAATTTTATGGTTGTTGTTAATAATTTGGATGTTAAAATAACTTTAATTTATCAATTAGTCAGTAAATTTTATATTGTTTAAGTTTATTTTACGGGAATTGGATTATATAAAGCACTTTCTTGAATTACTGCGACTCTGTTTCTAAAGGCTTTACCAATTTGTTTGTATATCTGGCTTTAAGTAATTGGCTGTCGTTTATTTTCGCCTCTCATTTGACTTATTGATCAGACTCTTCATCAGTATAATTGAATTAACTGAATTTAAAGCATATACGGTTTTCAATTTCTCATCATGTTGAATTCCGCATTATTTTTCTATCTCAAATTAAATAATTGTATTTTGAACCTGACATCAAAAGCAAAAAAAAAAAAAACAATAAACGTAGATATATTTAGTAACTTGTTCCGCTTAACTATTCCTAAAGAGTATTAAAAAACCCTGTAAACAATTGACACGTGTTTCACCTCTTAACGAGGCATCCTCAGAATGACGATCGACTTGTCGCGAACCCAAACACAGCGTGTTGCCACGCCGAGCGCGGCGTGTGCCGGACGCGGCAAGTCGATCGTCATCCTAAGGAAGCTTCGTTGAGAGGTGAACCACGTGTCGATTTCTTACAGGGTTTTTTATGACTCTTTAGGAATAATTAAGCGGAACAGGTTACTAAATATAATATCTACGTCTATTGTATTTTACTCGTATAATGGATTTCCGCATGGTCTCACGCCTGAATCAATTAACTATGTCAAAAGCCAACTTACCCTTATACCAAAATATCGTGCCCAGGTCATGCGGACCCTGACTCAATATGCACGTCAGTGACAAAGAGCTGCCAGTTTTCACGTACAAGTCCACTGGACCCAGGATGTGTGCTTTCGCTTCTGTTGACAAAACGATACCAAGAATTATCATGACGACAAAAAAAGTCTACATATTTACATTCAGAACCCAGGACCATAATTATTAGAACCCTGTAATATACAAAACAAATGGAGGTCAAAAAATAATTCAATGGCGTAATACAGAAGTGGTGAGGTCAGCTCATAGGGACAGCTACATCAATTGACAAGTCGAATTTAATGTGACAAAGTCGGAAACCTAAGTAAAATTTTCGTAAGTGTAGCTGCACTTAGAATTTTTTATGTATCGGGAGCGTCAACAAAAATCCACAGAACTCAATGATCCCATGACCTTCCGGCGCATTGAAAATGACTTTATTTCATTAGGGCACTTAAAAATCAGAGGAGTTAAAAAAGGTGTCTCCAAAAGGGTTAAACATCTACCCTTAATTGACCTTTAAATTCTAAAAAAAAATTATTTTCTTTTCGATTTTGAGAAGTTTTAGTTTCTTTGAAAAATGTCCCAAAGGATCAAATAAGTATTCCTGTATTGTAGCCCATTCAGTAACGCATCTTTTGATACCATTTTAATTTCTCTATCTTAATAATTGAGGAAGCTAGTCTCCGGTTGCACTTTTCTTGAAAACAGGTACCTTACTGAAGCGATCGAATAAGCATTTTAAATGCTAAAACAAATCCCACATGCAAAAATAATAAAACTTGGAAGAACTTAATGTTATGTCGGTTGGTCAAGTATTTGGTTCGTCCGTAAAACCAGCCTGTGATTTTAGCCAATCACTTCGCTGCTATAAAAACTGACAAAAGATTTCCCCAGCTGAAAAAAGCTATTCAAAACCAAGTCAAAGAAGAGTGTTATGAATCACATCACACTTATATACACCGTGAAATTTGAATCACAGTTTTGCTAGAACAAACGTTATTCAGACCATGGTCTACCACCATTCTACAGCATCCAATAAAAAAAAAAAACTTTGGTTTTTGAAAAAACACAAAAAGACAAAGTTTAAAATGTCATCACACTAATATTATAAAGGCGAAAGTTTGTGAGTGTGTGTGTATGTTTGTCTTTTCTTCACGCAAAAACTACTGAACGAATTTGGATGAAATTTGTCACACAGATAGTTTATAATTTCAATTAATACATAGAATACTTTTTATCCCGATATTCTCACGGGATCAAGACTTGTGCGGGTGAAACTGCGGGGCGCAGCTAGTTCATATTATTTTGGATTCATTTTATTGACACAGCACAATTAGACTTCCCTTCTCCTTTGTCTTCCAGTTTTCTTCTTCTTGACTAATTATTAATTGCAAAATAAATGGTTTTAAAGCTATTAAAAGTTACAGAGTGAAAGTTCACAATTGCATTTGAACACTTTTAAAAACATTATTGAAATTCTAACTTCTAATTCTATCCTTTAACTGTACTCATGAAATGTTGCACAAGTTTTTGCACAACCCCCAGGGAAATTACTTACTAAGATTTCTTAACTACTAACTAGCTTAAAGAACTTTGGAACTAATTCCCTTAATTCATCAGTATTTATGTAGTTCTAACCACAATACTTAATCCTATTTTATGTTCTATAGCCAGCATTGTTGCTATATGAATAATCATCTCTTTCATTGCTAGATAATAAACTCATTGCCTTTTCAAAATTAAATCGGATTAAGAATTTAGCTTATAAATCTTATTAACAAGTCTATAAATATTCATCACAAAATAAGTTAATGAATACATTTAGTTATTCCCCATAGCAATTTCTAAAGAAACAAACATTTAGCTTTGCAAACCTTCATACATTTAGAAAACTGTCATACATTTTTAACGACTAATTCCAAGTCTTTTTATAAAGTAGACAATTTCCAGACTTTATTTTGCCGTCCTGGAATTACCAAAAAGCCAAATCTCCTAGCTCAACATCATCAAGACCGTAACAACATTTAAAATTCAAATTATACTCCATAATATGAAAAATGTATTCGCCAAATCCACTCAGCTCATACAACAAAAATTCTTAAACACAAGTGTTCTCCATAACAATAATAATTCTATGAATATATAAGAGTGTTGTGTAATAGCTGACATAAAAAAAACTCATTTTCTCGTTGACTGTCCCAATTCCGCAAGAGATGTTGTCTGTTAAGATATTAAAGACACTAGAGCCTATCAAGTACCTTCAAACCGTGATACAGCACGTCTATAGTAGAAAGAAAATGCCCCTTAAAACGATGAAGAAAAAATTAGGCCAAGATTAAATCTGGCGAAGCTCAAAGGTTGCGTTGAAGCCCTCATTTCACATTGTTATCGGGGGATTTGAAAAGTTCAAGAGGGTTCATGCAAGGAGTTTCTGTAGTCACGACTAATAAGTAAAGATAAAGAAAATCGGGGGCTGTTATGTACCTTAAACAGATTAACAATGTTAATGGAAAAGAAGTACCGGTTAACAACAAATATTTTGCTGTTGTACACGGACTTATTTCAAAAGCCAAGTTCTGTAACTAAGAAAATAATCGTCTCAGCAAACAATTTTAAATTTGCATAACTGTAACTACAGACTTTGTAGTCGCTGTGTTAACTACAGCGACAACTAACACTAACTATAAAGTGAAACAGTTTCCAAGAAAGTTAAGAGAACCCAATTAAGTTATGAAAATAATGGAGAATCTCACAGAAATTGCTTTTTTACCTCTTTTTGAGCAAAGAACTTCAGAAATGAATGATGAAAATAAATACAACCATGAATTAAATTTTATGTATGATATCGCAAGCTTAACGACATAGTTGTTTAGCACGCCAAAGTATAAATTAAATTATAGCACAATTACCAACATTTTACGTGTAAATAGGTTTCATTGTGATCTTGTGAAATATATTTACGTTAAGAACCATGAATAAAGATAATGAAATTCAGCTTTCATTTTGTGTACCCTTAGTTGAAAATATGATATTAGATTTTGCTTCTAAAACTCATTGAATCAATCTTAGATTTTATTTCAGATTTCTTGAGTTAATTGAAACAATGTCATTTTATATTTGTGCCATAGTATTTTCTCCTACGTCTAAACTATTAACTGCTTTCCAAACTTGATCTATTATTTGGAAAATGTGATTATCTGCTATAATTTCGGCACCAAATTTATCGTTCATTATAGCCTCACCAAAATATCTATATAAATCAAAACTTCGTGTGACAGCCGTAATCCCTAAAAACTTCTTAGCGTTTGACCCACTTACTTCGTAAATATTCAAGTTTGGGGAGCATGTTTTGCTGTGTCATTAGACCGGCTCAAGGGAGGCGAGTGGCAAGACAGTGAAGCATTAAGTGCTCAGGAAGCTAGGAAAATTGCAATGTCAAGTGACGCCAGTTTTACCCTTTGTATTGTATGTAGTTGGAAAGTTTGCGATGAAACTTAGACTGCGTCAGTAGTGAACGCTCCTATTTCGCTTAGTTTATGCTTCATTCAAGTTATTTGACGCTTTGCTTCTGAGTTTGAGATTATGTCGTTAGGGTTTGAGAGTTTTGATTGGGTGACACAGTTTTGTGTTGGTAATTGACTTCACTGGTGCATTGTCTGAAACTTAAGTAACGTTGATCTTGAGAGATCTTGGGTTAGGTGCCCAGTTGGAGAAATGCTATCTGATTTTAAATTCTTAGAACCAGCTTGAAGGCAATAGGCTCATTTATTACATGAACATGATAACATTAGGCGAAATGAGATACCTACTATTATTTATATTTACATTTTAAAGTGTTAATCATCCCGTGACTTGTGACCGTAACAATAGCAACGATAAAGTGACGCGATTAAATAAAACTGCGTTGGATAAATTTGATAAGGAATTTAGTTCGAATGTAGTTTCGTGCATCTAATCAATCAGGAAATGCTGGCGTGACGATTTAAATAGCTTTTCGAACGATTGCCCTCAGAACGAAACACAAAACATGAAAGCCAAAGCAAAAATATCTGGAGAGAGCGAACCATTTTGTTAGCTAAAGAATGGTTCCGGTTGCTTTTGTGTTTTGAAATAAAAACTCCTTTCAACGACTCTGCAATGCGGATGATAAAATTAGACTTCTAACGAGAGTGGTGACACCTTTCTTTAGATGACTACAAAGATCTCCATGTTTTTAGCACCTTTATTTTTTTACTTAGATTTCAAAATAATTGAATAATATTTGTCAAACAAACAATTTTTTTTCTAATATCTGGTTTTATTTTCATGTTACCCATTAATAAATCTTCTAAAAATAATACCAATATTTTATTTTCCACCTACCCAGCAGAAGCTACCCCAATATTAATTGGATTCTAACTACGTTTAACGAAGCAATTTCTCCATTTCTTTTCCAACTTTCGATCACGTACGGACCTCAGAAAGATTAGAAAATTAAAGTAATTGCTATAATGATAATTGGACTTACCGACGACGTTGAGTTGAAAAGCCAGAGACATCTTCGGTTCGGTATTGACTTGACACTCGTAGATACCTGCGTCCCTTTCTTGCGGGAACTTTATTTGAAGCGTCCAGTTTTCTGACTTTTCTGGTCTGATCACCTGGGGGAAAAGATTGAATTGGAATTATTGAAACTTAACTTTAAAGGAGTATTTTATCAAAAGTTTTAGTCTGTTCAGGATAGGATGGGTTTACGATAGATGTCAAACGCTTATCTTCGAGATTTCAAATGAAAGTTAGTTATTTGATAATTATTGATATTATAACTGTGTTAGCTACTAAAATAAGTGTAAAACGTTATTTTTGCACTTGACGTAAAATCCGTCCTTTCCAAAATAGACTAGGTGGTAAATCTAAACCTCGAGATAGTAACACGAGATCTTTAGTTCCAGGTTTGAGTTAGGTGCGCGGGTCCTACCCAGATTCAATTAGCAGATTGTATCGAATTGTATTGAATTCTTGCGTTATCTGTATTTAATGGCTAAATTTCTATAGTGTATAGCCATTAAAATTAGTTTATTTGATAGGTCTTAGTAGTAGATAACGCACACTTGATATATTCAGCTATCTGATTGCCATAGGCCTCGTGCACACGGCTGTCATCAGTACGATATTTTACTATAAAAGTTTGGCTCACACGTCAACAACAGTGGTAACTGTTGATACGGTGAAGTATCAGGTTGTATGTTGATCTAAATATGATTCGCGGCCATATTAAATTTAAATATTTATTTGTAGAATTATGATCATAAAATTATCAATACAACTCCAGCTAGCTCCAACTAGTTCATATAATCCAATTAAAAGACTATTTTATGTATTCATGACATTTTAGGATTATTCTAACATAAGGAGATGTATTGCTAATTCTAATGATTATAATTATATAAAGCCATACTTGTTACGGTCGCGAATCATATTTTACAACCTGACACTGACCTGAAAATTGCAAAAAACGTAAGAAAACTTGAATTTCGCGGGCTACTTTAGCGCATCCCTCGTAAAAACAAATGCAGTGAGAAAATGCCGCAATGTGATCCCAAAATTATACAGTCAAATGATCGTATCATCGCTGTGTATACGGGGCCGCACAAACGCATTAATAAATTAGTTAATAATGTCTTTATTATTCTTCAGATACATAGATGACCCTATAATAAAATTTATGCATGTCCTTTTAGTGATTTTAAATGCAATTAGTTTTAATTTTGACCAGATAGAAATGGGAAGTAGAAAGCTAAAATATTGATGAAATTATACGAAATTTTGCATAGAATCGTTCCTTTCGTTTGCAAAACTTTCGCCAAGTCAGTCAATGTCATGTCTTTCGGGACGAGTTTGCGAACCTCTAGTTTCATAAAGAAGTCGAAGTTTATTTCAAAGTGTAACAGTTTGGGAAGTTTTCTCAAGGAATTAAATTTCCTGTTGTCGAATTAAAATAAAAAGATTTCGATGAAAGTAGGTTTTCGAAGAATTAGATTTATTTAGTTTTCCGTTAAAATCTCGTTCAAGTATTATGATGTAGGTATCCCAGGTAATTAAATATCATAGAATTTATGTATTAGTGTGATGTTGCACATACACAGAATGTATGTGCAACTGAATTTCCGTACATTAATTAGGTTGACAGCTGGACAGACCAGCGGAAATCATTCTACTGACTAAGTTTGAATAGGATTAGTGGTAATAACTTCTCAGTAATGGAATGATTCAATGACTCAATCCCTTTAATTTCTAAATATGCACCTACTTAAATTTATCTTTAATCGCGTTTCACCTTATTAACCACACGCAGACACATACACACACACTCTCGGGCAAGTAGGTGCTCGCGCACAGTGCCCTACGTGGCACAGTGCTGGCTACGTGGTATAGTGGTATAATTGCAATTCATTATTAATATTCCAGGGAACTAGTTAGCCACATTTCTTAATTCCATACAGTAATATTGCTAAATTAATCAAAACAGGTAAATATTTGATAGCTATTTACGACGTTGCCAACTTTTAGGATAGACCCTCTTAAGTATGGTGGGACCTTTTAGTTGAGGATAAAACGGTATTTTTGAATATTCGTTTTCGCAGTACCAAGTTTACAATTCATAATTTTGACGAATTATTAATCCGTAGATTATGTTCCGTTAAGTTCGGCGTTGGGATAAGACCTTACGAATCAAATTAGGCAATAATTTGAATGCTGACAATATTGTATTTCTTGCCATTTGTGTAGCAATTGGTGCCTATATAATTATATTAGGTTTCAAAGTGTAAAAACATTAATGTAAGTGAAAATAGTAAATAAAAAAAAAATTACCCCGATCATCGGGGCAAAATAAAATGGCACAGAATTTGTTTTGTACGGTCTTGTCCCAGCGCCGAACTTACCCCAACATAGGAACCGAATATTACTAAATGTACTGCACGATTTATGTTACGTGACCAAAATGTATATTAATGAAATAAATCATACCTGAAACCGTTGATCCGATGTATAAGTCAGAATTCCGGCCGTTAATATATGAAGATCTCGCTTCCGGATCCAAGATACCTGTAACGAAGGGAAACTTCAGTACCAACTTTTACCATTTTCTCGTTTCCTTGACCCACTTTTGATTCCCAAAAACGGACTTTTCATCAAGGCACTTAATAATTCAACACTCGCAGAACCGTTCATCGTGTTCAAATTCAAAGGAAATGTGCTGAAGTAATGTTTCTGAGTTTGTTTCTGAAGGAATTCTACTTCTTTTATCCGGAATTATTGTGGTTGACAGTTTCTTGTATTTAGGAAACAAGCTGCTAATTAAATAGTGTGCACACAAGAATCAAGAAAGTCTTTTCCGTTGTAACCTCTACATTACATTATCGACAATATCAATAACTTTTGACCATCAAACTGTTTTGTTGTAAAGTCAAAATTACAAAAAATATAATTGATTCCAGTCGCCCCTTCCAAAAGGTAGTTTTCGTATCGAGAAGAATGGGCAAGAAACTCCACCGTTACTCTTTTAAAATGCTTTACAATATTTTGTATACATTAATTATATAATTATATCTGAAGACGATGCACCTGGAGTAACATTGCTATACCACAATAGATCAAAATAATTAATATGAAGCAAAGACAGAAAAAAAAATGTAATGGAGTACATGGTGTTCACATATTTACAAGCATTGTAAAAGTACGATATACCTACACCGTGAAATTTGAATCACAGTTTTGCTAGAACAAACGTTGTTCAGACCATGGTCTACTACCATACTACAGCATCAAATTAAAAAAATAACATAATTGGTTTTTGAAAAAACACAAAAAAAACAAAGTTTAAAATGTCAAGATTATCGTTACTCCCTACAACAGAGACACCACGTATGGGACACAGCATTGTTTACAGGGAAATGTACCTCCATAAACGAAATTTAGTAAGCAGTAGATAATCTTGACATTTTAAACTTTGTCTTTTCGTGTTTTTTCAAAAACCAAATTATGTTTTTTTTTTTATTGGATGCTGTAGAATGGTTGTAGACCATGGTCTGAATAACGTTTGTTCTAGCAAAACTGTGATTCAAATTTCACGGTGTATATACGATATTCCTAATTTTTTTACAAGTAATACTAATAAGTAAGTATCCGCTACCATTGTTTTCACTGAGCGATAGTTTCCAAATTCAGTCTTGATTACTCATACTTAACCTCAATAACAGTACTTCCATAGTCAATTAATATTATCTTGATCTGAATGATTTGATCACAGAGCAATGCTCTAATCCTACCTAATCTATTATTTTAAACTACGTGACGATATGTGTTTTTTGGCTTTTGACAAAATCCTTTTATAACATAACATAACATCACGCCTTGTTACCCCGAAGGGTTGGGCAGAGATGTACCTATAGTGCACCCATATTTCGCCAGTTATGTTTAAGTCCCATGTAATAGGGGGTAAGCCTTTTGCCATCAACCAGGCACAAACCCAGACTGCAACTGAGAAATTCTAGATAGAAAACCTGGGAAAAACCTTTTATCTGGCATCAAAATAGCCAGATTTTCTTTAAATAAATAAGTATTCCTATGAATAACCTATGAGTGCTGAATTGGTGATTCCTGAGTCAGGTGATCTGCCCCCCATCATTTTGATGACTTGCTAGTATTTTAGAGCAGTGGTGGCCCAGCCAGACGCTTTACTTTGTGTCATAAGTCATAAGTCATTTATTTCATAACAAAATACATTGTGTTGAAAATATTACAGTGATGATAAATAAAATAAAATAATAAAAAGCATAATTACCATTCATATTTAAAATTCATTACGCATTTAAAATATAACAATTTTATTAATAAATAATTTTATGTCAATAATTCAGCAACAATAAATTAAATAATCAACAACATTCCATTTAAAAATAAAAAAACCATCACCACTGATCTATCTCAAAACGGTAAAGAAAACATCGTGAGGAAACCGGCATATCCTAGAACCAAAAATTCGAAGACATGTGACATCTATCAACCCGCACTGGACCCGCGTGGTGAATTACGGCCCACTCCCTCTCACAGAGAGTAGGCCTGTGTCCCAGCAGTAGGAAAATTATAAGCTGATTTTATACATATGCTTATCCTTTATGCTAGTATTTTAACCTAAGCGTGAGCTATCTCATTCCTGCCATTGATAATAGAGAAGAATCACTCGTACTTTGAAAATTATCTCAAGAACCCACTTCACTAAAATATTACTAGACTGTTGAAATTTTTAGTAAAATAAATCTTCTGTTCCATTTTTGCACTTTTCTATGGAACAGCTGTTTTTTTTTTAAATAACAGTCAAACAATTTCAATGTAGGGGGATTCTTAATTATATACTGAATCCATGGTAACAGTTTTCGCGTCGATATCCTTACCAGCCTGTAGACAGAATGGGCACGCCACAATTGCGGCGATAAGACTCCTCTTTGAGGATTGGCTTGAGAGGCGCCACGGCGCCCTCACCTTCCGTCTGATGCAGGTCCTCACCGGACACGACTGCTTTGGGAGGTTCCTGTTCAGGATAAGGCGGGCGGACACGGTGGAGCATACGGTGAAGGTCTGCCTGGCTTGGGCGGAGCATCACCGTGTCCTCGTGGAGGCGATCGCCGGCGGTGATCTCTCGCGTCCAGCCCTGGTTCAGGCCATGGTACAGAGCGAGAAAAAATGGCAGGCCGTCACCTACTTCTGCGAAGGGGTAATGCTCGCGAAGGAGGAGGCGGAACGCGTGAGGGAGAGGCAAATTTCGCGCCCTCATGCCCCTAACCGCCGCAGGAGGAGACGCCCGGGGCGGGAATTGCGAGCCGATTTCCGGCCACCGTAGGCACAGGCTTGCGGACGGTGAGCAATGGCTACCCATTGCTCACCGTCCGCAAGCGCTCGCCGGCCGATAAGGACCAAGCCCAGGTCGACGGCGCGTTGTGTTCCATGCCCGCCTCAAAGAGATGTCAGCAGAATTGACGGGGTCCGCTAGGGCCAATGCCTGCCGGGGCTGCGAATATGGGCCGAAAGGGACATGGTGGCCCCCGGCAACAGGGCAACCGAAGGAACACGGGTGGGTTTTAGTCAGTAAGAGTCTGACACGCCCTTCCGCTCCACCCAGAGCGGGAGAAGTTATTTGATAATTTCTCACCTAAAAAACAAAAGCCTGTAGACAGAATACTCAAACAAATATTTGATCAATCCTTAAAACCAACATTTAATTTCCATTTACAAGAATTTATTAAGCTAACTTCTCGAGACTGCTCCTAATCCAGATTGCGATGCTAAAATAGCTAATAATCAATACTAGGCTCTTTGTTACTGTACTGGTATTGTATGGAACTGGAACAGTCTATATCCAGAAGGCTGTGGCCTGACTGTTTATTTTTGTAGCGGAAAGTATGTCGAACTGAGTTGATGACAGTATTAGATTTTAGTATAATGGAAGAGTTTTTATTTGGCAAATTTCAACGCGTTTGTAAAAATTGTAGTTAAGAGTGTTTATTCTGAAAGTGGGCAACGTCACAAATAGATGTCAAATATTTCGCTGTTTTGATTAATTTGGCAATGCTACTGTATGGAAATAAGAAATGTGGCTAACTAGTTCCCTAGAATATTAATAATGAATTGCAATTAAAACAATGAATTTGATGTTGTAACAATTTTAGGTGTAAAAAAGGCATTTGGAAAGTTTCCAAATCCTTTTTTTACATCTAGTAGTTTCACGGTAGTAAACTAAATATTCGGTATTACGACATTAATTATTGCATTTCATCTATACTAATATTATAAAGAAGAAAGATTTGTATTTTTGTATGTAACGAATAAACTTAAAAACTACTGAACCAATTTGAAAAATTCTTTCAGCAATGGACAGCTACATTATCAGCGAGTAACATAGGCTATATTTTATCCCCGTACTCCTACGGGAACGGTAACTACGCGGGTGAAACCGCGTGACGTCCGCTAGTAATCAATATTTTAGTTCCCTAGTTAGCCACATTTCTTAATTCCATTTTTATTCATTGCTTAATTAATCAAAATTGGTAAATATTTGACAGCTATTTACGACGTTGCCAACTTTTAGAATAAACCTTCTTAATATTTCTGCACGTTTAGCATGACCACAATAGAAACGGGTTTTTTCGATGGGAGAATAGACAAAATGACATATCTGTCATTTTGTCTATTTTTCCGTCGACAAAACCCGTAGAAAACCCATTTCTATGGTCGTCATTATACGCGTGTAAGTGGATAATTTCACACAAATTCTGTTAGTTGTATTGCGGTTACTGCTTAAGGGACTATCAGACATGTTGAAGTACCTATCGTGTCTAGTGGAGGCTCTTTTAATGTCATTATTGGTCTCCTAATTCACTTAAATAGCCACATCGATCTCAAAGGCTCGTTAGTCAATCAGTGGGTTAGCCTATATCCACAGTAGCTGTAGACAGTACAACACTTGCGAACAAAAGTATGGAATCACCTTCTTGTTACTTGTTCCCAGCAATTTAAAAACTAAATAACTGATGAATATTAATGAAAATGCCACCATTTTGAAGGCTATACTGTAAACTTGAAATTCGTGCCACATGCTTTTAAATTAAACCCATATTTCAAAAGCTTTCCTACTTGGAAAAAATGCCGCCCAGATCTTGGTCTCGGGCGTTTATAAGTTTTCGAAACACAGGACTGGCTTATGTGGAGTAGACGTGCGACAGCCCGCTAGCTGAGCCCTTCCTGCAGAGTAGGGCGATGATTTGTGCTGCTTCTGTAGGTGTGGTATCCATTATCGTCCAAGGTCAAGGGTCGAAAGTAGCGGAGATGTGAACAGCCTACGTGTGACAACTGACTGATAAAAAATGCTTATGTAGGGGATCAATATGGCGCAACTCGCGGCGTATCGAGCAATGCAAACATGTCTTCTTTCTTACTCTTTTACTCAAAGCAGGAAAGCTCTTGAAATATGGATTTAATTTATGTGCATGTGGCATGAATTTCAATGGTACAGTATAGCCTTTAAAATGATAGTATTTAAATTAATTTTCAACAGTTACTTAGTTTTAAAGATCGTTCGGAACAAATAGGTGATTCCATACTTTTGCTCGCTAGTGTAGTTATTGACCTGGTACTGGTTGACAGTTTATTTAATATTCTAACAAAGGAATTCCACACACTGGGTATGACGATGGAGCAGCGTAACATGGTATGTATCTGTTGCCATATAATAATTATGAACTTCTTAGTTTTTAATGTACCTATCGGTTGGTTATATTTCCAAATTGTGAACTGCAAGAAACCATTTACAATTTAACGCATTCTTTTTAGATTAATAAGATACCAATTACATAAATCAAAGTATATATCGCACCTTTAAAATTATAAGGGCACAACTCGAAATATTAAGGGTTTGAGTTTTTGTGTTAGATGGGCTCAATATCAATTGTTCTACCACGGAGAGGGTGATGTGAAAGAGACACAGTTATAGTATTCGCTTTAATATTGTCTTTTTTCTCTTTCTGTGAAAGCCAAGAACGATAGAACAGTTGATATTGACCCCATCTAACACAAAAACTCAAAACCTCAATATTTCGAGTTGTGCCCTTATATTTCTAAAGGTGCGATATATTAAGTACAAACATAACACATAAACGAATAACAACAATTAAATTCTCACAAAAATGTAATATTACACATAACCATTAAATTGGCGAATTTATTGTCGAACAGATCGCAGTCCGGGTTGGTTTCCACGAGCTTATTTAGTGCGGTCAACATGCGCGGTAGGGGAGACGCAGAATGGGGAGTTCAAAATAAAATGGAGTTAAATTCTTCCAAATGCTATGTGCTAATGAACGACCTTTGGTCGAATGCGATTGATTTTGAATACAAAATGAACGGTAACAAAATAACTAGAGCAACGAACATGAAGGACTTGGGTTTCACATTTGACCAGAAGCTTACTTTTCATGATCACATTTCTACAGTTGCCAAAGAATCTTTTAAAAGGCTAGGGTTTGTGCTCCGAAATAAAATTAAAATAGTTTATTATTTATGGTTAAAGAAATTTATTTCTCAATAAGAAATTACAAAGATTTCACTTACTTGAGAACATTTTTTAAACTTAAAATATAGTAATATAGGAACTTTGACACAAACTAAGCAGCTATTGTTTTTTCCTTTATAACAAATTATTAACTGAATAATATTCATTTTGTACGCAAATAACATTACACAATTCACAAAACTTAAAACTTTTTGATCCACCCGCAAAATAATTAATTACTGTGGTCGCAAGTATTCAAAATAGATAAGGAGTGCGAACCCGGTGCCACAATACAGCAACGCAGCAGTAACGCAGCAGTAAGGCATTTTAAAAAGTAAACCTTAACAACTAGTGATTGGAGCCTCCTTTTAAGCAAATAAGCCTCTGCTAAGAGACTCCGCTCTTCCATAACTTGAATAAGCATCATTTACTTGTCTTATACAAATGTAGGTACTTACTACGAAATAATAATATAAAAAAGAGAGAATTAGTGTGTGAATGAGAGTGAGAGTGAGGGTGTGTGAAATGCCTGTGATTTTCGCAACGATCATATAATAAGGCTCTTTTATTTTATTATTTATCCATGAGAAACCGACAAATTGTAAACAGCACCATAATTACGTAACACACTTAACTTATATATATATAATTATTTGTAATCACGTTCTCGAAAACAGCTCTAACGATTTCGATGAAAGTTGCAATATAGGGGTTTACATATCTGGGAAAATTCGTTTTCTCCATATTTTCACCCGAGCAGAGCTCGGTCGCCCAAGAACAAGAATAAAGACACCTTAGAATAATGACATGGTACCATGGAATTAGTATAAACTTTCCTTAACTATTAAAATGAGCATTCTCTATTTTCACCAGAGCAGAGCTCGGTCGCCCAGGTACTATTAAAGTTAAACATTTCACGGCTATCAGTCATTACAACACATTGCGAATTGGGCCTAAGTTTATAGCAGTATTGTTGTAAGATAATCTAACATGTAATACCCAAGAGAGCAACAGCTTGTGTCAACACTACGTTGGTCACGAATTAACTAGAACACGTTTAGGTTCCAGTCAACCTAGGTGAACATAAATTATGTAGAGTCGTGACTAATCTAGAAACGAATTTAATCTTAGTGCGATCTTTGTTATTATTGTAGTTTGTTGAAGACAACATCACGCCTTTCTTCCCCGAAGGGCTGGTCAGAGGTGTATAGTAGATAGATGCACCCGCATTTATAATATTTATAACGCCAATTATGTTTAAGCCCCATATATAATAGAGCAACGATCTCATTGCTATCAACTATGTCGTTAAAGGCGAACAAAATGAGGGGCCCACATTAGTGGGTCACAGTAAAGCCTCCGCGGGCAAGGGCCTGACCCCACTCGCCACGCCCCCTCACGGGGGCGTCGCGACATCTCGACTAGATTGCTATCAACCGGGCACAAGTCTAGACTCTAGATTGAGAAATTTGTCATGAAAAACGCAATAATTCACGCTCAGCTCACGCTCAGTAGTTGCGCTTACGATCACTGGACCAACGAGGTATCAGGACTTTTTACGGTACAAACTTTTAGATTATAGGTACACTCAGAGGCAGTAAATGTGGCCCAAGCCCTAAACGCGAATTTCTGAACAAACTAAACTTACTGCCGGTGAGTGTATTATATGGTGTTGTGTCTGGTGGGCAACTGCCCGACGATTGTTTTTTATTTTTTTATTTAGGGCATCTCATTGCTGACCTCTGAGGTTATGACTACTTCTTAGCCGGGCTATCATGTGGCTGCCTTAAGCTACTACACTTAAAGCCTCCAGTCGGGGGCCGACGATTGATTTTGGGACGTTGTATACATACACGTCGCGTGACGTCATACGTCAGTGTAATACGTAGTTCATATGTGGCGTTGTAGATAGCTAATCGTTTGACAAATTTGGAATAATATCAATACAGGTTCAGAATCATGTGTCCATGATAAAAGTTTTCGCGTCAATGTCCCTGCCACCCTGTATATTTCTTGTACTAGCCATGCATCTCCCACTAACATTAACTTGACCACATAATTACTGACGCATCTGATTGACACATAATTGCTATATCACTACGCTATACCGCAGGATGGAAAGGGGTCAAGGTCACTAGCGTTGATGTCCCTTATACCTTTTATGGGTTAGGCCATGCGGGGCGACGCAATGGGACATGACGCGCATTTTGTACAGAATTGTGAAATAGAAAATGGATCTTATTACGAAGGAAATAAGAGCCATACATTATAGGTATAAAACGATGTATGGACTGAGTGAAAGATGGGTGAGGGAGTAACAATCGAGATGACGATTAATAGGGAAGCATGGAAGAAAAAGACAAGTTGCGCCGACCATAAATTAATTGAACGCATATCTAAGCATTTTAAAAACAAAATCCCGCGCACACGACTGTCTTTTTTCGTAGGTAAGCGATATTATAGCGGCCGAGCGTTGCAAGCAAGAATAGTCCTTACAGTGTACAGATATGCGTTTCTTCGATAGTATGTAGGTACTAAGCAGGGCTCGGATAGCGCTATATTTTTCGAAACAGTTTCATCTTAAAACCTAAGAAACGATTTGTTTCGGTTACGTTCGAAAGGAACGTTATAAAAACGTTTAAAAAAAAAATCGTTTTCGATTAATAAAACGTTTTTAACCGCTTTTTGAAGGGAAAACTTCTTTAGGCACGTTGGGGATTTTTGAGATGGGACTAAACTCTCTAAACTGTTACCGAATTTCCCGACACCGTGGAGTAAAATACATCAACGCGTTGATTACTGCGGTGCCGATTTTTTTCAAGTTTTCATTTTTGTCGGCACTCCCGAAGTGCCACAGTTATTTTTTTAAATTATTGGGTTGATACATAGAAAACTGGCAACACAATTCTAATCAATACGTAAACAGCAAGCGCATTGGACTCAATGATGTAATTAAATGAAGATATAAAGTACAAATTAACTAAACAAGTTCATGCTTGTCGGCCCACGTCTCGTGCGCAGGTTTTCATTCCGGACAAAATTATGTGCAAAGAACTGTTAGAAACGTTTTAAAAACGTTATTTTAAATAACGTTTCCGAGTCCTGGTACTAAGTTTTTTGTGATAGTTACGTAGTGCATGTACATGCATATTATTATGCTTTTCGTTGAGCCAGTGTGCATTCGCTTTTTGTTATATCAAAGACTATTTGCATCGTCTTGTATACAAGACGAGGAGAAACTTCATTCGTAATTTGGGAATGGCTTTGATAGACAAACTTTGAGAAACCGCAAAGATAATCCACGCATTCCTAAAAAAATATGCTATGTGACTAGAAGAAAGGTCGGAAAACCAAACACAGTTTTGAGCGATGCAAAATACTTATGTAGGTATATGCTTAGAGCATGCTTACTTTTTCTGTAAAATTGTACTGAGCTTAACCAGAATAGACATTTATTTTTTTCCTAGACATTAATTCTAGCTTGCCTGTAATGTTCCCACTGCTGGGACACATGCCTCCTCTTTCTGTGAGGGAGAGTGGGTCATAATCCACCACGTGGGCCCTGTGCAATTTGCTGTATGACACATGTCTTTGAATTTTTAGTTCTTGCACATATCGGTTTCCTCACTATGTTTTCCTTCATCGTTTTGAGAGCAGTGATGATGAAATAATTTACATAAAGTAAAGCGCCTGCTCGGGTTCAAACCCACGACATTAACTCGTAAGCCGCGGCAAACAACTGCTCTATCTTATAAGCATTATTTTATCTTACTCTTTTATCCAAACTACAAAAAATTAGTCTGCTTAGCTTTTTCCCAACTACATATGTTGGGGTCGGCTTCCAGTCTAACCGGATGCAGCTGAATACCAGTATTTTACATAAGGCCTAACTATCTGACCTCCACAACCTAGTAACTGGATAATACGATACCCCTTGGTGAGACTGGTTCTCAGACTTTCGGGCTTCTGACGACCCGTAACAACTGTCAAAGATTTACGAATGACAGCCTTGACCAACGGCTTAACGTGCTTTCTGAGGCACGGAGGAGTCTCTGTATATAAAGATGGTCACCCATCCAGGAACCAACCCTGGCAAGCGTAGTTTAACCTGATGGATTGATCCGTGCGGCTTAGCCACGAGCTACAAACTACAAATAAAGCAATAATTTCCTCAACCTAGATACTTCCCATACTAATTTACAAAAGCAAAACAAACAATGTTACTTACAGCTTTGTCCCCAAGTTGTTCAACCCTACAATGCAGGAACGCGGTCTGTCCGACCACGGTGGTGACATTCCGAGGCACATTGTACTCGAAGTACGGAAATGACCCCACACTGTCCTCGCCGTAGTGTGCTGTACCTGTGGGAAAAGAAGTTGTTGATTTAGTGTTGAATATTTTTTATTTACTGCTTAGACAATTAAACAAAGAAGTTTTGTTGTTGTGAGTATTATACAATGTCTCCCATCGGCATGGGCACATGTTTTTCTGAATATTCTAAAAATATCGAAAAATATGTTTGAAGTCTATCTTTAATATTTTTCATATTACCTATTTATTTTTTATGAAAAATTATCAAAAAATAACTTTAAAAGGGGGTCTATCTTGATTTTTTTTTCGAGTAGCGTTTGCCATATCTCCGATTCTGTATATTATTTTAAAAAAGATTATGAGTTATTTTATCGGATATACTAATATTTTTATTAAAATTTGTCAACTATGCAAAAAAAACGGAGTTTTTTTAAACACACATGTGTATGTTTACAAACTCATAGGAGATTTTGAAAATAAAAAAATAGAAATAACGAAAAAAAAAAAACAAGATAAACAAAAATTATCGAAAAATAACTTTAAAAGGAGGTCTCCCATTTTAAAGTTATTTTTCGATAATTTTTCATGAACATTCAGAAAAATGCGGACGGACCATGGACATGCCGATGGGCGTAATTGTGTAAGTTCCTTGTGAAAGTGCACAGCTGGGAAAATATTTATACACATACATAACATCACGCCTTGTTTCCCCGAAGGGTTGGGCAGAGGTATACCTGTAGCAGGTACACCCACATTTCGCCAGTTATGTTTAAGTCCCATGTAATAGGGGGCAAGCCTATTGCCATCAACCGGGCACAAATCCAGACTCCGGGCTGCTACTGAGAAATTCCAGATAGAAAAACCCAATAACACTTTGCCCGACCCGGGAATCGAACCCAGGACCTCATGCTCAGCAGTAGCGCTTACGACCACTAGACCAACGAGGCAGTTGGCAAAATATTTATGTATTAGCAATAAGGGCGAATTTCAGCAATAAAATTGAACACGATCAGCACATCTAAACCGCGTTAAAGTACTGCAGTGCGTATTCCACTACAATGATGACACTGGCAGCTCTTAAACGTGGTTTAGGTGTACTGATAGCTTTCAATTTTATGGCTGAAATTCGCCCTATATATATTGCTGCGTTTTGGGTAAGAAAATTCAAAGGTTCATTATAGGCACATAAAACAATTTTGTTTGTTAGCTAGGGATCCCATCTGCGAAAGATTTTTTTCTGCACTTTCCACTTTTCTGTTGTCGGATTGTTGGCCTATTTTTCAACATTGTCATATTGCAAAAATTAAATCGCACACTACATGAAAGGTTATTTGCGTGTAGATAGTGTGGATAACTACTACAACGTTGGATTTAATAAAATCAAATGAACGACAAAAATTCACTTGTTTTCCAAAGACAAAATAAAATCTGCCAAAAACAACCATTTTTAAACAACTTCAAAAAAAAGGAGGAGGTTCTCAATTCGTCGGGATATTTTTTTATAAATTAACCCACTAAAAAGTGCAAAAAAAAACTTTTTTACAAAAAACACAACCGACTTCTAAACTACAAAGTGTAAAATTACTTTAATTTCGGAAGTCGGTGTCAAAAAACTAAAATACTGATCCAAAGACACCGACCTCCGACATTAAAGTTATTTTTCACTTTGTACTTTAGAAGTCGGGTGTATTTTTTGTAAAAAAGTTTTTTATTGAAAAAGTTAACATTGTTTTGCTTAGGTACCATACTCAAACAATTAGCCCTACGCACGGCCAATTTTTTTCCCACGACACTGGATTCTCAACGCTCAGCTTGTTAACACCGAGAGTTGAAAATCCAGTGCGCGATAAAATCCCGCCGCCATATTTTTACGTTCGTGCGTATAATACGCACTTGCTTCAAAAACGGTGAAGGAAAACATCGTGAGGAAACCGGCATGCCGGCAACCGGCAAACAGAGATATTTCTCGACAGCATATGAAACCAAGTCAAAGGCCCATGGGCGGCATAGAAACTCTGACACCATATTAGTCACTAACCACATGATAAAGAAAGAGTGACTAAAACCCCACGGTGCTTTCCACTTACCCTTCAAACTGAAAAAAATCTAAATATTTTATTTCACATAAACCTACAAAGGCACTTATGAAACGTCAGAAGCTAGGTGCTCGGTTCCAATTGGTCATTTCCTATGGAGAAGAGCCGGCAAGAAACTCCACGGTTACTCTTTTAAAAATAAATGGTTTTTACAACGTTTTCAAATTACAGTGTTAATAGGTATGACAGGACAGTGTAGGCATATCAACAAATACCAGGTACTGAGTAAAATAGAAAAATGGTCCACAAGTATACGGCCTACAACGTTCTCACATTCACAAAATCTAAAAGAAAATAATCTATATAAAAGATAAATAAAATAATAAAAATAAGGACCTATTTAAACCAAATTACATGATTGCCAGTACAGCTGTTACAAATCTAATTTGATAAAAAAATATAGAATTATAGGAAACTCAGTAATGCTGCTCGGTGGCTTCTAAGATTCTCTATTTTCTCCGAATTAACATCGTATTTGCATTCTATTTTGCATCCTTTTCCTAGATAAATTGGTCCAATTTATCTTCTTTGCAAGTCAAAATAGGAAAAGAAATGTTTGTAATCTTAGAGGGAGTCGGTAGCTATAATAAATTATGCGCAAAGGGTCACTTTCACGTTCCGGATACATGGATGTTTAAATTTGTAGACATCCGTTCTATAGAACGATTCCGGTTTTTCGATTTTGTGATTTCAATTTATTTATGTTTGACAAGACAGGCCCATGTAAATCAGTTTTTTTACACTTTTAAAATCAGTCATAAACATGTTATGAGAGTAAATAAAATATAAAAATAAATGTGTGAATCCATGACTTTTTTTTTCATGTTAATAATAAAAACTTTTTACAAAAAAAAACAACCGACTTCAAAAAAAAAACACTACAAAGTGAAAAATAACTTTAATTTCGGAAGTCGGTGTCTTTGGTTTTGAATTTTCGTTCTTTGTCACCGACTTCCGAAATTAAAGTTATTTTTCACTTTGTAGTGTTTTTTTTTGAAGTCGGTTGTTTTTTTGTAAAAAGTTTTTATTTTTCACTTTTAAGTGTTGTGGTACCTACCCCACACAAATTCGAATACCACTACCTGCTATGTAAATAACAGTGACAGGAAGTTATCATATCATCCACATACTAAGTGGGAAAAAATACGTATTATTGAAGCTAACTCAAAAACTGCCCAAACAAAGTTAATGAAATTTATATGGGACCACCTCTGAAGTATGATCTACCAAACAAAAAAAGAATCATCAAAATCAATTCATAATTGGCGGAGTAATCGCGTAACAAACAAAAAAAAAAAAAAAAAAACATTTAGTCGAATTGAGAACCTCCTCCTTTTGGAAGTCGGTTAAAAATAATTTAGCAATTAATAGTAGATTGTTATACGAGGGGCTAAAATAACCCATTGTAACGAGTAAATAGAAACCGAGTTATAATGGGTTTTAGCGCCGTGTATTACACTCTACTTTTCACCACGATTGCGAGAAAATAAAATAATCCAATACAATATTAATTTACCTTTATAAAATTCAAATCTGTAAATGCGATTATCGCCATTTTGATGACAGTCGAGGTCGAGGCTAAAAACATAAAAATTTGGGATTTCGAACATCCAAACTCCACCACAGGGGCAGTGAATACTACACATTTAATTATTTGACGAGTTCATCCATTGTTCAAGTAAATAAGTAGTGGTAATTAAGTTTTTGATATCCAAAGTCGAAGTTTCGCGCCAATCGTGCGAGTTTACATTTTAACTTTTCACAAATATCACACATACACTACACATGTAGATACGATTTAAAATGTGACAAATATTATTAAAAATATTATACACAACTAGAAAATGCCCAGATCTTAACGTAATATGCGAACACAGGTCCAATAACACGTAATATTCATTACCACTACTCAATTTGTGTTAAAAATCGCCGACCATTTTTTTTTATTGTAATTATGTGCGAAAACGATTATGCCAAACGATTTTTTTTTTCAATTTTGATCGACCCGATTAATTAATATGTCGAATATCAGAAATCGAAAAATTAAATAAAATTGTTTTAAACATTAAATTCTATATATTTTTTTAAAGATTTCGCGCCAATTCCTTTTTTATTTCTTCTGTAGCCGCAACGCAATGCTCGCATTCTACCGAAGAGATAGCCGCATTTAGTTCCATTTTCAAAAATAAAATGTTCTTCTTTTTTTTGTGAACAAGTAATAAGTCGAGTCCATACTCATGATTATTCTACAAAAGAATAAAGACTTTTTAATTTTTCAAGGCTCGTTGGAAAAGACAAAAATTAAAAAAAAAAAACTTTTTCGCCTAGAGCAAGAAATGCAACTTTTTCCCCGCTCTGGTACTCTACAATGACGGCTTTTTTGAGCAAGAGGAGTGAAAAAATATTTTTTTTTATGTTGGTTGGTTGATTATGTCATCTTTTAAACATCATCATCATCATCATCATTTCAGCCGAAAGACGTCCACTGCTGAACATAGGCCTCCCCCAAGCACCTCCACTTCGACCGATTCACATACTTTTACGAAATCTAAAACAAAATTTTACTCCAGTGCTGATGTCAGAAACAGTTGTATAGGTGAAGCAGTGAGTTTGTTTGTCTTTTACGCTAAAACGGCTGAACGGATTTGGATGAAATTTGGCAAATATGTCATGGTCTAGACCTGCATTAGAACATATGACTTTTTATCCCGATATTCCCACGGGATCATAACTTATGCGGGTGAAACCGCGGGGCGCAGCTAGTTTTAATTATATTTGTGTCCGTGAAAACATATCACTATACCAAAATTTCTACAGTTCTTTATTACGTTTTTTTAAACACGCATGGGCATTAAATATTAAAACAAACGCATCGTGTAATGCAGCTCATTATATCATACCTAGAGATTCCGTTTGCTGCAAAAAGAATACAAAATGACACAATTATCCTAAACAAAAGGTCTTGCTGATTAAGAAATTATTCAGGACGGAACAACAGCTGAACTATAATGTTTCTGTTCAGGTAAACAACCCTAATTTTAGGGGTCATTTAAGCCCCTTTTTGTGTATGAGGCAATTTTGTAATGGACGTGGTAATATAGGGCTGATTATTATTATTGTGTATCAGAAAAGTTAATTGAAATAAATCAATTTCTAATTACTTTAGAGTCTCAGCAATCAAAAGAACATAATTCATTTATTTAAAGAAAACTTTTTTTGAAAGTGAAAACTTCTTTAGGCGCGTTGGGTATTTTTGAGAGGGACTAAACCATTGATTTCGCGACACTGTAACGACACCTGTTTTTTGTAAATGCGATTGTGCTCTTTATTTATACTACGTTACGAATCAATGTTCTATGCAAGTATTTTTCTTCCACCAAAGCGATCTTGTTCAAGTTTTTACCGGAGTGTCACTGTTTTTTTTATTGCCCCGTGTTTACATTAATGCTGGGTTCAGCTCCTTAGTTCTGGTGATCAATAAAGCATCTATAAATATAACAGTACCTGGGCGACCAAGCTCTGCTCTGGTGAAATTAGAGAATGCTCATTTAATTAGTATAGGATAGTTCATACTAATTCCATGTATAGTACATACTAATTTCATGCTGCCATGTCAATATTCTAAGGTAGCCATCTTGTTTTAAACTTTGGGCGACCGAGCTCTGCTCAGGTGAAAATACGGAGAAAACGAATTTTCCCAGATATGAGACCTAGCTAGATCGATATTTCGTCCCCGTAAACCCCTTGAATGCAACTTTCATCGAAATCGTATATCGATATAATATATATTAAATAAATATTGCTCGTTTAATAGTAAAGGATAACCTAACGCCTTTTTCTCATGGGGGTAGACAGAAATTACAGACGTGGCGGTCTGTAATTTTTGATACGATCCTTACATACTGTTTTTGCTTCGTTTACGTTCAAAGAAATCTAACCTACATTTTCATTTCTATTACGAACATCACTAGGTAAGCCTCCTAAACGCTTAATCTTAAATAACCTTAGTTGCAGATTGTAATGGTTTGTCTGAAACCTGAAAGTCTGACCACGGTCTAACCTTAGGATATCGGTTTTCCTTCGGTAATTGGATTGCGGAAGGCTTGTGCCTCGTGTAAAATATCTATGTTTAGTTGCACCTTGTAAGCTTAGATGTCGAACCTAGTGATTGAAAGAACCGGTCAAGTCCTAGAGAATAATTTTCTTTTTATTTTCATATCTTCCTAAATGTTTACCAGAAGAGAATTTGCCCAGCAGTGGGATAGGGCTGAAATGATTTCTTAGTATTTTGATGTTGAGTTTTGCTGTCGTAGCGAGTCCTAATCCATCTCATAGTACTGTCAGTGGTGACAAAAATGCCATAAATCAAGTGTAAAATGTAATTCGGTTTTAAGTTTTCAGTCTCCAATAAAAATGTACCTTTTTATTTATTTTAATATAATAATAAGTATTTGCTAAGAAAAGATCAAGAGTGAAAATATTTTTTTAAGTGTTAGTATATATTTTTTTTGTATTCTAACATTTAAAAATATAATTTAAATGTGTTTGAGTGCATAAAAGAGAATAATAAGTTCTTCGAATTCTCTGATTTTCATTACAATTTTAATGTTCATAATTTAAATTTTTTGAATTCTTTTTCCAGGAAGAGACGCTAGCGAAGTGATCCCAAAAGTATTACATATTACTGATTTTAGAACAAACCAACAAAAGAGTTGAATAGCAATGACGTAGAAACACCATATTTTGTAGGTACATTTGTAGGTATGTTAAAGTTTTAGCGCAGCCTTCACCTGAGATAGCAGATTACTGATTAGACACTAATCCTTTATATTGTTTTTATTTACACCCATGTTATAAAACCTCTATAAAAGTTTCTGAAATAGTTAGCTTATTGGCAACATTATAACAGCCAGTGTAATAGTAACCATTACCTCATCCCAATGAGTGTTACAATGTTGTACTAAATTTCATTACACAACTCTTTTCAACGTTCAAGCGGGGGGCAGCAGCACCCGCTGCACGCATGTGTGTGTGATGTGCTGCTGCAGGCGACGTACATACGTGTAGCTGTACTGAATTTCGTGGGAATTTCTTTATTCTTGATCTTGAATTACAAACACTCAATGGTTTCAGAAACTTTTATAGAGGATTCATATCATGGGTGTAGATAAAGTATTGCATACAACAGTTGCATAAATAACTATTGTAGATTTAGTTAAGAATAGTATAAGTTATGATGAAAACTTGTTCCCATAAAAACAACTTACTGATCTTCTAAAACAGGGCTTCCTCTTTGCTACCCTTTTAGCTGTGGCCTACAGCGTCCATAATAATCTAAATTATATAATTACCACCTAAGTGTGTACTTAGGTGGTAATTATATCATTTATGGTGAAGCAATAAAGATATTGAGCATTGAGTATTTATGAGGCTGACATAACTCTGTGGATTTAAAAAAGAAAGAAAATTGGTCGCTCTTCGTGTCCATCTGTGTGACCGCGTTGCTTCGCTACACCACGCAACTGATTTTGATGCTGTTTCCATAATCATTTATATAATTTATTCCGGAAGGTTGTCAAGTCCGCGATGTTTTGTCAAGTTGTAAAAATCGAAGCTGGGTCTTGGGCGGGTTACTAGCAACATTTATCTGAAAATCTGCTTAGCCTTTTCCCAACTAAGTATGTTGGGGTCGGCTTTCAGTCTAACCGGTCCTCCACAACCCAGTAACTGGGTAATACGATACCCCTTGGTAAGACCGCTTTGCGGTTGTCAGAATTTCGGGCTTCTGACGACCCATAACGACTATAAAAAATCCACG
Organism: Agrochola litura; assembly: GCA_949152395.1. Lineage (NCBI taxonomy): Eukaryota > Metazoa > Arthropoda > Insecta > Lepidoptera > Noctuidae > Agrochola > Agrochola litura. Next base: position 12,174,742 of record OX424514.1, on the reverse strand, counting down.
AATGACAGCCGGGACCAACGGCTTAACGTTTCCGAAACACGGAGGAGTCTCGATATGTAAAGATGGTCACCCATCCACGGACCAACCCCGGCAAGCGTAGCTTAACCTGATGGATCGACCCGTGCAGCTGTTATTATTTAGCCACGAGCTTCTCTTTGTTGCTAGCAACATAATAAACTTAAAACTAACGCTAAATAAAGTAAACGAAAGCAGAACCTCCCTAGAACGCCAAATAAAGTTAGCAGTACATTACAACAAATAATATTATTTTAAGCATTACATTTTAGTTCTAAATGCAACTTTGCCGCTTAACTCGTTAGCAACGCATAAAGCAAGTCAAATATGTATGCATTCGTTTGTATAACTTTCATTTACATTCATCCAAACATGTTTATATTATGGTAGACGTCGTTTTAAACATCGAATACGATGTTTGATGTTAGTTTAAAGCACGTTTAATATGCATTAGTAGGAGTGCTTTATTAAACGGTGAAGGAAAAAATCGTGAGGAAACCGGCATGTATTTAATTTTTTTTTGTGTCGGGGTGAAACCTTCGAAAGGCGCCTGAGCTTTGGGGATAAGACCGGGGAGTGTGGGATTCCTACCTCACATAAACCATCCCGGTGGTCACCATCTGCATATGGAAGGGACACTGTTACCTCTCAAAAGACCTATCCTGAACCACCTCTGTGCACCGCCTGTTAGGGCACATCTCTGGGGTGAATGTAAAGGAACCAAAAAAATTAAAGTTATTAAAACTAAAACCCAACTATGTCATGTCAAATCGAACAGATTACGGGTGCCTCCGGATTTTAATTTATCTGTCTGTAATGTCTTAGTTGGCTTTTTTTCGTAATTAGGTTTTTGTTTTTATAAATTTTATTTTTATTTAAATTATTTTGAGGTCCTTTTTTTTTTATTTGCTAATTTATGCTCTTTCGTTTGATACCCAACGTGGCATCATGATTCATGAGGAAGGTTTAGATTTATAATTCATTAAGGTTTTGTATAAATTGGCTGAAAAGCTGAAAGAGGATGATGATTGCTGAAAATATCGGAAAAAATCATGCCGACATCTTTACTGGTGTACGCGTGAAGATAACACATTTCCATGGAATAATTTCCAACCTCCACGTGGACGAAGCTTCGGAAAAAACCTAGTTCATTTTAATTCCATGTTTCCTCACGATGCGATGTTTTTTTTCGTTCATCGATTTCAGTGAAAGAGAAAGGAAATATCTTATTACAAGCTGCGCCCCGCGGTTTTACCCACATAAGTCTCGATCCCGTAAGAATATTGAGATAAAAAGTATTTCATGTCCTAACCTAAGTTATGATCTACTCATGTGCCAAATTTCATCCAAATCCGTGCAGCCGTTTTAGCGTGAAAGCTTAACAAACAAACATACAAAAAATCATGCTGAAACACAGGCTATAAACCTACTCGTAGTTTGGCAGCAGATGCTAATAATTGGACACAATTGTTACTAAATTACTTTTAAGCATTATAATTTTAAGTAGCTAAAACAAATTAGTTAGTTATTAGTTACATGTTTACTATTTCTGGTCTAATAAATAAATAAATCAAATCTTTTCTCTTTATTTATAATTTAAATTAGTTTAGTGTTTACGTGGCGTTCCGAGAAATATCACGTCATTATGTTTTCTATGCAAATTACGTAATTAATTAAGTCCATATTGATCTCTCTGTACGTTACTGTATTAAGTGTAATTCGACCTTATTAGAGAAAAAGATCTACAGAAGTGTGTGAACAAATAAACTACCAATTACTCGTAAAATGTTTTGCGACCCAGTCTGCTGTTGTACTAACGTTTCATATTAGAAGTGACAGCTGGTATTAGGTACATACCGTTGTTCAAGAAATGTAACTCATTTCAAGAACCTAGCGACCTAATTACAATGAAGGTTTCATGAAAATTCACGGCATCAGTTGGCGCCACTTTGACAAGAGGTCTTCCATTTCGACAATGACTATAAAATATATGATGACATTCATCATTCGTTCATCATTCAATCACGACTAAAGAAAATATAGGCGCTTTGACACTTTTGATAGGTGCCCGGACCTGACGTCTCAGTGCTGCCACCTAATGAACATCATTTCAGAAAACCATCATTGGACTTGAGTCGTGGGAGATTTTCAGTTTTATCAAATGTTTTCGAATTTTATTGACAGGTCCAACTTTTAAGTAAGAATAATTCAATGCCCGTTTAAATATATGGGTACAGTATTTCTATTTTCTTAATATCCCTCGGGAATCATCGCATTTCCGAATACAAACGAATGCAAATTTTCATGTCCATTAATTATTAGATTTATCTTGTAAAATAATTTGAATTCAGAACTAAGTACTTTATTGTTATTTTGTTTTGATTTTCGTGTGAACTATGTAGAGCTGTAAAATTATTTTCCTATTTGTCGTGCTTCCTAAATTTTTTTTAATAAATTACATTAAGTTAAAAGAGTATTAACAACTCTATATACTTCCAAGTCAATTGAGAGCGTCCGGTCTGCACCAAGCGCAAAGGGTAACTTACAGAAATCCGACGACTGACGAAACACGAGGTTTGCCGAGGGACATTAAGAACACATCAGTCCCAGCAGATGGGCTGATGACCTTAAAATGACAGAAGAAAGTCAGGACAGACCGCAAGACAGATGTCATTATCATTCTCTTGCTCGTATTCCAATTAATTTGGGGTCGGTGCTGGATGTATTTTTCTTCTACAGTTTTCTAATTTAATCGGCATTTAGGTATGCACCCTTGTTTTAGCCAAATTATTCACACAGTCTATAATACAAGGCAAGACTGCCCTGTTGGTCTCGTAGTCGCAAGCGCAACTGCTGAGCGTCCTGGGTTTCAAATCAAATCAAAATATTTTATTTCACATAAACCTACAAGGGCACTTATGAAACGTCAGAAGCTAGGTGCACGGTTCCAATTGGTCGCTTCCTATGGAGAAGAGCCGGCAAGAAACTCCACGGTTACTCTTTTCCAAATAAACTGTTTCTACAATGTTTTCAAATTACAGTGTTAATAGGTATGGGAGGACAGTGTAGGCCTATTAACAAGAACCAGGTACTTCGTAAAATAAAAAATGGTACACAAGTTTACAGCCTACAACGTTCTCACATTCACAAAATGTAAAAGAAAATAATCTATTTAAAAGATAAACAAAATAATAAAAAAATAAGAACCTATGTAAACCAAATGACATGATTGCCACTACAGCTGTAACAAATCTAATTTGATTTAAAAAAATATATAAAATTGTAGGTATATAATGTCAAATACTGAAAAGATTATGTCGATGAAGTATGTAAAAAAAGTAAAATAAAATAATCATCGTAATTTGGGAGCAGTTAGTAGACATTTACATTGTTATGCCGTTAATGAAGTACCAGGGAAGCCACAAGTTTGAAAGTGTTATTGGGTTTTTCTATTAAGAATTTCTTAGTAACAGCCCGGAGTTTGAAGTTGGCGGTGTGATACCCCCGTGCCTTGGAAAGCACGATAAGCCGTTGGTCCTGCGCCTGATCTCTCTCGAGTCGTATTGGATTGCCGTCCCATCAGAATATGAGAGTGAGGGAAGAGAGCGTGCACCTGTGTCTGTGGCGCATACACTTGTGCACTATAATATCTCCAGGCTGGTATCTGCTGAGATTGATCGGCCTAAATTCGGTCTGGAGTAGGTCTACAAGACAGATGCACAAGGCGAATTATTGGGTATTGTGGCGTAACTTGGGAGAGGCCTGTCTGTACCTATGGACGGTGATAGGCTGAGTTCACTGATTGATAATTACACGAAATATTAGTACGTCATTTTAATACGGCTAGTAAAAGTCAAATCAATTCCAAAGAATAAATAAAATCCTCTGAAGTGGCGCAATAAATATCAAATTTTCATTTCACTATGAACATCATTTTATTGATTTTACTCTCTCAATCAAATTACGCAAAACTGATATTTCGGCTAGCTGAAAAACAATCGAATTAAAAGGTATTGTGATTTATTTTATTGGTGGTATTCCGCATCCGTCGCCATTATATTGAACGTCAATGAAACCCTTTCAGATTGCGGCGGACATTTTGCCAAATTCATCATCATTATTTCAGCCGAAAGACGTCCGTTGCTGGACATATGCCTCCCCCATGCATCGCCACTTCGACCGATTCTGTGCTTCTCGCATTCAGCGGATTTATGCGGCCTGCATCAGGTCATCGGTTCACCTTGTATGGGAGGTCTTCCAACGCTACGTCTTCCGATACGCGGTCACCACTCCAGAACCTTTCGGCCCCATCAGCCATCTGTTCTGCGAGCAATGTGCCATGCCCACTGTCAATTAACTTTGGCAATTCTTCGGGTTCTTTTATCAAATTGCCCAGTTCTCATCTCATTTCCCTGTTTTTACTATTATGTTTCACGTTTTTAAAAGACAAACTTCAACAATTTTTTTTTTTTTTTTTTTTACAATATTATTTAATAACACAAACAAAAAATACCGAACTCCAAAAAAAAAATTACACAAAAGAATGATTTTTTTTTTTTAATATTACCTATATTAGGAAGTCTGTTAAAAATAATTCAATTAAAAGTCGAAAGCATCCACCTCATTCCAGCTAATTAATTCAATACAACAATACCCACTGTTTATATCACAGAAAATAGATAGCATTACAATGGCTTTAATGTGATTATACAATGGTAAGCATTCGTAAGCCTATTAATAGAGTTTCTGCTACTATCGAATGTTAACAGTTGGATTTACTACTGTATAGTAATATATTGTATATATTGCATTTCTTTATATAAGCAGTCGTTATAAGTTAAAATTACCAGCCGTTTATTATGTTTAACTTGTGGATTCTATACACCGTGACATTTTAGTCGTCTTACAAAAGCAGCCCACTTCATGTATCCAATGAATACTAAACATTCATTAAAAAAAAAAAAGATATTTTGTAACAATTTTTTAATTGCTCCTAGAGGTATTTTAAGTCGACTAAAATGTCACGGTGAATATAATTTTTTACAAATATTATTCACAATAATATAATATAATACTAATCACATAAATAAAACAGCCAACTCCTTTCAAGAAAAAGCCCACTAAACTCCAAACTAACGAGAATATCCTTCACAACCTTTTACAAAAATCGCCATCAAAGGAAAAATGGTCTCACATATAAAATGCAAAAGGAAAAATCTTTTTGCATTCGCTTCCTCAACCTAATGCGTTTAGACAGCTAGATATTAGTACTTCCTTTAAAGCCTAGGCTTAGTGTAAGACTATTAGGTCAAGTGGCCGTCGTGTGTGGCTTCTAGTTAAGCCTGTTACATTAATAAGAGTCCTGGAACCTTCTACAGACTTAAATGCAGAGAAATCTCTGTGTGGGTGATGACTCGGTGTGGGATTAAGTTGGTTCGGTAGTGGTGGTTGAAATCCTTGAGATTATGGCACGTAGTTTTGTGAAAAAAGATGTCATTTAAATGGTGGGTGATAAAATAGATAATCAAGTAGAAGTCTTCAAATCGAGGAGATTAATTCTACGTAAGTATCTTCGACCACATTATCACTTGCCGTCAAATGAGATAGTGATCAAACACTTGCCTATCAATAATTTTCTTACGATCATATACTTTAACCAAAAATTTATTAACAAGTTTTAGTTGCAATTGTCAAAATCAACCGATACTGTAGAGGATTTTACAAATATCATAAATGACTTCAAGAATATATAACCCAGAGAGAGAAGCAGCGGGCACAACAAGTCAATAGTAAAATAAAACAATATGTCGAGTTAATAATGACGAAGAAAATAATGAAAGATATTATCAAATACAAATAACAATAGATGGAAAGCGAAATTTCATTGTTAAAACAGAATAAATTGGGATTAAGATAGGAACGTGATATCGCAAAACGAAATGAACTTTTTTACGACAAAAACTTATATTTCACCACATTTTATGAGCATATCCCTAAATATGGACGAAGTTAATAAAGCAACAAATTCAGTATTAACATCGCACGTTTTCATATTACGTTCAATATTTTCTGTATCTTTTTATCCCAAAACAGCTTTGATAGCCGTTGTTATTCTGATTGTAAAATACGGAAAAAACATTGCAAATAAGAACAGGTTTAGCCTCGAAATTTTCTTTTATACTTATTGTTTGTTTCTTAAAAAGATTTGCATTAGATTGGATCTGATTTTATTGCAAAGAGATTTTGCTATTCACAGAACTTTTGACATAAAAGTGTTTGACTAATACTGGAAGTTTTCTCTCCTTGATGGGTAATTCAATTATAATGAAAGTAGGGAATTCTGTAGAAAGTACTTCTCTATCTGAAGTAGGTACCTACTTTGAATTAATATGATTAAGGATTTTAACAGTAATTTATTTCTATTTAATGCTAATTTAAAGCAACATTTTTGGAATGTTTTGTAAGCTCTTGAGAAGAAATCACTCAAAATCACGCACTTTGATAGAACTCAAATTAATCAGTCGACAAGAACTTAAACTCTCTAATATCAAATTATGAAAAACGACCGTGACAACGACTATGATCAAAGAGAAAAATAATATTTTACTATGTGCAATGTTTAAACTTTTAAACATTCAGAAAAGGTGTGAACAATGATAGAAAGATGTATCACACACATTACGTAAGTTCTCTGAAACAGCAAACGATAGACTTAACATGACACAACTTAGGAGTATGCTACCTAACGGAGTTGGACATAGCAATGTCCAACCTTTCGCAGATAGTTCAAAAGAACCCCGAACAACACTTGTACGACACACCTGCCCTAAAGTCTTTCAAGTTTCAAACTTGAACGCAAGAGCCATCAACCGAAGTGGTAACGTTTTTGGTCGGTCAAGTGAAAGGTTACCGCAAAACGCACTTTGAATACATATTACCGTTTTTCTCGAGAGTTGCCCCCAAAGTTTTCTGGGCAATAGCACTGTGGCAAGGTTATAAAAGAAGCGACAAGCGAGCTAATCAATAGTTAGAGAGAGAAACTGTTAATTGTTTACTTGAAATGTTTGTTTTTAGGTAAACAAGTCACGTTCGTACTCCCAAAAGAGTTAAACAAAGTGTATTTTGGTCAATTTGTAGAAGAAGTAATTTTTATCTTGTTTTATTTGGTCTGAATTTTTTTAATCTAACCGCACATTTGGGTACACCCTTCTTCCTTATATCTATAGGTATCCTAAACAAGTTGTGATGTGTATAAAACATGTATCATAATGTTTATAATAATATTATTACTAACATTGGTTCGTCCGACATGACGTTGTTTACATGTCTATTTAGGTATTGTTAGCAATTTTTTTCACAAGTTTTCTACAAGTTTAATATACAACTAGTATTTGCAACTTGTTTCAGGTATAAAAAATAAACGAAAATACTAGACACAACATATGGAATACGTTTAATACTTTGGCGTAAACGCAGGATCCATCCGAAGAACATTTTAAAAACAGATTCACAGGATTTGTCTAAAAATTTTACGTTGGAAAATTCGCAAATTACATTTAGATTTGACTTGAACTCTCAAACACATACATTTTGTTTCAGACAAGAGACCTCATTACATTAGGCCTGTCAGGAACTGCCTCTTTGCTTCTAAAGATGATTTATACTTCCGTTTTAATTGTTAACTACTCTACTTAGTACGTACTTATACGAAGCTCATTAATCATTACAGTACTAGCTTGGAGCTACTAATTGTTAATTTTCCGGGAACGTGTTTTCATTTCTAATGACATCTTTTACTATAAATATTTATTAATTCTTCCTCTGAACCGAATTTATTAATGATCTTTGTTACGAACGTTTATTATTTGATTAGCATTTATTTAACCATCTTTAAAGGCCGGTTACACCCGATATAAATACGTTTCGATTAAATGGACTAGCAGATAGAAATAACATTAAACAAGTTCTTTATCTATTGTTTTTATCCGGATCATCATCATTTGCACAGCCAGATGTAGCTGAATATTAATATTTTACATTAAACGACTGCGCATATGAACTCCACAAGCCAGGCACTGGGTTACAAAATATCCTTTGGCAGAGTTTTGAGCTTCTGACCATCCGTAACGATTCGTCTGTGTGAATGCATCTGGTCGATACTGGCCTATCTAGAAAAGTGTGAAAGACATTTAACATTTAAAAATGCTGCACCAGTAAAATTCTAAAATACAGCGTAAACACACGTATTTAGTTTCGAAAAAAATTCAGTGGTGTCACCGTACATATTGACTTGCACGCCACAACGACAAACATGAACTAGGTACCTACCAAATAAAAAGTGGTCAAAGCGAGAATGTCTTTTGTAAAAACACACGTTCTGTGTTTGGTACAAACGATGCAAAAGGCTTTAACAAACGTTTTGGGGGTATAGCCGCCATTTTTGAAGTAACAATGAACCTGACACCGGGTGCTTAACAATTTGTGGGGAGAATACCGATGTGTATAGAATTTAATAAAAGGACTTTCCTATGATTAATCGCTATAATTGGCTTATCAGGCTAATTTGCCATGTAAACCTAGAAAAAAAAAAACATTTATTTGGACACAGTTCGTGAAACACAAAACAACAAAAAACAAAGTGAAAATAAAAAAAATGTTTCAAAAACAATAGTGTGTGCCTCACGGGCGGCGCCGCCAAAAAGGTTCAACCTGTATCTAACATTTTTTTCGACACCCCTGTCACTTGAGAGATTTTTCTCGATGGCATGTGAAGCCAAGTCAGAGGCCCATGGGCGGCATAATTACTCTGACACCAGGTTAGTCACTAACCACATGAAAAAGAAAGGAAGAACTAACATTGTATATTTTTACGACAGATTAACGCATTGTTACTGGAGACATTCCAATAAAGTCACAAAACGCTAAATTATGGTCACTATCCTTGGTCATGAGGAATATTGAACTACATCAAACTGACTATGAAACGAGAATAAAAACGATAAAAAGTTTAATTAAAGCAAATAATTTGATTTTAATTTTAGCCTTCAAAATTCAGGGCTACGTTTTGGAAACACAAAGCTAACTAATGATATAAATGCGGAAGTGAGTTTTTTTGTTTGTTATACTTTCACGCTAAAAGGTCTGAACGGATTTGGATGAAATTTGGCCATGGGTAGATCATGACCTGGAGATGGACATAGGCTATTTTTCATACTGGATCGCTGACGAAGTCGCTAGCAAAATCAAATCAAATCAAATTTATTCGTAAATGTAGGTTTCAATGCAATAGGATGTTATAATAAAATGGTCAGTTCGCTACATTTAACTCGAGAGCATACAAATAATATAAAGTTAGTAGTGTCGAAACAACAGACACACATTTAAAATGAAATACCTCAATTACTTACATAATAACATACAAATCTTTACGTACTAACACACAATTACCAATGTCAAAATTAAATAATAATAATCTAAATGTAATGCTAAATGTCAGTGGTGTCCTCCATAAACTCAGTTGTGGAGTAGTAACATTTATGAATTAAGAATTGTTTCAGTTTCTTTTTAAACATATTATTATTAAGATTCTTTATCTGTCGTGGAATTTTATTGAAAATAACTGGAGCCATTCGATAAATACTTTTACGTAGGAGGGCTGTTTTACTGCGATCAACACAAAGAATGTTCGAATCCCTTTTTCTTAACCGTGGATCAGCTGGGGCTCTTATTTTGAAAAGCTGTGGGTTTGTCTTAACAAACACTGCCACCTCAAAGATGTATAATGACGGCAATGTTAGAAGCTTTAAAGAATTAAAATATGGCTTACAACTGTCTCTTGAGTGTACATTACATCTATCGCGCGTACGCATTTTTTTTGTGCGATGAAAACGTAATTCTCAAAATAGGCCTCAGAATAGGCATAGCTTAATTTTTCCCTGCGGTGCTGGTTTCTATTTGCAAAACTGACAAGTGGCTGATACATTGAATATTTTTCCTTCAATACCTTAACCAATACGGATTATTCCATGAAACAAAAAAATATTAGATCCCAAATCTATTCTGGTTTTGCGTGTCATACATTTGAATGCATAATATTGCTTGTCAAACGAATATTTCTGATGGAAGAATTATGCATTCGTGTTCCAAAAAGGTAGACAAAACAATGATTTATTATACCGAAGTTTAGGTCAGGGACGAATCAAGAACGAGTATGGGAAATGCCGAAATTCTGATATTTTTTGAGTGACTTATAAATGTTTGACCCACTTACGATGAATGCAAAAGTTGAAAACAATCACAAGGAAGACGTTAAATGAAACTTAGTCCTTGAAACAACGATTGGTGAAGTGGAATGGAAAGAACAAGCAATGTTCGTTTCGTAAGATGCGTAAAAACTTTCAGAACTGAAATCGTTTGTATAAGTGAAAAAGCTTACAAATAAAAAGTAAGGTTTCTGAACACAAATAAAGTTATTCCTATTTAAGAATCTTTTACTGAATAAAAATCTTAAATTCTCTGACTGGTAGACAACGCACAGCCTATAAACCGCTGGATCTAGAAGCATAACATTTCGCAAAAGAGTACCTTATATACCGAAAATGAGCACTAAGTAAGAAAACTAATCCATTATAGAAATCAAAAATAAGTTTAGAATTTTTAATGGAAGATTGAAAAAGAGAAAATAGATTATTTTGCCGATGGGAAATTCAATCGTGCTCACGACTTGTAAGTTAATAAAAATGCAATTTTTGAAAATGACACATACATTTTTCGTTTGAGTTGTAAATTTTTAGAAACTTTCTTTCCCAAAATTACTATAAAAACTTTATGTCGCACATTAAGAGTTCAAAGTGCTATTTAAACCCGTAGAACATGGCACAGGTAAAGTGCTGCATGTAAAGAGACACTTATTCTATTAAGGAACTGTCCATGACGCTCACGTTTATGGAAAGGTCTAGAAATTCTTCTTTTCCCTGCAAAAATCCATTAGGCGATCTGAGTACTGCCAAAGAATCTTTTTGATAAACGAGTCCTTTTTGTAATACCTTTCTGCTGAACGTGGCACTGAGAATAATTGAGGAGGTACAGATGTATCTAATTAAGGAAATGAAAAAGAATATATAAAGGTACAGGAGAAATAATTCTAATTCAACGTTTTTCGTGCGAATTTACTGGATGAAAGACAATTCGTTTTTTGAATTTTATGTAATAACTTATGTCCAGCAATGGATGATATATATGGATATATTATGGTATAAATCTCTAATTAAGGAAATGAAAAATATGTACAAGAATCTGTAAAGGTGCAGGAGAAAAATTCAAATTTAACGTTTTTCGTACGAATTTTAATGGGTAAAAGTAAATCGGTTTTTGGATTTATGTCGTAACTTACGTTCAGCAGTGGGTGATATAGATATTTTATTATATATAGCTTAGATTAATGGTAAAGATGAAAGAATAAGTAAATGCATTTTGGTTGGCTCAACTATTACCAAATCGTTATATCAAAACGTCAAAAAAATAGTTTTATGACAGCGCACAGATTGCATTATGCCTGTGGCGCGTGGGTCGCCGACGGAACGGAATGTTGTCATTTTAAATATTTATATAAACATTTAGGACTAAGTATTATTTTATTTTAAGCTACATCGATTATTGCTGAAAATCAGCGCTGTGGCACTGTCTCGCATAGGGTCGGAGCATTATGCTGAGCGATGGCCGTTTTGCGTGGATGTGGCGCATATTTTCCCCCAATTTGTTATTTTCGTGTATTTGTTCTTTCTTTGCGTGATATTTGCCGCATATAAACGTTTTTTTCTTTCTATAAGACTATGGGTAATCCTTGAATACTTTTTTCTTGTTTCCTCAAAATACATCATTATCATCTAATTTCAGTTTTATGCTACACTTACCAACATTACGTCCTCCATCCACACCATTAAGCTCATACACACTCATTTCAAGGGTACTATACCCTCTCATTTCAAGGGTAACTTACACCTCCATAATTTCAGCCTACCTAAATGTTTGCCCATAAATAAAATTTCCATTAAAACCCCGCTAACAACATAACCTAGTCCTTACCAACCTCATAAAGGCTGTATATTATAGCAGTGTGTTTGTTGAACGAGCGTAACTTTTATAATAAAGAAGGAGAGTGGAGGAAGGTCTATATAGACACGTAAGTGGCTAGGCTCCCAGAAGAGAACTTCGAATGTACTTGAGTACTTTGAGGTATGGTATACGTTAATGGACGCACCTGTTGGTAGGTAATGTAGGAGGTAATTTTGGTGGAGTTGATGACCGTGTTAGTGGATATATGAAGGATGTTGTCAAGGTCTTTGGTGATGGTAATGGAGGAAATGAACATTTTGATACAATGATTCTGACTGATGAAGATGACACTAATGTTAGTGCTGAAGTAGTTCCAATGAAAAATGAAACGTGAACAGAAAAATCACAATCACAATGTCACTTCATTTCTATACATATTTTTTAACTTTTTTGTAAATTTGCATCACACATAACATAACATCACGCCTTGTTTCCCCGAAGGGTTGGGCAGAGGTGTCCCTGTAGCAGGTACACCCACATTTCGCCAGTTATGTTTAAGTCCCATGTAATAGGGGGCGAGCCTATTGCCATCAACCGGGCACAAATCCAGACTCCGAGCTGCTACTGAGAAATTTCTGATAGAAAAACCCAATAACACTTTTCCCGACCCGGGAATCGAACCCAGGACCTCATGCTCAGCAGTAGCGCTTGCGACCACTAGACCAACGAGGAACGGGGATCCTGTTTTTATATACAGAGTTATTGGTTACACGTCGGCAATCCGTTAAGGGGATGTAGGAGAGGTTATTTGCAACCAAATTACCCCTGATGACATTTATGCCAATGTCAACCATTTTCGAGTAATATAACTTTTTTATGCATGAAGTAAAAATTTAAAACGTGCCCAATAACCCTGTATATCAGGGTTATAGTAACCATTTTCAAGTAAAAATTGTTGACCTTTGCATAAGAGTCAAACGGCGTCATTTGGTTGTAAATGACATCCTCTTATGCTAGGGCCACACCAACGGGAAACGCCGTTAATTATCGCGATGATAGACTTTATTCCGACGGGTTAAGGTCCATCATCGTGATAATTAACGGCGTTTCCCGTTGGTGTGGCCCGAGCATAACATCCTCTTAACAGATTGCCGATGTATAACCTATAATCCTGTATATTCATGTAACGCGTCACGTGTGTTTGTTCCAATTTAAATTGAGTTTATGTGTGTCTTTTGTGTGCACTAATTAAATGTTTTATCTATCTGTCTGAAAATATTATCATAAATCAGCATACATATTTCACAAAAGACCTTACTATCAAAATAACATCGGATTTCGTATAACCGGAATCAAACGTGATTGACTCATTACTAAATTTGTCACGTAATTAAGACATGAATCGTACAGATCACGTAGATTAGTTTAGGAGTTATGGGAGAACAGATGAACATAAAGACCTTTTCAGACACTTATCTACATGGTCCTCATATGGCCTGACCAAGATTATGTCTGGACTTTAAAAGAGACTGTGACCTCTGAGTTTGTTTCGGCCTTTCTTCTCAGAGTAGTCAGATAGGAAACGCCGAACTCATCTAGCTTATTTTTAATATTTTTTTTATATGACGTGTAAAAGTGATTTTTCATTTCATACATTTTTTTTTTGCAGTTTGCTGGTCACTGTAAGGTTGTATGTTGATCAAAATAAGATTCGCGTCTGTGTCAGATATGTATTTATAGAATTATAATATTAAGAATCATCAATACAACTCTCTAAGTTAGAACTGACCTCAAATTGCAAAAAACATACGAAAAATTTGATTTCTCCATAATAAGCAGTAACTATACTCTTTTGACTATGGAATAACTAAATCTATTTCACTCGTTCTACTTGTTTTGCGAATAAAAAAGAAAGAACCGACTTATATTCCTACTTCTTCACTGTGCACGCGGTTCGGTTGTGGAATTCACTACCGCCTGACATTAGGAACTGTCATACTGTTGAAGCATTTAAGCGAAGAGTGAAAGAACACTCTCTTTCCAACTCGTCATAGTTGCATAGTTATTTTAAATCACATTGTAATTATATATATTGTAGTAATATTTATTTTAGAAGTATGTATGTAAGTATATTCTCATATTGTATGTTGTTTAAATTGAAATTAGTGATTTTTTTTTTTTCTTCTTTGATTTATGTTTTTTATTTTCTCTTATACGGTTACACGTTGTCTACATCTCTTTTTGTATACTTTCCTGTCGCAGTTATGCTGGAAGAGATTTCTTTAGAAATAAGCATTTAGCCTTTGTACATATTTTTCTGTTCCTTTCTTCTTGTCTGTTTATATGTGTGTGCATAAATGGTTAAATAAAAAAAAATAAAAAAGTAAAGAAACATTGTTTAATGTTGTTTTCAATTTTATTGTTTGTTTGATAGACTTTTATCTTTCAGTTTCAGAAATTTCTCAAATATTCCTGGCGATATATATATATGGTTACGGTGTTACGAATCTAAACTTGCGCAAGTATATCGTAACGTGTATGGCTACCATTAAATTAGTAATTTTGCTACAAAAGAACTAATAACATCACAGCTCAGGCTGTTGAGCGCACCGATTATGGCAATTGCTCTCCAATTAAAGAGGAGCCTTGCTGCATCGGACGTTTCTCGACTACCGAGATGAACTGGACGAGACGTGATAATTACTTCTCCTTAAATAATGGTCTAGTGACGTGCCAATCTGTTATTATCAAGTTCTTTGAGCGTGGTGTTGTTACTGTTTCGTTTGCGATCATTGAACATACCAATTTAATTTCTAAGGGATGTTAAGATTTTCATTCTAAATTATTAGATAGGACATTGGCATTCCTATCTGGAACTCTGGCTTCGTAAAATTAATAGTCTTGTAGAATGTTAATTTGAATACAATATTTATTCTTATGCGATCTGCTCAAAATCAGCCATTTTGGCGATCAACTTAGGTGTAGTCAAAACTCTCTGTACCTAATTTTAACTATAGTGTTGATCATCATTAAATTCAGAATCATTATGTACAGTAATCTATTAAAGGGCGCGGTCAAATTGAGAGCTATTAATAGACTAGATGGTTTCGAAATTCAAATAGTAAAAGAAGAGCTAAACTACCATTTCTTTTACGAGGGCAGAACGAAATGCTCTCAATATAAAAAAAAAACAGTGGCACTCTTATCTAAATAAAGAGCACAATCGCGTTACCAAAAAGGTCGATAGCGGTGTCGCAAGTTCAATTGTTTTTTTCTATATCAAAAATGCCCAACGCACCTAAAGAAGTTTTCACTTCAATAATTACATTCAGCTCTCAATTTGACCGTGTCCTACACTAAAATAATTTCTGCTTTTAAAAAGAAAATATTCTAAAAATATCTCAGTGCTTCATGTAAATTTCTATATACAGGAACACCATGCCAAGATAAGGTGGAGTGATACATATACATTTCAACGCACTTAAAATATACAGCCGCAGAAGACCGGAATATCTCACACAGAGATAACCTTTATATGGATTCTCAGCGCACCTTGGGGACCCAGCTCGTAACATTGAGCGCGCACCGACGTATAAATGGGCGAATTTCTATCATTATGTCTATTTTTACAGCCTTTCGGGAGAAAGTCTTCCCAAAACTTCCTGTTATGGATACCGGGAAGTTTTGGGAAGAAGTTCAATGCACCGTTTAGTTTTTGTCATTGTTTGACATAGATTTGAATTTGGAATGATTTGCCGATTTGGAGAAGTTTGATTCAATTGTTTTAGGCGAATTACGACACAACTTTCCGGGACAACTTTCAGCTGCTAGTGAGAAATTCCAGTTGGAAAAACCCAATAATCTTTTGTCCGACTTGTCAAAGTCAAAGTCAATTAGGCACAGTCATTTCAATTAGGCACAAAACGGCACTTTTGAACTTCAAAATTTACAAAAAAATAGAACTGGTAATCGAACCCGGGACCTTATGCTCAGCAATAGCGCTTGCGACCAACGAGGCAATCTACAACTGGTGGATTAACAAACAAAGTACATTTAAAACTTTTTTCAGTTCCAAACGGTTACACTGAGACATTTTAAAACCACTTTTTTTTTCATTTGGTGAGTCTCTCACTAGCTTCTGGCCGCGACTTCGTCTGCGTGAAATATTTGTCTTTTGTCTCGGCTCCTAAAGGTCATAGCGTGATGATAAATAGCCTATAACCTTCCTCAAGAATTAGGCTATCAAATGCAAATGGATTTTTTTTAAATCCGACGGGCAGTTCCAGAGATTAGCGCGTTCAAAAAAACAAAAAAAATAACTCTTCAGCTTTATTATTGGTATAGATAATACAGTTCTTAGCCCAGGTACAGCGCGACCGAGCTCTGCTCTGGTGAAAACAGAGAATGCTCATTTAATAGTATAGGAAAGTTCATACTAATCCATGTATAGTACTTACTTATTCCATGCTGTCATGTCATTATTCTAATGTCATTATTCTCATGTCATTACTCATTATCTTGTTCTAAACTTTGGGCGACCGAGCTCTGCTCGGGTAAAAATACAGAGAATACGAATTTTCACAGATATAAGACCTAGCTAGATCGATTATTCGCCCCCTATATTGCAACTTTCATCGAAAGCATTAGAGCAGTTTTTGAGAACGTGTGTACAAATATATGTAAATATACAAATATTGCTCGTTTAATAGTATGGGATAATATAGTTAATTAATGGGCAATCCTGGGCAATCATAATAAAACTACCCTAATCTGAATAACGGCAAAAGTCATCGAACTAAATAAATACCGCGTAAAAATCTATTTAACTTTTCGTGCTCGTACAAATGCAATAATATCAGATTCCGATGCAAGACTTTATTCGATTTCCAATTTAAATGCTTAACGAGAATTGAGAGATAAAGTTGAAGTTACGGAAATACCAGAACATTCCAGAGAAGATTAGAACAATTTTCGTACAATGCCACGAAATCGTTGAGATAGCTCCGAAGTTATTTTAAGGGACTTTGACCCTACCGACCTTGGCGTGGCAGTAGTTTTTGTATGAATAGCCGTTTGTGATGCTGTCTGACAGAACTACTTAAGCTATGACTAAACCACAAGTATGGAAACAAGTCATGTTCTTTAGAGGATGTAAAGATGCACAGATAAAGGATTTTAAAAATTAACCCCCAAGTGGAATTTGTATGTAAAAGAAATCGGGAACCACAATAAGTTATAAAATTAAATTAAACCAGGCCACATGCGTGTCGGACCACGCACAATGAAGGGTTCCGTAGTTAGGGTGAATTTATCCCAAGAACAAAATTAACAGTGTAGTTATATACGGAATGTATGGGAGAACATGTTTTTCCAACTACAAATGTAAGTTGGTCGATTAATACTCGTTAACTAGAGTCTACTTCTCTGTGATAGTTTTCCTTTTAATTTCGTTATTTATACTACTGCTGTGAATTTTTCCACATATCCAGAACTAACCATTTAGTTGGCTGGGGGGACACTTTACTTTGACAAAAATTTGCACTTTAAAGCTTAATATTTCGCAAACGATGGCCATGGGGAAATTATAAGAGTTCAATTTTTGTCATGTTGTTACGGAACCATAAAAAATTGGGAACCTTCTCCATTTTTTACTAATCGGTTAAAAAGGGGTTATACCTAATTAGGAGACTAACGGTGACAGAGACATTGCATTAAGTTGTGGATGAGATTGATGTAGAACTAAGGAGTCACGATCCTTATTACTAATGAGGCAACTACTAAGAGAGAACAAAATTAGCCTACTTTCATTGTGGTTTACAAGGACAAGAGATGTCTTTAGTTGTAAAATAAAAAGTAAGTTCAAAAACTAAAACCCGACTACTGAAAAATCACGCTCTAAAAAGTATAAAACAAGAAAATATTTCAGACAGAAATCAACACATAGGTACAAAAATGGTCAAGGTAAAGCCGTGGTCGCATGCCATTATAATTTTGTAGTTGTACAGGCATACAACCACGGCTTTACCTTTACCCTTTTTTTTTCGAGAGCGAGGGCGCCATATTGCATTTAATACGACGTCACATAGCCTATAACCAGCGGACAATCAAGACGCTTCCAATGATACTTCATTTGTCAAATTATGATCGGTAGTTTAGAAGTTATGAGGTCACAATCATAACCCTCCTTTTTGCTTCGCCATAATTGGGTAACTAGGTTATATAAGTCATCAGAAGCCGTGACGTAAACGTTTTTGAATCGGTAATACAACTGTCCTTTAACATCTTAGTTATTGGGTTTTTCCATCAGGAATTTTTCAGTAGAAGCCCGGAATCTGGATTTGTGTCCAGTTGGCGCCCCTTTTATATGGAACTTAAAAACATAACTGGCGAAACTAAGATGTATTATCAAAAGATATACCTTACCCTTCGGGAAAAATGGCAGTTTTTATTCTAGTCTGCCTTCAGGTGTTCAGTATTTTTATTCTTTTCTACGGAAATGTCTTTAATAATTTATAGTTTTCTGATCCCTTACCGAGATGAAAAAGTATCGTCATTTATTCATCCTGACTCGATAGGTAAGTTAGGGTTGTCAAGTCAAAATCAGGAAATGCGGATAATTTTAAGTTTAATTATTTACCGACTCACGATTTAACAAGTTCAGTATCTTTAGCCAAATTTTAAGAGGCTCATGGCTAAGAAATCGCAGTTGCATGTATCATCCGAGAGAAAGCTACTGTTGCCGAGGTCGATTCTTAGATGGGTGATCATGCATACTGAGACCCTCTGTGCCACGGAAAGCACGTTAAGCCGTTAATTTTAGAAAGTCGTGTAGTCAGGAGCCCGAAACTCTGAAAACCAGTCTTACCAAGGGGTATTACGTTACCCAGGTAGGTACTGGGTTGTAGTGTGATACGCAGTCGCTCCATGTAGAATACCTACTAGTATTCAGTCAACCCGGACGTAGTTGGGAAAAGGCTAGGCAAATGATGATGGGATCTTCAGGCTAAATCAAATATATCTCCGCTTTGTTAAAGATAAAAAATAAAAAAAAACAAGTAAATAATATGTAAAAATTAACTGCTAGTAAAAATGTAGTCTACATTTCCTTACATTCAAAGTGATCTACATTTCCAATACGAAAAAAAAAAAATACCAGCGAGTTAATTTTTACATATTATTTATTTGTTTTTTTTTTTTTTTTTTCGTCTCGCATAGGCCAGTTCTAATACGCACAAGGCATCAGGATTGATCACCACGCTTGCTCAAAGTTAATTCTCGATTTCAGACTTATGGTTTAATATACTCGTAAGTCGAGGTGAAAAATTACAGGAAGCTAAAATGCAGAATGTATCTGTAAAAATCCGTCAGTTGACAACCCTGATTGTGGTATAAGGTAACTCAACTTTGCCATATTCTTTTAGTGTTGTCAAAGGAAACATTTCTTGTGACGTAAATACTGTTTTTTCTAGTATCTATGTTTTTTCGTTCAAGGAGGGTTGAATAACCCAATTTGTTGAACAAACAAGTAAATGTTATTTCAAACGTTTTGTCAAGAGAAAATGGTTGCTTACTTTCTGTTATTTTCCTTTATTGTAATGACTTTTTAAATATAATACTAGCGACCCATCCCTTGAAGGATCTCGTGGCTAAGTAATAACACCCGCACTGGTGGATTCATCGGTTTAAGCTACGCTTACCAGGGTTGATCTGTGAATGGGTGACCATCTTTACATACCAAGACTCCTCCGTGCCTCGGCAAGCACGTTATGCCGTTAGTCCCGACTGTCATTCGTGGATCTTTGACAGTCGTTACAGGTCGTCAGAAGCCTGAAAGTCTGACAACCAGTCTTACTTAGGAGTATCGTATTACCCAGTTACTGGGTTGTAGAGGTCAGATAGGCAGTCGCTCCATGTAAAATACTGGTATTCAGCTGCATGCGGTTAGACTGAAAGCCGACCCCAATATAGTTGGGAAAAGGCTAGGCAGATTGATTGACTAGCAACCCGTCCCTGCTTTGCACGGTTTTTACGACTCGGCAGTTCATACTGCTGAAAACCACATCAAAATTCATTGCGTAGTTGAAAAGAACAACGCGGTCACATGAAAACCGACTTTAATTTATTATTTGTTTATTTAAAACTTTAGCCTACTCTTTGGCGTCTAATTTTTATCTTCATTACAAAAGGTTATGAATATTTTAATTCGTTTCGGCATTTTTATGTTGCATCTACTGACTCAAGACTCTTGCTCGGTCTTTTGTCTAATTCTAGCGTTTAAAAAACGAATGAATTACATAAAAAAATAGCAGTATCTCTAATTAGCATTAAGATTTTTTTACCTGCTGTACATAGAAGATTTGTTACATGTCTATTAATATTTAAAAATCAAGGAAGTATCGTCAGCAAATAACACCATTTATGGTTGGGTTTTTAACAAATGGGGTAGATCGTTCATACATACTAAAAAGAAGAAAGGACCCAATATTGTGCCTTGTGGTACACCCATTTTTATTTTTAAACCGAGTGAATTGACACTATTTATTTGAATTTGCTGTTGTCTATCATTTAAATAAGATTTTATTAAACTGAGTGTACGTTTTTTAAGTCTGTAATGCTCAAGTTTCGAGATTAAGTTTTCGTGGACGACGCAATCAAATGCCTTGGAGAGGTCACAAAAACTCTTATAACGTCTTGGCCCTCTTCCCACGCCGTAAATATGTGCTTTAATAAGGTGACATCGGCGTCAGTCATACAACGTCCCTTGGTGAAACAATACTGTTGACCTTGTAAGATTTTATTGGTGTTAAAATGATTGAGCATTTAATTAAGCATTACCTTTTCAAACACCTTGCTGAAACCGGCAACACGGATACGGGTCTATAGTTATTGGTGTATTTACTGTCCCCGGATTTAAAAAGTGGTATTATCTTACTGAGAGCAGTGGTGGCCCAGTGGTAACTGCCCCGACCTACGACCTACAGGTCGTAGGTTTGAACCCTGACAAGCGCTTTACTTTGTGTAAATTATTTCATCACCACTGCTCTCAAAACGGTGAAGGAAAATATCGTGAGGAAACCGGCATGTCCTAGAACCAAAAATTCAAAGACATGTGACATCTATCAACCCGCACTGGGCCCGCGAGGTGGATTACGGCCCACTCCCTCTCAGAAAGAGGAGGCCTTTTTTTTTTGGTGGGAAATTATCAAATAACTTCTCCCGCTCTGGGTGGAGCGGGAGGGCGTGTCAGACTCTTACTGACTAAAACCCACCCGTGTTTATTCAGTTGCCATGTTGCCCGGGGGCCACGATGTCCCTTTCGGCCTTATTCGCAAACCCGGCAGGCATCTGCCCTAGCGGACCCCGTCAATTCTGCTGACATCTCTTTGCCGCTTTGAGGCGTGCGTGGAACACAACGCGCCGTCAACCTGGGCTTGGTCCTTATCGGACGGCGAGCTACCGGCCGGAAATCTGCCTGTGATTCCCGACGCCCAGGGCGTCTCTGTGTCCCAGCAGTAGAAACATTATAGGCTGATTATGCTTATGCTTATTATCTTACTATATTTCATTAGATCAGGGAAGACTCTTTGATCCACACACAAATTAAATATTAAGGCTAAGTACGGCACTATAGTCTCAATAATGGAGGTACAAACTTTAATAGACATTCCCCATAGATTTTCGGTTTATTTGATCTTAATTTGCTTGAAAGCTTTAATAACGGTTAATATGTTTGAATTTAAATTCAATCAGGCAGCATGAAATATTTGCTCCTAATAAATCAATAGAAGGCGAGGGCGAGGAATTTTGTAAATGTTAGGATGTTGGCACACGGATACATCATGACTTGAGTTAAGACATAAAATACTTTTATTCCAGAAGTACGTTCTCGTGGGATTATTTCCGACATCCACGCGGGCGATGTCGCGGATAACTAGTATTTTTATAATTTGTAAGCTATGACAAGTGCCATCATAAAACGCCTCTAGTTTAGCTCCCCTAATAGGAAAGTACATGGAATTTTACCAAAACCAAGATGTGTATCTTTTTACAAAACTGTTATAGATTTAACTGATTTCTATTACAGCTATTTTGCCTCGTTAGTCTAGAGGTCCTGGGTTCGATTGCCAGGTCGGGCAAAGTGTTATTGAGTTTTTCCATCAGGAATTTCTCAGTAGCAGCCCGTAGCCTGCCCGGTTAATGGCGATAGGCTCGTCCCCTATTACATGGGATTTAAACAGAACTGGCGAAATGTGGGTGTTACTATAGATGCATCTCTACCTAACCCTTCGGGAATTACACGCGTGATGTTATTTGTTAGTATTACTAACTACTTAAAGTACTAAAGTACCTGGGCGACCGAGCTCTGCTCGAGTGAAAATAGAAGTAACGATTTTTTCTCAATCATGCTTGGAAATTCGAACTTTATTTTGATAACCTTCTTCGAGATTGAAATTACTGTACTGGTCAAAAACAAGCGAGTAGGCGGACGGCAATGTTACTATGAGAACTCATATCTGTCGTGTAATTTAAAAATGGAACTAACTTTTTACTTCGACCTATGGCAACCAAGGAGGTAATTTAACAAAGATTTTATTTAAATTTCGAACTGGTTGTTTAAAATAATGAAGAAACAAATGAACATAAATTATTGGCACGTGAAAATTTTTCGTTGTTCTTCATTGATTCTGGAATTTATAATTAATTTACTTATTTTGAACTTCCGCGCATTGTTTGAGAAAAGTACTATTCAAACCTTGGCCGCAATCAGGCATTGATGGACTCACGTATGTTTGCATCGGCTTTGCCTCGGCCCACATTTTCGCGATCGTCCATCAAAATGCCCTAATTGCTGGCCGCGACAGTGTTGCATCACGATTTTCAGATATGAGACCTAGCTAGATCGATTTGTCGCCCGCGTAAACCCCTATATTGCAATTTGCATCGAAATCATTAGAGCTATTTTCGAGAACGTGATTACAAATATAAAAACAAATATTGCTCATTTAATAGTATATGATTTCTAAACCAGTCTCAAAGACAGTTTATTCCCTCCTCCTTTTCGCGAAGACACAAAGAGCCTTCAAGGCATTTAGTGCTTAAATGTCTCACAGTCTAATCTAAAAGACTAGGTTTAAAGTGTTAGCCCATTTGTAGTAATACCATCAATGAAAAGATGGCTAGATTGGAGACCATTAGGGCTTTCTTTTAAAAGACTTTAAGCTGCTATGAAAAGTAATTGTTAGACGTATTTTAGGCCCAACTTGATTCATCTTTAACCGACTTCCAAAAGGAGGAGGTTCTCAATTCGTCTGTAGGTTTTTTTTTTCCGCCAATTATGAATAGATTTTGATGATTCTTTTTTTGTTTGGTAGATCATACTTCAGAGTTCCATATAAATTTTATTAAC
Organism: Agrochola litura; assembly: GCA_949152395.1. Classification (NCBI taxonomy): domain Eukaryota; kingdom Metazoa; phylum Arthropoda; class Insecta; order Lepidoptera; family Noctuidae; genus Agrochola; species Agrochola litura. Next base: position 12,151,266 of record OX424514.1, on the reverse strand, counting down.
TTTGCTTGGGTAGTTTTTGAGTTAGCTTCAATTATACGTATTTTTTCCCACTTAGTATGTAGATTATATGATAACTTCTTGTCACTGTTATTTACATAGCAGGTAGTGGTATTCGAATTTGTGTGGGGTAGGTACCACAACTAAACAGTGAAAAATTAAAACTTTTTACAAAAAAAAAAACAACCGACTTCAAAAAAAAAACACTACAAAGTGAAAAATAACTTTAATTTCGGAAGTCGGTGACAAAGAACGAAAATTCAAAACCAAAGACACCGACTTCCGAAATTAAAGCTATTTTTCACTATGTAGTGTTTTTTTTAAGTCGGTTGTTTTTTTTTTTTTTAAAGTTTTATTATAGGTGTTTAGTCCTTTATAATAATGAGTAGAACTTTGCTAAAAGCCAATTTATTGTTTAATAGATAAAGAGCATATTTTTGTACAGTATTTTGTATATTTCAGAAAGTTTAGGTGCGTAGTACTCACACTAATGTCATGATTTCCAAATATTGATTATATTTTGTGATTTTAAATACTAAATATAAAATTAAAAGTACGTGATTTGCCTCAAATGATTTTTGTATCAGTGTAATCATGAAGTTTAAAAGTATCTCATTTGACAGTTACCGTAAAAGTAGGTACTGGTTTTTTAATGGAATGGAATTGAAACATGATGTTTGGAGCGTCGCTTAGCTTCTAAGTCAATTCGATTTGAGCCTCGACTTCAAGAAGTCTAAAGTCTATAACGTTATTATATTAAGTACCTAACTAAATATTTTGTTAAATGATGCTAACAGTGTACCAAGTTTGTATGTGTGCAAGATTATAAATACAGAAATATTGGCATCGAAATGATGTATCATTACACTAATGAATTGCAATTATAATACTGAATTTGATGTTGAAACCGTTTTAGGTGTGAAAAGGGCATTTGGAAAGTTTCCAAATACTTTTTACAACTAAAACTAAATATTCGGTGTTACGATACTAATTACTGCATTTCATTATCAATATTATAGTTTACTTGTTAGCTATATTTCTTATTTTTATACAGTAATATTGCCAAATTAATTAAAACAGCGAAATATTTGACAGCTATTTGCGACGTTGCCCACTTTCAGAATGCACGCTCTTAAGAATACGGACAATTAGTTAACCATTTGCTTAATAGGTATTTTCTCTGACTTAAATTGTTTTTTTTTTTATGGCATGTCTTAGAACCGAAAATTCGAAGCCATGTGACATCTACCAACCCGCACTGGGCCCGCGTGGTGGATTACGGCCCACTCCCTCTCACAGAGAGGAGGCTTGGCAGTGGGAACATTTCTAGGCTGATGATGATGGTGATGATGATGAACTTGTTTTTTTTTTTAAATCTTTGATGGTTAGTTATTTTTGGGGGGATTTAAAATTCTGTAGCCAAGTAACCAGGTGGAAGTTTAATAATTTAGTCTTCATCAACGTAAAGAAAATAACTGTAAGTTTGTTAGTATTCCAATTAACGGCGACACCCAAGACAATACCTATCAAATCTCAGTATCTCTATCATTTTTGCTTCGACACTGCACGGCTTATGAACCGACACTTTCAATCAAAGGGCACGTGCATCCCAGACATGTGGGATTCAAGTTGACAGATAACAATTCGATAGTAACATCGGCTTTATTTCATAGCAATAAGGTCGGTTTTCACAGTTCAAGTGCTGCTAGTGACGTGTGGTTGGGTGTAAGAACGCGTCCGTGATCGACACAATAACCCTTTTTATTTCTATGGGGTTGTAAGCAGCTTATGTGGGTACTCTACTGTATGTAGTTTGTTTGTTTACGAATAGTGATATAATGTTCTTTTGTTTTAATTGATTATTTCCTTCTTTCCGCCTCAGGCCCTTTCCTTACTGGTCGGTGCGTCAACGGTGCGGGATCAGCATGCTCGGTATACTCGGTACCGGTAATTTCGGAAGTCGGTGTCTTTGGTTTTGAATTTTCGTTCTTTGTCACCGACTTCCGAAATTAAAGTTATTTTTCACTTTGTAGTGTTTTTTTTTGAAGTCGGTTGTTTTTTTTTTGTAAAAAGTTTTTATTTTTCACTTTTTAGTTGTGGTACCTACCCCACACAAATTCGAATACCACTACCTGCTATGTAAATAACAGTGACAAGAAGTTATCATATCATCTACATACTAAGTGGGAAAAATACGTATAATTGAAGCTAACTCAAAAACTACCCAAGCAAAGTTAATACAATTTATATGGGACCACCTCTCAAGTATGATCTACCAAACAAAAAAAGAATCATCAAAATCTATTCATAATTGGCGGAGTAATCGCGTAACAAATATACAAAAAAAAAAAAAAAAAAAACAAAAAAAAAAAACATACAGACGAATTGAGAACCTCCTCCTTTTGGAAGTCGGTTAAAAATGGGAGTGATTTTTTGCGAAATGCTCGCTTAAACATGACGCCGCCGCTGGACCGCAAGATTTAGATTTTAAAATCATTCTGAGATATTCTTAATTTTTTTATTCAGAATATGTCAGAATGATTTTTTTTTGCGGTGCATGGGCGATATTCGTAAGGTCATAGCACACATATCAACTCGGGAAGGGATCGTCACCGTATCGCCGCGGTTCGTGAGCTTGTCCTGAGGCGAGGCGATTACGTTACGATTCCGATTAGTGTGCGTTGCAGTAGGGAGTTTCATACAAAAAATACTGAATGGCTCGAGTTGATACGGTGACGATCCCTTTCCGAGTTGATATGTGTGCTATTTCCTGTACACGGAAACATGCGGTCCGATGCCGGTGCAGCTCCGGCGTCATGCACAGGAACCTTTAGGCTCAAATACCTTAGGTATTCTACGAGTATAAGATACTTTTATTTAAATTGTGCGAGTGAGTTTCGGCCGCGACTAACGAGTTGTAGGTCGTAGGATCGAACCCAGACAGGCGCTTTACTTTGTGTAAATTATTTCAACACCACTGCTCTCAAAACGGGAAAACATCGTGAGGAAACCGGCATGTCCTAGAACCGAAAATTCGAAGACATGTGACATCTACCAACCCACCCTGGGCCTGCGTGGTGGATTACGGCCTACTCCCTCTCACAAAGAGGAGGCCTGTGTCCCAGCAGTGGGAACATTATAGGCTGATGATGATGATGAGTTTATTTTGTAAAGGTTTTAGCTGTTGTGTTTGTAGTTTGCTGCAGTTCATTAATTAAGGCGTAATAGAGGATAATAGTAACTATACAGGACAAGAATAATCTCATAATGAGACCTCATGACATCAATCTCAACGAAGGGCGTTGAGTTCATTTTTGAACATTTAAGGTCGTATATGACATTATATACCTACAATTTTCTATATTTTTTTATCAAATTAGATTTGTTATATATGTAGTGGCAATCATGTCAGTTGGTTTAAACAGGTCTTTATTTTTATTATTTTGTTTATTTTTTATGTAGATTCTTTTCTTTTAGATTTTGTGAATGTGAGAACGTTGTAGGCTGTATACTTGTGGACCATTTTCTATTTTACCTAAGTACCTGGTACTTGTTGATAGGCCTACACTGTCCTCTCATACCTATTAACACTGTAATTTGAAAACATTGTAGAAACCATTTATTTTTAAAAAAGTAACCGCGGAGTTTCTTGCCGGCTCTTCTCCATAGGAAGCGATCAATTGGAACCGTACACCTAGCTTCTGACGTTACATTAGTGCCCTTGTAGGTTTATGTGAAATAAAATATATTGAATTTGAATAGCAAATTAACCAAACATTCGAAGACATGTGACATCTACCAACCCGCACTGGGCCCGCGTGGTGGATTACTGCCCACTCCTTCTCACAGAAAGGAAGCCTATGTCCCAGCAGTGGGTACTTTATAGATTATGCAAGATTATGCATAGGAATTCCAATTTCATGGTTTTGATCCTACAAGACGACTAACACGTGGTAGGAGAACATCTGAGTTTTGGGCCCAATCGTATATTTGATCCCGATTAATTAATATAATACTTTTGAAATATCAAGATTAAACTGTCAGTAAGGTAACTAACTACATAAAGGCTTGCCTATGCTTGAGAAATAGGTACCAACCGGTTGTTAATTTGGTCTACATTCCGAATCCATAAATTAAATGCGAAAGTAAATTGGTTTGTCTGTCTGTTACCTTTTGACGTCTTAACGGCTGTACGAATTTAGATGTGGCATACAAATAGACCATGACTGATAATGATGCTTTTTATCCCGGTATTTCTCGTGGCATAATTTTCTACTTTCACGCGAGTTTTTAATAAAGCCTCCTTCAATTATAAGTTGCACGCCCCACCAATAAGTGCTATTTCTAACAAAGAGCAGTGGTGGCCCAGTGTCCAACTTACGAGTTGTAGGTTCAAACCCTGACTGGAACTTATTTTGTGTAAATTATTTCATCACCAATGCTCTAAAAACGATGAAGGAAAACATCATGAGGAAACCGGTATGTCCTAAAACCAAAAATTCGAAGACATGTGACATCAACCAACCCGCACTGGACCCGCGTGGGAGATTGCAGCTCACTCTCTCACAGAGAGGAAGCCTGTGTCCCAGCATTGGCTTGACATTATAGGCTGGTTATTCTAACATAATTTGTCGCCAAAGCGTTTGAAGTCCGCGATATTTATCAAAGTATTGCACGTCAACATAAAATTCTCGAATCAACGCTTGTTTGAAAATCCCGTAATTAGTTGAGTTTCTTCGACTTTGTAAATCGTCTTTCCATTTCATAAATATTGCTTATACAAAGGTTAATGTGTATATGGAAATGGTAAGAATTAAAACCATAATAGATTAAAAAGTAATTGGCAAAAATTATACATAGTCTGCATATTTATCCATCTTAGCATACTATAACAACTGAAACTATGTAAATAGAAGCTTGAAGTCAGTTTCATAAAATTTTATAATTACTGAACTGATTTCCATTCATTTTTTATTTATCCTTTGTAATGGATTTCTGTTTAAAAATTCAAGAAATCTGTTTACTTTTAACTGAACCATCGCGCTCATTTTGAAAGTTCTTAATAATTTATTTCATCATTCCTTTGTAAGTGAGTCTTAAACATTTTTTACTCTGTCAACTCCAAATGAATTCTGTCAAATTACTTTTTACTATTCCTATTCTTTTTTTGCTTTCTTCTATTCTACTTTATTTTCCATGAATAATTTCACGTTTCTTAATATTGTCGATGTTTATGTTATTTCTTTTCAATTCAGAAGTGATGAGTTATGACATGATTCAAAGTGATCATTATTAGATACTTTGCGAAACAATGTTTTATTAAATTACTAATATATTAATTTTGAACGAGGAAATATACTAGCTGTTTCTTATTACGAATATTATATTGTACACGTGTTTTAAATTTTTTTGGGACTCCGTTCAGTAGGTATAATCGTCTCTTAGATTCACTTTTAAATTTATGTAATTCGTTTATGAATCTCTCATCATTATCATGATTTTAATATAAATGGAATTAATAATTTTGAATAAAAAAATATCTAAAATATCACTTCTCAAATAATTATGAAAACAAAACCCCCAAAACGAAAACCCCTTTCAAAAACTACGCTCAAATTTTAACCAGTTTTACTCTACCACTTCCATTTGCCACTATCCGTGCACCCTTACTAATGAAACACATTAATAACATCTGCGCTCACTAAAATGTCTTTTGTTTCTTGCGATTTCGGAAATTGTACCCCTCTTTTGTTTCGTTACATTCGGTTAATAACTCGGCATGTAGGCGAAATATTGTATAGAAACGGTATAGAGGCTTATGGTCTTTAATAAGGGTCGTAATGTTTACAAATGTAGGTGAAATGGCCAAATATGTGTCAGTTTCTATTTCGGTGTGGGCTGTCGTAGTTGAATTTACATTCATTTTGTATGAAATTGTAACGGTGAAACTTTATTTTCAGGTGAACTAGATTAAACTAGTTTATACAAAGCAAAACCAGTTTAGCGTGATAGAAAAAAACGGTCGTTAGTGCCCCATTTATGTACCATCGAAGAAACCCATACCTACCTATACACCGTAAGGACTATTTCTGCTTGCAGCGCTCGGCCACTATAGTAACGGTTACCTACGAAAAAAAAAGGGTCGTGTGCAAGGGATTTTGTTTTCAAATTGCTTAGTTATAGGTTTCTTCGATGGTACATGATGCAAGTTGCTCGCATACAATAAAATTGAAACCAAATTGACTTGCATCGTCTGAACTCTTTTCAGACGGTGCACAACTTTGAATGTTACTTCAAGTTATTGTTTGACACAAGCAACCAAATCCCACTTTGTAAAACAGGCTTAAATATTCACAGTCAATTCAAATCGAGGATATATCGAAACAAGATGTAACAATCCTTAGTCGGTTCATGAAATCTATAAAGGATAGTGTTTCTCCAATCAAAAGGACGTAATCTATCTATCTATATATATAAAAATCAATTGCCGTGCGTTAGTTTCGCAAAGACTTGAAAATGGTTCGACCGAATGTGATGAAACTTTGGGACAATTATGAAAGTAGAACCTTCAAATTCTGAAGTAGTAATAACTACAGCAAGTTCAATTAAGTTCAGTTATAATGAAGTAAATGAACACAAGGTACTAATTGAGACAATGTTCCTTTTAGTACAACATAACAACGTTATATCCTATTAGGAAAGATCGTTTAATTCCAAAAGGTCCCTAATTAAGGGTCATTTAGAAAGATCCCAATTATTAGAAGAAAAATTGATATCGTAAACGCGTCTGGCTTTCCTGATTATTTTATTGTTCTAATTATCCGTTTCTGTTTCTCTTCGTTTGATCATTTTGGCTGTATCTTATCTTTATTTATTAACACGATTTGTGTTCATTTTCGTGTCTTTTTGATGTATTGTTAAGGTTATTTTTGCTTGAATAATAGAATTTAAGAGTACTATCAAAGCTATTATCAGTTTTGATAATAGGTCTTTTAGGCATTACTGTTGCTTTTTATAAATACCGTACAAAAAATACGCGCTTGGTAGAGTTGACAAAATAATAAAATACAAATAGGCTTATAAACTATCAGGTACGGAAGACCAAGCTTTAGCAGGCATTTTGAATATTGATTGAAATGTAGGGGAAGACCAAAAAAACGATATTTTCATAGAAAATTTATCCGTAACGTAATATAAATAAAGAACATAATCGCGTTTACAAAATCTTTAAAGTAAAAATACTTGCATAGAACATTGATCCGTAACGTAATATAAATAAAGAGCACAATCGCGTTTACAAAACCTTTAAAGTAAAAATACTTGCATAGAACATTGATCCGTAACGTAATATAAATAAAGAGCACAATCGCGTTTACAAAAAATTGCCCGGTTCAATAGCTACGGTCGATAGAGACCAGCTATGAGATGCACAACGGAAAAAAAATAAATAAAAAAGGTTTACAAAAATGAGGTGTCGTCATGGTGTCAAAAATATCCAACGTGCCTGAAGAAGTTTTTACTTTAATAAATGTTTAGAAAATATTTAAAACAGTCAATAAAATCCCATCTAAAAAGCAACACAAAAAATTCCATCACGAAATCAAAACGATACACCAATAAAAGCCTTAATAAAATAACGTTTTAATTTAAAAATAAATTGCCCTAAACTCGTTTGTGGCACACCACCCAAACAATAGGAATCCAAGTTGAAACCAACAAACAAATTTGACAAACAATTTCCAAATGTTGGAAGTAAAATATATTCCGAACAAGGACCTCTATACATTGTAGTCTGCGAGAGAACATATTTAAACAAAATAATCACATTAGTTGGACAAACATTGTAGTGGTGCACAAATATTGTACCACTCTACGTGTTATTTGTTGATAAATACGATTTGATATTTTTGCTATGTTGTATTTTTTATTTATTTACTCGTATTTTGCATTATATTATTTTGCAAACGTGCTTCATCACTAAGAATTGTATCGCGGTTCCGTTTATAGACACAAATCTCGTAAATGCCTACAACAACAAACATCACATACTTAAATATCTATACAACAATTAAATAATGAAAATGAAATACAGATAAGAAAAACCTTAGCTATAATTAACCCAAGAAAATGTGGGGAGAAGATCTAGACGCATACCTCATACTGCATACCATATAGATTTGGGGGCCATGCTCAGCAATGGGTTAACATAAAAAAAAAACAGTGGCACTCCGGGAGTGCCGACAGAAGTGAAAACTTAAAAAAGATCGCCTTGGTGGAAGAAAAATACTTGTATAGAACATTGTTCCGTAACCTTATTTATATAAAGAGCACAATCGCGCTAACAAAAAAAAAAAACAATACCTTTAAAGTAAAAATACTTGCATAGAACATTGATCCATAAAGTAATATAAATAAAGAGCACAATCGCATTTACAAAATGTTGGTAACGGTGTCGCGAATTCAACTATTTTTTCCCATCTCAAAAATTCCCTACGCGCTTAAAGAAGTGTTCACTTCAAAAAAACTAACCCTTCTAGAGTCGAGTGAGGCTAAAAAGTTAAAAACAAGATCATTTTTCAAGCAGTCAGATGCAGTTGATGACAGTTAAATTAGCATAATCTCAGATTTGATGCCACCAACTGACCAACATCAGACTTGAAAACTGATCGTTGTCTCACTGTGTTGAGTAAAAATAAGAACACAATGTTTTAAAATAATTCTTAAATCGTACAAGTATTTTTTCCCATCTGGGAATCATATTCGCGATCCCTAGCAAAGTAACCAATCACTCAGTAATTGCGCCATCAATATCTACTAAACTACATTGGGTTAGGATTCAATACGTATGAGCCTTCTATCATTTCAGAATCTTCGTAATATTCAGCCATCGATGTGTCATAATCACCACATTTGGTAGGATTAGTGATCGTAAGAGAGATTAATGCGAAGGTATGTTGGTCTGTCTGTCCTTCTGATATAGGTTTAGGGTAATCCTTTTGAAGCCATCCTACCTCCCTAATTCATATTTGATGTGTATCATACGCTTTTGGACTAATATGCTTGGTTTGTTATTACTTGTAATATAGGTACTGCACAATATTATTCATTATTTTTGGAGTCATACCTTTTTTTCTTTTTTTGGGTTGGGAAATTATCAAATAACATCTCCCGCTCTTTCGGATTTTCCCGCGACCCCGGCAGGCATTGGCCCTAGCGGACCCCGTCAATTCCGCTAACATCTCTTTGAGGCACACGTGGAATACAACGTGCCGTCGACCCGGGCCTGGTCCTTATCGGACGGTGAGCTTTGGAGTCATACCTATGATACATACAAACTTATTCTTTATTTTAGTTTACGGAGGTTTTTCCTTTTAAGTTTTGTCACGCAACTTGGGGGAAACCTATGCCCAGCAGTGAACAGCGCCCAGTAGTCAACAGGTTGAGATGATTAGGAAGGGACCATTCAGTTTTTGTACTAAAAAGTTTTTTATTTTTTTATTGACCTTTTGCCATCCTATCCCAGAAGGACAATTCTCGTACTTTTAAGAACGTTCGCATTCTAAGCTTGTCTCAATCTGACAAAAATAACTCTAAACCTAAATTTTTGACAAGTTTCTGACATTGATTGTCGCTGAGATGAGATCGCGAGTAGATTTTGAATGTTGAAAATGACGGAAATCGGCCAACTGGTTTCTAAACTAACATGAGATAGCAGATTTACGGCTCAGATACTTAATATTCAGAAACGTCACAAAGATCTTGTCTATTAAACTAAGATAAGCAACTGTTGTATGATCAAACAGCAAGTTCTAACGTGAGGTGCCAAATTAGTTGGTGGCTTCCACAAACTTTGCATGGACAATGCCAAGTTTACCTAGAGCTTCTAATTATTCTCAACTATTGTGCTAAGTTCGGCGATATCTTATTGTGTATTTAGAGACTAAGTTGGAATGTGTATTGATGATCGGAATGACCTAAATTCCAGTTTACCTTTCATCTTTGTGTTAATCGCTTCCATTTCAACATGGGGATCTTTTTAGCTTCATATAAATTATGCTTCTTTTCAAAGACTTTTACTTTGTCTGCAGCTAACCTACAATTAAATCCTAATCCTAACTATCCTAACCTATCTACACTAATAAATATAAAAGAGATTTTTTTTAATGAATTAACTCAAAAACTGCTCGACCGATTTTAAAAATTCTTTCACCGTTAGAATGCTGTATTGTCAGTGAGTAATATAAGTTAACCTACTAATCTTATTGTTTGTGTGTTTGACGCAAAAACGGTTAAACGAACATTTTTAGGCTGATGATGATGATGATGACTCAACTGTTACAGACTTGACTAAGAACGAACCCATGTTTTAATCCAAATCACAACAAAGCAAGCATTGTTTGCTGGTAACTTTCTCACATAAAGCCTTGTAGATACTTCGCAGAACTTTAAATGATCATTTACATTCACGTTATCTAAAACTTAAACACATATTTGCCTACAGAAATGGCTGAAAACCCACTTTACAAACTCCAATATTCCCCAAAAGACCATTCATTGTGTTCATAGAACGCGAAACACAAATTCATAATATCAAAGTCTATAATTTCCCGGAGTTTACTGGTCCATACTCAACAGTTTATGGTGGCCTAATAGCCCAGTACGTTAGGCCACTAAATCTAACTTATGATCTAATTAATGAGGTATTAGGTAACATTAATTACGACGTTCCCAATGATGCAGAGCAAATGGATTTGACGTGTTTACACTAGATAAGTGGCCATTGGAATGTGGTTCGAGATATTGGTAGTATTATGTGTACGGATGACGAACTTGAAATATAATTAAATAGATATTAGATGGATCTAATATCGTTGGTCTAGTGGTCGCAAGCGCTACTGCTGAGCATGAGGTCCTGGGTTCGATTCCCGGGTCGGGCAAAGTGTTATTGGGTTTTTCTATCTGAAATTTCTCAGTAGCAGCTCGGAGTCTGGATTTGTGCCCGGTTGATGGCAATAGGCTCGCCCCCTATTACATGGGACTTAAACATAACTGGCGAAATGTGGGTGTACCTGCTACAGGGACACCTCTGCCCAACCCTTCGGGGAAACAAGGCGTGATGTTATGTTTTTATGTTGTTTAGATGGATAATATTCTGAGTTTGTATACTAACTTCATTAAAGTAGGTTTACAGGATGACAGGAACATTGACGCGCAAACTGTAACCATGAATTCAGCACATGAGTCTAGACCCCCTAACTTAGAAGTTTTTCAACGGTTATCAAAAAACAAAAATCTGCTGTTTCATACAAAACTGCAATACCTACGCGGTCAAAATGTATGGAACAGCAAATGCAGGGGGCTCCATTAATAAAGGGTAGCGTGGATGCCACCCTGTATTAATATTATTCTAATTAATAACTCTGTTATGGAAAGGCTTAGGTAGTTTTGAAGTTCAGAGCATTAAAAAAAACGGGATCTTAATAAGATCATTGTTTTTTTTCGTCTGTCACAGAGGTTTTCCTTGAGATCTATGCAACTTAGGAAATTGAATTTTGGCATTATGTTTAGGTCTCGGTGACGCATACAGATCGCGAGACAAAGAACAAAAAAAACATTTCTTTTACTTTTAATGTCGCATCAACCCTAAGACAAAAAGTTTCATTAAATGTATCATGTTAAGTATCGTTTAAAAGAGCTTTCTATAAGAATTCTCAAAATATTTATTAAAAGGATTATAATAATCATTTAGAAAAATATACAGGGTGGCAAGGACATCGACGCGAAAACTGTTACCATGGATTCAGTACATGATTCTGAACCCCTCTGCGTTGAAATTTTTCGTAGGATATTTAAAAAAAAAAGCTGTTTCATAGAAAAGTGCATGAAACAGCCGAGTTTCTTTTAAATAACCGACGAATAATTTCAACGCAGGGAGGTTTAGAATCATGTACTGAATCCATGTTAACAGTTTCCCCGTCGATGTCCCTCCCACACTGTATACGTAGTAGCAAGCACCACCATGCCATAAACCATATTCTCATTATTTTTATTCTCAGGGACTTGAACCGTATCACCTGTTTCTTAAGATAATTATCTTCGTTAACAACATTCTTTACCTATAAGACTACTTAATAGCACTTAAAAGTTATTACTATCCGTTGCTTTCAACTCAAGGCAACCTGCTTTCTTTGTTAATACAGTAATTAAAATATCGATTATCGTTTCCACTTTAAATTGCTTTTACGGAAGAGAGTTTCAGAAATGTTTCAACAGACCACCGTTTCATTTTTGTAAAAGCTGCATATTAAGTGCTTTGAAGATGTTAATAGGGATTTTAATCAGTGGAAGCCCGAAACCATTTACTTGTGGCTAACATGTGTTTGTGAAATGTATAAATTGTACAATTTATTTTTTTACTCATTCTAAAGACGTACACATGGCTACACATCAAGCTATACATTTCCAGTTTATGCTGGTTTCGCATTGTATAGGATTTCCGTACAATGCGAGGCCAGTTTATACTGGAAATGTATAGCTTGATGTGTAGCCGTGTGTACAAAAAGAAACAGTCGGCTTTCTTCCTTGTTTTGCCACTTTTAACAACAATTCAAAGAACAATACAAATAAACCATGTTGTTTAATGACGTTCAAGTGACCGAGTGTTCCGTTGAAGTGATGTTAAAGGAATTATGAACTCGACTATGCCTTTTTTTTACGGTGTGGGAAATTATTAAATAATTTCTCCCGCTCTAGGCGATGCAGGAGGGCGTGTCAGACTCTTATTGACTAAAACCCACCCGTGTTCCTTCAGTTGCCATGTTGCCAGGGGCCACGGCGTCCCGTTCAAACTCGACTATACTAAGTCCACCATTACTACTTTTGCATTCATTTGCAAAAGTTGGTACGCTAGCAAATGAATGCAAAAGCTAAAAGCGCGCGTGGTGGTCCACGTGCGCTTTTTACCGCGGATAAACGAATACATGTCCACGAGGACTTAAAATCATTGTTACGCAAAAAATCTCCTACATCACCTACGAACATCTTGTATGAACCATTGCACACTACAGGCGGGCACACCGCGCTTTTTTGTATATGGATACCATACACTGCGGCCCGATACGGCTGTAATATGCGTTAAGCTTTCATTTCTATTTTTAGTGTTAGACTGAGGATAGAAAGTATTCATTTCAGCCGAAAGACGTCCACTGCTGGACATAGGCTTCCCCAAGCACCACCACTTCAACCGGTTCTGTGCTGCCTGCATCCAGCGGATTCATGTAGCCTTCACAAGGTCATCGGTCCACCTTGTGAGAAGCCTTCCAACGCTACGTCTTCTAGTACGCGTTCGGCTATCCAGAACCTTTAGGCCACCATCTGTTCTGCGAGCAATGTGCCCTGCCCACTGCTACTTAAGTTTGGCAATTCTTCAGGCTATGTCGGTTACCTTGGTTTTCCTGCGGATCTCTTCATTACTGATTCGATCACGTAGGGAAACTCCAAGCGAGCCTTTTCAACTGTCCTTTGGGTAACTTTTAGCCTTCTAATAAGGCCCATTGTGAGCGACCACATAAAATATTAAAACAACAAACTTACCTTGACTTTCGTTAAAAAACCCCAGAACCATGATGACAATGACGACAATACCGATCTTGAGTCGGTAGCTGAAGCCCATGGCATGCATATCGACCCTCCAGTTCAGCCCCGGCATGACTCAACCTTGCCTCATCCATTCGTTGTATAGTTTTGTACTTCCACTGTGTTCCTGTTCTTTGTTACTCGAATGCATCATCTGGAACAAGAGAGAAAAGTATAAAAGGGATTTTAATTAAAAGGGGAAATTTAACTATATAAAATTATAAATGAAATACCAAACAAGAACTGTCCCAATGCAGAGCAAACGCCTCTTCTTCTACGCAGAAGGTCATGCCTTCTCTGTATGAGAAGAAGCAATATGAGCATTGATCACCACGCTTAATCAAGGCGGGTTGGCGACTTCAGATTTATTATTCTTAAAATTGTATTTAGAGAATTTGTTCCAGAAGGTTTATTTGCGTGGAATACACTAATAAATAGCTCAAATCGATGTTTTGAAATGTTGCAACAGCAGTAGATCTTATATTCATAATAATATGTAGGTATGGATATAAAGTCTGTCTGTATTGTAATCCCCAAAGGATTAAACCGATGTGTAATGTTATATATTTGTAACGAACTGATGATGTAAATAGGTAGGTCCCTAGCGAGAGTACAACAATTTCTCCGATACTTTTAAAGCATTTTTAACACACAACAATTATTTCACGTTCACAGCATCCAAAGTCCACTATGTGGATGAAAAAAGTGTGGAAGTAAGAATGTCTGCCAACTGTTTCAATGTTCACGCCTCAAAAAATACAATGAAATTCACCATCTGCACTATTTTCCAACTGCTGCCTTTTACTGGAAAGGCATTCATGGCGGTTAGGTTAGAATTTGGTAATCAATATAATATCTTTCACTTACACTGACATTTTGTTGCCTAATCTATATCTTTAACTGTGCATATTATTATGATAAATTAAAGTCGTTTTTCGTGTTCGTCTGTGAGAACGCGTTAATTTTCTAAACTACACAACGGATTTTAATATGGTGTGATTCACAATCATTTAGAGACTAGTCCGGAAGTTTAATGTGCAACAAACATTAATAATAAAATTACATAGCTAGCGACCGTTTTCGGAAGCCTATTATTGAGTGTGCAAGTCACCCCCTGCCATTTTATCTGTGTACATATTTTATTTATAAAACATTGGTCAGACAGGACCCATACTTAGTCTTTCCATAGTCCTTGATAACCAGTTCACTTTAGCCACCCAAACCCATAATCCAATATCTTTGTTTCCATATCCTGCAGTATCCTACACGAACCGGAGGTTGTCTTTGGGTGCACTTGCATAGTGCGAACAGGGATAATCGTCGGTTGACCTCATGTCATTAAAAGCATTTGACGGGCTTCTGCGATTTGGCTCCGGCCCCTCGTACACCTTCCAAAGGTCCGAGATCCCAGGGTCCCGAAAAATGTCAAGGATATTTTTAATAACATATCTAGTCTCCTGAGCATTGTTGCTAGTAAGACTGAAAGCAACCCGATGGGGCACCAGTGCACAGTGGAGCACCAATGCCTAGTGCATGTATTGTTGCCGGGTGTCTCCAGAAGATGGCTTAATAGATATAGTGTTCTGTAACTTGGGTTGTATTATTGTTACTAGCATCTGTTCGCGACTTCATCCACGTGGAAGTCGTAAAACACTACAATATACTACGATAACAGCCACATTTTTATAAAATTTCCCTGTATACGACGTTTGTAGTTTTATTCTCAGCAGCCAAAATATACAGAGCGTGAGGAATGGTGACGACATCCGCAGCCTTCAGCCTTTGGTGCTGACCCCTGTGACTTGTTAATCGCAAAGCATACGCTCAGAGGGAACTGCACGCGCTTAAACTGGTAATTGTGGGGAATTTGTGATATGCGTGGTATCAACACTGTCTCGTATTATTGTTATTGTTTCTAGTTGTATAAGTCGGTCTTAATTAATTATACTAACATAGTTGTGAGTAATACTAAGAAATTATGGGTAATATGCCTGAATCAAATAATTATAATAAAAATAAATCTCGATGTTCTGTCAAGATGTAATACTTTGAGAAGTAGAGGCGGGTTGCTAGTACCTAAAAATCAAAAATAGTAGGTGCCTCTAAAACTTAAATAAATCCAAATGATATTTGTTCCAAAACTCGTTTGGCATTTGTATCTTGACCCACAATATTAATCAAGCCAAAGTTTTCAAAACTTCTATGATGTCTTTTAGTTATTTCATCAAATAAACAGGCTAAGTTAGGTACTGCTTCCATCCAAAGAATATATTGTTGAACTGATAAACAGCACTTCGTCATAATTATCATCTGAAGTTTTTGGACTCTCAAAAGATTATTATGTTAAAAAGTTACAAATTAATGACAAGTTTGATTTTGATTAAATATTTCAAGGTATACAAGCACTCTGATTTGATTTGTGTTTTTTTTATCTTATATTTTTACTCATATTTAGTAGATACGTCATAATTTTAGTTTTTGCTTTGTTTTATGATGACTGTCTACATATTTGATTGTATTATTGAATATTTCCTTAGCTTTCATCTTATTCATAACACATAAATTTACTTTCAACTCCGGTTGTAGATTACTTTCAATTTTAATCATGTTAAAAACTTTAGCTGCAACTTTGGCAAGTTTCAAACTTTTTCCTTTTTATTTGTCAGCGTAGGTAACTTCTTTCTTTTTAATTTGCAATTTAATGAGAGGAGGCAAAGCTGCCTCACCTAGCTTAACTCAGCTCCACTCATCTACTGCGAATGGTCCCTACTAAAGTCTTTATAATCCAATCTAAAACTTTGCTGTCTAGAAACTGTTTGTTGAATCTGATCGTGGTTCAAACGGTTTTACTTCTTTGAGCGTACCTACTGTTATCTTGAAACAACTCTGCAAACACAAATTTTCCACTTTAGTATGTATGTAGTCTTTGCGAATAAGAAAGATTTTAGATTTTCGTTTTAAAATACCGAAAACATAAACCATTTGGATACTGAAATCTAAATAAATATGAAGTAAAAATATGCTAGTATATTCGATTTTTAGATTCGGTGCTTTAAAAAACCGCACACTCAAAATAAACAGGGCAAAATATTATAAACAGCTACACGGTACACAGTTATCAACAAGTTACCAACTTATATCTTCAAAGAACACCACAAAATTACTAGCGATACTATAAGTAGAACGCCAACTCCAACAATCTCTAAACCCTTAATATCATGCAAGTCCAGAACTAATTATGAACTTTAAACAAAGATGAGAGTTTCTAATACCTAGTAATTTTATGTGGATAGACTAAGAGTTGTTAGCTCTTGCTGAATTCTTCTAACAGAAGAATGGGCTGGGCAGCGTTTGGGAAGCGTCGTCGAGTCTTCTCTTCGCGTATTCCACAGAGCCAAAATACTAAGATCTGCAATCAGTGCATCCTGCCTGTTATGACTTACGGAGCCAAAACGTGGACACTCCCGGTACGGCTGGTTCATAAATTCAAGGTCACTCGGTGAGCTATGGAATGTGCTATGCTTGGAGTCTCTCACAGGGATCAAATCCACAACGAGGTGATCCGGCAGAGAACCAAAGTTGTCAACATAGCTCACAGAATAAGTAAGCTGAAGTGGCAATGGGCCGGCCACATTTACCGTACAACCGATGACCGTTGGAGTAGATGTGTTCTTGAGTGGAGACCACGAATTGCCAAACGTAAGGTAGGACCCTAGGCTAAGTGGAGCGACAATCTTCACAGGTTGGCTTACCAGCCACCCTGTGAAGATTGTCGATCCACTTAAATTAAAACTAATTTAAATTAAAATTAAATTAAGCAGCTGGATAAGATTTGAATGGCGTGCAATAGGAGAGGCCTATGTCCAGCAGTGGACTACTGTAGACTGATGATGATGAGACAAAGATCAGGCACAGTTGGGGAACTTAAAAATAGATATAGATACAATCTTACATAAAATAGATTCGTGATTGACAGAGAACATACAGCCCACTAAACCAATAAATAAAGAAACATTACAATTATTGTAAATACAACACAGACGTTTTGGAGATATATTCGTAAATTTTTTAGAAGTTGCAGTGATAAGTCAAATATTAGATGGATCGCGATTATCAGCATTAAGGCTCATAAAGAAAAAGAAGTTGGCACGTAGTGGTTCTAAGAAAAGTATTTTTGAAACTAAATCCTTGAGCATATCAGGAAGTGAGAGTTTATATACTTTGTGAAAAAAAAACATGGCGAAAGCAAATTAAAAAAAAATAAGAGAAACCTTGATTCTGCTAGAGGAGACACAATACATCTTTATTAGTAGCTTAAGCTTAAGTTTAAGAATTCCCAAGGTTAACCTACAATAACAAAAGATTAACACTTTAAATAGGATAAACGAATTGGGGCAAAGTAAAGAGTAATCAATCACAATTAAACTCATGGAAACAAACTTGGATAGGAAGAAAACAGGGGAATAAATTAAAATAATACTTCCAAGGGTATTGATTATGACTCTCTCTATGGCATAACGTAGAACCTACGTAACATTAAATTTTTATTTAAACTCACAAACACTAAATTACATAGTTGAATATTAAAATTGTAGATTTCAATATTTTACTATGAAAGTATTAGCACTCATAATAAAATGTTGATGAGATATAGCTAAAGATCCATCTAATTTTATTCTAATAAAGTTCAGACAGTAGACAACCATCACATTAAAATTTTCGACACTTCAGCCCATCAAAATTCTCTGCCTTTACAAAATATTATCCGAACAGCGTAATCCGAAACAGCTTCGCCCTCTAATCTCGAAACTTTTCAATTAGTAAGTTCACTGCTTCGGAAAGTGGTCCCAACTTTCTTTGGACCATTAAAACAGTCTTTTAGAATCGCCACAGTACAAGTTTTAATGTGTCTCACGGATTCTCTTTGTGTTGGTCGGTTCCGTGGGCAAACAAAAAATTGGTCAAGTGCTACCTCGGTGAATATTTTAAAGTTCCCGCGTCTAAATAACGTCTATTTTTGTTTTAAAGTGCAGAGTTTTTAAGTGTTTGTGTGGTTCTGTGGAATTTGTAAATACGATTTTGTTCGGGTTGGTTATATCTTTGCTGGTATGTGTAACTATGTCTTTTAATTCAAGGATCTTACCTTATAGACATATAAATGTGAAATATTTAAAAAAAAACATCTAAGAGAAATGCTGTTGCTGTTGTAGTGGCATTTGCCTTTATTTATAGAGTTTATTATGTAACTGGTCGTTACGTAAAATATTGTTAAGTTTACGGTGGATAGTGTACTATTTTCTTGCCCGCGACTTCGTTTTCATACAAATTTCACTACTGCGTTTGAGCTGATCAAGGACGAGTTGTGTAAAATCCTTTTGTGGTAACCTTTTACCCCCTCCAAGAAACATAACTTTTGTTATTACCCGACTGCCCCAGAAGGAGGGTAATGTTTTTCGAGAGTATGTATGTATGTATGTCTATTTCTTTGGCACGCTCTGTAGCCTAAACGGCTTGATGGATTTTACCATATGAGGTGTCGTTAGGTTCGTCTTTTTGTCGGTTTGTCGGAAGTGACATAGGCTATATAATATTTATATATTGCATCTGCAAATACAAAAAAAAGGAGGGGTAGGTTTAAAAAAAAAAACACATTATAGGTAGGTATCAAATAAAAGTTAGTAATAAGTCAATTCCAAATATATATATATTTATATATTAATAAAACTAAAAAGTTTGAAATAAAACAAATTATTAAAAAAAACAAAAACCCGACTTCAAAAACTCATAACTGAAAAGAGAAAAACAAGCATTATAATCACTCGGGTTTTTGATTTTTTTAATAATTTGTTTTATTATCTTCAGAAGTTACCGGCTAGTCGATTACATAAATTATTGTAGTTCCAAAGCAGACAGATTTCTCAATGTAAATAATACCTCAGTTTTGTGACTCCCACGCAATGAGAAACAGTGTTCCAATCACACACCCACGGAACCCTAACATCGTTAGATAAGGCGGACATCCTGTGGAAGTGATGGTAATTTCCAAAGAGCACGGAATCGAAAAGAGTCGGCAGTACTATTAATTTTTGTGGACTGCAGCTAAAAATCTGCTGCAGATGGTAATTTCAGTGTTGCCATCAGACATTATGTTGAGTTAAGGCCCTTTTGGCACAAGTACCTATCCTATTTCCTGTACAAATTTTAAAGAGTATTTTTTTATCGTTCCAAGAAATACAATTTTCTTTCTTTCTACATGTACTACGCAATTCATGCTGATCGAAAATATGGCTGTCACGGGCTGTCATTTTCTATACACACAGATTCGTTCGCTGTGAAGTAAACAAATAATTAAAACAATCAATTTAAAAAGCAATAGAAGCGTCTCATTGTGCTGATGATCAAAATTCTGGCATATCATATAAGTAAGTAACTGAAAACGGTGATTCGATGCTTGGTTTATATTTGAAAACTGTTCACAATACCATACTTAAATACTTATTTTTAGGTTTCCGTAGTAAACAAGGAACCCTTAAAGTTTCGTCGTGTCCGTCTGTCTGTCTGTCCGCGGTCTAGCTCCAAGATTGTTAGTACTAGAAAGTTGTAATTTGGCATGGGTATACATATTAACCATGTCGACAAAGTGGTAACATAAAATTATGAAAAATATTTATTTAGGGTAGGTACCTCCCCAACACGTAAAGGGGGATGTTTTTTTTTTTTCTGTCCCTTTGTGTGGGGTATCGTTGAAAAGGTCTTTCAAAAACATTGTGAATGTGTTACAACCGTTTTTGAATTCAGAGATTTTTTTGCGAAATATTAAGCTTTAAAATGCAAATTTTTATTAGAGTCAAGTGTCCCCCCCCCTGCCAGCTAAATGTTTGGTTTTAGATATTTAAAAAAATTCATGGCAGTAGTTTATATAACGAATTTAAAAGGAAAACTATCACAGCTGAGAAGGCTTTAGAAGTTAACGAGTAATAATCGACCAACTTAAATTTGCAGTTGTAAAAACATGTTCTCCCATACATTCTGTATGAAAGATTTTTTTTTCAACTACAAAGTTAAGTTTGTTCTTGGGATAAATTCATCCCAACTACGGAACCCTACATTGTGCGTGGTCCGACATGCACTAGGCTGGTTTTTTATTTTTGTTAATATTTTTTTAATAGGTACTGTTTTGTATTTCCTGCGCGTGTCCCAAATTAAATATTTTTCTTTGTTTTCTTTCTTTCATCTCGAGTAGTTTTTAAGTTTTATGCCCTGGCTGGAAGCCTTAATTTATTTTAGGTAAGCCCGGTTAAGCAGCCGACAACCTCCTAGGTTGACCTGCGAGATGCTAATTATATAAAAAAATACCATCTCGAGCAGCGGCCGCCAATGCGTCTCCGTGCTCTGTGGTATTTCCCATTGGGAATTCTGTTTTATGTACTATTCTTAGGAAAACGACTTTATCTCTTTGTGCGGAAGGCGGAAGGTGAAAAGTTTTGATAGTTTTGCGGTAAACACTTTTAGTTATTAGGTAACTGGTTACATTGCGGGGCGTTTTATTAAAGGGAGTAAGGAACTTTATTGCTTGTCATATTGTTTACTGGGGGTGCTGTTTGAAAAGCGTAACGTTACTCTTAGCCGGAGGGAAGTCACAAGTTTTTAAAAGACGAAATAAATACAGAAAGAATTTAAAAAAAGGTTTGTATGAGTAGGAGCTTAAGGTCGTCTTTAGCTTCGTTGTTTAGTGTTTACTAAACGAAGCTTAAGCCTTTACTTCGTAGTTTACTTCAACTTAATGTTTTGATTGTTCGTTTGTTTTCATTTGCTAGTGACGCAACACATTACACAATTCAATGCAAACTGTCTTTGGTTTCTGGCCCTGACATCAAGCAATGGACAAAATTTGTCAAACTTTTAAATAATGAATACGAGGCTTTTGGCTAATTTATAAATGAGTATTTGATGTCATTTTTTGTAATGTGCGTTTAGTTTGTGCAGAATAAACAAATTTTCTTTCTTTCTTTCTTCGTACGACTCGGGACGCTCAAGAACAGGAACGAGGAGCAGTAGGTACCAACGGCAGTAATGGAGCAGGAACAAGAAGCAGGGCTGTGGCGTCTTACGCCGAGCAGATATAGGAGATTTGTGATTTCAACAACCCTATCTAGAGAACCCTGTAAGGAATGTTAATTCATGAAGATTTTACTACAAGTCTACTGCTGAATAAGGGTGAATTTATCCAATGAAACGGAACGCAATCAGCACATCTAAGCCGCGTCCAGTTTCATTAGTGTTATTTGCACTAAATAGGCTTCAAAATGGCAATTGATGATGATGATGATGATAAAAACTAACCACACAATAGTTATCGATGATTGATTATGTGCTAATTACTTTTCTCCGCATAATGTAACCTATATCCTATCTAATTGTTTTTCAGATAAATGAACGGAACATTTACGTTATATTCTGGATCTGAAATTTTCTGTTTATCTGTGTGTAATTTACTTGTTCCTCACATGATTTGACCAAGATTATGTCTGGACTTTAAAAGAGTTTGACTCCTGAGTTTGTTTTCCCATGTCTTCTCAGGGGTAGTCAGATACCGCCCCAGGAGACGCCCTGGGCGTTGGAAGTCGCAGGCCGATTCCCGGCCACCGTAGGCGCGGGCTTGCGGACGGTGAGCAATGGGTAGCTCGCCGTCCGATAAGGACCAGGCCCGGGTCGACGGCGCGTTGTGTTCCACGCGCGCCTGACAGAGATGTCAGCAGAACTGATGGGGTCCACTAGGGCCGATGCCTACCGGGGTTGCGAAGAAGTCCGAAAAGGATATCGTGGCCCCCGGCAACATGGTAACTGAAGGAACACGGGTGGGTTTTAGTCAGTAAGAGTCTGACATGCCCTCCTGCTCCGCCCAGAGCAGGAGAAGTTATTTGATAATTTCCCATGCAAAAAAGAGGGGTAGTCAGATTCCGGAAGGGTTGCCGTGGCCCCTGGCAACATACAGGCAACTGAAGGAGGGTTTTAGTCAGTAAGAGTCTAGCTCTTCCCAGAGCGGGAAAGGTTATTTGATAATTTCCCACCCAAAAAAAAGGGGTAGTCAGATAGGAAGTTTCGACTCCATCGAGCTTAATATCCTATGTACAGAATAAACAATTTCGTTTCACTTGTTTCGCTTTGCCTAAAAGCATTTGTAAATAAAACTTTCCGTTTTAATTACACGAAATGTCCAACTTGTTGACAGCTAAAACATTTTTCAGTATTACTTCCACAGTCTAGCTGAAAAACATACGTCCATAATTTTAAATTACACAAAAACATTTATTTGACCCATAAAATACATGTAACAAACAAGTAGGTCGTAATAATATAGCACACAGATGTATTGCCAAGAATCTGATCCTAACCCCCAAACTAGGGCCAGCGTTCAGCCACGGGCTCTATTAATGCTCTCACAACATTGTGGAGAAGTGTCGCTATATAGTTGACAGTCAAGTGTCATGATAAGTATACTCATACTGATAAATTTAACTATAAACGTGGTAAACTATAGACTGTTAAAACATACATAGTTGAAACTTATTAACTACAAAAACACGGTAAAATACAACTGAGTTATGTGTATATCTGTGCGTGTGAGGGTGTGTCCGTGGGTGTGTGCGTGAGTGAGAGAGAAAGAGAGGGTGTGGGGGTGTGTGTGTTTCTGGTTATGTTCGCACCTTTGAATGTGTGCAATAAGGGATCACAGTATGTAATCATTTTGGATCATGATATGAATGTGAGTAAAGTTTCAGTCGTCTGAAACTCCTGAAATAAAGCATAACTAAGACAAAAAATACTAGAACAAACATTGCTTTGACACGAAAATACATGAAAATGTGAACGGGACTTGTCTAGCGAGTGGCATTCGCATCCATTTTCGTATTTAAGAAAATAAAAATATCCAACTAGCGTTATGAGATTTTCGTTACGCGCTTTCGCTGATATTTTTCACTGAAGTGGAGACCCTTTATTTATATGAAGTGCTAGTTTAAAAAGATTTTGAAACATAGTTTTTGTGAAAGAGACAATGATAACACGAAGAGAACAATTTTGGAAGTGCTTTCAAACCAGGTACAGCTAATAAAATGTTACGAGATTTCACATTTTAGTGACAGGGATTTCCCTGAATTAACACCTTTTGTGTTGGAGACTCTGTATAATAATGTGAGCTAGTTGATTGATAGCCATGTAGTAGCATTATTTCATCACCACTGCTCTCAATACGGTGAAGAAAAACATCGTGAGGAAACCGGCATGTCCTAGAACCGAAAATTCGAAGACATGTGATATCTACCAACCCGCACTGGTCCCGCGTGGTGGATTACGGCCCACTCTCTCTCACTGAGAGGAGGCCTGTATTCCAGCAGTGGGAACATTATAGGCTGATTATACTTATGTATTTAGCAGACTTTTCAGTAAGATTGTAATGATCATAAAAGAGTGTGTGTGGCTTTAGTGTGTCAGCTTAGGATTTATTTTACAAGTACCCATGCTGATGAGACTGGACGTACTTACTGACGTCCGATGCCTCATAAGGAATCACAGCTACGGCACTTTGCTAACTGGCAATAATTTTTACCACGATATGTCACTTCGTTGTCCATGTGTTTCTGTCAAGATCCATTTTCTCAGGAACGCGTGTAGGTATCAAGTTCAAATTAATATCAAATACGTAGGTTTACGGTGTTTTGGAGCTCTAAAAAAGTCAAGCTTCTAAGTCAACGCAATAAAAAAATACGGGCATTTATGCGAGATATTTTAATACTCGCAAATAAGTCAAAACCTATATAGGGTACTTCCCGTTGACCGAGGATCATGAAATTTGGCAAGAAATAAGACCACACAGCAAAAATGAAGAAAAAATCCGAAAATCGTTAATTTGTGGTTACATTTTTTTTTTTTTTGCGATTATATACTTTCATTTGTCGTTAGAGAATTGACAGTGACGTATGTCGATGTATTGGAGAACATGTTTTTCAACAAAAAAGTTAAGTTTGTTTTTGGGATAAATTCATCCCAACTACGGAACCCTTCATTGTGCGTTGTCCGACACGCACTTGATCGGTTTTTATTATTAGTCTGTGCTTATATAGAGAAGTAGATTAGAATTATGCTCCTATTTCCTGTTGCTATCTGTCTATATTTTGGATTTCTAGCATCCCTAAAGCGTCGTGCAGACTGGCGTGACGCGAATATAACAAAAAAAAATCTAAGAAAACTTCACGGTAGAAAAATTACCGGTCTCGCATCTCGCAGTCGTGTCGCTCCAGCCTGTACGAGGCTTTAATCAGTGCAAAAAGTTCTACAGCATTCACTAAATGGTTTAACACAAACAAACTGTATGCAGGTGCCGTTCGGGGACTGAAAATAATAAACTGTTCGAACCGCACTTATCAAATTTTGTTTCAGTGCGGTTAGTGGAAGTGTTCAGGTGCGGTTCTGACAAGTGCTGTTGAAATCAGTGCTCTGAGTGGAATACCTCAAAAACTGCACCATAATAGTGTGTAAAATGGTGGTCGTTGTGATGCGTGTAAAACAATAGAGGAAACGTTGTCAATAAAGCCATACGATAGCGGCTGGCAATAACCGCACGTTGTCAGTATAAAGCATTGTATAATAAAAGTACGGATTATTATAATATAAGGGTGTCGGTCATATTTAAGGATGTAGTACAGACCAAATTAAAAGTACTCTTTGTAAACAAGCATATTACAAATTAGAGGATTATATTCTAGATAAGAATGCTTGGAAGCATGCTGGTCTAGCTCCATAGGACAATTTAGAGTAGACAAAATCAAACTGGTTGCTAATTTAATTGTGTAATTAAATATTATATAATTTTTTTTACATTCTGTGATTACTTGAACTCACACACTGACTAATTAGTATCAGTTGTAATTTTTTTAGGAATATCGTATAGGTACCTACTTTTACAATGCTTGTAAATATGTGAACACCATGTATCCATTACATAATATTTTTTTTCTGCCATTGCTTCATTTTTAATTAGTTTTACCTATTGTGGTATAGTAATCTTATTCTAGGTGCATCGTCTTCACATATAATTAAATAATTAATGTATACAAAATATTGTAAAACATTTAAAAAGAGTA
Source organism: Agrochola litura (assembly GCA_949152395.1). NCBI lineage: Eukaryota > Metazoa > Arthropoda > Insecta > Lepidoptera > Noctuidae > Agrochola > Agrochola litura. The sequence continues at coordinate 12,125,491 of OX424514.1, read as the reverse complement.
ACGGTGGAGTTTCTTGCCCATTCTTCTCCATACGAAAACTACCTTTTGGAAGGGGCGACTAGTCGCCCAATCAATTAAATTTTTTGTTTTTGACTTTCAAAAGTGCCTTTTTGTGCCTAATTGAAATAAATTATTTGACTTTGACTTTGACATCAAACTAATCAACTTTCTCCATGGGACCAACATCGTAATCGAGAAAAGATTATCAACTGTCCCACACAAAACTTCAATACGTACTCGACCCAAATGTATGGGACGGCCAGTTATGTTTCATCAAACAAAAATAAACAGTAATAAATATTTCCTTATTATTAATTTCGAAACACAGAGGAGTAATACGATACTGACATGTTTGGTACACACAACCTAATTAGCTTACATACAGCTACCGATCCTGACGAGGTCACGTCTTACGTCACGAAAACTAGCTTTTGTACCGCTTTGTATATTTTATGTGACGTCATATTTTTAAGCCTGCATGGAGGTATCTTACAAAGTACCCTGTAAGATTCAAACTTCCTTACTCTTTCAGCAAACAATAAAATTGGAAACTGTCTTAGCTTAAAAACTTCTTCAAATCCCCTGAGTTTTGTTAGAAAACATAATGGTACTTAAGAAAAAAAATACAACCGACTTCCAAAAAAAACACTACAAAGTGAAAAATAACTTTGATTTCGGAAGTCGGTGTCTTTGGTTTTGAATTTTCATTCTTTGTCACCGACTTCCGAAATTAAAGTTATTTTTCAATTTGTAGTGTTTTTTTTTGGAAGTCGGTTGTATTTTTTTTTTGTAAAAAGTTTTTATTTTTCACTTTTTAGTTGTGGTACGGTAGGTACCACAACTAAAAAGAACACACACATTCGAATACCACTACCTGCTACCAGTGACAGGAACTTGTCATATCATCTACAAACTAAGTGGGAAAAAAATACGTATTTTGTAGCTAACTCAAAAACTACCCAAGCAAAGTTAATAAAATTAAAAAGAATTTTCAAAATCGGTCCACAAATGACGGAAAAATCGGTGGACAGACATAAAAAAAATAAAAAAATAATAATACGTGACGAACATATAACCTCCTCCTTTTTGGAAGTTGGTTAAAAAGGAACTACACAAACAAACTAGTCAGTTGATTGCTGGAACCACCTGCATGGACGAGATCTTCTTTTGTTTCGTTTCAAGTTGCATGGACGGCGCTTGTTGCGCCGTGTTTTTTTTAAGCATTTCCTAGTATGGCAGGATTAACAATGGGCGTAGTTTAAGAAATATGTTCTTGTTTATGGAATGGAAAAGAATAACATTACATCATGCCTTGTTTCCCTGAAGGGTTGGGTAGAGGTGTACTTAAAATACACCCAATTGATTTCGCCAGCTATATTTTAAGTCCCATGAAATAGGGGGCGAACCTATTGCCATCAACCGGGCACAAAACTGACTCCGGACTGCAATTGAGAAATTCCAGATGGAAAATCAAAATAATACTTTGCCTGACCCGGGAATCGAACCCAGGACCTCATGCTCAGCAGTAGTACTTGCGACTACTCGGCCAACGAGGCAGACAATAGAATAGAATACTCTTTATAATGTACAACTTAAGACTATTCTTATGGTGTACATTTTAAAGAGTATTATTCTATTGTTTGCCTCGTTGAAAAATCCACTCTTTACATAAATAAACCGTATAGTACATAGGTACTATACGGTTTATTTATGTAAAGAGTGGATTTTAATGCCAAAAAGAGGGAGAGAAAGTGAGTAAGTTTAAGGTACCCAAAATTAAATTTATAGCACAATTACCTACATATTTGACCTCCAAATAGAATATCATTGAATCTTTTTCAAATTTTCTTATTAAATACAACTATTTTAATTAGATCAGGAGTATGAGCTTATCATGCTGATATAGAAAATAATAATTAAAGTGAAAACTTCTATAGGCGCGTTGGGCATTTATGAGGTGGGATTAAACCGTTGATTTCGCGATATTGTGACGACACCAGCTTTTGACCAATAAAAAGACATCAACGCGTTGATTACGGCGGTGCCGATTTTTTTCAAATTTTCACTCCTGTCGGCACTCCCGGAGTGCCACTGTTTTTTTTTAAATAACCCAAGTTTATAACAATCATTTTAGGAGTTTATTTTACATTACCTACTTTTAAATGTTATTATTACTACCTTGTACTGCTTGGAAAGCCTACCTCTATTTTCCACATTATTTTGAATGTGGGATTGATTGGTTGGATTTGAATGAAAACTAGTTATATAATTATGATTTAATTTTTTTTACTCGATGTATAAATGCCTTTTTTCACTCCTGTATGCATAATTTTATTCTATTACCTACACTAAATCCTAACTAATATGCTAAAGCTAAAGTGAGTTTGTTTGTTTTTCATGCTAAAACAGCTGAACGGATTTAGATGAAATTTGGCACATGGGTAGACCTAGAACCTTAGGATATCTAATTCTTTTTATCTCGATATTCCTACGGGATTGAAACTTATGCGGATGAAACCGCTGGGCGCAGCTAGTATTACAAATAAAACTTTTGTCAAGACTTAGACATACAATTCGCTGTCGCCGGCGAATAAAATGGTAATGTGCTACAACGATAGTTTTAAGGTTATTGCATATTCTGTATTAAGAGGTCTGATTACACTCTGTCAATTTTTTTCATTCATTTCCTACGGTTATTTCAGAAGTTACAAGATTTTAAGGTGTATTTTAATAAATGTAAAAAATTACTTTTCTTTTGATATTTGAACAATTCCGCTATGTATATTAAGATAAGATTTTCACAAAAAAAATATTTTATTTTTTCTGTAAAATTTGGTTTTTACGATTACCTTTTCATTCGCCAGGGACAGCGAATTGGTGGCTTTATAATAATCTGCGGCTTCATCAAAGCTGTCCAAGCATTTTATCAGATTTCTTATGAATTTTAAGAACTAGGATTAAAAACTTAGTAGATTTATTCAAGGGCTTTAGATACTAGAATTGCTTTTAAATTGTTATCTCGTCAGTTAAAATATTTTTTTAATGACTGTAATCTTTTTTATGAATTAAAAGTTCAGATGCAGCACAAAAATAATTGTGTTCATTTATTATTTTTAAGATCCGTAGGAGAACCAAGATAACGGACATAGCCTGATTACACTGCTCGCAGAACATATGGCCGATGGGGCCGAAAGGTTCTAGAATCGAGACCGCGTACTGGAAGACGAGCGTTGGAAGGCCTCCCACAAGGTGGACCGATGACCTGATGAAGGCCGCAGGAATCCGCTGGATGCGAGAAGCACAGAATCGGTCGAAGTGGTGGTGTTTGGGGGCCTATGTCCAGCAGTGGACGTCTTTCGGCTGAAATGATGATGATTATTTACCTTCGCCCTTCTACTACTACATACTATTATTTCAATCAACTTCTACAAATTGGTAAATAACAAGAAAAGAGATACGTTTCGTATTTTCTCTATTACTCCAAGACCCGGAAAAATCCGGCTAATAAACAAAAGAAAATCGTTGAGCCTCCATCTTGCTTTTTACTTCAATCTCGTTTTAGGAACCCGTACAACAAAACGAAAAAAAGACCCGTCTTTTATGAACTTGTTAAACGATAGAAAATGTTTGAATACAGCAAAAAGTACTATCTAAGGGCCGATTTTTTTATCGTCAGAACTAGTGAACCTACCTAGCCAAAATATTGTAAAACATTTTAAAAGAGTAACCGTGGAGTTTCTTGCCCATTTTTCTCCATACGAAAACTACCTTTTGGAAGGGGCGACTAGAATCAATTTATTCATTTTTTTTTGTAAATTTTTACGTTCTTATGTGCCTTAAAGGGCCTATTTGAAATAAATGATTTGAATTTTTAATTCTAAATTTTAATTTGAGTTTTTGTCAGTGAATTTACTTATTTATTTTTATCTTAGAGTTGAAGCCTAAGGTAAGGTTACTTATTAACTTGTAATATTATCCCTCGCTAACACTATATTCGATGTTTGAGTACTTGCACCTTATTATACAAACTTATTGGTGAATTATTTTGATTCGAATTTTATTATAATTTAGCACGTCAAGAAAGCTTCATTGTAGAATACATGCATAATTGCATATCGCTGTCCCCGGCGAATAAAACCGTAATCGTAAAAACCAAACTTTACAGGAAAAACAAAAAACAGTTTTTTTTTAATATCTTATTAACTAATATACGTAGCGGAATTGTTCAAATACCAAAAGAAAAGTGATTTTTACATTCATTACAATACACCTAACTCGTAACTTCTTCACCAATCTCGTAACTTCTGAATGAATACCGTAGGAAATTAATAAAAAAAATTGACAGAGTGTAATCGGACCTGAATATCGAATATGCAATAAAGTCAAAACTAGCGTAATAGCACATTACCATTTTAATCGCCAGGGACAGTGATATTTCACAAGTGCGAAGCTTTGTACTACGGAACCCGCACAGAACAAAACCAACGCGCAATAGACAGATTTCTCTTTCGCTTTACTCTTGGCAGCATGTAATGAAAAATAAGGAAAAAAAGTATCAAAAGAGTGCATGTTCTAATTTACGAATACGGAAAGTTTATCCTTTGTGTTACATGTTGGTTTTTTATTGTACACGTTTGACTTCGCTTGACTTTATGTTACAGACTGGTTTTATAATAAAACTGGTGTTAAAAATAGCTTCACTTAATATTTCACTTTTTAATTTTAAGCTACAGCTACAGCTACACTATTTAAATCTCGATGTTTTTTTTTTAATTTTATTTATTAATATAATATTAATAAAAAAAAAAAAACAAGATTTCCTTATTTATATAATTTTAATAATAATGTATTTCTACACATAAATATTTCGAAATAAAATCACTAAATGATGGTAGAAACCATACGAAAATCCATTGTGTAGTTTAGAAGATCAAAGCGGTCACACAGACACGAAAAGTTATTTTATTTTATAATAGCTTTTGCGGGAACGTGCTACCGAGATAAAAAAAATACTCTACGTGTTAATCCAGGTTATAAACTATCTGTATGCAAAATTCCATCCAAATCCGCTCAGTCGTTTTTACGCCAGTCCGGAACATACATCCAGACAAACAGACAAAAATTCTAAAAACTATAATTTCGGCATCAGACTCATTCCCACCCACACCTTGTAGCAATTAATCTTTTTTTTAATAATTCAACGTACAGTTTTGACTTCGTTACTATTTTAAAGATGTATGTATATACACAGAGAAAGATATTATATTAGTGTAAGTTTCTATTTTTCTCTGAACAACGGCCATTGCAAGGAAACCAGAGAGCAAGTAGAAAAAAGGCATCCTTTGATTAAAAAACAAAACTAAGTAAAGAAATCTGATCTGTTTGAGTAGAACAGTCGCTTTATTTATCCTACTGACCTAAAAATACTAATAAAGTCCATCTTAGAAGAAAGAAAGAAAAATTGTTTATTCTGCACAAACAAAACGGACATTACAAAAAAAAGACATAAAATACACACATACAAAGTAGCTAAAAGCCTTGTATTCAACCAATACAAGTTTGTCAATTTTGTCTATTGCTTGATGTCAGGGCCAGGGACTAAAGACAATATTCATTGCGTAGCTAGTTAATTACTGTTGCGACATTGGCAAATGACAACAAACAAACAATCTAAAAAAAAACAAAATGCCGATTGCAGAGTCAACTACTTTTGTGACAAGAAAAATGAAGCTGTGCGGCATCTATTCAAGAACAGACCGTTGCTCAGCAAAATGCTGTGGCTTCGGACGAACCTATCGTCAGCAGCGCTGATTTTCAGCAATTACCTCTCGAATGACGTAACGACGTCCCCCTTTGTGACATAATGGAGAACTCACATATTGGAGGCCGTGCGTAACTGCTTCTACCGACTCAAGCTCTTGTATCGTGTCCGTCCCTACATAAGTGTGGATATGCGTGTCATGCTGTGTGAGACACTTGTTCTATCCAAGCTGAACTATGCTGACACTGTGTATGGGGCGTGCATTCTCGGTAGAAGCGAAAAACTTATCCAGCGGGTGCAGAATGCTTGTGCAAGATTCTGCTACAATGTCCCACCACGATCCCACATCACTCCCTTTTTAAATAAAGGTAATTTGATGAAAATGTCAGCACGCAGAAAGCTTCACCTGGCTACTCTACTCTTTGGCACAATTCTCACAAAGAAACCAGACTATTTATACAGGAAACTCTCTTGGTCGCGCGATGTTAACAAAATTAAAACCAGAGCATCTTCGTACCTCATGTTGGCCTCATCGCATAGAACTGCTGCTTTCCGTGGTAGTTTCAAATTCGCTGCCTCTCGTTGTTGGAACGACCTGCCACCTCCTTTTCGTGCTATAAAGACAGTTGGTACTTTCAGATTCAAGTTTAAACAGCACTTACTTCAACTTCAAAAGGATGCCACACATTCAACTTAGTGAAGGATACCACACATTAACTTACCCTTGATATGCACGCGTCTGTCGATGGTGACGAGCGTTTGGCAGCGATTATGCTCTGTGCATCGATTGATTTACATCAATGGCTCTGTGGTTCACTGAGAAACAGCAGTTGTTTCGCATTTTGTTTTGTTTTCTTATCATTGTTTGTCGTAGGTGAAATTTGTAAACCACTCAATCACTCATAACATTAGTTTATATGTATTTCTCCAATTGCCGTTAACTGACTACCACAAAACACTTTTCATTATAATAAACACTGTACTATTGTAGTATTCACACAATTCACAAAGTACGTAGCTTAAACAGCCGTAATGTTAATGTTATTGTATACATTTTTGCCGGTGTCGGCGTCTGTCTGAGTCTCTTTACTTGTCTCAACGATGCCTAGACTACCACAGATACTAAAGGCATAGACAAGTAACTGTTGTTACGTCGGGTGCAGACACGCGGACTTCTTAGATTTTATTTTTAATATTTCACTTAACTATTTTATTTTATTTAATGTTTATTTCTGTATCTACGAGTATCTATCCGTGACATCACTGTGGGCCCTATCAGAATACCAGCGCTGAGACATTTATTTTTTAAATGTCGCAGCATATGCTGAGATAGGAGCCTTTTGGCCTCGTACAGGACTTTCTGTTTTCGGTTTTTTACCTTGTTTTTTATTTTTTCTTTTATTTTTTTATTAATGTTTTAAGGTGAAGGTGTTTAGTTTAATTTTTTATTCCTTGTGCGAGTCTCAATAAATACTTTTTCTTTCTTTTTCTTTCTTTCTTTCTATAATAAATCGGTTAAGTAATATTTCCATAGAAATTTTTAAGGTTTAAAAAATATATCCATACATATATATATGCGCAACTTTTATATAAAATATACATGAACTGAAATCTTCAAACATAAACATTAAAAAAAAAATTATTGGCACGACTCTCTTGAAACTAAACGCTTTCATTGTTTCCTGGTTTAAACTTTTTGACCACATGACACACCACACCATTTAATAGAATATATATATATATTTTTTTTTTTTTTTTTTTTTAATTATTTTTACTTCTCGCTCATTCTTCAATTAAACTAAAATCTATGTTATTTCCAAGTAACACAAATCTTTTCCCGATAAATGAATTCAAAACTTATTCTCTCTCGACAAATAAGTTGACACAATTAAACGCCACGACACACAAATCTCAATTCCCTTCTACTGAAAATGAATCCCAAAAAAAATATCCACATAACACCGTAGCCATAAATTTTCTATCCACATCTTAGCTCGTTGGATACACAAAACGTTATTGGAAAGAACCGAGTAAGCCGCTCTTAAGGAATCTCGAGAATTTATTCATGATGTTCGCACAAAGGGTGGAAGAAAAAAATATTTTTCTCCTCTCATGACGGACAGGGAACAAAAAGTAGTGAGACAGTTCAGAATCTTACGTCATGCAATATTGATTGTTTAGGAGAGATATCTATTTTTCTCGTTGTTTGCGTGTGAAGATGAAAGAAAAATCTTCGCAAGCGAGAATCGAGTGTGTGAGTGAGATTCTTATTCCTTTCGTTCGTAATAATACTTTGGGCTAAGATGGATTTTGGCGGAATGAAAGAAAATATTGTTTGGATCAGCTGTTTGTGATCTCACGTTATTTGAAAGAATGATTTCTTTTGACTAGACTAGTCTGTTCTTTGCATATATTGCCTACAATACTTTTGTATTATGATGTGGTTCTGTTTTTGAACACCTGTACTTGAACTTTATGATCGATTTTGCACTAATATCGCGTTGGTAATCAGATTGGGTTGCTAATAAAATTAATTGTATAATTTATTATTTTTTGTTATATGACATTGATTTTACAATCTGTGATTACTTCTTCACACACTGACTTATTAACTGTATTTTTTTTGGAAAATCGTCTACTTTTATAATGTTTGTAAATATGTGAGCACCATGTATCTTCACATAATTAATTTATCTGTCGTTGCTTAATTTTTAACGTTTTTTACATATTGTGGTATAGTAATTTTATTCCAGGTGCATCGTCTTCATATATCCCTTCAACTGTCATTAACGAGACACAATAGAATTTTAATTGTTATCCGCCTTAATAAGGCGTCGTAACAGATTTTGAGATAAATAATCTCTGAATTAAAAAGTTTTTTTTAAAATAATTATTTAACTAGTGTAGGTACCTATACAAAATATTGTAAAACATTTTAAAACAGTAACGGTGGAGTTTCTTGCCCATTCTTCTCCATACGAAAACTACCTTTTGGAAGGGGCAACTAGAATCAATTCTATTATTTTGTAAATTTTGACGTTCAAAAGTGCCACACAGGACCTATTTGAAAAAAAAACTGAGTTCGACAGAAGTGAAAACTTGAAAAAAAATTGGCACCGCGGTAATCAAGGCGTTGATGTCTTTTACTCTATGCACCACGGTAATCAACGCGTTGATGTCTTTTACTCCACGTTGTCGGTAACAGGTTGCGAAATCAATGGTTCACTTCAATAAATGATTTGACTTTGAACAATTTTTCAGTAACTGTATTTAACCCCTCGCCCTATCTAAAAGCGATCGTTGCGCGTATATAGATCGTTCGAAATTTTTGTTGCATGAAACCGAGCGCGTGGTCGCGCCGACAGGGGCGCTTTCCGGTTTTCCCAACAAAAAATGACATATGCACGCGACCGATCGCTTATTTGCGTGACGCAGCCGAATGCGGCGAAGCTCAAAAGGCGGGTATAGCATAATCAGTCTATAATGTTCCCACTGCTAGGACACAGGCTTCCTCTTGGTGAGAGAGAGTAGACCGTAATTCACCACGCGGGCCCAGTGCGGGTTAGTAGATGTCACGTCATGTTTTCGAACTTTTGGTTCTAGGACATGTCGGTTTCCTCACGATGTTTTCCTTCACCGTAGTGATGAAATAATTTTCATAGAGTAAAGCGCCTGTTTGGGTTCGAACCTACGACCTACAACTCGTAAGTCACGGCAACTACCACTGGGCCACCACTGCTCTCAGGCGGATAATGTCTTTAATTAATACAGCCATTAATCAAAGAATCTTCTTATTTTATTTGCTGTCCTCGATTCTTTTTAAGGCGAAATAAACAAAATATTTTGAAATGACGCATTTATTTAAGGTGACGAAAACCAACTTTTAATGATTGATGATTTTATACTGAAGATCACGTCTAAGCGAGTAGTGTGATTTGGAAAAAATATATGTTAAATTAGAGCATTTTTTTTAAACTAGAAATATTTTAGATTTTGTTTATATTACATAGTGAAATTAATTTGTAAAGTTATGTCTAACGTGGATTTAAAACTGAGAATCACACAAAATCTGTCAAGCGTATTTTTCTGAAACCTTCATCGTTTTAAAGATAATTTAATTATTGATTTTTAGTACACGTGTTTTATTAAAATACCGTTTGTTTTATGCATAATAAATTAATAATGCGTCTCATTTGGGACACCGCTCCTCAATGGGCGAGTCCTATTACTGGCTGAACGTACGACGCGTTGCGTGAGTTCAGTACAGAACACGGAAGTTAGCCACTCAAGGTCACTGGCATATATCTGAGTCTTAATAGGGCACTAGCTTCATCCGCGTGAAATTTCTTGTTTTATTTTACATTAATATCCTATGAAACTCGGCAATTTTGTAGCTTTTCCTTAGTGAAAGAATATTCGGAATGGGATCAGTAATTCTTAATATTACTCCCTACATACAAACTTACAAATTTTGCCTCTTTATAATATTAGTATAGAACACGTTAGATACGAAACAGTTCTTTGTACAATATTTTGTTCGGAACGAAAACGAAATAGAACGTTTATTTCGCAAAACAAAAACCGGTTTATTCCGCAGGACGTAGCCGCGCACGAGGTGTGTGCCGACAAGTATAAACTTGATTAGTTAAATTGTATCTTATCTTCATTTCATTATATCATCGATCAACCCAAAAATAAAAATAAACAACGGTTAAAAACGATTTTAATTTTGTTCTTCTTCAAAAACGTTTTTATATCGTTCCGTTCGAACGAAACAAACAAATCGTTTCTTAGGTTGTTAAGACAAAATCGTTTCGAAAAATATACCGTTATCCGAACCTTGCTTAACAGAGACGTTTCCTGAAGAAGCTGCGCAGTGCGGGCGGGGTGTGGTGTCGTGATGCGAGAGCTCAGTGATTTGTCAACTTGTGACAACTGTCACCCCTCCCGCACCGCGCATCTACCTCAGGAAACGTCTCAGTTAAGCGGTAGGCCTATGGGTGTTCAAGAAAATGAATATCATACCCTTCTAAGTGATATCCACTTTGCTCAAAGATATTGCCCAGACCTCATTAATGCAGGAACACGGAAACTTCCTTTATCCCAGATGTGGTAAAATTTCGATTGCATGTGGTAGGATGATATCCGAACTTTGCAATTCTGAGCGAAATAATTTCGAGATGGGAGGAGCATGATGGGTTAAGGGTACTTTAGTTAAGATCAGGATGGTTTTGTGATGATTTTATGAGGAAAGTGGAACCACAAACACGAATCTCAAGTCGAGTTGCTGTTATCTTGTTGATATTGACAAATTAATAAATGGATAGGAATTTAAGAAAACACTACGTGGGCGCCCATTTGAAATAAAAATGATTATGTTGAAAGTACGGACTTATAATAAAAATTTGCAAATCCACTGAGCTTAGAGAAGAAGTTTATCCCAACTATGTTGGGGTTGGCTTCCAGTCTAACCAGATGCAGGACCACCACAATTCAGTTACTGGGTTATACGATATCCCTTGGTAAGACTGGTTATCAGATTTTTGGGCATCAACTACCCGTACCGACTGCACGGAGAGTCTCAATATGTAATGAACGGTCACCCATCCACGAATCGACCGCGGCAAACGTAGCTTAACCTTCGATCGACCCGTGTTTTTTTCTTTTAATCGTTGCTTTTGTATTTTTAAAACCAAAAACACCGCATTTTAATGTTCACCCTTTGAATCGATTCGATACCGCATCAATTATGCAAGCAGGCTTGTTCCCAATAGTTCAAAGTGGTGACCGAGTTGTAAAATATTCTCAATTTAAACTTATTTGGGGAAATAACATACTTTAGGGCTGCTGTTCTCGATTTTTTTGACATAAAAAGGTATATTTCAACCTTAATAGATAGTCTCATATTTCATGGTTTTGTAATTATTTCAAGATACATTTGTTGTTATACGTCAACGCTAACAAGCGTGTTTCTTAAAAGAACCGATAAAATTTGTTACAAAAGACAGGATGATTTAGAATAACAAAAATGATTATTTATTTCCGATGTCATAAAGATGTTTTTGGCACGTTTGTGACATCATAGTTCTAAAACGAATGTAGGTACCGATTTCAATGCAGGTTTATTTTGAAATATTATGTTATGAACGGGAATAAAACTTTGTAAAATCATCTGGTTTAAATAAAAAAAATACGTGCAGAAGTATTTAATTTTTAACTAATTTACAAAATATATTAATATTAAATCTACAAGAATTAACAAGAAAATCCAGTTACGAATAAAATTAATAGTGATTATGCCAGACGATTGCCATTGATCTTTGAAAATAATCGTCAAGTTCAAACCGTACACTCACAAACATTGGTTCCAAACCCTGCCACAAATATCAAAAGTGCCCAACACGCTATAAGATAAAGCACTACGCTCATAACCAAGCTATTTAGCGTACATCGCGCAATATTTATACATATTTGGACGCACTCCAAATAGGTTTCGGGTGGCGTGACCGTTTTATTTACGGCACCGAATATATTAGATACCTACTCCTGAATTTTAACGAGTAGTATGAAAAATATTTACATGTCGTGCTTTTTGTGTTTGAGACTTCTCTGGTGTTTTAATTAGGTACAAATGAGGGAGTTATGTTAATTTTATTCGAATATGGTAAAGCTGAAATGAAAGTTCGAGAATTTCGCAGGCTGTGTAAGTATATATGATGGATAGGTTGTCTTAACGACTAAACTAATTTCAAGGAATGGGTTTTAGACTAATTTATGGTTTTTTTAATAAAAACGAGCGTTTAATACCTATGTTTTTATTAATATTGATTCTATTTTATAGATGTTGAAAAAGCACTAATGGTAACTATCTATACCTATTGTTAATTTTATACCGCGTAATATGACAGAATAAAAAAAGATTAAAAGAAATCATACTAGCACTTTTCTTACCACTAGTACTTTTGACCCTTCTAGCTAAACATGTAGTTAGTAATATACGAATCGGGCGAGTTCTGACAGGGGATGAGTATGGACGAAGCCAATTTGTCTTAATCTAAAATGTTTTTTAAGTTATTGATCAACTCAATACCAATATGGAGGACACTAGACGTAATGGTTCTCACCATTACGCCTTTTGTCCGGCCATATTGTTATTAAAGTGTCTTTCAAAAGCATCGCTATTGCCATCAACCGGGCACAAATCTGGACTTCGGAATATAAATAAAGTTGTAGAAACTTATATGCTCAAAGATTGGCATAAATATCCCTTCAAAATGGAAATCTGACCTATATTCAGCGAACAACTAAAAATAAAACTCATATTTCAAAATTTGAACTAAGTTTTAAACTGCTCTATTTTACTCACTGTTACAGAAAATAAACTTAGTTTTCCCGTACGCTAACTTTTCATTTATAATACCTGACAGTCTGTAGTTAGAATACCCGGTTAGTTTAACTTGAAGCTAAAATCTAGGCGCAATCTCATCGCAGTGAAAATCAATGTCAAGATTTGTCAAAAATGTTGTGAAATTAGAGGCATTTTTGATCGATCGAAACAGACATTAGAATGCAAACGTTCTTTAAAGTACGAAAATGTCTCCTCTGATTAGTTTCACATTGCTACTTCGTTCAACCAATTATGCACAAAAAAAGTGGTGGCACTCCGGGAGTGCCGACAGAAGTGAAAACTTAAACAAGATCGCTATGATGGAAGAAAAATACTCGTATAGAACTTTGGTCCGTAACCTTATCTAAATAAAGAGCACAATTGCGTTTTAAAAAAATAAAAAACTTCCGAAACTTTTAAAGTAAAAATACTTGCATAGAACATTGATCCGTAAAGTAATATAAATAAAGAGCATAATCGCGTTTACAAAACCTTTAAAGTAAAAATACTTGCACAGAACATTGATCCGTAACTTAATATTAATAAAGAGCACAATCACAAACTTAAGATTTACAAAAATGAGGTGTTGTCATGGTATCGTGAAATCAATGGTTTAGTCCCATCTCAAATATGCCCTATGCGCCTACAGAAGTTTTCACTTCAAAAACCAAACGCGATATTTGACAAAACATCAACTGATCAGCGACTAGATCAGACTCACAGAGACAAGGGGATAATGAAACAAAGCAGAACAGTTACTGATTACCAGTCGGCCCAAAACAGTGGGGAACTTCGGACTACATTCTCGTCAAACTCAATCCATCACGGGCGAACAGAACCGACATCTGACGACACTGAAATTAAGCATCTGAATCGTTTTTTAAACGTACAAGCGTACCCATCAATCATTCTGGGCTTTGTAATTTTTCACTGTCTGTTTAAAAATGGGCCTGTAGACCAAGATCTGCATATAGGATGGAAGATGTGTTTATTGGTGATTAGAAAGGAATTGAATATTGTATACATATGTTAAATTCCTTTAACTTTGACTTTTAGATTAGGTAATCTAAAAGTTCGGTCTCGGTACTGGTGATTGCGTGGATGACTGCTAAGTGTGGGGACTTAGTCTCGACCCCTGAAAGTGTTGGTGTTCTATTAGGAATTTTGCAGCTTGGACTAAAGCCCACTGTATGACATGAGAAGGGAAGAGCAGTAGTGGCCCAGTGGTAACGGCTGCGACTTACGAGTTGTAGGTGGTAGGTTTGAACCCAGACAGGTACAGTACCGACCAAAAGTCCATGAGCAATCTCACAAAGCAATAGACTGATGCTTCGGTTTGACTTACGACCTTCTTCTATAAGTTGTTACAATACTGTAGACACGCACATTACACACACACACTCACTTTGTCTGCAACCAATGACTAGTTCAATAATCATCATTCGTTTTTAGTTTCATTCGTCTTGTTCACATAAATATTAAAGTTTAGCAGGTAGACCACAAAAAATTAAGTAAATTATTTCGATTTCTGTGGGGTAGATGCAGTTTGTTACGAGTATTTAATTAATAGAACTTTTTTGGTTCGTGGATATCTCATCACCTGTTAAGCAGCCTTATAAAGGCGGATAACAATTAAAATTCTATTGTGTCTCGTTAATGACAGTGGAAGGGATAATATTGGTGACGAGTATTTAGCGCAGTGTTGTGGTTATTATTATCAAAAAGCAGGCATAAAATATATTGAAGAGATCAGATCAGATCAGAGAATATTATTGCGCTGCGTAAAAGTGAAGTGAATATCTAATGAAACCGGACTAAGTGTGAGTGTTATCATTAATATATTTCATATTTTACTAAACATAAATCTTAATCAAGGGTATTGTTGATAGAACAGAGGTATTGTTGAGACAGAAGATGCCTTTAAAGTTTTAAATTCATTGTGAGGTTTAATTCGATTAGTGAATAATAAATACCTAATAAGGTATTATGTGTAATAAAAACAATATTTTTCTTTGTTCTAGAGAAATACTGTGAGGGTTAAGAGATATGAGGAAGGGGCTTATTATCGAGTAGCAGCGACGTCAAATGGTGAATGAAACAAATGGTTTCATACCAACGAGACATTTTGCTGAATTATTAAAAACACGTCATTATGAACCGTTCGCCGTGCACTCTGAAGGCTTGCATCACTGAAGACCAGCTAGAAAACCGTTTTTGACCTTAAAATATTGACCGTACCAACTTAATAAACAACAGATTCGTTATTGCATGAATTTATGGTAACAAATTTTTTAAGCACGTTTCAATAGGGTGTTTGTCGTATTTCTTGCAGATATACCGAAATTGTTTAATATTATTTTAGTAATAGTATTATTTTAGGATAAAAATTTGAGGTTTAGTTTCAATCTTCTTTTCGTAAAGAAAATGAATACTTAAGCTTTAACCTCAATAACAACCAATATTTACTAAAGTCAAATAAAATGTAAAATAATTAATACAAATAAAATATAAACAAACTGCCCATATTTAACCTTAAAATTACCTATTCTGTAAGTAGTTTTTTACATTTTAAGTAGTCTAATATTCTTATTTATTACTTAATTACTTCGACCATGATCAAAGCTTAATATTTATGGTGAAAAAATCCAATAAAAATTTAAAATATTTCATAATTTAAATATGTCTAAATAATACAAACTGCTTCTAAGTTTCTTGACATCTATTTCACATCTTATTCAGCTGAAGTAATGATAAATAATTGTAGCAGTTTATTAACTTATGTAAAATAAATATAACGAATAAACATATTTTTTTAAATTTTGTTATCATATATCACGCATTTTTTATTTTAAAACCTTTATTGCAATAACAACATAAAAAAGCAGCAATATTTAAAAAATATTATTATCGAAAACAAAAATAATAATATTTGCAAAAAACCGCACTGTGTTTCACGAGATTAGAACCTGAGGCAGTTTGAATTCCATACCAACGCTTAACGCTTTCTGCTATCTGCACTTGTTAAGTTACTATCGAATTTTAGCAATGCCATTAACTGGTCAAGTTCACGCGCATAGTGCGTGTGTGCTAGCATGTTTAAAGCGACGGAAATATATTGTTGTTTCGTGTAACTGCGTTATCTGTGGTGTGTGTATCGTGTTGCTTACACATACAAATGTACGAGCTATACCGCGTGTTCACAGCAAAACGACTCTTAGCGTGCTCATGCACTTTTGAGCGCTTACTGTACTTTACTTTGTGTAAATTATTTTATCATCACTGCTCTCAAAACGGTGAACAAAAACATCGTGACGAAACTGGCATGTCCTAGAGCCAAAAATTCGAAGACATGAGACTTTTACCAACCCGCACTGGGCCCACGTAGTGAATTACGGCCTCTCCCTCTCACTGAGAGGAGGCCTCTGTCCCAGCAGTGAGAACATATAGGCTGATTAAAGTATGACAAGAGACTGACGCCCTTGGGAGTCATAACACAGCTGGTGAAATGTGGGTTTAAATAATGCTGCTTACCACTTTTTCGTTGAATTTTTTGTTTAACTGAAAATTATCCTCATTCTGGATCAACATTAAGTGACTGAGCCAAATCTTAATAAATACCACTTTCCTACAAAAGCAGGATAAAGTGCAAATTTCCCTTATTAAATCGTAATAACGTAGAAATTTTCTACCTTAAAGGGGTAATATCAAATAATCAAAGCCATATTTCATGCCGCGGTCTCGCGCTTACGTGAAATTTGAATTTCGTGTTTGGTATCAAAGGATATTATTAAGTTTGTAATAGAACAAAATCTTGCTGCTGTGAAGACCTTTGAATTACAAGAAAACCTTCAAGAATATCTTGTTTTCTAAGTGACTGAGTGATTGGTTTCAGTGTCTTATTCCCTCTTCAAATCAATTTTGTGTCACGTACATAAAGAAAAATATTTCTTATTTGACACTAGATAATATTACACAACGTGTACTTTTACTTTATACTTAAACCTCTTACGACTGAAGAAGTCTCAAACGCAGCTCAATTTTACCAGATGTTTTTTCAAATGAAAGCTTGCGCCACAATTCACTAATGGGCACATAGCGTCTGCAATTGACCAGAGAATGACGTGACATAAACGTTATTTATGAAAGTAGATTAATGTGTTTTCCTAGAGAGCTTTTTTTGACACTGTAAAAATCGCTTTTAGCGATAAGACCGGCCATTGTGTCACCCAATGTAAAATGTCTAAATTTGTGTCTGTAATTTTTATGGTGTACATAATAAAGAATATTCTATCTATCTAAATACCCCCCAAACCTTCTCCCGCTGCCAAAGATTTAAATCACTAGATTTACCTTCAGCATATTTATTTACACAAAAAAAAGTGCATTCTGAGAAGAGTAAGCTCACACATTATTAATAGCGTTTCAATGACCAATTGCCGCTGCCATCTTTTTCATGACAGCTGTCACTGTAGCTTCATGTGGCGGCTACCGCTTTTCAAGGAAACCGTAGCTTAAGCGTATACTTGGAAACCGGTAGTTACTGCTCTTTAACCATAATCCCACGATTTGTTAGCTGATCGGTGATCCATCCTTTTGACAAATTATCCCCATCCTAGTGCATTAGTTCTACTAAATACCTATTTAAAATGCACGATTAACCACCTAAACTAAATTGTTTTATTTAAATTTCACTGAGCAGAAACTCAAGTAAATTATAACAATTTGTTTCCAACAATATTTGTATTTCATTAACCATAATTGTCAAAGTTAAATATTTATATTAGAAGTAATTTAATTTTCTCCGTGTGTGATTAAATAATGTAAATAAAATCTGTCCCAAAGATGCAGACAGAAAGCTGTCTGCGTCCTTGGGAGAGATTTTATTTGATAAAGGTATCATTTTCATATTTTATCTACTTACTGGAATATGTAGGTACTAGAAAGGGTAAAAATATTCAAAAGGAGAGTCGACATGAATTTAGTTCAGAAGGGGTTCTAGTGTGCAAACGAACAGTCAAGAAAAGTTGCTAAGCAACTTGACACCCTACGTAAATTTGTCGTATTATAGCCATTTCTTACAACTATCAAATAATGACAGTTGTGATTTGAATAATACAGAAAATTTAAGTTGGTAGTCAGTTTGCTTATCAATTAGTTTCCTTGACTTTACATAGAATCTAGTGCTATATTTTAAAGAAACAAGGGTTCAATTTTAGACTATGAAAACTTATAATAATTATTATTGAAATTGGAAAGTATTACCTAAACACTATGCAAAAAAAAAAAAAAAATATGCAATGAGCAGGCAGAGGCAACTATCTTAGTTTTCAATATTTTAGGCACAAAAGACAGACATTACAGTCTTTGCAATCTTAAAGTTCACATTCTGCCTCTAGCATTAAATAAATAAGCAAGTATTAATCTAATTCAAGCTTTTATCCCAGTAAGCACCTCTCTTAAAAAAAAATACTATAATACAACTTTTTTAAGAATAATGATGACATCCAGGTATATAAATCTTCCTTTGTAGCCTGAAGTTATTTTCAGTATTTGTTTATACAAAAATAATTTATTTTTACCAATTAGGCTTTCTATGACGTATTCAGGGCTTTTTAAAACCAGAACTCTGGGTTTAGTCCATAATAACCTTACAAGTAAAATCTGGTAAAAAGTTCCAGGTGTACCTAATTAAGTACAAAGTAAAAAAAGCTCCAGGTGTATCCAATTAAGTTCCATGTAAAAAGACGTACACGGTTAATTTTGTTCAAACAAAAATAACTCTTACTTCACTTGTATTTACAGTTAATTTTCCAAGTTAAAAATATATGTATATCGAAAAAAATACCTCAGCCTCTATGTTATTTTTAATAACATAATATTTCGTTTTTATTTGATCTCCCCCGTAGATGTCTGCTGTCAATTTTTATCACATACCGTTTGTTTCATCCTACTGAAAGGGATGTAAGGGTTCGGAATTACAAAATAGATACCCAACATCCCGTTCAAAATGGGTTTTAAATTGCGACGGTAAATTATTTTTACTCTCGGCGTAATGTGAATTTCGGGTTCATTGATGAAAGGAATTTAATATGGGATTTTGTGTGATAAATATGTATTTTTAACCGACTTCCAAAAGGAGGAGGTTCTCAATTCGTCTGTATGTTTTTTTTTTTGTGTTTTTTTTTTTTTTTTGTATATTTGTTACGCGATTACTCCGCCAATTATGAATAGATTTTGATGTATTTTTTTTGTTTGTTAGATCATACTTCAGAGGTGGTCCCATATAAATTGTATTAACTTTGCTTGGGTAGTTTTTGAGTTAGCTTCAATTATACGTATTTTTTCCCACTTAGTATGTAGATGATATGATAACTTCTTGTCACTGTTATTTACATAGCAGGTAGTGGTATTCGAATTTGTGTGGGGTACCACAGCTAAAAAGTGAAAAATAAAAACTTTTTACAAAAAAAAACACCGACTTCAAAAAAAAAACACTACGAAGTGAAAAATAACTTTAATTTCGGAAGTCGGTGACAAAGAACGAAAACTCAAAACCAAAGACACCGACTTCCGAAATTAAAGTTATTTTTCACTTTGTAGTGTTTTTTTTTGAAGTCGGTTGTTTTTTTTAAAGTGAACAGTCTTAATAACATGTCAATATTTTTAATTGTATAATAAGTAGTACCTGGACGACCGAGCTCTGCTCTGGTGAAAATAGAGAATGCTCAATTAATAGTATAGGAATTTTCATACTAATCCATGTATAATAATAATACCAGCCTATTATTGTCCCACTGCAGGGTAAAGGCCTCTTCTCATACAGAAAAGGCACGAGCATTGATTTGGTTGGCGATTTCAGACTTATATACAGGATGTGTCGTAAATAATGAATAACCCTAAAACTGTTGATCGCCCAGATTATTATCTATCATTTACCCCACTTATATCGCCATATGCCCATGGATGACCAAATTATTATAACATTTTTTCTACGGAATTATGCAATTTTGGGCTCCTATATCGAAAAAATAATGAACGAAATGTAAAAAAAAATAAGTGGGGTAAATGATAGATGATAATCTGGCCAATCAACAGTTTCAGGGTTATTCATTATTTACGCCACACCCTGTATAAGTCCCGGTTTCCTTTCAATGTTTTCATTCACCGATGTCTGTAATATCCAAGATAAACTCAACTCATGAATTGAAAAAGTCACATTGGTACTTGCTCGCATTTGAACCCAGAATCTCGTGCATGAGAGGCGAGGCCTTAACCACTAGGCCATCATGACAGTTCCATGTATAGTACCTACTTATTTCATACTGCCATGATGGTAGGTACTTACTAATTTCATGCTGCCATGTCATTATTCTAATGTCATTACTCTTATGTCATTATCCATTATCTTGTTCTAAACTTTGGGCGACCGAGCTCTCCTCGTGTGAAAATACGGAGAAAACGCATGTTCCCAGATATGAGATCCAGCTACATCGATTTTTCGCTCCCGTAAACCCCTATATTGCAACTTTCATCGAAATCGTTAGAGCCGATTTCGAGAACGTGAATACAAAATTAAATAATAATGTATATTTATATATACAAATATCGCTCGTTTAATTGTATAGGATTATGACACTAAATAGATCGATCGCAAATAATTTACTTTTTGGTAATGAGCGAAGACAAAAGCGTGAGTAAAAAAGTTTTCCAATAAAATATAAGACAGCATTAATTAGAAAATAAATATAGAAGTTCTAAAAAAGCAAATAAGCAATTTCAGACGCTGTAAAAACAAAACAAACAAATTAACGATGTCTGACGCTGTAGAAAACAAAAAAAAAATATATTCACAAAAACCCTTCATAATATACTCTAAACAAAAAACTACAGTATAAAAACAGCCAGTACCTATACTTAAAAAAACCGCGTAACAGATTTACACTACACAAAAATTAAAAACATTCATGCCACATCAATCAAATCTCATTTAAATTTGGAACACAGGGATAAAACAATTGGTGTCATAACCAGAGATTCGAACGCCATAGGTAATACAATGTTCCCTAAAACCTTTTGAACGATTTTTGAATCAGTGATGGATGCGGGAAGATTAACTTGCGTGTGTCTATTTTTTAGGTTATTTTTATTTTTGGACACTGATACAAATATGGTGTGTCAGTGGCATACTGCGGTCCTTATCAGTATTAATCTCACTTAGTGATACAGGTAGAGATCGTTTAATTTAAAACCGCACTCCTCCACTGCTAAATGTATTCAAATATATCTATGTTTGTAGGTACAGAAATTTTAGAGGAGGGGCAGTTTTAATTTAGACGATTTCTTCTTTATTTTTTGCAACAATGATCGAGTTTGATTCATAGCCAAGGAGCTTTTCAAAAACAAAACTTGAAGTTTCAGATAACTTTAAAATATTGAGCTCAAGGCTCCTTTGACCATTTAGCTAAATTTATCATAGTTACGGTTTTGGCACTGAAGTTCCATCCCAAAAATTCATTCTGTATATTACTGCATATTCTTGGGTATTCGCATCGAATACCCAAGTAGGTATTTAATGCGATTATCACTATTAAAATATCGATACAAAATGTACAAAGAATTTAAATGCAACTCGTTAATATTTACATAAGTACCCCAATTTATATTTTCAACGATATTTGAGTAAATGTTTCGTGAATACCCAGATATTATATTAAAACCTGCGAGTGATTTTATATTCAAATCTGTTAAGTATATAAATATCATTAACTGGAATAACGAAGAACGTTTTTTGGGTTTTATAGTGGATGTTTTAAATTGTATCGATCATAATCGTGTGTGGTAAAATTGTCAATAGCTTTATTTACGAGGATAATTTGTTACTGGAAATATCAAAATATTCAAGCAATCTATCGATTCCTTTGAACGTTTTCTTTCAGAGTTATAATGACCATTTTAAGTGTGATAAAATAATTATATTCACAAGAATCGTCATAGCCATTGCTCTACTTACGTCATTATTATTACTTACGGCAAATGTTGAGACGTGGCTCAGTTCGATAACACAAAGTGCTACGCGGTTGCTACGGCGTAGCACCGCTACGCTAACTACGTGGTTGTAGCAGATCTTGGGTACGAATCGACGTTTGTAGTTTCTTTGCCTTTCTTACAATAAATATGGTTAATTAAGTACTTCAAAGATTAATCTAATCATATTACGTGGTTAAACGCTAACATCGCACACAACTTTGCATTCCCACCCCATACTTAAGGCTTTTCACAATTTTACGACGTCATAAAAAGTAATATTTAAAGGTTTAAACCATAAGACAGTAAGCACCGATAAAACCATTGTTACGGCTGTATAAAACTCGACAGATACTCAGTTCATTCATTTCATTCGTTCATAAACGATTCGAATTGAATGAGAGCATATTCGTTTTATTTTCACTTTGTTTGCGGAATGTTCCTTATTATTTTTGAGTGAGTGATTTTTTTTTTGTGAAATATATTTGTTATATTTTTGCGAGTTCGTGAACTGACAGAGCAGCTCTTTGTAAATTTGCAATTTGTTTTCGTGTTTTATTTATTTATTTTTTGGCTGATTTAGAGTTTGCATTAGTTAAGTACCTACCTGATTTACATTACATTAGTTAAGTAACTAGCGAGTTTAGTTCAAGTAACAAGATATGTGTCAGTTCAAAAGTGTCAGTTATTAATTGTGAAGTGTCAAGTATTCGAAAAATATATATTAAAACAACTAGGGTACCCAATTGATGCAACCCACTGTACATGAAAATTGCAATATGTTTTTGTTTCAATAAAATATTTGTATTTGTATTTACCAATCCAAAAAAAAAAACAACGATGTTCACACCTATCTTGCTTACAATAGCTTTCAACTGATATCGCCTTTATTCAAATTATATTTAAAAAAAAAAACATTGTAAACAAATAAGCTTTCACGCCATTCAAAAATGGATGCGGCGTTCTTTTTTCAAAAAAGTCTGACTATCCAATAGGAACGATGGATTTTTGATAACAGTGTTAAGTCAATAAAATGTAATAGGCTTTACACGTGTTTGGTAATGGAAAAGTTGGTTTTGCTGTACACTAGTTGACTATTAGTGCTGTCACAAACTAAGGTTGAAAGTTATATATCTATATGTTCTATTTACAGGTAGGACTATATGTTCTATTTACAGGTAGGACTGACTAAAAAAAGAGTGACGATCGGTAGTGGTTTTAGCGAGTTTTATTAATCAAGCCGGTTTGCATTTGATCCAATTTCAAGAGGTTAGCACCTTGTATAGACATCTACTCGTAAATAATTCCTTGTGTTCTACAATGCGTTGCCAATTTTGGAGAAAAGGGTGAAATGTGCCATAAGCCTGAGGTAACACTATCACAGACAAGCTCTTTCACGAAACTCAAAACTATTATGACTTTATGTTTTTACTTTTAAATTAACTTATCTGAGTAGTATGTAGATATCACATGATGCATTTTTCAAATCAGAACAACCCTGAATGTTAGCTTAGCTCCAATTTATTTCAACTTAACCGGCTTCCCTCAAGCGCTGCTTCTGAAAGTGCTCGAGTTGACAGCTTAGTGGATTCCCTAAGGAATTGAGCACTAAAACTTTCAAGGAAAGTAGCTTACGTTCTCAATTTTACTTTCATTATCTACTGGAAAAACGTTCAATAGGGCAGTAAATACAGTGCTATTTCAGAGTGTCCGTGCCATCTTGTAAAGTTTAAAATACGATCGAGAACCAGACAGTCGATCCCCCCCCGACTCTTGCTCGAAAACGAGGTGCCAGCAGTTGTTGCAGCTGAGCACGTAGCTTTAAATTCCCTGATTAATAATCATGATCAAAACTTTGATCCAGCCCGTTCCATTTTTGAAGTCCTCTCACCGGTAAACGCCCTAAGCCGAGGCTCGTACCCCACAGGGCGTGCCCTTAGCGAGCGTTCACCTAGTTTATAAGTCCCTGGCTGGAGGCTTTGAGTGTAGCAGCTTAAGGCACCCACAGGTTTGCTCGGTTAAATAGTCATGGCTTCAGAGGCCAGCTATGAGATGCCATACAGAAAAAAAAAAAAAAGACAGTCTATCAACAAGACACGAGAGTGCATTTAAACTTGGAGTGACGAGAGCTATTTAGGTACGTTGGTCTCGTGGTCGCAAGTGCAAAGGGCAAAGGGTTATTGGGTTTTTCCATTAGGATTTCTCAGTCTTGAGTTTGGAAGTTGGCCGTGTGATACCCCCGTGCCTTGGAAAGCACGTTAAGCCGTTGTTTCTGCGCTTGATCTCCCTCCGGCCATGTCGGATTGCCATCCCATCAGACTATGAGAGTGAGGGTAGAGAGAGTGCACCTGAGTCTGCGCACACACTTGTGCACTATAATATCCCCCTCGTCGATGGCTAGTCACCGCTGAGATTGGCTGTAATGGCAGAAAATCAGTCTGGAGGACTAATATTAGGCACGTTTAGCGCACCCAAACTGTCAATCCTTTCAAACTCCGACAGTTGACTTTCTTCAATGTAAGACACGGTTTTCCTTTTGCTTTGAATGTGGGGATTTTTTCTAACAGAAATGTACACACTCTCAGATCCAAAACACATAAGGGTGGGAATGGACCTGACGACATGCACTACAAAATTTGTTACTGTGTAGCATGTACAAATGAATTAAAATTCACAATATGGTGAATCCGCAGTTGTAGCCTGCGAAATTCAAATTTTCAAGTTAGATTTGTTCCATATGAACTTTTTCACAAGAAATTTGATCTAATCGAACTAACTAAGAGAGATACATTAATGATTTATTTATTTATAAATAAATAAATGATTCCAATGATTATATCATAATTCTATAAATACATATTATCGGTTATAGTCGCAAATCATATTTTGATCAAGATACAACCTGACAGTGACCTGCAAATTGCAAAAAACGTAAGAAATTTCAATTTCACAGGCTACAACTTTGGATCCACTTTAAGTTTTGTTGTTCATAACATTCTTCCTCAACCCACATAAGAGTAGAAGTCTCCTAATAAAACACTAATAAGGACCAGTAATCCGCTTGTTTCAAACTTTATACACAATTTCAAAAAATTATATCACTCTGAAATATTGTGTAAAAGGTAAACTTTATTACTGAAGTGCCTTCCGCTTTCATTCGACTTTTGTTACGATTTCAATGGCGAATGCTGTTTTGTTGAACTGGAAATTCTAATCGGCTTATATTGCTGTTTTCACAACGAGTTGATTCTTTACGGTTCGGGGTCGGCAGAGTTTATTCTCTCAGCTTATGTTTTTGAGATAGCGCGAGTATTTTTTTGGTAAAAGAATTCGGGTTTTTTGGCAGAGCCGAATGTTTCTATGGATGTTTGAAAGAATTAAAAAATACTGAACGGATATGAACATTAATATGGTGTCAAATGTCTACAAGCATCGGTTTTATAACTAACCGACTTCAAAAAAAGGGAAGTTATTAACTTCGCGGATTTCTACACTGATATGAAAACTGAAATATTTTTTTAAATTCTTTTTACTAATCGGGTAGCTCACCTTAGAATTTAATAAGTGTTTTAAATAAAATAAAATAAATTAATAAATAGTGTCTTATTTCAGGCAAAATACCCATATACAAAAAATATAATAAATAAGTAGTAAAAAACAGTAAAAAATATTAAAAAATATAATTCAAAATAGTCATTAAAAATTAAAAATTATCACATTATGTCCTTGTCATCTAACAAATCTGTAAAGAATAAAGCCGCGTCCCCTCAACCTATGGTAAACATTATTTTATAAATTCTTAACAAAGAGTCTGGTACCTACCACAGACTGTCTATGGATACCCAATCAATTTTATTCACACAGCTATCAAATATGAAGCTGTTCAGTAGTTGTTGTAAAGTAAGCACAAGACTAAAAGCCACCCAATTTATATTTAGTAACATAATATAATATCAGGAGCAGTGGTGGCCCAGTGGTAACGGCCGCGACTTACGAGTTGTACGTCGTAGGTTCGTACCCAAACAGGCGCTTTACTTTGTGTAAATTATTTCATCACCACTGCTCTCAAAACGGTGAAGGAAAACATCGTGAGGAAACCGGCATGTCCTAGAACCGAAAATTCGAAGACATGTGACATCTGCCTACCCGCACTGGGCCCGCGTGGTAGATTATGGCCCACTCCCTCTCATAGAGAGGAGGCCTGTGTCCCAGTAGTGGGAACATTATAGGCTGATGATGATGATATAATATCCTGCGTGTTTTCTCCGAATGGTAGGCTGTATGTTTCAGTCTCATGTAATAGGGGGCGAGCCTATTGCCATCAACTGGGCACAAATTCAGACTCTGGGCTAATATTGAGAAACTCTTGAATGAATGAATGAAATGTACCGATCCCAACATGGTTTAACCAGACTCAATATATCGAATGAACCCCAAGATTCACTAGCTGCTGGAGCCTCATGTTTCATGATGCTACATAGGCCATTGCATATCAAGGAGTAGACCGGGGGGCGCGGTAATGGTAGGAAAGACGTCCCCTCAGGATAAGGAAGAATTTGCGAGCCGTACCGGATATGCATCCTTGAGTAAGCAATGAACTATTGGAGAGACGGGTAATATTTATCTATGGACAGGCATCTTTTTACGTCGTCGCCGCTATGTTGGTTCGGGATAAGAGGTTGATAGAAAAACTCAATTACATTGTTCCCGACCTGGGAATCGAACTCAGGAGCTCAGCGGTAGCCCTTGCTACCACTAGACCAACGAGGCAGTTTTCAACAATACAGTTCCTATTTAGGTTGCAAACAAAAACCTGATTCATATTCTTCAATTGATAAAAAAATATTTTGACTTTCAGAAGACTATTTATGGTGGTATTTTGTCTTTGATAATAGTGGGACAACTTAAACTCATCAGAGGTTGATGGTGAACAAGACTTCTCTGCCCACACCCTTTTCAACCCTTAATGACACCATACATTGTCTTCACTTCCCCATAGACGAGACATTAAAGGATTAAATTGCTTGCATGAGCAGCTGCGACCAATAATAACATGATAAATTGATACCCAATATCAATCAAATTGGATAATTATAATCTAATAGATAGTTATTATGAAGGAGAGACAAAGTGATGGACTTAGTGAAGTGTGTAGGTGAGATTAATATAGCAAGGAGGTAGGTTCACTAAAAATAATAATAATGTTCAAATTAGTTAATTGATTTAAGCGTGACCTTGCGGAAATCCATTATAAAATACAATAGACGTAGATATATTTAGTAACCTGTTCCACTTAGCTAATTCTAAAGAGCCTTAAAAACCCTGAAAGAAATCGACACGTGTTTCACCTTTCAACGAGGCATCCTCAGGATGACGATTGACTTATCGCGAACCCGAACACGGCGTATTTCCGCGCGTATTTTTTTTCAGGGTTTTTTATGGCTCTTTAGAAATAGCTAAGCGGGACAGGTTACTAAATATATCCACGTCTATTGTATTTTAATTGTATTTTATGTTCAAACTGTCATCCCCGAAAGGCGTAGAGAGCAAAAGGGAAAGGTGTTTAAACTACACCCACATTTTACCAGTCATATTTTTGTAGGATGGTCAACTCGGAAGAGAGAGCAGTTGTGGCCCAGTGATAACGGCGCTGATTTACAAGGTCGTGGTTTTGACCCTGGCTAATTTCATCACCACTGCTCTCAAAAACGGTGAAGAAAAACATTGTGAGGAAACTGCTTAGGATGGAGAGAGTGGGCCGTAATCCACCACGCGGGCCCAGTGCGGCTTGTAAGATGACACATTTCTTAAAATTTTTGGCTCTAGGACACGTCGGTTTCTTAACTTGTGTAAATAAATGTACGAAAAAAAAACACGACCTGCCAAAAAGCAAACTAAAAAGTAAAAAAAAATAATAGCTTTATTAGTTAGTCTGTATTAAAAAAAAATCTAACGATACCAAATACATCCAAATCTGTTTAGGCATTTAAAAGTTGTGGTGGAACAAAAAAACTCACATACATACATGAACCCTGAAAACACTTCTCTTTGTGCAGTTGTGTAATAAACGCTCGTCAGAAATACGCCAAAATAAATTACAAAACTAATTGTCGAAATGTGGGTGAACTATTAGGTACACCTGTGCCTAACCCTTTCGGGAATACGGGCGTGATGTTATGTTATGTTATAAATTACAATAATGTTAACTGTAATTCGTTACAGTTATAAAATAAAATGATTGTAGTTTGCAATCCACGGTGGCTCTACTAATAAAATCAATACGAGAATGAAATGTGTAAAGTAATTTTGAACTCACGGTGTCGAATTCCTCATAACATCCACATAGAGCTTGTTTTCGAAAATCTTTTTTACTGCACCTCCATACTATGTAAGATTAGTACAGTACGACACAACTTAGATGCAATATCGGCAAAATTCGTAAAACCGATCACCATCCGAACAGAGTGCGCCTTCAAAATCACCAATCTTTATTACGGCTTTAGGTGAAAATGATCTTTACGCAAACGAAATAACTTGTAAAGTTTCATATAACCGAAAAATTTGAATGAATGCAAATTTTAAACCTTATGCTATATCTAAGTTGTATCGTACTGTCCCATTTCCCAATTTCATTTGGTTTAGGCTGCACGTCAGTCAGACCGTTGACTGCCTCTTAAATTTTTTGTATAATGTTATATTTATGCATTTTAACTTATAATAATGTTTTCATAATAATTCCTAAAATGACTATGTAATTTTAAGGCCTAAAGTCTTTAATAGCCAGCCTTCTATAAAAGGGTTAAAGGTATGTAGGCTAACGATGTTTGTTTAATGTTAACTATGTAATTTTAGGGATCTAATGGGCTAGCCCAGAAATATAGTGTTATGTTATAGAGTCAAAATACATTAAAGGGCGGCACGACAGTGTGTTAATAATTTTCTTAGCATCAAAATATCTAGGTAGAATTTGTATCGTTAGGCTCTTCACTTATTTGGGAAAAGAAACAGTTACACACTTTTTAGTACACTGATAATGATAAAAAGCTTGGCTCGATAATTTTATAAAATGCCATTTGGCGCATTTTTTCAGGTTCACATTCGTTTCAGCAGTATTTGTTAAACAACCAAGCCGACCCGAAGTAATTACTACATAATAATATTCGAATTTACGGCCCGGCTGTGCCAATTAATGCCAAACTGAACAAATGTATAGCACATTTGCCAAATGCTGTCGGCGCAAACCTCATTTAAGAAAACCAATGCTCATTTTTACATCCGAAGATGCAGGTCCAAAACAACATGTAGGCGCGGCGCGGGTGCGGGGAAATACCATGCGGAAAATCCTTGGTGTTCCACTGGGATGTAACGATGACGTAAGCCTTAGTCTCAGCCTTTATCTGTCTACAGTCTCTTTCCCTATTTCAATTTAGCTGAGAGTCTGTGTCATAAAAAATGTACGAGACAAGAGCATGGACACGGACACACTTTTATGTTATTCTTTAATTCCCACGCCAGTTGCGGAATATTATTCTTTGGTAGCATGTCTGTGTAGCTGTGACATTGTTTGTTTAGCCTATATCTTTATATTATGCTTCAGTGTTTCACAGTGTTTTTTTAAACGTCAGAATATATTTTATACGACTAAATTGTGTTCTACCACGGAGCATGGTGACGCCTCGACAGTCACTGATAGCAGCGGTATTGTCAACAATTTCCATGCAAACCAGGCTTTTACTTGCACTACAACATAAGTAACTTAGAGAGACTGACGGCTTCGAATGGCGGTCCGTGACAGAAGTAAGTGCTCAACGCACTTTTGGCGCAAAGAATGTTATTGGTACTGCCATCGCTAGATGCTGCGCGGCTATTCCGTGTCTTGTGGCCAACAAGCAAATATGAATAAGCTTCAGTGTTAAATGTCATCATATACGGCAACTGTTAGATATTCTTATGGTATGTATACAAAGACGCTAATATTGTGTTCTTCTTAACAAAACAAATGACTACGCATACGTACCTGCTTAAGTACGTCTTCCAGCGTGTTCAAGGTTAATGTCACTTTCTAAAGACCAACACACACCATAAAGTATAATGTTACTGCAAACTCCCTCATTACCATAACAGCCTACGGCCCCATTCCACTAATTTACATGGCAAGATTCTAGGCAGTGCACTTAGGAATAACTTCCTTACGTCCTTCAAAACAAAGGAAAATCATTAGTGTATGTTATGTGTAACACTTTAGGGCTGCTTCTCATTTCATGTTGCTTGTCACGTTCTACACGGTGAGAGTTCTTAACACCGTGGCATTTATATAATCAAGGTCAGGAGTACAGCCCTGAATAAAGGTGAAGAAAATTCAGAAGGATTGTGTTGCTATGCGACATCGAAGTTCGTCATATGCTCAGTTATTTCAAAACAATATTTTGGACTTGGAGCATGATTGATGACGACATCTCTTTGAAAAGTCTAAGCTTACACTGAGAAATCACTACCACAGGCAGTTTTTGGTCTACTAGTATTTTTGCTTGTTTTTCGGACAAAGACAAATCGCTCACCTGACAGGAGATGTTTAACGAATCCAACTTTTATCAGATTCTTTTTTTTTAAAAGCACTCTGCTAGCCATGGAAATATTCGGTCCACCTATGCCAGTGCTTTCAGTTATTCGGTTAGAAAAAGGCCGGAGAGAGAGGCCGTAGTGACTGATTTACTAAAGCAGTTTCATTTCTGCCATTTATAATATCTTCTAAATTTTAACTTACTTTGACATGAGCTTTATTCAGCCATCGCTCTTAAAATATTAGAGAAACCATACAGCCTACTTTGTGGGTTTCCAGGAAGACCAAAAATATCTGCCCATGAGCATTGTTCAGACTAAATCTTCTGAATCCACAATTTTCTCCATATCACGATAATGGCTCTTAACCGCTGTGTGGTGTATGTTATACGGGGTGAATAATGCATAGAGGCGTTCAGCTAAAGTGACGCGAAGGGGATGTGTGGAGACGTGACGTCATAGAAATTAGGCTAACAATTGTGTACTCCATGATTTATTGTTGTACTAGCTGCGCCCCGCGGTTTCACCCACAGAAATCTCGATCCCGTAAGAATATCGAGATAAAAAGTATCCTATATGTTAATCCAGGTTATATACTATCTGTGTGCCAAATTTCATCCAAATCCGTGTAGTAGTTTTTGCGTGAAAGAGTAAGAAACATCCATCCATCCTCACAAACTTTAGGTTGTAAGAACTGTGGGAAGATGAAAATGAAAGGAGTTCTAACGTTTTCGTAGAAATAATGTTCTTAGATGGAAGTGACATGAACTTTAGGTAAGTGTTTTTAACCGCCGAAAAAAAGGAGCTAGGCCTGCATTCCACGCGTATTTTTTTTTTCTGAAAAATGAAGATGTCGTATTGTAACGATGTTTTTTGCAAAAATGCAACTTTTCTTAGCACCAATGTATCTAGGAGTATTACTATAAATCTAAGCCAAGTCAAGGAGACAGTTACTCCGCACAATCCACACATGGTACAAAATTGCTTGGCACTTCATTTTTTGTCCTGGTGTTTGAGTGCATGGTAACCACCCATGTGATGTTAAGAAACAAATCTGAATAGCTTATTGTTTTG
The DNA here is from genome assembly GCA_949152395.1 of Agrochola litura. Classification (NCBI taxonomy): domain Eukaryota; kingdom Metazoa; phylum Arthropoda; class Insecta; order Lepidoptera; family Noctuidae; genus Agrochola; species Agrochola litura. Next base: position 12,093,686 of record OX424514.1, on the reverse strand, counting down.
GTAAATGAGAACTTTTCACAGCTTGGCTTATGTAGTCTCCCACACAGCATACCAAGGCTGCCCTGCTATCTTCACACCAGGTAAGCCATTCTAAAAGGCAGTACGCCCCAAAACATATCCAACTATCCATGAAACATTACTCACGCTCATCTGCTCCACTTAGCAACTAACGTGGCATTTACCGCGTATAACTCGACATTAACCCACGTTAATAGTGTATTATCCTCATCTACATAATAAGGCTGTTACCAGATACAGAAGTTTATTTTGATATATAATGAGCCTGAAGTGGGGATCTGGTGGAGTACGGCACGTGCTCACCACTAGATCCCCACTTTGTTTTAACTTTGCTTGGTTCAGTTTGTCTGATCATTTGTTGGGTTCCGTACCTCAAAAGGAAAATCATTCGTGTGTCTGTCTGTCTGTCCGTCTGTCACAGCCAATGTGCTCCGAATCTAATGGACCGATTAAGTTGAAATTTGGTACTTATATGTATTTCTGTGACCCAAACACGGACGTGTAACGTAAATAAATGAATTTTGAATATGGGGGTCACTTTAGAGGGGCAAACACGAAAATTTAAAAAAAAAAGTTTTTCATTCTGTATCGTGTGACATTTGATGTCTCGTATGAGAGCTTATTACGAGGATCTCAAATATTTTTTGTTTTTATAATTTTAAAATAAACAAATTTTAAGATATTTAAAAAATTTAATGAAAGCTCTGTAGTTTCGGAGATAAGCCCTCCCCCCCCCCCCCTTATCTCCGAAACTACAGAGCCCATTTTTTTTTAAATACTCATAATTGTTCTATCCTCATAGATTACAGGAAAACCTATAATAAGTCTATGGTCTTAAAATAACATGGTTAATCTATCAATATTGTGCGTACAAACTTATATTTGCAGTTGGAATATATGGGAGAACATGTTTTTCAACTACAAAATTAAGTTTGTTTTTGGGACAAATTCATCCCAACTGCGGATACCTTCATTGTGCGTGGTCCGACACGCACTTGGCCGGTTTTTTTAGTCTAGCTGTCGTTAATCATTTTGTCGAACATAAAATCCACTAAATAGAATAAGTCATCCGTGAGCGAACAGTCAACCACTCTTTTATGAGCTGAGTTGATTAATTCTATCACAAAGCACTCCCTGAGGCGTCGTTGATAATCGAGACTTTTTGGGAATAATATTAAATCCGATTCGATTTGATTGAGAAATGTACGTTTAATAAGCCTTTCTGAATGTATTTTTTGGCTGGCATGTTTTGCGATAGAAGGCAGAATCACCAGCAAGAAATATTCACCAGCTCGTCCGTTCATTATTTTGTTGATATACGGTAGCAAAATGAAAGATTGTCAACTTTGAGAGCAAGTTTTACTTGCACTGCGAAAGGTATAGAAAAGTTTACTAAAGCGTATTTTTTAGACCAGGCCCGTTACCATACCTCAGACACAGTATAGAAACTTCGTAGTAAACGTTCGAAACAGCATACTCACACAGACGCGCTTATTGACAAGACCCCAAGCGATTGTCGCGGTGCTGTCAGTTCCGGGTGCCGTGTCGAGACGAGTGGACGCTGCGATATTTTTTTTAAATGGAGCGTAGGTAATTATTTCAACATAGAGGCCTAGTTTCCATACTATCCATATTTTATATGGTGCCTCAGATGCTGATACGCTAAATTAATTGACTGACAATCAGTCCACCCAAAACTTGCACCACTATCTACTCACAGCCTTATAGCTCTCATAAATTCCCGACATTTTGCATCGATGACGTCAGAGCGCCAGTCTACGCGAAGTACCTGTTTAATATGCTGTTTCAATATTGTACCAGTCAAATTAGTAGCAGATAGATTGTTCTAGAATACTGTTAGGTATGTATTCAGGTCATTGGTCTTGTGTCATAAAGTAGAAGACGATGAAGAAGATTTTGTTTAGGAGGTGTCGAAAATGTTGTTTACTGCACAGTAATAACAGTAATCTAATAATAATAAGGTGTATTTAAATAGCCGTCACAAGTGCATAATCAGTCTATACCTAGTGTTCCCACTGCTGGGACACAGGCCTCTTCTTGGTGAGAGGGAGTGGGTCGTTATATACCACGCGGGTCTATGCTACTGCTGCTGCTATGCTGCTTAGGTCATCAACAAGGTGGTAGCGGGTTCTGACTGACCAGGATGCGCCAAATATTTGAACATTCAAGTATCACCACTTCTGAAGAAGAGTAGTAGAGTTGTGGTGGGCCAATGCTAATGGCAGTGACTTACCATGTTGTAGGTCGTAGGTCCAAACCCAGATAGGCGCTTTAATTTATATAAATTATTTAATTAATACTGCTCTCAAAACGGTGAAGGAAAACATCGTGAGGAAACCGGCATGTTTTAGAGCCAAAAATTGAGAGTGTGCAAAAAAAATGTGTTAAGTGGGTCTCGTACCGGTACGGCTTCTGTAGAACGCTACAAAGTTATTCCGAACGCCTTGTGAAATTCAACTTGGAACCTTTGCATACTCGTCGCAAACAGCACGACTTATTAAATCTGCATAAGATCCTGCAATCCACGCTGGACTCTTCGGCTCTGCTGTCCCTCATGAACATCAATACTAGGTATAACACCCGAACACCGAAAAATTTTGCACTTCTGGTCTTTACAAATAACACCTCATAATACAACCCTATCGTTAGAATGTGTCGAGTTTATAATGAAATTGCAAAGGACAATAACAGTATCGACATCTTCGATTCTCGTACCGCTGCTTTCAAAAGACATGTGCGAACTCTTTCCTTTTAATCTTTTTATTAATCTTGTAAAGCTTTAAATAAAGTAAATTTGTGTCACTTATGTACTTTACCTGGCGTGTTTGGTCCTTGCCTAAGCAGAAGTGTGTCGGAGTGCAGACGCACAGACCTTGTAGCTGTAATTTTGTGAACTAAGCTTTCTACTGTAGTTGTCATTTTTATTATTATTATCCTTTTATTTCATTTAAATACTTATAAATTATATTTTTAAATATTAGAATAAAGAGAATATAAAAACATTTAAAAATATAAAAAATAGTAGCCCACCGGTATCGGGAACAGGGTCCAAGCTACCGGCAGTCTGGGCTCCAGAGAGAGGAACCTCCTGAAAATGCGAGCCGTGTCCAGGAGTACCGCTTTCTGAATCAAGCCAATTATTATTATTATTGTTGCTAATCAAAATACACTGTGATTGTTAGCTGTTGTAGTTGCCTTGTGAATAAATAAATATTCTCTTACACGTTTATCCTCCACAATCTTGAATACTACTCTAACGTGCTCTTTAAACTAAATCTCGCGGTGTTTCATTGTTGATTCAATAATCTGACTTTATCTCAAACATTCTCGTAAGCTAGACCAACTTAGACAAGTCGACTTTGATTTAAGACCTTCACATTTATCTGAAGTGTAAATTTGAATGGTTTAACAAGCAGTTTCTAAATACTTTGGTTAAAGTTTGTAGTTGCTGCTATAGAGGCATGAAAAACAAGGTGTAAAGTTCACTCAACCTCCATGGAAAAGAGAGAATCCTCCAACCAGATGGGTGTCGTGTCTGGTGGGCTACTGCCCAACGATTGATGTCGGGACGTTGTAAATAATAATCTACTCGTTGCGCGGTAAACTCTGCTTGCACGATGCAGGAGTTTGCGTGACGTCAGTGTGGTGCATAGTTCGCATGTAGCATTGTAGATGCTACCACACTGCCATTATCGGTTTTGATCGCCTTAAAAACCTATAATGGTAAAATCTGACACGTGTATTTAAAATGAAAAATATTATCTCAATAAAAAATCTGCAAAATTATTTATACTCCTGGAGTCTTTCAACTTCATAGACCACCTGCATTTCTACATTGTCTCGCACTAATACGGTTTCCGTGACAAATGGCGGGATTCTAATCCAGGCCATTGACAATTGACGGGCGGTAGCACCAGTTCACAGAGGGCACCTAGACTATCTAGTTAGGTCCCTAACTAATATCTTGTAAATTCAGCCCTGTAAAATACACTGCAGTACATTGGGACCTCCAAAAAGAACGGCAAAAGTTGATGCTTTTAAAGATAAGCTTAAATATGATTCTTTTATTAACTTTTAACGATAAAAAAATCCATACAGTAGGACCTGGATAAGCGAGAGTTCAAGGGACCGCGATCTCTTTTTCGCTTAGAGAAATTTCTCACTGACTAACTCGAGTTTCTAGCTTATAGAGGTACAGGCGTAGTTTTTCTCACTTATAGAGGTTGGGGCTGTTTGGGAAGGTTAAGAGGAACAAAAACAATGATAGTTCCACGAAAATTAAAAATAAGTCATAAATAGCAATGTTAAATTACGCTCAACTGTCGCTTAAAGACGTATAGGCAAGTAGCAGTCTTAGTTATAAACGTCCGCGAGTGAAAGACGACTTTCTCTTATAGAGGTTTCTGTTTCTCACTTATAGAGGCTTAAGAGGGTTAAAATGACGGGACCTGACAATTACTCTCATTACCCAGGCTTGACTGTATATCTTAAGTAATATGAAATAAAGTCTCTTTCGTGTCTCTCTGTAACTGCGTAACATAACATAACATCACGCCTGTATTCTCTGAAGGGTTAAAATGAGGAGGAGAGGAAATAATAATAACGTTTATTCATCAAAATTAAGAATGTGTGACATGTTCGGTGAGCCAAAAAATAAGCGTTGCTTGAATCTTGTGGCTCAGGAGAATGAATTTAACAAAGTTATAATGGTTACCTCAAAGCTTTCTCTTCTAATAAGAAATTCCAGAAGAGCGGGGCCGGCTACTGTATTGTTTTGGTCACTCTGCGTTCAGCGTTCGGTGTGGCAACACGCCATATTCTGGTTCGCGACAAGTCAATCGTCATTCTGAGGATGCCTCGTTGAGAGGTGAAACACGTGTCGATTTCTTTCAGGGTTTTTAATAGCTCTTTAGAAATAGCTAAGCGGAACAGGTTATTAAATATATCCACGTCTATTGTATTTATAGTCACTAGAGATGGCACTGTAGTCACTGCGGTATCAAGCCTGATGGTACTCCTTCTTCTGCTCTAATAATAGTTATAATCAGCAAATAATTTTCCCACTGCTGGGACATGCCGGTTTCCTCACGATGTTTTCCTTTACCGTTTTAAGAGCAGTGGTGATGAAATTATTTACACAATGTAAAACGCTTGCCTGCACGCGTGGTCATCCACAATAGAAACGGGTTTTGACGACAAAAGTATAGATAAAATAACAGATCAACAATCACAATCTGTCATTTTGTCTATTCTTCCGTCGACAAAACCCGTAGAAAACCCGTTTCTATGGTGGTCATGCTACGCGCGGTGGGTTTGAAACTACGACCTACAACTTGTAAATCGGAGCCGTTACCACTGGGCTACCAGTGTCCTACAAAAATTCTAGAAAAAAGCAGTGGCACTCCGTGTGTGCCGACACGAGTGAAAACTTGAATAAAAATACTTGCATAGAACATTGATCCGTCACGTAATATACCTACCTACATAAATAAAGAGCACAATCGCGATGACAATAATGAGGTGTCGGTAACGGTGTCGCGAAGTCAATTGTTTTTTTCCATCTCAAAAATGCCCAACGCGCCTAATGAAGTTCTCACTTCAAAAGTATCCATGAGGATTTATAAAAACAACGTTCCTGAATAAAACACACTTTCTTCCATCGGCCAAATCGATACCACCAACCATTATAATTCGCTCACCATTTCCTGATCCACAGACATAAATCAGAGCATACATTTATACATTTCAACAAAACCACGACCTATTTCTAAATCAAACCAGTTAAACATTACAATGATAAAAACGAGTCTCATTCGGTATTCAGTGTACGCGTCGACAAACGGTGGTATTGATTTCGACGACTCGGTTAAGCATAAATCACGGTCATTATACTGAACCGGTGAAGAGATAACGTGGTCGCCGTTATGGTGGTTGTGTGAATTGGTTTTATTGTGTAGCAAATATTAGGAGAAAAGTTGGTGATGTTAGTTTGAGCCCGCAAATGTTGTGTTGTTTATAAATCATCTTCTTTTTTAAATCACCCGGTGATTCCCGGTCACCGTAGGTGCGGGCTTGTGGACGGTGAGCAATGGATATCTCGCCGTCCGATAAGGACCAGACCCGGGTCGACGGCACGTTGTTTTCCACACGCGCCTCAAAATTATGTCAGCAGAACTGACAGGGTCCGCTAGGGCCGATGCCTGTCGGGGTTGCGTAGAAATCTGAAAGGGAGATCATGGCCCCGGCAACATGGCAACTGAAGGAACACGGGTGGGTTTTAGTCAGTAAGAATCTGACACGTCCTCCCGCTCCGCCCAGAGCGGGAGAAGTTATTTGGTAATTTTCCACCCAAAAAAAAAGGCATGCCGGTTTCCTCACGATGTTTTCTTACACCGTTTTTGAAGCAAGTGATAATTATACAATACGCACATTAATCCGAAAATTTAAAAGTACGTGCCTTGGTTTTGAACCCGAGACCTATGACTTGGCCGTCCGACGGCCACACCACTAGGCTATAACTGCCCTTCACAAGTAAATAACACATTAGGTACTAACACAGTTTCAACTTCACTTCAAACTATTAAAAGCAAATCCCTTTGTTAATAAACAACAAAGTTAACACGAACAAAACGGATAACATGCAGATATTAAGTTCAAAGACTTTGAATGTATTGTTCTTCAACTTTGACGTATCAACAATGGAGGTCTATTTCAGTAAAGATTGCAACCGTATGACGTTGAATTGAAAGAATCTTCAGCACAAAAACAAAAGAAAACGTCTTCTTTTGTTTTGTTTTTGTTGGTAGGTACGTCTTTTATGTCAGTTACATGGTATGATGAAATGACTTGAGATTGAACGAACAATCGATGCGAAGTTATATTTAGATTTCGGTTAATTATTGCAGATCTTGCTAAATAATAACAGCCGCACGGATTGATCCATCAGGTCAAGCTGCGCTTGCCGGGGTTGATCCGTGGATGAGCGACTATCTTTACATACCAAGATTCCTCCGTGCCTCGGAAAGCACATTAAGCTGTTGGTCCCGCCTGTCATTCGTGGATCTTTGACAGTCGTTACGGGTCGTCAGAAGCCCGAAAGGATGACAACCAGTCAACCTGTCTTAACAAGGGGTATCGTATTACCCAGTTACTGGGTTGTGGAGGTTAGATAGGTGGTCGCTCCGTGTACTGGTATTCAGCTGCATCCAGTTACACTAGAAGTCGACCCCAACATAGTTGGAAAAAAGCCAAGCAGATTGATTATGTTGGCGTATTTATACGCGCCCAAAATACGCCCAAACTATGTGATATCATGACAACCCACCCACGATTACTTAAATCCTGACCCAATATCTATCAATACCCAGATCATATTAGCTGATGTAATTGCTTGACCAAAATAGCCACAGTCAATCACGGGTTGTCGTAGGTTCTGAAAACATATTAAATTGAGAAGCTGGTAATTCTGATATAAAGGATAGGAAATATTTTATATATATAGAATAAAAAGAAAACGAAAAAATTTACCATAACATAACATAATATCACGCCTGTATTCTACAAAGGGTTAGGCAGTGGTGCATCAACTTTACATCCAAAGGACATGGTCCAAAACGTATGGATCAAAAACCCAACATCAAAACGTAATCGATACGGTCAAACAGTGTGCACAAGAATTCCCTAGAACTATTATATCTAAATAAATCAAGTTACCTTTATGTCTCATGTAACAGGCTATCATAATACTGTTTTTAGCTTTCTCTGTTTTTTTTTTTGTTTTTGAATGTTGTGCCTTAACCTGGGTCATTTTTTTTTCTTTTTATCCAAATTTCGCCAGTTACTTTTATGGCTCATGTAACAGGGAGTTAGTTCAGTGTAGTGTAAGTGAACTTTAACTGCAGTGCAAGGGCACGTTGCGACACTGGTTACCGTGAAGTTTTCTAGAAATTGTTTTCTTTTGTTAGATAATTAATACTGTGTACCCATTGCTTTTGACTTTGTTATACATGCATGCGATGATGTTAATGTTGATAATTCGATAGACGTTCTAACTTCTATGATGGGTGAGGGACGAGGTTGCTTGTATTGTAAATAATTGTAATTGTTTATATTGTTTCTTTTGTGTGCTTACTGTGCAGATATTTCGACACAAATGTATTTTTGTTATGAAATAAATAACTTGAACTAGAGTCGCGTCGCGCCGGTCCACATCAGCACGCGTAGCATGACCACCGTAGAAACGAGTTTTGTCGACGGAAGAATAGACAAAAATTACGTTCCGTGTAGACAGGATGGCAGGAAAGTAGAAAGACTCAACTGCACTTTTTACGAAATTCACTCTTTTCATAATTCGACTCAGAATTCTTTGTTTTGTCATAGGATTTTTTTTTTCTGTTTGATTCTCAATTTTTATTCGTCAACTACAAAAAAAATCTCAAAGTGTCGAAGTATCGTATTATGGAAGAAAAAAATAAATAAAGTAACACAACATAACATAACATCACGCCTTGTTTCCCCGAAGGGTTGGGCAGAGGTGTCCCTGTAGCAGGTACACCCACATTTCGCCAGTTATGTTTAAGTCCCATGTAATAGGGGGCGAGCCTATTGCCATCAACCGGGCACAAATCCAGACTCCGAGCTGCTACTGAGAAATTTCAGATAGAAAAACCCAATAACACTTTGCCCGACCCGGGAATCGAACCCAGGACCTCATGGTCAGCAGTAGCGCTTGCGACCACTAGACCAACGAGGCAGTTAATTAATAAAGTAATATTGGATTTAACCATTTCCTTGGTCCTTGGTAATTTTTTTTTAGAACCGGAGGCGCGCAGTCTCGACGTATTTTATTTAAATGGAATTTTTCACTTTTTGTATGGAAAATTAGAAAAATTATTATCTACATGTTGAGTCTTAGGGGTTTAAGGGTATCATAAAGGGGGTCGAAATTTTCATTATTTTTGCGATTGACCACGCCATTTTCGAGATATAAGCAAAAGAAAAAAAAGATACAGTACTGTTTTCGCATCTGATTTTGAGGTGTTGGTGTGAATTTTGGTTCATATTTTATTCCACACCTTTTTAATCGCGATTAGAAATACTTACTTAGTCAGAATTAGATAAACAATCAAAATTATTAAAACGCTCTCCTGTAAAATCATGATTTTGTAAATAACCATATATACTTTGTGGCCATCGAGTAAAAAGTTTTCTACTGTCTTTAGCATGGCGATAACAAAATCAAATTGTCTTCACTACCTTAGTGATTTTGACAGTTTGGATAGAAAACTTTCTTCTGAAATAGTCTACATGTAAAACGACCTAGACAAAGATCGTTAGAAACGAAAGACAAAATGACAGATTGTAGAAAGATTTCTACGGTTCGATGTCAAAAATAGAGAAACGAAATGTCACTTTGTATGGAAAGAGCTATGTCTATTCTTCGTAGAGATAGAAAGTGTCATGCTACGCGTGCAGGCTTAAAGAACTAGAGATTTTTTTTTCGCAATAATAAAGGCGTTTTTTGAAAGAAAACAACAAGCGGCTACCTACATACATACATAGTTACTTACGTGCGTTTCTTAAAAAGTCCTGAGAGGCGATTGTTTTAGCTCAGTAATAGGATCCCGAAAGTTCCCTTTGCTTACTGAACCCTAAAAAACCACAACAACAAACTCACTCACAAACAGAGCAAGGTCTTCAAAATGGGACAAATTTCTTTACGCATCATATTCCATCACGTGATACGCTAATGGAACGTCATTCCGATCGGGAGAGGTATTTTGATGTAGGTGAACCTGTGAGATATTATACGCGAATGATTTTGACAACAACCTGACATGAAGGTGCTGCTCCACTTCAGCCCATGGCTAAGCTACGCACGTGTTAGCTTTCCTTTGTATTCAAATGTAGGATCGTCTACTGCGACCCACGACTACGCTACGCATGGATGCGTAGCTGGTAAACAAATGAACCGCGCAACTGACGTGGCAAGTCTCTTCTCCATGCATATCCTACGTAGCAGTGGACTGTCAACTTAAGACTGATTTGCGAGGTAGCCAAGCGTGGAGGTGGCACGAACTGGCACTTGCATGCCAGTTCGTCACCATTTATTAAGTTATTAATGTTTTATCATTATAATTAAATGTAATCGAATGAATTTTTTGTTTGAATGAATACCTATGAACGAAGCTCACAAATTACCCATGTTATGTCTATTTTACAATTTAGGTATGTCTTTGATCATGGATCTGTGATCGTAGATATGATGGTGTAATACCCCTCTTATAGAAAAATATTCACAAAAAAAAATGCTGCAGTCTTGTCATTGTATAAACAGCCAGTGAGAATTAAAAAAATACCTAATCGGGACGACGCGTGGCGGTGACGCGGTGTGTTCCATATTTAAAATTAAAAAGACTAATAGGTACTAGAATACTCATGATTGTCATTATTATGAATTAATATTTTAGAAAAACTTTAACTTTTAAATTTCCTTATATTCGAAATGAAAAGTAGAGTGTTTAACACGGGTGAAAGTCATCAATTCCTTTCGACCCTTGTATAACAATCTACTATTTTACCTCCCTCAACACATGGCAACCAAGGAGGCAACTTATCAAAGATTTTATTTAAATTTCGTACTGGCTTAGCAAATAGAGCTGTTTAAAGTAAATAAGAAACAAATGACTTTGATGGACTCATGTATGTGTGCCAAATAATTAAATAAATTAATAAATTAAATAATCGGAGAAGCTAAGCTACGTACACGTGCGTAGCTTGGCCGTGGGTTGCTATGGAGCGGTGGCTTAGACAAATGTATGCGACAAATCTAGTCCATACATTATGTAGGGTAAAGGTTAATGTATGTCTGTTTTTAATGTCAATCCTGTTGTTGACAAAATGTGAAAGGTTTTCTGATTAAGTGACCTATTTTTTATGTTGTTGACTAGGGATATGAAAAGGTCGCTGGTATAATACCTGATCTTAGTGATCCTGTCAAATACAAAATTGTAATATATTTTTTTTCATTTGTATAAGAAACTATCTTTTGCACGCGGCTACGCCCACGTGGAGGTCGGAAAATATCCCACGGGAACGTACTTCCAGGATAAAAAGTACCCCATGTTCCAACTCAGGTCATGGTCTACCTAGGGACACGGTATCGAATAGAAAGTATCGATACTGTACTCATGAGTAGTATCGAAAAAAAAATCGTACTCATAAAAGTATCGATACTTTTGTTTCGATACTTCAAAGTATCGAGTACTTTTCTTAGGGCCTAATGCGCATAGAGCATAGGTCAATATCAGCCAGTAAATAACGTCAGTTTAACTTCAGTAGGGCAGGACATGAAAAAACAAATGACAACGGTGAACGAGTGAGTGAATTTAAGAATTTTGTTGAGAAAAAAGTTGAAGAATGTTGACGTTAAAAAGTGCCTTTTTGTGCCTAATTGAAATAAATTATTTGACTTTGACGTTGAATGAGCGAATTGATTAGTGTAGTAAATAAATGACGGAAAGGTTAGCAATTTAACTGTGAACGGAAGGAATAATTTCGAGCAAAGAGCGATGTAATGTTTTAGAACGTTCAGAACGAGTTAACTAGATGGCTTTGCCATTACCATAAACATAAACCGTAAGGTCGCAAGTTTTAAATGGGTAATTTCTAAGATTACCCATTTAATACTTAATTTATTATTCGATACGATACCTGCCAAAAAGTACTCATTGAGTAAAAGTATCGAATGCAAAGTATCGAGTATAAAAGTATCGGTATCTAATGGAAATGTACTCGATACCACAAAGTATCGATACTTTTGTCGTGTCCCTAGGTCTACCCATGTACCAAATTTCTGCCGTTTTAGCGTAAAAGCGTAATAAACAAACAAACTCACTTTAGCATTTATAATGTTAGTTAAGATAGCTCTTTGTAAAGAAGCTCTGCAACGCTCTGTGCTTAAGCAGCGCTACCATGTTCTAATTTTAATAGTATAAATTGTACGTATAATTTCTAGGACGTGAGACTTTTAGCTTTGGCGATAAGACGGCAACGCACTGGCGATGTCCTTGCGGGTAACTGCGTAACACAATTATAATGACAATGCATTTCATTTTGATAGTTCAACACTCAGACCAAATAAAAACCAAGACATAGCGCTGTCGACAGTGACGTGAGGCTGGTTTTGTAAACATGTGTGCACTTAGTGAGGTGTAGTTTGATTATAAATGGTTGTAAATGTGTGCGGAGGTGTAGTTTTGGCATGCTTCACTGTATTGTACGCAGTGCTGTCTTAGTTTTTTATCTGATCTGAGGTTCAAGAACATTCGTTGCGTTATTTACGTTGTAGAGCACACGAATTTTTCAGTCATGATTATTATGAAATTGTCTTTGTGTTTGAAAGTGTGTTCCGCAATTAAGCATTGCAGATGAACATAAGCAGAGCTGACTAAACATCAAGTGGGTCTACAATTTTTTTATGCTATTTCACTGCTGAGCAAAGGCCTGTCCCAAATCCTTCCAAGCATATTTTTCCAGGGCCACCTCCATACAACCCTTGTGGTACGTATCTAGGACGTACCCACCTCTTCCTAGGCCGGCCTCGGCGCCGCTGTCAATCCTCAGGCACCCACCGTGTGGAGACTGTTGCCCAACGGTCACGATGCATGCTGCTGACATGACCTGCCCAATCCCATTGTGGCAGTCTTTTTGCTTACGTCTAAGATCCCCGTTTTGGAGCGTAGCGTGGTGTTTCGTATTCTGTCAGTTCGATTTATTATTAGAAAATAATGTTCTATTATTAATAAATAATGTTGTGCAAATGTCTGGAATGTTACGAACTGGTAACAAGACCTAACAATCTGATAGTTCGTTAACAGTTAGCCAAGTATTAGTAATTTGTTAACTTGACCATAATGAACACAAAGGCAAGTTTGAACATCTCTTGAAGTATGAAAGGGTTAACAGTAACTAACGAACTTAATAATATTCTGTAAAAGCTGGTAACTTTACTAAATACAAATAATACTGATGAATGAAGAATTAAAATTCAGTCATCAACATAAAGTAAATTCAATGCTGATTAATTGAATTAACGTTGTAATAAATTCATCATTTTGGATCTACAAATTATTCAGCTACATTTTGCATATTCATTCAATAACAAAAATGTCCAAATGTAGTATTTTGGAATTGTTACGTTATTAATTCTTGATGTTCTGTTCAATGAAATTTTAAAGCAGTCAAGTTTTTTACCAAAAATTATAGAAAATGGAGAAAGTCATGAGAAAGAATTAGATACGTTAAACCCAAAGTAAGTAATACTTTTATCTTTTTCTTGTGAAATAATTAATAAAATTGTAGTCAGTCGTAATTAGTATCGACGTACATACCTACACTATTCAATTATTTTAAGTTTGCATTTATTCAATTACTTGATGTAACATCATCTTTGTATCGTGCATTATCATTGCAGCGTATAAAATACAATAGACGTTGATATACTTAGTAACCTGTTCAGCTTAACTATTCCTAAAGAGCCATAAAAAACCCTGTAAGAAATCGACACGTTATTCACTCTCAACTTGGCATCCTCAGGATGACGATTGACGTGTCGCGAACCCGAACACGGCGTGTTGCCACACCGAGCGCTGAATGCAGAGTGACTAAAACAACACAAAAGCCGGCCCCGCTCTTCTGGAATTTCTGATTAAAAGAGAAAGCTTTGGTAAGGTAACCATTATTTATAACTTTGTTAAATTCATTCTCCTTCCAGTCTAACGGGATGCAGCTGAATACCAGTATTTTACATGGAGCGACTGCCTAAGTGCCTATCTGACCTCCACAACCCAGTAACTGGGTAATACGATACCCCTAGGTAAGACTGGTTGTCAGACTTTCGGGCTTCTGACGACACGTAACGACTGTCAAAGATCCATGAATGACAACTGGGATCAACGGCTTAACGTGCTTTCTGAGGCATGGAGGAGTCTCGACTGTAAAGATGGTCACCCATCCACGGACCAACCTTGGCAAGCGTAGCTTAACCTGATGAATCGCCCCGTGCTGCTGTTATTACTTAGCCACGAGCTCTTTATTTCATCATAATATACCCAAATAATATCCTGACCTGCACACTATTTGCGTAATACATGATCAATCACAATCTGAACAATTTTGAAGCAGATTGCTAATCCATTGGTTCATAAGTTCGAAAAAAATCTGCTCAACAACGTAAATGTTGTTGAACTGTCAAAATGAAACAGACTAGTCTTTATCATTTACGAAAATATATTACGCAATTAGATAGCTGAATATGATAAATATAATATTATGGTGCTTTACCTATGAATTTATTAAAGGAATTTTGTTCAACTACCACAAATTGTAGATTTTGTTGTAACTAGATACTGTTCTGGGTTCCTACCAGCTATCCCTAACAGCTAAGGTATCACAAAACCGTGGCGATTGGATATTTTGGCATGCAATAAAACCCTTGACACATTTTCAGTTCCAACACCTCAAATTCCACACTCAAAATAAAGCTTTGACTCTTTCTGAAACAGTCCAAAATTGTTTGTAGTTTCAGTAACCAAATTCCAAACACGAATGTGCTGGCTTTTTTCGTTAATTTTGTACGTTTGTGGTGTACGAAAACAGGATCATATCTGGCTTTTAACCATTTTACATCTGGTGTTTTATTGTGAATATTGTTAAAACATCTGAATATATTTGTGTTAACAGCTGTTTTATTTGGAATGTTATGCTGCTATTTATTTATTTTTATTGTGAGGTAGTCTTTCGTTGGTGTAGTGGTCGCAAGCGCTACTGCTGAGCATGAGGATTTGAGTTCGATTCCCAGGTTGGGTAATACATTTATATTAAGTTTTTTCATCAGTTTCCAATATCTTAGTAGCAGCTGCAGCAGTCCAATTGATGGCAATAGGCTCACCCTCGATTACATTAAACATGAACATAACTGGCAAAATGTGGGTGTATTATAGGTATACCGCTGCCAAACTTTTCAGGATTACAGGCGTGGTGATAGGTTAATTATATTCACCACGCTTGGTAAATCAATTGTTGAAGACAAACGTTGAAATAAAATTACCATCTTATCGATTTTGGTCTCATGTTTTGAACGAATCACACATTAAAGATGTCAAACATATCACTCATTTATTTTCATAGAAGTTATATTCAGGAAAACCAGAATTAATATTCTTTCCCACCTCCTAAACAAGATACATATATCATTACAAAAATCTTAATGTACGCCAGAAAATAAGGATATTACCCCGAAACTGTATCACACAGGAAATATTATAATAATTATGCTATAAATCTAAGTAGGCCCTGATAGTACTGTCGCAAGGATACCTCATTATGTATGTGCTAAGAATCTGTGAAACATGGAACGAAATTTTAATATGAAATGCGGACCTAGGGTTGGTGATTTAAAAGGAATTTTTGAACGAGTAAGTAATTTAAATAAAGGTATAGAACTAGGTGACGACATTAGTATTAAAGCAGTTGGTAATGTTGGATTTTGTGTGGATGAAACAGTAAGTAACAACATTAAAAACAAATAAAAAAAAAAAACAAAGTCATTTATTCAAACTAGGCTGAGAATCAGCACTTTTCGAACGTCAAAATTACATAAGACAGTCCCCCAAAACGCACACCCTTCACGCTGAAATGCTGTACCACGCTTCTTGCAACGAATACCATAAAAATAAATCTCGTTATTTCCAATCTATATATACTAATATATATGTCGGAGACAGGTATGTGACTCTTTCGTTATTATCAGCGATATTTTAACTACTGTGGGCGTACTGTAGGTAGTGTTGGTTAGTGCGCAATAGAAAAACCGTTTACTATCAAATTCACATTAGCAGTACACACACTGGGTACGATACACGGCGTTTATTAAAATCACAAATTTCAATTAACATGTCGTCGTTGTTAGATAGAAGAAGGGTTCTAGATCTCACATTTCTACACAAACTGTTTAATGGGGTTGTTGACTGTAGCGAGCTTTTTGGAAAGCTGCAGATAAGTGCACCATCTCGCTTGCCACGTAAATGTAACTATAACCTCTTCTATGTGCCGGGATCCAAAACAAACCTCGGACACTTCGCCGTTTTGCCAAGGCTCTGTAGACAGTATAACGAAGTATTGAAGCGTAATGAATTGGATATTATATGCAATATGTCAAAGTTCAAAAAAAATATTTAAGTCATAATATCCAAGACTTAATCACTTAATCACCGTTATTTTTGTCTGTTGTCTTTTTATTTTTATCATTTTTTTTTAATATTTTTATGATTTTTTTGTTTTGTATTTAATTCTGTTTCGTTTTATGATTATTTTCGTGTTTTATGTTTTGATTTATTTTATCATTATTATTATTTCACTTTGTCAAGCTTTAAACACAATAACTGAGCACAATTAATCAAGTACAGTTCCACTACGTCTTAGCTCCGATGCGATCAGAGACTGAATCCACCTCGCCGTGGCTTTAAAACATCACGACTCTGTAGAAGCGCGCTTTAGGTGTGGGTAGATCACGTGATTTCGCCAGTGGTGCGCTTGTGATTCGTTTCGTGTCCGTACTAATGACCGGATCCGCCATAATCTTCGGAACTACTGATCCGATTCCGAAAACTCTTTCATGAATGGGACGCTACAGTATTGCCAAGTGTCATCTTAAACTAATAAAGGCTCCAACTAATATCCTAACAAATATTATAAATGCAAAATTGAGTTTGTTTGATACGCTTTTACGCTAAAACGGCTGAACGAATTTAGCTGAAATTTGGCACATGGGTAGGACATGACGTGGGTTAGGATATAGGATATATTTTTATTCCGATAGTACGTTCCCGTTGGATAATTTCCGACCTCCACACGGGCGAAGCCGCTGGATATATTTTGTGTTAAAATAAGAAATTTCACGCTGCCGAAGTCGAGGGCAGAAGCTGGTGAGGTTATAAACCGAAATGTCTTGTAATCCGCAAGAAGAACCAGAGACATAAAACCCACAAATATTATAAGAACAGAACCTATAATTGGATTATAATAATCTATCTAAACCTCGCTCATAAGTTTTGCAGACGCAGACTAGAATATTCAATTCTATAAGACTCTGTAAGCTGCAGATTAACGTAATTAATTATGTATGTTCCAACAAGTTTCCATCTTATAATCATGAATAAAAAATATCCAAAAAAATTACGCCTCCTTTGCCTTTTTCGTACAAAATTTCGACGGAGTGTTAAATTTTTCACGCTTTATTAGGCGGCCTCGGTCTGACCCTTCTAATTTGGTAGCCGTTGCTATGCTCCTTTATACATTTAGAACTAGTTTCTCAGTTCTCACACGTAATTCAACCCGTACTGCTATTTACTTAACCATTCGTGCGTTAAAATTAAGTTCTTGTAGGTAGTTTCCTTTTTTAGCCGACTTCCAAAAAGGACGAGGTTATATGTTCGTAGCGTATGTTTGTTTTTTTTTTATGTATGTCTGCCGATTTCTCCGTCATTTGTGGACCGATTTTGAAAATTATTTTTTTTGTTTGAAATGGTGTGCTCTGAAATTGGTCCCAACCGACTTCCAAAAACACTACAAAGTAAAAAATAACTTTTATTTCGGAAGTCGGTGGCAAAAAACTAAAATACTAAACCAAAGACACCGACTTCGGAAATTAAAGTTATTTTTCACTTTGTAGTGTTTTTTTTGGAAGTCGGTTGTTTATTTTTGTTAAAAGTTTTTTTATCTACAGAGTCAATGTTTGCGTAAATTTATTTAGACTTGGTATTAATTTCATGAATTACTTCGTTGGGTTTTGGTTTTAGGTCGCTCATTTTGTGTGCTTAGAGTTACCTACTTGCTTACTTATTTACAAATTCTTAATCAAGACCTTACTTTATTCTCTGGCTAATTAGCCAATCTGTATTCATGAAAACTTTAGCACCTAGTCCGAGGAAAAGAGATACGCTACTATGAACTTTTTTGTTGGTTTTTCTCCATAGGAAAATACATTTTTGAACCGTATACATAAACTCAGATATCTCGTGAGTCTACTATCTATACTCTACTACATACCTACATAACAAAATCTAAATTATGATGTTTTGAACTCATGTTCTTGAAAAGAACGTATTATTTTGTTGAAGATTTCTTTGAACTAACATATTATGTCAATAAAACCAAAAATTAATCCATGTTTTGTCAACAATAACTTCGTTTCATTTTCCTCGTAAGTCGTAAAAAGTGGTTTAATAATAAATTGTGTTAGATTTACGGAGAAATTCATCCCCCAAGTAAACAAATAAATAATGTCTGTCATTTCAGTAATTTTGAAATGACAGACATTATTTATTTTTATCCGGGTTTTCCCGAATCTTAATCTACACTAATGTTTTTGTAGTTATTTAGAAGTGCTCTACTGATGGCTGATGTTTGGCCTTGAGTGCGAAACCCATTATTATCTTTTTAGTTCTGTAAGAGTGCAATTATAGGTTATGTCTAGGTTAGCATTTACCACCTTTAACCACATCCTCACTTCTTATCATCAGGTGACATTATGTCAAATGGAAAACTGACATTTTGAAACAATAACAAATATTTACAGCTTACTATTAACAATGTGTACCTAATTGCTATTGACTTGCCATCAAGAAACGACATGTAATAGTACACTCACTTTTCTTGTTACCCACAGAAAATGTTTTACATCTACTACTTATTAGATTATTTACGAGTACCTGCCGTTCTTGATAAGTTTGTGTACCTATTTAATATTAAGATTAACTTGTATTTGTCATGATAAGTCTATTGTATTATTTTTGAGAAATAAATGTCTTGAACCGTAAACCGTATTTTAAAGAACGTTATCGCTGTACGTTATCGATATTACATTATATTTATCCAGACGTTTTAATAGATATAGTATATGTTAAGGTTAATTTAAAAAAAATGTAAACGGATTAACAATAGACGCTCCTAACGAACAATTTCCTAACAACTTACAAATCGTGTGTTGATACACTTAAAGGCAAACGAAAATTAATACGACATCAAGCAAACACTCCGAATATACAACATCCCTTGACGAAGCGTAATCAACTCTTCCTAAATTAATATTGACAGGAGTATTACAGAACACTTCGTCGACTTGTACCTAAGGGATCTTTGTATAATTGTTTACACAATTATCTGCGTAATAATTGAGTTTTTCGTTCCGGTTCTCTGTTAGTTCGGAATTTGCTGATGTTATATTGAATATACCAATTTGTGTGCCTTATTTGAAGTTTCATTAGGTTGTTATGTAGAGTTAACTTGAGATACTGTATCCACGAGAAACTAATTTTGTTGAAAATCTTGAATTTGATAGACTATTTACATACATACATAAATTCATGCGTTCTTCCCATGGGGGTAAGCATCGTAGCAGGTGGAATTCTGTAGATTCTATGTACAGAATTCCACCTGCTACGATCCATACATACAATTTAATCGGGTAATATACATAGATCCTCTCGAACACACTGAGGTATATTACAAACTACTTGAAATTAATACAGCAGGCGTTGTTTCAGTAACTGCAATTGGTTATAATCTCATCAATACAATATTTGACAGAAAAACACAAGCCACAGCTGAATTACACCAAGCAAGAGATAACCCTAATAATTAACAAAAACGTTTGAATGATCAAGAAGATAGTTTCAACTCTATAGAAAAACCAGAACGCTTTAAAAGCTATAAACTAACTCAAGTTGTAGGAGTCAACTGTGCGGATTAAGATACAAATGTAGCTCCAACGTCTTTGTGAGATCGTAAATTCGCTGGTGACTTAACACTGACCAACTTAGCTAGTATATTTTAACTGTAGGTGGTTAAGCGGTTAAAACGCGTAACAGACTATGATACTATTAGAAGTTATAAGGCAAATAGTGTAGCTGAAACATGTCGTGTAACTTTGAGTATAGTTTTTGATATAAAACAAGTTATCAAATGTAATGGAAGAATGAGAGTTATCTTTTAGTGAAGTAGTAACAAAAACCAGTCAAGGGCGAGTCGAACTCGCGCACAGAGGGTTTCGTATCATTTTAAATTTTCATCAGCGAGGCCTATATTCGTTAGAGAATTTTGTGGTGTAGAATATTGCAGGTTTAGGTCAGCGCCATCTCATGACCGATAGTGGAACTAATGTAATTTTTGTTGATAATTTCTGAAAAAGTGTGCTATTTAAAGACATCGTTTTATTTTTCCTGTAATCTTTACATAAACTTCTATCATATAAAATAATTTCAGATTTTTCTCTGTGCAAACTTTGGAGATAAGGGGTGAGAGATAAGGGGTGGGGGTGTAAAAAAAATATTTTTTGAAGGGAAAACTCGCGACACCGTTACCGACACCTCATTTTTGTAAACGTGGTTGTGCTCTTTATTTATTTTACGTTACGGATCAATGTTCTATGCAAGTCTTTTAACTTTAAAAGTTTTGGAAGTACCTATTATTTTTTTAGTAAACGTGATTGTGCTCTTTATTTAGATAAGGTTACGGACCAATGTTATATACAAGTATTTTTCTTCCACCAAGGCGATCTTGTTCAAGTTTTCACTTCTGTCGGCACTCCCGAGTGCTACTAATTTTTTTTTTGAGTATTTGCAAACAGCGCTCCTTCATATTATGATACCCCACTTCGAATTTTTAAGACCCCCGTTCAGTACAAGCTGCAAAAAAAAAAGAACTTATTTGCAAAATAGTTGGGTAAACGTCATCTAAAACTATTCCAAACAAGTTGATAGCATTAGTAGTTCTTGAGATATCCAGCTGTGGTAGACAGACAGACTGAGTAGCACCATAAGGGTTCCTATTTATCATTTTGGTATGGAACCCTAAAAACGATGTTTATACAGGATTATTGGTTATAATTATGTCGGCAATCCGTTAAGGTGATGTAGGAGAGGTCATTTGCAACCAAATGACCCCATGACCCCTATGCCAATGTAAACCATTTTCGAAAAAAAATGCATTTTATATTTTAAAATGAATGAAATTAAAATATGAAAAATGTGAAATGACTCGAAAATTGTTGGCATTTTAATAGGAGTCAAAAGGGGTCATTTAGTTGTAAATGACCTCTCCTACATCCTTTTAATGGATTGCTGACATTTATAACCAATAACCCTTTTTAATGTTTGATGAGCTGAGCTCCAAAAATAACAGATTAAAAGTGATCCATGGACAGATCAGAACAAACATTTACATTACATAATCCAAAAGTTCAAGAAGGGTTGTTGAGTAAAAGCTTGTGACGACGCACCAATTACTAAACAAATACATTACAAAGGCAGCACAGGGGTTGTTTTTGCAATCTATCCTTCTTTCAATTAAGCTAATTGGTCGGAAAACAGAGGAAAATTTAGAAGTGGTTGGGAACAGACTCATTTATTTAAGGGCTCGAATTTTTATTTAAATATAGCACAGGAAAGAATATAAATTAATGCGAGATATTTTTATACAATTGTAATTTTAGGTTAATTATATTTCGGCTTCACCTACCTTATTAGCTATGTTCAAAAAATGACTAAATTAATAATAATTTGAAAAGAAAACATGGAGACAAACCTGTTCAAAAGGAATAACAATTGAATTGACTCCTAGAAATTAAATCCAAAATTATTCAATCATTAGCTGTTGCCCGCGACTTCATCAGCGATCCAGGATGAAAAGTAGCCTATGTCCTTGTCCAAGTCATGGTCTACCCATGTGAAAGCGTAATAAACAAACAAACACACTTTCGCATTTATAATATTATTACTATTAGTTAGGATTCTTAAAATTGCTTTCATAATACCTGTATGACTTCCATTAATAAAATATACTTTTCATTCCTGCAAAAATCCACACTTTTTATTTTTTTGTACGAGCTTAAAACTCTTTGCCTTTGTGCCTCCACTTTGTCCCATTTTTTCATAATCTGGTCCCTCAGCTTTCATTAAGACCCTGTTTTACATCTCAGTTAGACCTTGATAAATCATCTTAAATTAACCGCTCAAGATAGTCTTTGTTGAAATTCGTATCCCGATGATTATCTCTAAGAAAATTATTCCGGGCGTTTTTACGCCTAGAACAAATTACAGCAGGATAATACTCATTCAGCG
Source organism: Agrochola litura (assembly GCA_949152395.1). Lineage (NCBI taxonomy): Eukaryota > Metazoa > Arthropoda > Insecta > Lepidoptera > Noctuidae > Agrochola > Agrochola litura. The sequence goes on along the minus strand of OX424514.1, from coordinate 12,071,469 downwards.
CTTTATAAGAAACTTCTAACAATATATTCTCAACTTAGTTAAAATGAAAGCAATTTAAGGAAACTTTGTTCACTATGTTATCGGCTAAGGAGTTGGGGACAGAATTTATACAATCATTATTAATATTTCAACAAGTAAAAGTAACGTTTGTGACAAAAGGGGATCCTGTTTGTTTGAGAGATTCGGAGGAAGTTTTATGGCCGAAACGAAACGGACATTTTTCTTGAGGGGTGTTGCTTGTCAAATTATTTTTTTGCTAAGAAGACCGTAGGGACTCGGATTGTGCAAAACAATGTTGAAGAAGTTCTTCAGAAAATTATGGACATCGATTCAATTTTAATGTGGCCATGAATGCCAGTTTCATCGAGTGAATCGTAAAATTTAAATTTTAACTGAGGGTAACGGTTGCTTCTGGTGCTCGTAAACAAGTAGCTATGACTCACTCAGCACTCAATTGTTTATTACATTCTTTATCGAGGTACACAAAAGTGTAATTATAGCTTCATAAATAGGTACTATATAAGATTTACCTACGTCTTTTGATCAGTAGCAAATCTAATAATTTTAAAAGGCAACTTCATTTTAAAACAATAAACGATAATGACAACGCAGAATCTAAGTGAAAGTGATCTGCCAAAGAACTACAAAAACGAACAATGAAAATAACAATTTCCGTATTGTTACATAACACAGTGCGTGAGTCTGAAGTACCTAGTGATAATATCGCCAAGAAAGAAATATAGGTCAGTATTTTTCTCAGCAGTACAGTGACACTATTCTTTTCTAGACAGCTGAGTATAAACACGACTATTCTGTAAGATTTATTTGACAGAACGAGCACACACAAAAACTATAGCACTAGATAAGACTTCAACTTTAATTAAAAGATTACTCCTCTATTATGGCCAACTCAACTACCAAACAAAGTCCGGTGTAAATCTACGTCAAATCGACGTACTCTTGTCAAAACAAAAATGTTATTTTCGTCGAGAATTTTCTTGTTTTCGACCAAGTTGGTTTGTTATATGTGTTTGTTTTGCTGTCTGCTGTAATTTATTTGAACAGCGCCGCAGTAACATGTAGTAATGACGTATAACGCACACTTCAGGACTAGTAGAGATGGTCTAATAAAAGGAATATATAGCCTTCTCACCGCTGTAAAAGGTTTATGCGTTGTTTTATTTTGTTTTGATATAGATAATGAGGGTAATATTGTGGTGATAGAGTAGGATAAATAGGCTTTTGTGGTAGTTTTAGTATAGTAGTCTGTGTTTTTATAACCATTTCAGTTTAAATATTTTTGTTTTGTAGAATTTTTAGGGACAGCTTTTTGGAATAGATAAAAAAATACGCATAATTTATAACAAGAAATATAACGGGTGTAAAAATACCTTTAGCGAAGCCGAGAGTCTCTTGTTTTTCCTGGGAACCATCTAATTACGGATATATTGAAGGTCAATGTTCAAATTTTTTTTAAATCTTTTCCCATGATCCCTGTAACGTTGCATGCGCTCATAAGCACAATGTTTTGCTTACGTATATTGAGCACTACCGGTAACAGCGAATTAATTTAAAAAAATAATTAAAATTAGAATTTTATTTTATTATTGTTGGGAAACGTTTTTAGGGTTCCGTACCTCAAAAGGAAGAAAACGAAACCCTTATAGGATCACTCGTGTGTCTATCTGTCTGTCCGTCTGTCACAGCCAATTTGCTCCGAATCTAATGGACCGATTAAGTTGAAATTTGGTACACATGTGTATTTCTGTGACCCAAATACGAACGTGTACCGTGAATATAAGGGTCATTTTTGGGAGGCACACAAGAAAATAAAAAAAAAACAAATTTTGCTAACAGTACCGTGTGACATTTCAAACGAAAGGGTTTGTTGCGAGGATCTGAAACATATTTTTATATCATTTTAAAATATATAAATATACTTTTAAAGATATTTAAGAAATTCGATGAAAATTTACCATTACCCCCCTTATCTCCGAAACTACTGGACCTAAAATATTGAAAAAAATAAAAAGTATGGCTCTTTACTCAAAGCTTACAGGAAAACTTATAAGTCTATGGTCTTAAAATAACATGGTAAATCTTTCAATATTGTGCGTACAAACTTACATTTGGAGTTGGAATGTATGGAATATTAAGTTTGTTCTTGCGATAAATAAATTCATCTCAACTACGGAACCTTTCATTGTGCGTAGTCCGACATGCACTTTACCGGTTTTTTTTTAATTTTCGGGACCAAAAATTTAAGTCGTTTCCCAAGAATCTACACTAGGTAATATTAAAGAGGTAAAATTTGTTTGTTTGTATGTAGGGGGTAATCTTTGGAACTATTAGACGGATTTGAAAAAATATTTTTTATTGAACAGCCCAATTTTTGAGGAAGGTTCTTACTTCGTTATGGATATTTTTACATCCTGTAGAATATACGAAAATGTTTCTTTGTTTATGAACCCTAACGGATTACCGAAATCAGTTTATCAGTGAAGGGATTTTCATAAAGCTAAGTAGATCTTGTAACTTATTCTCCACCATCCTTCTATTTGACTAGCTTATTGGCAGAAACTATCAGGTACTTAATAAACACATTACTCCAATGTATACAACACACAATTATAATCACTCAGATAACAGTACGCAATCATACATTAATTAGAACAGCCCTTTGTTAAAGACAAAATTCCCGAAACCATATTCCATTACATATCTACAATCAAATTCAAGCCGAAAACGTTTAAAATTAATTCTACCTTATCTTTGTACTGTGAAGTAAGGAGGCTTTCACACGTAACACAACCACACTACAACAAGATTACCAAGTGGGCGTATGAGAATGTATAGTTTTATTCACTGGGACCACATTTTGCCGTCCAAGTCAACCGTGTGGACAATATCATTTACATCGCAGTCAAAACGCTATCAGCGACACCAAGTAACAACACCATTTTTATAGTTATAGAAAACTAAATTTACGTGCACGAGTCACGGCCAAACACCGCAACCCTCTGGTTGTGGAGGCCGCCAATTATGTCCCAAGTAGAATCAGTCGGATCCGCCATCCGAGACATTCTCACCGACCCAGATGACCCTATTTACCATCCATCAGGAGTCTAGTAGGGAAACCAGTACAGTGCACAAACATAGACACCCGATATTCCAACCTCGGCGCTGAGGTCCTCCGTGACCGCGACCCCGAGTAAATGAAAACGAGGAGCCAGCAGTTGTTGCAACTGAGCACGTAGCTTTAAATTCCCCGACTAATAATCATGATCAAAACTTTGATCCAGCCCGTCCCATCTTTGATGTTCTCCCCCCAGCGACGCCTTAAGCCGAGGTTCGTACCCCAAAGAGGGTGCCCTAAGCGAGCGCTCGCTTAGTTTTAATTAGCATAGTTTTTTGTCCCTGGCTTTGACTGTAGTAGCTTAACGCAGCCACAGGAAAACACGATTAAATAGTCATGACCTCAGAGATCAGCTATGAGATGCACTACAGAAAAATAAAAACGTGCACGCGTCATGTGACACTTATGCCTCTCAATAAATTGAAATAAACACGCGTCCGTGAAATACAAAATCTGTAAAGTAGCACAATGCAATGACAAGATACTGCAGCGAGACTGTTAACAAACTACAAGACACACTTAACAACTGCTTGGCCAATTTTTGTCGCTGCGATGTGGTGTGGTCCACAGTCCTGTGTGAATGGGCCTTAAGGGTGTACGTCATTAAAATGACAATACGAGGCCTAAACTTACATACAACTTGCTTGTTACGATTCTCGTTTACAAGTCATGTTATCTCCCCTTTACAAGTTAAATTGTGCTCTCATATCTGAGCCGGCTCAGTTTTGAGTCTTCTTGAATAATTGTCTAAGTTTCGATATCACTGTTTTGTTTAAGTGAAACAAGTTGAGAACTATTATTGCAATCTCTGAATATTCTGTTATATATTTGATGTCTGCTGTGGGAGATTTGGTTGCTAGGTTAGCTTAGTTGGTTTGGTTTAGATAGTAATGTTACTGTTTCAGTTAACGGTGCTCAATTTAATCGAAGATCAGGCAATTTTTAACGCTACTAATTGATATAGTAAACATGAAGGATACGCTACGGGATAAGCTAATAAGTATTCAAAAACATCTAAAAAACAAATTTTCTCAATTAATAATTGAAAATAACTTAAATAAAATTTATTAATGACAAGAGAATAATACTGTAGTTGCCCATATCCATTCCGTAACATAATCGATTTTATGATACCTCCTTGAAGTGTAATATTCCACATTATTTTTGGTGACAAAAATACGTTTACAGAAAAGGAAAACCTATTATACTACTATGTATAATAAAAAATCTGTTACCAAGAGTCTTCTTCTTTTTGTGTGGTTGGTGACTAATCTGGTGTCAGAGTTTTAAAGCCGCCCAAGGGCCTCTAACTTCGCCGCCGCTCAGGATCTGTTGCTCCAGAGCATGGCGCAGTGGTCGATTAACATCGCCGTGGTCGCTGAGCCGTACTTTGTCCCGCCCAGGGATGACTGGGTGGAGGACCTGAGCGGCTCAGTGACCCTCATTTCGTCGGCCGCCGCCGGTACTCCGTCCCTCGAGTCGGTCAAGAGAGGACGGGGTTGCGTTGCAGCACGGTTCGGGGAGATTGTCGTGGTGGGTGTTTACTTCTCCCCGAGCCGAACTCTTGCCGAGTTCCACAACTCCCTTGCGGAGTTAAGAATCGTCGTCGTCGGGTTTGGTTCCCTCCCCGTGCTCGTACTCGGGGACTTCAATGCCAAGAATCTGGCTTGGGGTTCCCGGTATACGGACACACGGGGTAGGATGGTGGAGGACTGGGCTCTGGAGACAGGCCTGGTCGTCCTAAACCGGGGTTCTGTCCCCACGTGCGTGCGGATGCGGGGTGAATCGGTGGTGGACATTTCGTTCGCCAGCCCCGCTCTGTCGCCTCGTGTCATTGACTGGCGCGTCATGGAGGGGGTGGAGACATACTCCGATCACCGGTACATCCGGTTTGACGTCTCCACCCAGACCTCGAGCGCGCCGGTCCGACAGGCCCCGAGTGGTCCGCGGTGGGCGCTGAAGCAGCTGGACCGGGAGCTTCTCCTGGAAGCCTCGATCGTGCAGGCCTGGGTGTCATCACCGGACAGGCCTGCCGACATCAATGACGAGGCGGAGTGGTTCCGGGAGGCCATGTCCAATGTGTGTGACATGGCAATGCCCCGGGTCCATCCTAGACGTGCTTCGCGCCAGGTGTACTGGTGGTCGCAAGAGCTGGAGGCTCTGCGCAGGGCGTGCGTAGCTGCGCGACGCCGGTACGCCAGGCACCGCAGGCTCCGTATCCGCCCTCCGGATACGGAAGCCATCCAGGCGGAGCTGTACGAGGGGTACAGAGCGGCGAAGACCGCCCTCCAAGCGGAGATCCTGCAGGCCAGGGCACTGGCCCGAGAGGAGATGCTGGAGACTCTCAACAGGGACCCGTGGGGGCGCCCATACAAAATGGTGCGGGAGAAACTCCGCCCATGGGCCCCCCCGCTGACGCAGAGTCTCCGGCCCCAGCTTGTGGGGGACGTGGTGAGCGCTCTGTTCCCTTCCAGAGGGGATCATACCCCTCCGCCCATGGCTCCGCCTTCTGCGGTGCCCGATGCGGACCACACCGACGACGACGATGCTCCAGAGGTGACTGAGGTAGAAATGAGAGTGGCGGTACGCAAGATGAGTGCGAAGAATACCGCCCCAGGACCCGACGGCATACCCGGAAAAGCCTGGGTCCTGGCCATGGGGGCTCTCGGGCCTCGACTAAGGGGGCTCCTAAGCGCATGCATGGAGAAGGGCCAGTTCCCACTTCGTTGGAAGACGGGGAAACTGGTCCTCATCAAGAAGCCGGGGCGCCCAGCGGACTCTCCGTCCGCGTATCGGCCCATTGTGCTGCTCGATGAGGTGGGCAAGCTCTTTGAAAGAGTCATTGCAGACCGCCTCGTCGGGCAGCTGGTGCGAGTGGGGCCGGATCTGGCGGAGAGCCAGTTCGGCTTCCGCAGGGGGCGCTCTACGGTAGACGCCATCATGCGCGTGAGGGCCCTCACGACGGGGGATGCTGTGGCCCGGGGTGGGGTCGTCTTGGCGGTGTCTCTAGACATCGCCAATGCCTTCAACACCCTGCCCTGGAGTTGCATCAGGGAGGCACTCCGGTATCACCGGATGCCGACCTACCTCTGTCGTGTGGTCGAGGCCTATCTGACGGACAGGGCCGTCATCTACCCCGGTCACCAAGGAGAGTGGAACCGGCAAGAGATGTCGTGCGGTGTCCCACAGGGTTCGGTCCTGGGGCCGCATCTGTGGGACATCGGATAGGACTGGGTGCTGCGCGCCGACCTCCCTAGCGGCGTCAGCGTCGTTTGCTACGCTGACGACACGCTGGTCCTGGCGCAGGGGGGGTCGTACCAGGCGGCGGCCGACTTAGCGACACGCGGGGTTGCGACAATCGTAAATAGGATCCGGCAGCTGGGACTCGAGGTGGCCCTGCACAAGTCTGAGGCCATGGGTTTTCATGGTCCTCGGAATGCGCCACCGTCGGGTTCCCAGGTAATGGCGGGAGGGGTTCACATCGGTGTCGAGTCGACGATGAAGTATCTGGGACTCGTCCTCGACAGCCGGTGGAATTTCGTCGAACATTTCCGACGTTTGGCTCCCAGACTGGACCGGGCCAGGGCTGCCTTGAAGCGGCTCCTGCCCAATCTGGGAGGTCCAAACGCCTCCTGCCGGAGGCTCTATGCGGGGATCGTGCGGTCCATGGCCCTTTACGGGGCACCGGTGTGGGCGCGTTCATTGAGGCTGCGGCCAGCCCGCCGGTTGAACGCGTCCCAGAGGGTCATGGCCATCCGGCTGGCCCGAGGATACCGCACGGTCTCCTGCGAGGCGGCGAGCCTCCTTGCCGGATTACCGCCATGGGATCTGGAGGCAAAGGTCCTCGCGCACATCTGGGAGTGGCGCGAGGAGGCGAAACGCCGGGGCTTAACTCCGATGCCGCAAGAAATCGCGGCACAGCGGACAGAGCTCCGGCGGGATCTCATGGCGTCATGGAGGGTGCGATTGTCGCAACCCCGCGCTGGGCACGCCACAATTGCGGCGATAAGACCCCTCTTTGAGGAGTGGCTTGAGAGGCGTCACGGCGTCCTCACCTTCCGCCTGACGCAGGTCCTCACCGGACACGGGTGCTTCGGGAGGTACCTGTTCAGGATAAGGCGGGAGGAAACACCCGGGTGTCACCATTGTGTGGATCGGCCTGAGGACACGGTGGAGCATACGGTGGAGGTCTGCCCGGCTTGGGCGGAGCAACGCCGTGTCCTCGTGGAGGCGATCGGCGGCGGTGATCTCTCGCGTCCGGCCCTGGTTCAGGCCATAGTACGGAGCGAGAGGAAATGGCAGGCCGTCACCTCCTTCTGCGAAGCGGTAATGCTCGCAAAGGAGGAGGCGGAACGCGTGAGGGAGAGGCAAATTTCGCGCCCTCACGCCCCTAACCGCCGCAGGAGGAGACGCCCGGGGCGGGAATCGCGAGCCGATTTCCGGCCACCGTAGGCGCGGGCTTGCGGACGGTGAGCAATGGGTAGCTCGCCGTCCGGTAAGGACCAAGCCCGGGTCGACGGCGCGTTGTGTTCCACGCGCGCCTCAAAGAGATGTCAGCAGAATTGACGGGGTCCGTTAGGGCCAATGCCTGCCGGGGGTTCGAAGAAAACCGATGGGGACATCGTGGCCCCCGGCAACAGGGCAACCGAAGGAACACGGGTGGGTTTTAGTCAGTAAGAGTCTGACACGCCCTCCCGCTCCACCCAGAGCGGGAGAAGTTATTTGATAATTTCCCACCCAAAAAAAAAAAAAAAAAAAAAAGGGCCTCTAACTTGGTTTTACATGCCGTCGCACTCTCAGGCATGCTCCGCACGATAATCAAGAGTTATTCCATCTTAAAATAACAAAAGCAGAATAATTCTAGGAAAACAACTAAAAGAAACAACCCTCTCAATAGAATCAATACAGAAACAAAGTGAAAGAAAACGTTATTTGGTAACGAACAACACTAAATATTTACAAAGAAAGCTTCATATTTCAAAACGGTGAATGAAAACATCGTGAGGAGGAAACTAGCATGTCCTAGAACCAAAAATTCGCAGTCATATGTCACTCCCTCTTACAAAGAGGAAGCTTGTGTCCCAGCAGTGGGAACATTATAGGCTGCTCTTACTTATGCTTCAACATTTGAGGCCACAATACATACAGGGTAGGGATGTCAATGTGACAGTAAACTATACATGTAGATCTAACTAATGACGTTCCCAGTCAACAAAAAAAAAAATCAATCCAAAATATAATATCCAAAAAGTCACTGACTAGTTGGCTGATTAGTAAAATCCATAGTCAGCCCATTATTACTACTTCCATAATAGAAAAGAACGAAAGAAAAGTATTTTATTTGGAACACGCACAGAAAATACAAAGAGTAATACAAAATTCAAAAAAAATAAATAAGAAAGGAGCATTTTAAACTAAAAAACTAATAACAAAAATAATAACGACCTGTGCGAGGCCAAAAAGGCCCATATTCTAGCATAATGCTGCGATATTTAGAAAAAAAAATATACCGCAACGTTGGTATTTTGATAGGGCCCGCTGTGATGCCACGGACACATCTACGGACATATATAAATCCCTCTAGGGGACACAATAAAACAAAATAAATAAAACAATAAAAAAAAAAAAAAAACAACTAATAAACTAAAAGAATCGACGCACGCCCGACGCGACGTTCCAACTTCCAACATCCAATTGACTATTATTAATCCATGGTGACAAGCGAAGGGACGCGGAATTGTATTATCTATGGCACGAATCTGCGATGCAATCAGCTGTCAATTTAACTGTGCATAGTGTTTTTGCAGTCAATAAATAAAATTAATAATATAATCAGCCTATAATGTTCCCACTGCTGGGACACAGGCTTCCTCTTGGTGAGAGGGAGTGGGCCATAATCCACCACGCGGGCCCAGTGCAGGTTGCTAGATGCCTTCGAATTTTTGATTCTAGGACATGAAGTTTCCTCACGATGTTTTCCTTCACCGTTTTGAGAGCAGTAGTGGTGAAATAATTTACACAAAGTAAAGCGGCTGTCAGGGTTCGAACCTACGATCTATAACTCGTAAGTCGTGGCTGTTACCACTGGGCCACCACTGGTCTTCTTACTACTGCTACTACTTAGATTGTTTGAATTATTATTTTAATTAATGTCAATGTTTTGATTTAGGTATTTGATGGTTTCAAAATACTCATACGCACTAATATTTTGCTGTATTCATTCATTTTCACACTATATTCCCCACATTGTATGTCTGGATTAAAGCTAAAAATAACTTTACTCGAAATTAAGCTATTAAAAACAATGCTCCCGAGACTACTTGTGAGTCCCTTTCATAGGAGTAGCCAAATGTATGCTTTAAGTAAAATTATACAAAATTAAATTTAGTTTAGACCCCGGTTAGAAGGGACAACCTAAACAAACTTACTGATGGTGTGTGGTGTGTAGTATGAGTAAAAGCGAGGGGAAGTCAGACTATCCAATATTACTAGTTTTTTTTTTGCTGAAGTCATAACGTTTTAGAGATTGTTTTCATAGTGAGAAAACAGCTGTAAGGGTATGCGGAACAGGGTGTAAAGTTCACTCATCCTCTATAGCAAAGGGAGTATTCTCTACCTGTGTCTAGTAGGTAAATGACCAACGATTAATGTCGGGTAAGTTACATAAATGCTGATCGCGCGGTAAACTTTGTTGGCGCGATGCAGGTTTTTGTATGACGCCAGGTCTTTGACGCGTAGTTCGCATGTAGCGATACAGATACTGCCACAGCATTATGAACTATTTTAATAGTAAGACAGCTATCTTCTGTATTCACATAGCAAAAACTACACTTTTTACTGTTGTCGAAAGCCACGTCAAACTGGCTTTGAATGTGTGCTACCGTGCTATTGATTTTCTTTTAACTCTCTCATATCATATTTATGATTACTTTCCCTTTGTTCCCTGATGTTATTATTCCTAACAGATCCATACATATTTACACGAGCATCCTCAAAAGCTTTTCAGTATCGCTCATTTCTCACATTGTCTTAAGTCTCCTTGAGTTTACGCCAAAGTTTTCACACGTTGATATATATCTTCGAATTAACTTTAATGTCTTCTGGCATCTATGGGGGCATGCATGAAATTCGCTCAAAATAGATAGGTGCAGAAGGTCGGTTTCATACGAGCGGAAACAGGCACACGCACACATACACGCGTACGTACGGCGACCACAAACGAATGCTAGTAGCGAGTGCACTTGCACTCGCTGTACATGAAGCGTGTATAATATGTGTGCGTGCGTTTTCGCTCGAAATATGGAGACGACCTTCTGCACCTATCTATTTTGTGAAACTCGTTCGGTTAAAGCGTCTTCCCCTAAACAAAGAGTACATCTTTGTTAATTACATGTCTGAATTATTACCGGATATTTTCTTCGCATATCTTTAAAGGCCTTTGGAGTAAGTGATTCGTGTTTTTGACAGCTCCTCTTTACGGGATTTTGCTTTGAAAGAAGATTAAGGTAGTATTCAGTAAGAATTGGCTGATTCGTTTGAAGTTTGAAACGCAAAATGTTTACATGTTGAAATATTTGTTATGATTATTATGATATTTGTTCTACTTACTTATGAATCCTTATGTGGTTTTTTTCTATGTTTATAAAACTAAAGCCTTAGCTAATAACAGCTTGGTCTTCAACAGTTGATAAGTACCTGAAATCAAAACAAAAATTAATTTAAAAGACAAACTTTGCAGTACAATTAGGAAAACTTAGCACCAAGTTTTAAATTTCAAACTCTGCATTGATTGGCCCAATTTTCTGGGAATGTCCTTTTCTCCTCCGCCATTTTTTTAACGACTTGTTGGAATTTTCCATGTAACGAGCCCAATCAAGATTACTAAAATAAACTAGATTGTTAAAATCTTCTTGTAACCTTCGAAATTATGAAACTACCAAAATTTTCCTAGAACAATCCAGATTGTTAAAAACTTTTCACCTTCTCCAATATTTTTATGGAAAATTCGAGAATATCGAAAAACTGTTCATGTTTTAATGGGCATCATACCCAAAGTTTGGGATCGCTGATGCTTATCACTTAACTCGAACCAAACTCGAAGTTCGTAACGCAACTTTATTAAATTACCCGACTTGGGAAGTGTATAAATTGTCGAATTTATCGCTTGGGTTCTCAGTGTGTAGCTTAGGGGCGATGACGTCGGTCGACGGTCATTGCTTAGTGTAGGTTTGGTTGACCACATTACGGTCATCGGGGCGTAATTCTTTGGTATTTCTCGAAATAGAAATGCGCAGAAGATTTGGCTTTTTATTTCGTTACTAAAGGCGAATTCGACTAAACTTTTCTACCTAGTATAAGTTTTTTGTTTTTGACAGTTTTTCCACACAAAAACTGACAGAGGTCAAATATAATAAATATTTGACCCGTCAGTTTCCGAGACTTATAAAGTTATAACTTATGCTAGGCATAAACGTTTGGTCGAATTCACCTTAAGTATGATTTTTGTAACAAAAGGCATTATCTCAATATTACTACCAGGAACTTGCAAATTACATTGACAGTTTCAGAAAAAATGCCAAATTCCTAGATGGCAGCGAACAGAGGCTAGTAAGTTTTCCTTTTTTCATTGTATTTAAATAACAGATGACACCCACCTAAAACCCTATTCATGTTAAATTCACAGAAACCAAACAAACTAGCAATATCCGTCTAGACCTCCACATTTCAATGACCAACATAATCTTGTGTCTCCTGAAGCCAATACGATACTGAGCCTAGATCCTTCGATGAGCTTAACCTCTATCCCGAGATTCGCAAACACGGGAGGTTAACCAATCGTGATATTTCGGGAAATAGCACTAATGTGTATTGGAGTGCTGACACAAAGCCTACGTTCGAGCTGAAAGGAAAACCGCTAGAGTAGCGTGATGTGTGACATGCCAAAGGTCATTATCGTCATCATCAATAGCATGTCACAGTTCAACGCTGAATGTGGTCTCGAAACTGCGATAATGGATGGTTGGGAAGCGTTAGCTCTCTTATGTAGATAAGGAGCCTACATAATGTCAATTCTTTAACTGTTTTCATAATAAAACTTTCGTATATTATAATATAACATATTGGTTGCTATTACTTGTGGCCCTAATGCCAAAATCAAAGACTTTATAATATAATTAATTAAATAATAATAAAACCACTGTAATTATGTCAAATAAGACCTCAACGACCTCTAAGATTCTGATTTTCATGATCAACGTTCAATGGTCAATGTTTCTGATCAACGTTTGCAAGTTGTCAATCTCAGAGTATAAATAAGATCATTTTTCTTGACGATGATTTCCTTCTTCTTAGTTATCAATGGTGTTTTAAAAATGAATTCCTAAATTCTCTCTTAATACAAAAAAGTCATTCTGAAACCGTTTTTTTTTTACTATACTAAAATTCATAATAATTAACGTAATATTTTTTTAACACAACAAATTGCCATGAATGACCCTCACTCGCTTAAAACCAAGCCAATAGCTTTTAGATGGCAGTAAATATAAAAGGGAAACATGAGCCACTAGCGCTTGCCAAGTGGGGCAAGCTACTAGCCAAGTTTCGTGAACAGCTGATATTAGTTCACTGTATATTTTTTGTAGTAATCCTTTCGCGTTGGTAGATGAAATAATATATTTTGTTGGTGCGGCTAGATTTGTAGGTTTATCCTTTTTTGTGAGTTGTGGCTGTTGACTGGGAGGGTTCAGGATTTTCTGTTATAGTACTGTTGTAGTCTTAGTTTTAAGTAGGTTTTTTTCAGTATATAGCAGCCCGGAGTCTGGATTTGTCCCCGGTTGATGGTAATAAGCTTGTCTCAAATTACATGGGACTTGAACATAGGGTGTACTTTACATAGATAAGTACGTAACACGTCCACCCATCTCTTTGGGGATTACAGGCACGATGTTATGGATGTACGAGTATATACATTTTGTGTTAATCCATTCGCATTGGTAGACGAAACATTTCATTGGTGTGGCTTGATTTGTAGGTTTCTCCTTTTTTCGCCAAGTTTCGTGAACAGTTGATATTAGTTCACTGTATATTTTTGAAATAATAATATATTTTGTTGGAGCGGCTTGATTTGTTGGTTTGTCCTTTTTTGTGAGTTGTGACTGTTGACTGAGAAAGGTAAGGATTATCTGCTATAGTATTGTAGTAGTCTTAGTTTTATGTAGGATTTTTTTAGTAGCAGCCCGGAGTCTGGGTTTGTGCCCGGTTGATGGCATTAAGCTCGTCTCGAATTACATGGGACTTGGACATAACTGGAGAAATGTGGGAGTACTATATATACCTACACCTCTGCCTATCCTTTCGGAGATTACAGGCGTGCTGTTATGTTACAGTTGTGATTTGAATATATATGGACATTGTAAATTGGTAGTTAATTTGATAAACAAAAAATACAATACACGTTGATATATTTAGTAACCTGTTCCGCTTATACGAAGTAAGTTGACTGCAGAAGAATTGTGTACAGTATAAATTACTATTGAAGTACTTCATAATTAAATTGTAATTATAGTTAATCAATTTTCATATTAACATAGTTTATAATTATTTATTATGTTACTTAACATCTGTAGTGTACTTTTGCATGCCTTTTGGTTAAATATGGTTGTTGCTAATTATATTTTTTATGTCACCGAGTTTTGTACTTACCCATATTTGCAAAATAAATATCTTATCTTATCTTATCTTTACTATTCTTAAAGAGCCATAAAAACCCTGTAAGAAATCGACACGTGTTTCACTTCTCAACGAGGTATCCTCAGGATGACGATTGAGTTGATTTAAAAATAGCTAAGCGGAACAGATTACTAAATATATCCACGTCTACTGTATATGATAAAAAAATTATTTCCCTGACTTTACGTTGTACTCAGGACCTATCCTAACCAAAAACGATCCAATATCAATATTTGTACATGAAGCAACGGGCATCTGAAATCCATAACCCAATTACTGGTTAAGTCCTACATTCAGCTGAGGTTAGATTTAGTTGTCAAACTCCGGGCTTATGACCAACCGTAACGTTTATCATAGATATTTGAATCAAAACCGGAACTGAGAGGGCTTAAAATGCCTTTCGAAGCACGGAATGATAGTAGCTAGGGCAGCTTAAGAGTCAATAATACCCGAAATTACTTAGCATGGTCCTCCGTTATATCGAAAATACTGCAGCATTAATTTTGAAATAAATAGATGGTAAAGTTGAGGATTCATGTTAAGTACTATGTTTGACTAAAACAAGATTCCATAAAATGTTCTCTACAGAAAAAAAAAACAAAGCTACATCCAAATCGAACAATAAACAGCCTGGTATTAAAAAAATAAAATTAGATCATGAAACTTTGCATAATAACTGAACTAACTATAAAGCTAATACAATGTTTTAAATATTTTCTCAATTACCATTATTTTCACCATAAAAAAAATACTAAACTATTGGCGCCTTGGAGCCTTCTCCCTACCACTCTGTCTCGCTCTCACTCAGCCTGCATTAAGTTTGTAGATTGATATATTTAGCAACAAACTCTTTCAAGTATCTTATTGATTCTCTAAATCACTCCGTGCCTTGTTTGTTGTGTTAGTCAGTAGTGCTGCATTTACCTGCATCCATATTAAATAATTTCATATTTGCAGGAAAATCGCTTATTCAAAAAATGTGACTTTTTCCAACAATAATTCCATTTGAAAACTCTTCTAGCGTACCCCAGCCGTTAATAGTGTCGCCAGTCATAATATATCTCGGAAGATGTCATAACTTTCTGCAAAGCCCAAGTTATTGTAATAGAACATACTGTAAATTCTACCTACGAAGCCTTTGACCTCTTCATATAATATTACTTTGAAAATATTAGAAGAAATAGAACGAATGAGCCGTATTCTTTTGTTTTTTTTTTTGTTTCTTTCTCGAATTGTAATGTGTATTTCCCGAAGGTATTCCTGCATAGCTGCCAAGACGTGTACTGTTGATATTACTGTCTCGTATGATGAAAATATTTAAAAAGATAAAATGATACAAGGACTTGCTTGACATAGCACAAGAGGTTGATAAAAATATACATTCTGCATGCATTTCTGTTATGGAATTTACATACTGATCTGTTAAAACAATCCCATCAAAAACATAACATGTAAAAAAATGCAAGTCTCGCAACGCAGTTCTTCTACCGTAAAATGATGTGAGATCTAATGTTAAACCAAGTTTGTCAATTAATTCAGTACCTATCTATTTGCTATCTTTATTTCTTTAATAAATAGAATGACTTGGCCATCGCACGGCAACATAATCACATAAGAATAATCTTCTATTTAAAATAGTCATAATTAAATAAAGCGCAGTGCTAATATTAGGGAGATTTATTGTATGTAGAATGTAGATTCTATTGCCGTGTGCGATTGTCAAGTCATTATATTAATAAACTATTAAAAAAAGGAATATATCTAGTTATACTAAACCCTCTTAGCCACTGAAAATTCAGGCTTTTAGCTTTATCCACTACGAAGTTACAGGGGGTTGAGAATGTTCTGAATGGCTTCGAGAAAAGATGGTACTGCTGTGCCTTTGTGTTTGTTTTGCTCGACTTAGCGGGGGCACTGCCGTGCCCTCCGATTGAAAAAAGCTTGTAATATCACCGTTTTAAGTTTTTTACATAATTATGAATTTATCAGAAATGATAGCTGTTGTAACATTACGCTTGTCTTCCTCGAAGAGATAAGCAGATGTTTACTTATAGTACACCCACATTTCACTAGTTATGTTTAAGTCCTATGCCGTGCTTATTACTATCAACCGCAAATCCAGACTCCGGGCTGCTATTGAGAAATTCCAGATGGAAAAACCCAATTACACTTCGTCCGACCTTTTTTTTTTTTTTTTTTTGGGTGGGAAATTATCAAATAACTTCTCCCGCTCTGGGTGGAGCGGGAGGGCGTGTCAGACTCTTACTGACTAAAACCCACCCGTGTTCCTTCCTATGCCATGTTGCCGGGGGCCACGATTTCCCCATCGGTTTTCTTCGAACCCCCGGCAGGCATTGGCCCTAGCGGACCCCGTCAATTCTGCTGACATCTCTTTGAGGCGCGCGTGGAACACAACGCGCCGTCGACCCGGGCTTGGTCCTTATCGGACGGCGAGCTACCCATTGCTCACCGTCCGCAAGCCCGCGCCTACGGTGGCCGGAAATCTTCCTGCGATTCCCGACGCCCAGGGCGTCTCCTGCTGCGGACACTTCGTCCGACCTGGGAATCGTACCCAGATTCTTATGCTTTGCAGTAGCGCTTGCAATCACCAGACCACGAGGCAACTAAAATATTACGTACCTACCAGAATCTACACTAATCTTTATAATTATTCCGTATGTGTGTTTGTCACCTAACTCCTCATAAAACGGCTGACCGATTTGGATGAAATTTTGTGTGTATATTTGAGTGGATTCTTGGATGGTTTGAAAATACAATTGTACCCGGTAGGTGGCGCTGTTCGGACAGGACAACGTCTATCAGGTCCGCTAGTAATATTATAAAAAAATTGTATTCTAATGTGTGTTTTTTTGTTTGAAATGAATAAACTCAAAAACTACTAGACCGATTTAAAAAAATATTTCACCAGTAGATATTAGATATCACTCAGTAACAAAGGCTATAATTCATAAAGATATAATGTGGACGAAAACACTGGCGGAAGCTAGTAAGATATAAAACTGAACACAAGTAAATCTACAAATAACATTAGCGCCTCCGTTTACCTACCTGATAGAGCAGTTAATCCTTTAATAGATTAAAGCCATTTGTCAAACCATCTAATGTAATTGAGAATATGTTAATATTAATACTGTGTTGCATAGATCATTAATTTAGATAATTACGGTGATATGTAGAGGCTGACACCTATAGATTTCAAATGGAGTAATTACTGTATACCGTCAAATGAATTGAATTTACAGCAGTATCGAATCTATATATATAAAATTCTCGAGTCACAGTATTAGTTGCCATACTCCTCTGAAACGGCTTGGCCGATTTTTATGAAATTTTACAAGTGTATTTGGTAGGTCTGAGAATCGGTCGTAATCTATTTTTCATACCCCTAAGTGATAAGGGTGGTCCACCCCAAACATTTATATGGCAAACAACGTTTGCTGGGTCTGCTAGTTAAATTTAAACATACAAAAATTAATCGCTGAAATATATGTACGCGCATAACTTCCGATCGACTTAATATTTTTTGTTGTATTCGTTATGCTCAAGATAAGGTTTGCAGATAGGAAGGTATATAATAAATAATATAATAAAATAAATTTATTTCTCTCTCCACAAAGGTTGGCTTAGAGTTAACATCTTAGGACTAGACAATAAATGTAGACAAAAGCTCCTTTGCGAGAGACTGAAGTCCGTACTAGGGAAACCCTGTGTTACGGATCTCCAAGCTCCCAGTGTTTAGGTCATCATTAGGTACATAGCAGAAGTTTAAAGTACAAGCACAATCATTTGAGTTTCTATGAAAGAGAAGCATATGAGGGAAAACAGTTTAAAAATATATATATATATATTATAACGAAAAGAATAACAAAAAAAAAAAAAAAAAAAAAAGGTATAGGGTAGGTAAGTAGGTAGGTGTGTAGGGTAGATAGGTGCACCGTAGATAAGTGCTTAGCGCTACCCGTGCGAAGCCGGGCTGGGTAAAGCTAGTGATTTATAATATTACGATGGAATAGTGTCGGTTGCAGTTGTTATATATTTTGTGTTAAATTAATATATAATAATTTGTTTTTGTGTCCTCCTAACTTTTTTTTACTTTTTGATCTGCCTCAATTGCAGTAAGTTTCCCCCAATTTTTACATTTCTTTATTTTCCTGGGCAGCCTAGTCTATTAGAAAATGATCAGTGAAAAAACTACCATTAAAAAAAAAAACATATCTTTTACATTATTAGCGTGTTACCTAGTAACAAGGTTGTTGAGGTCAGATAGGCAGTCGCTCCATATAGATACTGGTATAAAGCTGCATCTGGTTAGACTGGAAGCCGACCCCAACATAGTTGGGAAAAGGCTAGGCAGATGATGATCTTTTACATTATTGCTCATTATTATTAAAGCATATTTTATATTTTTCTATCGTTCTTTTTTTTTTCTTTCTTTCTTTTTCTTTATCTTTTTCCAACCCTCTTTAATATCAATTACCAACCATATAAAAGTAACGTATCTACTAATAGTTGTACTGGTGTATCTCCTACATTTTCTGCCTTTACAAACTATACTGTAGACCTTTACTTATATCGACCATTTCTTTCAATATATCCCAATATGTACGCAGAAATTCCTATCCCTATCTCATACATTAAACCTCCTCTTTGTAGTTAGAGAGACAAAAACAAATTTATTGCACGTTCACAATGATTTTGACGTGGGTTCCTGATAGGGGTTTCGTAAACACCCTTATATTAATTGATGTAATTTATATGTGTACAACATTGGGGCTCGCTCCCGACGTTATTGCTTCGTTTAAACTGTTTCTACTTTGTTTTATGTTGAATTTTGAAGGTATTGGAGGGTATAGAGAGTTAGATGATTTAACAGTTATCAGTATATTGTAACTATCAATATTACTATATAATCATCATCATCGTCTGCAGCCTTTTAGCCAATTAAGATTTATTTAGCACTGACTCAGGGTCATAACATGAAAATAAAAATCACCTAATAATTGGGCGTAAATCTCTGTTTGACTGTGTGAGTCTCTATGCTTCTGCGTCAAATATTCTTCTTACAGAAAATTGTTACTGTAATAAATGACAAGCTTCACGAAAAAGTCAAAAAGTCTCATGTGGTGCTTAAACCTATGAAATGATTCATGAGGACCTCTTGTAGGTAATGCTGTATTATGAAATTTTCGATCACCATAAAACAGAAAAGAACTTAAAATACATGAATGATATAATCATTCAAACCCTTAGGCGCTGAGAAACGATGGACAATTTGTCCGAAGACAATTTGGAATCGTATGGAAATTTTGACAAAATGCGTTTCCAAATTTTTCGCGGACAAATTATCCATCGTCTGCTCAGCTCCTCATCGATCCTGAACATTAAACTGCCGTTAGGTACTTCACAAATTCTTGCCTAGCTTTAAGAACCACCTAATTTAATTATTCATGCCAAGCTTAATGGACCAACTTAGCTTTAAAACAAAGAACTAAAAAGAGATTAACATAAAATTAACTTCAAAATTATTCATTGTAATAATTACCGAAAAATGATGAGGGCACGCAGCGGCACCAGCAGTCAAAATCTGGTAAACCACTGAATGAAAACAAAGAATTTTGCGAACCGACAAAGCTGGGTCATTAATCAGCAAAACTACTCCACAATTTAATAAATCATGAAAGAAAGAAATGAGAATGTAAATCACGAACCAGCGTTTGGGGAATAATAATTAAAAGAGGTTTTTAGAATTCCGTCCCTCATAAGGAAAAACGGAACCCTTATTGGATCACTCGTGTGTCTGTCTGGCTGTCCATCTGTCACAGCCAATTTGCTCTGAATCTAATGGACCGATTAAGTTGAAATTTTGTACACATTTCTGTGATCTAAACACGAACGTGTAACGTAAATAAGTGAATTTTGAATATAGGGGTCACTTTTGGAGGGTAAACAAGAAAATTAAAAAAAAAGTTTTGCTAACAGTACCGTGTGATATATCTTATGAAAGGGCTTGTTGCGAAAATTTTTAACATGTTTTTGTATAGTTTTAAAACTTTTAAAGAAATTTAAGAAATTCGATGAAAATTGACCATTCCCCCTTATCTCCGAAACTACGGGACCTAAATTTAAAAAAAATACAAAGTATGGCTCTTTACTTATAGATTACAGGAAGACCTATAAGAAGTCTATGGTCTTAAAATAACATGGTAAATCTCTCAATATTGTACGTACAAACTTACATTTGCTGTTGGAATGTATGGGAGAACATGTTTTTCAACTACAATGTTAAGTTTGTTCTTGGGATAAATAAATTCATCTCAACTACGGAACCCCTAATTGTGCGTAGTCCGATACGCACTTGACCGGTTTTTACCCTGCCTACGCTTTTCAATCTATCGCTTCGGTATCTTTTTTGCAATTTATAGTGTAAATTGCTTTTTGTGATTCAGAAATGTTCGTGGGTATGTAATTTATATACCGACAACCCGGGTATAAATTTATTATAAAATTAATAGCTCTAACGATTTAAAGACTGATTGTTAAATAAACCTAATGATTTTAATTTAATAGTTTAATATGTGATTTGAAAAATATTTCCTTTATTTCATTTATAAACATATGATTTACATTTTTAAATATTCTTATAAAATGATTAAAAAAACATTTAAAAATATAAAAAATAGTAGCCCACCGGTGTCGGGAACAGCGTCCAAGCCACCGGTGGTCAGGGCTCCTGAGAGAGGAACCTCCTAACAATACGCGCCGTGTCCAGGACTACCGCTTTCTGGATCAAGCCCTTGATCCAGCTGCCTAACGAGAGCCTCCTCAGGTGTTGGTCGAGGCTCTTGGCTATTATGCCATTGGCCGTCACGACTATCGGCACAATGATTTCTGTATCCACATCCCACAAGTCGACAACCTCGTGAGCCAGGTCAAGATACTTAATGAGAAATATTATTATTAGCTTCTGAAAGATTTTTCACCCAAGTAACAAAGAGATAAAGAAGTTTAATTTAGGATTATAAATCTCACAGACCATTAACTTGATTTTATCTGTTAAATAAAACCTTTCTTAAGTTTGGTCCCTTACCAGTAATTTTAAGAGAGCCTATGACTGCAACATGGATTACATCTATCTTCTTGTTCTATCAAACTCAAAGTATTTATTTCAAATAAACCAATTACAGGCACTTTTCAATTATTGTCAATGAGTCGGTCAGTCAGAAAGATGAGGGTAGTTGCCCATTCTAAAGTTTAGGTTCCAATGGAGAAGAACGGGCAAGGAACTCCACGGACACTCTTTTAAATCAAAATATTGGTAATATCATTCATGTTGAAATTATACATGTGTGAGAACGATGCAGAACTTTAAACGCGTCCGTAGTAAATATATAAAAAAATAACTCCAAAATTGAATGTATTTAAAATAAGCCGTGGCAGCAAATATATGTCCAGTTGACTGAGTCCGTTCACGAACATGACGCATGGATTAGCACCATTCAGCTAAACCATTTTGAAGGGAACTAAATGATCCAATACACGCGCCACCATCAGCGAGACATTAGAGTGAGCAACTTCATGAACTTTAATTATATGAAGAGCTCATACCGCGGCGAAAACATAATAACAAAAACATTCTGTACTTGCAAAGGCTCTTCTAAAAATAGTCAAGAAAATCCTTAAATCAATAAAGCCAGGGTTGGTCATCGTAAACTTGACCTCAAATATAAATCAATAGCCAGTCATTGAACTAATCGTTTCAGCGTTCCCAAAACTAGCAATAAATTCAGATCCGTACTTAACATTTACCTCAAAAGGCTATAACCAGTTGCAAGAAGTAAAGTCTATAATAAAGACGACAAATCCAAAGGCTGTAGGTAGCAGAGGTTTGGACGCTTGCCAAATCATTTCGCTACATTTTCCCTGCGTAACATTGTGTGGTGTAAGTCAAGAGTTTTCGTTGGTAAATCTTCCTATATAGGAATATTATATTTCTTTGTAAAAATAAAGTAAACTTCATCAATAGATAATCTGACTTAGTCTTCTTACTGACTACCTGCATTATTGTCTCTCCTTCTCTTTCTCCTATCCAAAGGATGTCTGTAAATATTATATTCCTTTGTAAAAATAAAGTCAACTTCATCAATAGATAATCTGACTTAGTCTTCTTACTGACTACCTGCAGTATTGTATCTCCTTCTCCTTCTCCTGTCCAAGGGTTGTCTGTAAATATTATATTCCTTTGTAAAAATAAAGTCAACTACATCAATAGATATTTTGACTTAGTCTTCTTACTGACTACCTGCAGTATTATCTCTTCTTCCCCTTCTTCCATCCAGAGGTTGTCTGTAAAAGATCGCTTTTAGAGATAAGACCGCTCATTGTGTCACACTATGTAAAATTTCTACATTTTTATATCTGTAACTTTTATGGTGTTCATAATAAAGAGTATTCTATTCTTCATTTTCATTTTTGCAAACTATCTGGTTCGCTGAAATTAATTTGATCTATACGATTATGTTGTCCAGTAGCGACCCCCTCATTCTTCGTATCGTTTTTACGACTTGTCAATACATTGAGATACCTTTACTATTTGTTAGTTTAATATGAATGTTACGCATACACTTTCCGGAATAAATTATCTAAATGATGGTGAAAACCGCATCAAAATTTGTTTCGTAGTTTAGAAGAACAACATGGTCACACAGGACAGACAAGAAAAGCGACTTTAACTTGTAATATGTGGTTTATCGATAAGCTAAAAAAATCGAAAGATCCATTGTTGAAAATTCGATTCTTAAGAATGCAAATTTCTTAAGAATTGAATTTTCAACAATGGATCTTTCAACTTTTTCACCGTCTAGTTCATTTCCTAACATTATTCCAAAGTGAATTGGATCACAATCTTCGTTGTCTAACTTATCCCTGCCATCTATACAGGCACGTGCCGAATCAAATCAATCGTCCTCTTAAACCCATGTTTGACCCCTGTCTCCTACAGTTGTAAGCCAATGTTCGCTCCCGAGAGAGTCACCCTTTGCTGCAAACAACTGTCAATGCATTTTTAGTTGGAGTTGATTGACTTTTCTAATGACCAGTGATAGAAATAAGCCTACAAATAATAGATATTTTAATTTAATTAGTTTTGCACATACAGTCAACATTAAATGACGTCTTCTACCCTTAGCGTGTACTGGACACGACGAATGAAATGCAGGCAACATGGTTTTATTGTCATCTTTTCGAATGATTATATTGTCGTTAATTGTATTCGTAATCTTTGAAAAAGTTCTTGTCTCATGAAATTTGTAAGTAAAACTTTACCTATCAGTACTTACCCTTCTCATGACATGACTGTCATCTTAACAGTAAAGGAAGTGAAACAAGATGGGAGACAGAAAATGCTATTATGCATGTGAGAGCGAGCGGGAACCATTTTTACATACCTAGTTATTATCCTGTGGTAAAACATCTTGTTATTTACACCACACAACCCAAGAAACTGGGTGAAAGTAGGAATAAAATGAGAAGATTTTAATATCAGACACTTTAATTAACTTGAATAATATTTTGCACTGGTTTTTATTGTTTAAAAACTCTTCTTTGAACAAATTAAGGGATACAAGCGAAGGCGCTTTGTGGACGCCAGACTAAATGATGAATAGAATGTGAGATTTTTTCCTAGATTGTATTACCAAGAAGCCAATAAATATGATAGATCAGGGAAGCGTGTACAAAAAGGAAGAGGCCTCTCTCAGCAGTGGGCGGAACAAGGCTGCCAAGAATGAATAAATATTGTAACAAGTATAATCAAATAGATTCTTCTTCTTTTCTTATGGTTAGTGACTAACTTGGTGTTAAAGTTTAGAGAGTAAATAGACTAAAAACGGTTTTCTGGGATTCTAGGAAAAAAACAAGACAAAAATAATATAAACATTTTTCAAGGGTCTTGAATTACAAGAATAGACAATAGTTGAACCCAGATGAGCCCAAAATAGATCGCTAAGGCAAAATGGGGTCGGGAAATCAAACGTATTAGGAAGGCAAAAATAATGGACCATTCTTTAAATCTGAGCTCAGCCTTTAAACGTAGGCTGAAGATAAGGACTTTCATATTTCGAAATTACAGTTACTGCCCACGTGTTTCTTCCTCTTCTTTCAATATGTATATTATATTAGTATTATGGTGAAGGTTTTTCTAGCTTTTCTTGACTAATCTAGCGTGTGCTTCAATATAAACTTGTATAAATAAACACAGACTAACATTATATGTCAGAATACCACCTCGAAAAATTTATGGTCAATCTTTCTGCGCGTTCTTACTACAGAAAGATAGCTCTCTCTATTAAAGCAGATCAAAGTGAAATTTGTGTTTCATCATTGAGAAAGATATCAGCCTAGTCCACCTAACGACATACATACGTAAAAGATAAAACAGCCGACCACACATTACAGGAATGACTGGGCGAATTTGCGCGATCAATAATGACAACGCAAAAACGATGCCCTTATTAATACCGCAGAACAAAAGACGGTGGGGTAGATATAGGTACAAAATAGATAGGTACAGAAGGTCGGCTCCATACAACGAGCAAAAAGGCATGCGCACACAGACATATTTCACGTACCTACAGCGAGTGCAGACGCACTTGCGACTGGCATTTGTTTGAGATCGCCGTGCGTGCGCACTCGTCTATGTGTGCGTGCGATTTCGCATTTGTTGTATGGAGCTGGCCTTCTGTACTTATTTATATTCATGGTAGATATAAGAATAATAACCTATAGATCGGCTGTTTTGGTCCATTGATTGCCTTTGCCTTTGTTAGTAGAAGTGGTACCTCTGACGCCATTGAAATTCAAATTA
Source organism: Agrochola litura (assembly GCA_949152395.1). Taxonomy (NCBI): domain Eukaryota; kingdom Metazoa; phylum Arthropoda; class Insecta; order Lepidoptera; family Noctuidae; genus Agrochola; species Agrochola litura. The sequence continues at coordinate 12,046,723 of OX424514.1, read as the reverse complement.
TAAGCTCTCGCCGCTGTTGGTTATTTGTAACTTACTATAATAATTTGGTGCATTTATTAGACGGGGATAGGTGAATTTTTGATTATAGTTAGGTACATCTAGATTTAATAATACAAATATAAATAAAAAAACAAAGTTGGCATAGTAAGTCGGATAGATCTCTGAGTTAAAACTAAAAAAATTGTAGAGTTGACCTCCATATTATCTCCATGTCATGGCAGCCGAGTGTGTCGTGATGGCCCAGTGGTTAAGGCCTCGCCTCTCATGCATAAGGTTGTGGGTTCAAATTCGGGAAAGTACCAATGTGACTTTTCAATTCATATATGTACTTTCTGAGTTTATCTACATCTACATAATATTATAAAGAGGAAAGATTTTATTGTTTTTTTGTTTGTTTGCATTGAATAGGCTCCGAAACTACTTGACCGATTTGAAAAATTATTTCACTGTTGCGAAGCTACACTATCTCCGGTGAACATAGACTATAAAAAAAAACATATAACTTTTGAAATGTTTGTTTATTACCCGTGCGAAGCCGGAGCAGGCTGCTAGTCTTAGATATTACTCACATTGGTGAAGGAAAACATCGTGAGGAAACCCGGATTTATAGTTAATATAAGTCTGTCATCGCCAACCCGTCTTGAGCAAGCGTGGTGATCAATGCTCGTGCCTTCTCTGTACGAAAATTGGCTTTTGGTATCCAATACAACTGAGAGCAAGATAATAATAAGACAATATAGTCTGTGTCTAAGATTTACTACCTAATCATTAATAACCGATGGATCTGTTATAGTAATCCACCCAAGATTGTTTACTGGTACTGTTTTGTTTTGATGACAATACATTTATTTGCCAGATATGATTTGATTTTATACAGCCAGCATTGTCGCCAAACGATGAAACTCTAACAGATTGTTACTTGAGATCTTATCGCTGTAGCATTTAAATAAATGCATTTTTTTGTATGTAATGGTTAACAAAAGTTTTTGATATGTAAAATCTTGCCTCTCACTTTTCTGCAATCAAAATCTAAATAATCAAATCTGTGGGAGTGATTTCGTGAAAAAGGATGGAAGCTGGGGAAGCGCGGGCTATTTGATTTGACCAAAGAGCGCGTGGGGTGCTTGAGTTGGCAGTCAGATGGTACCAACCCATTTTCCAAGAGGTTGTAAACAGGCTGGTGATGATGATGATTACGATACCGATGACGGTGAAGATGACGCTGGAAGTGAAGGTGACGGTGGTGGTGATGGTGAAGGTGATGAATATTGTTTATATCAAATTAACGTCAACCAAGATGTCAGATGTTAAACTTCATATGCGACAACTGTAAGGCTCGCTCGTTTTTTTTTATTGTTATTATCTATACTAATATCATAAAGAGGTAGGTGAGTTTGTATGTTTACAATCTTCAGAGCTACTGATCCGATTCCAAAATTTTTTTTTGGTATCGTATCGGATTTTTTCCAGAATAATGTTTATGTTTGAAAACAAGAAATTTCACGGGAAGTAAGTTGCGGGTTCATTAAACCAACAATTATTCGGAAAACGATTTTTACATCTCCAATATTTTCAATGATGAAAGGATTCTTCTTGGAACCCAATTCCTTTAGTTAGAATAATGTTATTGCCAAATTACATGACGATAATTGGACTAACTTCTAAGAAATAGGCCTGAATGAAAACCAATGGAAAGTGTTTGGCAAAATGTCAAAGTATACAAACATATTATATTGAATTATTATTTATATCGAGGAAGCAAATATCTAGGAATATAGTCATTTGTTTCTTGTTCAGATGAATCGAGCCAAAAATATTATTGGTATTTCTTTCCTTCATGTAATAATAACAACTGTGATATTTGTCTAATTCATTTTCATTCAGACCATTAAACTGCGTTTCATAACATCACGCCCGTAATCTCTGAAGGGTTAGGTAGAGGTGTACCCTATTTCACCAGTTACTCCGCGTTTTGTCACGATGTTTTCCTTTATTTTAAGTATGTGGTGTTTGAAGCTAAGTAAAAAACTATTGATAGACTGATTAGGGTGAGCTTTTTTGAAGTGAAAACTTCTTTAGGCGCGTTGGGCATTTTTGAGATGGGATTAAACCACTGATTTTGCGACACTGTAACGACACCTCATTTTTGTAAACGTACCTAATTGTGCTCTTTATTTATATTACGTTACGGATCAATGTTCTATGCAAGTGTTTTTACTTTAAAGGTTTTGTAAACGCGATTGTGCTCTTTATTTATATTACGTTACTGTTACTGTAACGACACCAGCTTTTGACCATTAAAAAGACATCAACGCGTTGATTACCGCGATGCGTGGAGTAAAAGACATCAACGCGTTGATTACCGCAGTGCCGATTTTTTTCGAGTTTTCACTGCTGTCAGTGCACTCCCGGAGTGCCACTGTTTTTTTTTTTTGGTTGCGAAATTATCAAATACTCGTAACTTCTACCGCTCTGGGCGGAGCGGAAGGGTATGTCAGACTCTTACTGACTAAAACCAACCCGTGTTCCTTCGGTTGCCTGTATGTTGCCAGGGGCCAAGGTATCCCTGTTGTACTTTCCCGCAACCCCGGCAGGCATCGGCCCTAGTGGACCCCGTCAAGATTAGGGTGAGCTAACGGCGTAACTTTGGAGAGTCACCGATGGTTAATAAATTTATATAGGTATTTAGATATTAACTGCTGCCCGTGGCTTGCCCCGGGTGTACCCTAAATCTTTATCTAAAATAAAATTGGCCTAAATTACTCCTTATAACATCAAATATCTGCCAGTGAAAGTCCCGTCAAAATTGATCCAGCCGTTTCGAAGATTAGCTGAAACAAACAGCCAGATAGAGATAAACATTTTTTTTTCTTTCTTATATTTACGGATATACGTTGAGCTGCGTGGGCGCCTTATTTAAGCAAGCCACGCGTATAGCAATGACATCATTAATCTTGTATGCATACGTAGCGTATTTGAGGATTGCATTGGATGTTATCACAAACATTTTCTTGCAAAGCGAATCTAGATACACGTGCGTAGCCTCCCCGTGCACCGCGGTAGGGCTCCACCTTTAGTCTTACCAAAGCGAGATCCATAGACCCAACTATAAAAAGGGCATTTTAGGCCCATGGTTGTGTATATTTCACCCACAAACTAGGCCTTTATTAAACTGGGCTAGAAAACACATAAAACACACAATAAAAGTAATAAATTGTAGGTTATTGAAATTATTACGCTATCTATTAGCAAATATATAAGGAATGAGAGGTTATTGGGTAGCCTTTTATGTGTATAATTGAATTTCTTTCATATATATCTTTTCTACTAAGGCGTATATAAGATGAATATAATATATTAGATGATTCAATCTTTCGAGAACAGACGTTGTTACCTATATATGTTTCGTTTACTGTCTTCCTTCTCCTTATTAATTTCTGGGATTTGGTAAATTTTATCGAAAAAAGGATGTACGGCTGTGCCTTTGTTCGTTTGTTTTTGCTCGACTTGGCAATGGGATCTGGATCACTTATTTTAACCGGCTTCTAAAAAAAAAAAAAAAAATATCTTTATTTCAGACCGAAATTAGTCCATAAGTTGTTAGTGGTTAGTAACAGATTGTGCTTACATGCTATGTTAGTGTTGTTAGCAGTATAATTAATTAGTTTAATTTAACAAACCTATTGCTAGTTTTACCCAGTGTCTTTGGATGGGACAGTCCGGTCTGCTAGCAATCATTTTCAGGATACTGTTACGAGTGTTATGCAAGCGTTGTAGTAAGGAAGCCGCTTTTTTGCGCATGATGGCGTGAAAGCCATCCGTGTGCGCTGCAGCAAACATTCCAGACGCACTACAACGCCGCGGCAACCGCAACAGCATCCTGAAAGCGTTGTTGTATTGCACGCGCAGGACGTTGTAGGCTCGGCTCGTATATGACACCCACAGGCCGCTCGAATAGAAGGACTGACAGAACGCCTTAAATAAACTAACTTTGACGTCTGCCGTGCAGCGAGCGAACCTACGGGCGAGCATATTACTCCTCACCGCCAACGCCCTGCGCTCGCGCTCTATGTCACCATCATCCCGTAGGTCATTAGTGACAACATGACCCAGGTACCTGAAACTATTCACAACATTAAGCATTACGCCGTTGAGATATACCGGAGGTACACGACGGGGCTGTTGTTTAGGTACCGTAAACACCAAGACCTCACTCTTTTTTGAGTTATATTTAAGGCCGTGCACCTCTGCATACGTCTCACAGATCATGAGTAGCTTCCTCAGTCCGCTCATCGATGGACTGAGCAACACCATGTCGTCCGCGTAACTTATGTTATTGACACATGTACTGTCTATATGACAGCCGACATGTGTGCTGCTCAGTCGCTCGATAAGCTGATTGACATACAAATTAAATAACAGGGGCGAGCTTAACCCCCCCTGCCTTACACCACATTCCATTTGATATTCATCCGACAGAGTACCGACCCACCTTACCCGATTTGTTTGGTGAGCATACCAGTATCTGAGGAGGGCTGTGTACTCCGCCGGTACACCCGTGCCCCTCAACTTGTCCCATAGCACGTCATAAGAGACGAGATCGAAAGCTTTCGACAAATCGAGGAAACACGCGTACACCGGCGTCCTCCTCGCGGTGTAGTACTTGACGGTATGTTTCAGGCTGAGGCTGAGGATGGATTATATGTTCGTAGCGTATGTTTTTTTTTATTTAGGTATGTCCGTCGATTTCCCCGTCAATTGTGGATTGATTTTGAAAATCCTTTTTTGTTTGAAAGGGTATGCTTTCAAGGTGGTCCCATAATTTTTTTATTAAACATACTTGGATAGTTTTTGAGTTAGCTTCAATAATACGTATTTTTTCCCACTTAGTATGTGGATGTTATGATACCTAAGTTCCTGTCACTGGTAGCAGGTAGTAGTATTTGAATTTGTGTGGGGTAGGTACCACAACTAAAAAGTGAAAAACAAAAACTTTTACAAAAAAAAAATAACCAACTTCCAAAAAAACACTACAAAGTGAAAAATAACAAATTTTCGGAAGGCGGTGGCAAAAAACGAAAATTCAAAACCAAAGACACCGACTTCTGAAATTAGTTATTTTTCACATTGTAGTGTTTTTTTTAGAAGTCAGTTGTTTTATTTTTGTAAAAAGTTTTTCGAATACTTACAATGATTAGTTACGCCAAAAAGAAACTGACAAATTTGATTTTTATCAAGATTAAAGTTCCGCATACTATGTACCACTATAACATGAAGTTTAAATTAAAAAAAACATATATTTTTACCTCTTATAAGGAAGCAATGTCGTAAATAAATGCTTGACTTGCTAGATTGAAAAAGTGTAATGCTATCTAGATAAAGTAATAATGATAACAATGGTTTACAACATTTGTTGGGCTTGTGAGGGTGTGTGACCCCAGCAGTCACACACAATCACAACCATGTGATCGTATGTGTGTGTGTAATCAAGGCTTAGGAGTCTTCGTATGATAATAAAAGAGTTGAAGTTTGAACTTTTTTACAGATGGCGGTTGAGTAGTCGCCTAGGTCACAGATTTTACTAAAGTAAAATCAAAATGCGTTCTAGATATTTGCTTTCTTATTTTCGATAGAAAAACATAAAGTGTAATAAAAACTGTGGCTGTTGTAAAAGACAACATGAGAGGAGAAAATAAAAATCTCAACCAAAGCGGGTGCGGAAGAACTTTTAATAAAATCTCCGGGTTCTTTCAAGATTTAACTTGTTCAACATTAAAATGTTGAAGAGATTATTACTTTTTTCGGCCCATTAATATTTTTTGTACCAAAATCTGGCTCGATCAATATAAAAAAGCTTTGTTTTAGCAGTGATTGTTTATTGTATAAGGTTCATTTTATGATGTCTTGATTTTTTAAAGAAAACAACGTGTAGTCTGTATGCAGGTTTATTCTCAACTGTTTTGACATGGTGGACTACAGTCCAGTCCAGTAAGTAGTAGCTACCTATAGTCATGTATATTACAATATACATGTATAGGTAGCTACTACTTACACGTTTCTAAAGGCTCACGACACACACACGCTAATCTATTTGGACAGTGATGATACATAAATACGTCGGGCGCTCCCTAGGCATTCAGACTTTCTCCCAAATGTGGTGATTGGCTAATCTTTTCTCCAGGTCATTTTTTTTTTTTTTTGGGTGGGAAATTATCAAATAACTTCTCCCGCTCTGGTTGGAGCGGGAGGGCGTGTCAGACTTTTACTGACTAAAACCCACCCGTGTTCCTTCGGTTGCCCTGTTGCCGGGGGCCACGATTTCCCTATCGGTTTTCTCAGGCCCACCGTGTCCTCAGGCTTTTCTCCATGTCCTGAGCTACTCTCCAAAATCTTGTTTTGCCAAGAGAGAAAAGAAAGTTATAGTTTAACATTTTTTTTTTTATCTGATTTTCTAGAAGAAGACATTTATAATATGGTATTTGGATCAATTTTGAAAGAAACCAGGCAAAATTGCCAGCAAAAATATCATCAACTTCTATCTAGACTTTTTCCAATTATCTTGGAGTCGGCTTCCAGTCTAACTGGATGCAGTAGACACCAGTATTTTACGTGGGGTGGCTGTATATCTGACTTCTACAACCAAACATGGCGATGTATTGTGGTAAGTTTTAATGATCTTGCTATGAAGGTTCGTATCAACACTAAGCTGTAGCATGAAAAGTGTAATTCCTAAACCAAACGTCTTACAGAAACCTTTAAAAGAGCGACAAGCTTGACGCACTCTCCCATCGGAATTCCATCCACGCCATAAGGAAAAAGCGTCCAAAATTACTCGTTCCCAACTAAATCTTTTATGTAAATTTCTATTGCTTTTCGCACCAAAATCTTTCCCTGGAGATAACTATGATACCTTCAGTTACGTTGAGTTTTTCACCAAACATTAATCCAGTTTTATTACAATTTGTAGACCTATCAACGGCAGAAGATTAAATTGCTTGTGTGACGACCAGCAAGTTTATTGGCCAATAAATTTCAGCGCAGATATTTTATTAAGAGCGCAAATATTAAAGAGATTACCTTGTAGGTTGTAAACATAAATTGGTTTGAAAAATAAGTTTTTTTTTCTAATAGAATCTTCTCGTATCTGGTTTTGACACTTCTTTTGTTATTGACGCGATTATATTTGGAGATCAAAGCCGCCATTTTAAGGAGTAACTTTGATGTTAAATTATATAAGTTTCTGAAACAGTGTTTTTATTATTTAGTTTTGTTTTGAAGTTCATAAGACAACAGGGTCTGAAATTGAAACAATGGAAATTAAAAATAATTTATCTTTTGTTCAAAGTCAAGTTAACATAAACCAAACAATGTTTTCTTTTACGATGGGTGCAATTCACAGAAATGCTAATTTAGAAAATGTTGCCTGTCACCTGTCACTGATATACTAAACTGTAATGTAATAATACATCATTCAAATTTCAACTCCACTCTCTGAAAGCTATTCCATTTAATCTGTTGTCCATCGATTTTATTGACTGTTTTTTAACCAGATTAGCTCATTTAACATTTTGTAGCAGATTTTACTAAACAAAGTTTAGGGTTTCAAAATCCAGGAGGTAAAGAACACAAAATCAATCAGTGCATCTTCTAAATACAGACACGGCGTGCAAACTGCTACAGTGAATTCATTGAACCTGATCTAATTAGCGAAATAGGGCACTATCACTGGGAACTAGACGTTACACATGCAACTACGTATGTCTGATTAGCTTATGGATCCTATATCTACTATCATCGTACTTCTTCTTCTTTTCGTGTGGTTAGTGACTAAACTGGTGTCAGAGTTTTAAAGCCACCCATGGGCCTCTGACTTGGCTTCACATGCCGTCGAAAAATATCTCTCAGGTTTCCTCACGATGTTTTCCTTCACCGTTTTTGAAGCAAGTCATAATTTTACAATACGCACATGAATCCGAAAAGTCAGAGGTTATGACTTGGCACTCGAGACTTATAACTTGGCAGTCTGACGGTCACACCACTAGGCTATCACTGTACTGAAAAAAAAAGATGGATGGATTGTGTGAGGAGTGATATGAAAGAGAAGGGAGAGAATGATAGCGTGACGGTTGGCAGGGGAGAATGGAAGAAGAAAACGTGCTGCGCGGACCCGAAGTAACATGGAACAAGGGCAGGACGATGATGATCAAACTATATGCAATTTGCACAAAACATTGGTTTTGAATTTCATGGTCTTATAACCTTGACGAATCCCTTACCTATCATCTTTTGCACGTACATTGTAGACACTCTGCGTGTCCAATACAATAACATTTTCAGGAAGATGATGGGACTTTCTCGTTTCTGCAGTGCCTCCGAGATGTTCGCGCAGGCTCGTACTGATGATTTTTATGCCCATTCGGAAAAAAGTCATGTCAGTTATGAGAAGGGTGCGGGGGAGTAACAACAGCATCCTGAAAACTATAGCTGAAGATGTTCGTGCACCTGTGTTGAGGCATTTCGTTAGTCTGATAATCTCTTAGGGAGGTACAATATCTCCCTATTGGTTATCTAGACGGGGCGTAATGTCTCAGCATAGGGGCATTTGTGTATAGAATGTATGTAATGAGTGTTGTCCTTTGTAATTGTATTTAAGTACAAACAATAGGTAGTTTCTAAGTTTTTTTTTGTATACTAACCTTTGGATCTAGTTGTCCCAAAATAAATAAATAAATTTGAATTTGAATTGTGAAACGGAAATAAATTAATTTGAATATCTATTAGATGACCAGGTCTGAGAACTTGGCTGCCTCCTGGGGTTGTGGCACAGATTATGTCCCACCTCTTATCCTGTCCTCAGTGCCATAGTGGCCTCTATGCCGCCACTGACGACGCCGTGGAAGTGACGAAGCTTTGGGCGAACAAAATTTTATTCACTGTTGTGCAATCGACACGACGAAGAAGATGAGCGTGACTGCACTCGACTACAGGCCAGAATCTGGATTTGTGCATGATTTATGGCAATAAACTCGTCTCCTTTAACATGAGAATTAAAAATCTGGTAAAATGTGGGTACACAGCCTTGCCTAAGAGTTCGGGGGATAATGGCGTGATGTTAGGTTTTGTTATATCATATCATATCATAATCATTTATTCGCTTTGAGAGTAGGTAAATAAATAAAGGTGTTCACAAAATGTTAAGATCTCTTTGGAAAGAATTCAAGAAGTGTGGTTTCGTCTTGCGTGAAAATAATTATAAATGACGCACGATCGCTTTCAACAGTTTAAATTCAGAATAAAGTTTGATTTAACTTAGTTTTTTGTCGAAAGTTGCAAAAATGTGCTCCTGTTTTGCGCTAGGTATCAAACATGTTAAGATTCTAGGAGCATTGAACTGATTAAGATTAACTATCTCTGCATTTTAAAGTCCCTAACTTATAACCTACCTACAAAGATCATCATCATCTGCGTAGCATTTTCCCAACTACGTTGGGGTCGGCTTCCAGTCTAACTGGATGCAGCTGTATACCAGTACTTTACATGGAGCGATTGCCTATCTGACCACAACCTAGTTACTAGGTAACATGATACCCCTTGGTAAGACTGGTTGTCAGTCTTTCGGGCATCTGACAACCCATAACGACTGTCAAAAATCCATGAATGACAGTCGAGACCAACGGCTTAACGTGCTTTCTGAGGCACGGAGGAGTCTCGGTATGTAGAAATGGTTACCCATCTACGGAGCAACCCCGGCAAGCGTAGCTTAACCTGATGGATCGACCCGTGCGGCTGTTAGTACTTAGCCACGAGCTCCTTCTGATTAAAATTGATTACCTCTGCATTTTATCGTCCCAAACTTATAACCTACCTACAAAGATATCATCCCAAAAATTAATAATAGCTTCAGCATTATAATTGTTGAATAAATAACCAACAATCTCTGTGGTATCAGTCGCTCGTTTATTACAAAGTACTTCAGAAGCTAATAATCTTTGACAAAGGAACCGAATGAGATAGGTTTGTCAAAGGTGCTGTTCTGAGGTAATGTCTACAGAATTATTGTATTTTGTAACGTTGGATTTGTTTCATCTTGATATATTGTTGAGTCGTTAAAGTTTAAGGAGTGAGCCTGTGACTGATTTCTGGGAAACGATTTTCATTTAGAAGCATAAAGCCGAATTAATTTGAAACCTGATGAAATTGAATATTCATCATTTTATTTTATGAGCGTTTATTCTAAAAGTTGGCAATGTCGTCGCTGTCAAATATTTAACTATTTTGGCAATATAAATTTTATTTTAATTGTATTTTATTATGTTTGGGTGAAGTAACAGTGAGGTAATTGACGAAAAGCCATTTACAAGCCTCCACAGTTAGCAATAGAATATTGTTGTAAAAAAATTCAAATTGATTAATTATTCGTAAACTATATAACACTAACTAAGTATAACCTTAAATCAACTATTAAATTAAGTACCTGCATAGGCAAAGATGAATGCGCAACCGCTATTAGAATACATCAGAAGTAATATTAAAGTGTTCAGATAAAACAGTTGTAATGGACGCTAAGCTGCTTGCAAAGAAATCGATCGAGGAGTTTTTATTCTTGACAATTTGGTTAAATACTTTGACTGAGTGAATCATGTCAGAATTACTACGGTAAACTGTGCGGGCGTAAGGAGCATTAAGAAGATTTCTCAAACGAGAATGTCGAGGTGGAACATTCAGAGACAGCTTAGAAAGAAGTTCAGGACATTCAATCCTTGATTGTGCTATTTTCACTAGGAATCGTAAGTCAGATATATTTCTCCGAGTTACAGGTGGAAGTAAATGGAATCGAGTGCATCATTCATTAAGGGACTTTAAATTTGTAGCCTAGGTATCTCGTGAATTTCCTGTGTTTTCGTTCCAATCTGTCCAAAAGCACTGCATAATTATCGAGATGACTGCAGACGTAAGCACAATACAAAAATTGTTACGTTTTCATTTTATTGAATAAACTGGCATTACGGATAATAAATCCCAGGGCTTTGAATGCTTGTTTGGAGATACGGTCGACATGACAATCAAAGGTAAGCTTACTGTCAAGTAGAATACCAAGATCTCTGGTGACATGAGTTCGAGATAAAGGCTGATTTGCAATTGAGTAGTCAAATATGACGAATAAGTTCTTCCGAGTGAAGGTGATAACTAAGCATTTCGATATGTTAAGATCTAATTTATTCATTCTACAATAGTAAAAATGCATGGAAATATGAAATATCTCTAACTAGTGAACTAGAATATTAATAATGAATTGTAATTATAACGCTGAATTTGATGTTGTAACCGTTTTAGCTGTAAAAAAGGCATTTGGAAAGTTTCCAAATACTTTTTTACATCTAAAACTAAACATTCGGTATTATTGCATTTCATAATAAATATTTTAGTTCACTAGTTAGCCATATTTCATACAGTAATATTGCCAAATTAATCTAAACAGCGAAATTTTTGACATATATTTGCGACTTTGTCCACTTTCCGAATGCATGCTTTTATGCTTTTAATGGAAACCTCCATTTGGACATCTTTATTTTGAGTCTATGTACTATGTGTAAGGTTTCAATTTATTAATACCTAATTGTTGTATATAATACTGGCAACCCCAAAGATTCGATATGTCAAAATGGGGGAAGCAACGACCTTCTGGGTCAGGCGCTCGTGATGGTGAGACGTGCTAAGTGGCTGTGTCGGTAAAAAGTTGGATTGGCATAGGATTGGTTAGAGATCTACTGTAAATTAAGGTAACCTATTAGTTTTATGGTAAATATTAGAATACTGATTGAATTGTGATATTATGTGGGGAATAGGAGATGTGATGGTATGGTGTAGAATATTGAATTTGATGTTGGCAAAGAAATATAAATGACTGACAAAATATCTTGGTGTTTCGTATTATTCCTTATCCCTAAAATATTGTAAATATGTAGTTTTATTAAACAGTTTTAAATTATGATATTGGGGTAACGACTTTAAGATTCATTTGGGGATTAGTATCTATTTTGAGGTTAAATAATTATATTCGGAATTAAATCAGTTATTTTAGAGCAAGGATGTTTCTTATTATATTCTAAGTAAAAATAAGTCGTTTCACGTGCACCATACTACTAACCCAACCTACATAATGTCTGTTTAAAACGTATCTTTTAAAAGTGTAAACAAACTCTTTTCAGTTTAAATTCTTACGCAATCACTCAATATAGGGAATAAGTAACACATTCTTATTTATTTAGAAGGTTTCAAGTTATATCTCACCATTTTTCCAAACTCTATTGTTTGAATATCATTATTAAACTGTTACAGAAAAATCATCGATGAAAATTGAGGATATAAAATTAATCTCAATTGTCAATTTATGATAAACATCTTAAAAGTGATTTTATATTAGAATTTCGGTTTAAGTATTCAAATATCAAAGCTTTCAATTTGTAAGTGGCACTAGAAATTGGCAACCACAGGTGCGTTTTCTGATCTATTTATTATTTACATTTTCATCGTATGTTCTCATCTTTTTTAGAACAGACGTGGTTGTGTGTCCCGGGTAGTGTACAAAACTAAGTACTTCAAAAATGAACCTTAGTATGTTAAAATTGGGCTTAATATTTATGTTTCTCTGATCGCATAGTTTCGTCTAAATTAAGCTTTACCTAAGTTTCTTGACCGAAGCTACTAAATTGCTTTCTAATACTTGCTTATAGCACGTAGTTCCAAAGTTAACAGGATCAATATAACTAATGAAGGTAATATAGGAACGCTCGGTACAAACTTGTAAAGGTCAAACCAAAATTACTTTAATGGAAAAGCAAAACATCAAGCTTACATTACTCAAAATGAAAGGCAGAAGTGTATAACAGGCACGAGCATATCTTATACTTACGCTAAATTCAAAAACGAATTTCTCGTGAATAATGATAACAGACCTATTTCATAAGTTTGGTTTCAAAAATACTATCTCTGTAACACTATAACAGGTATAATTAGTCTATAATATTCCACTGCTGGGACACAGGCCTCCCTCTACACCACGCGGGCCTAGTGTGGGTTGGTAGATGTCACAAGTCTTCGAATTTTTTGCTCTAAGACATGCCAGTTTCCTCACGATGTGTTTCTTTACTGTTTTTGAGAGCAGTGGTGATGAAATTATTTACATAATGTAAAGCGCTTGCCTAGGTTTGAACCCATGATCTACGACTCGTGGGACTGTTACCACTGGGCCACCACTGCTCATCTTTGCTGTCATCTTTGACTGCATAGATGCTGGAAGAGATTTCGTTAGAAATAAGCGTTACCTATGTACGTATTGTTCTTTTCTTCTTGTCTGTTTATATGTGTGTACATAAATGATTAAATAAACAGAAAACTTCTTTCAACGTTTCGGAGGAGATCAGTTTTGAATCGCGCTTATTTTAAGGTGACTGTACATCCACATTTCACAAGTCCCATGCAAAAGGGGGTGAGCCTATTGGCATTGAGGGCCGAGTTGATGGCAATAGGCTCACCCCTATTGATTCCCCCCTAAACCAGATTCTCAGTTATAGTAAGCCCGGATGTATGCCAATATATCCGGGCTGCTACTAGTAATGTTGGTTCTGAAACGTAAATATAAAAAGTCAATACGTTTTCATTGATAATTGCTGAATCCCCCCCACTAGGCTTTATAGATACCAGATACTTTATAGCAGTATTTATCAACGTATGGGTCGCGGTAAACTTCTAAATGGGGGTCACGAGGCCTCAGAAAAAGAAAAAATACATTAAAAATATACTTTTTAAAGTTTGTTTTGTTGCTTTAGATAATTCCAGCAGATTTTCTTTTAGTTTGGTTTTCAAACTTGCCTCATCTAAAGCTACATTTAAAAACATAATTACTCAACTGGGGAATACCTCGTAACTATGATCCTCATAAATCCATCAATTATACGACATTAAAACTTAAAATATACTTAAGATTTAAATAGCAGGCGAGTGAGATACGTTGTCCCCACAAATCCATCATATCGCTTTTCCTTGGAGGCGTTTGACGATGTAATATATTATTTGTTAGTTATGTAATTAGCCAATACGTAATTTAAAAAAATTATATAAAAATGTTTCATATTTGTATTAAAATAAAATACAGGTTATAAACAGTGGAGGGTATAGGGGTCGCGCAAAAATGTTCCATATTAAGGGGGTCGCGTCATGAACAAGGTTGAAAACCACTGCTTTATAGCACACAACTATACAATTCAAATGCACAAACACCCAGATTCGGAAAACTAGTTTGAAGCTTAAACAAATATTTGTTCCGATGTGCCAATTGAGTAGTCAAATGATGAACTGAAACTAGGACAGGAATAAGCTTGAGATTAGAGACTGTAGAAATTCAAAACTTGCCGAGATCTTGGCTCTGTATAAGGTTGCGTTTCCATTGAGGCGGAGTCTAGCAGAGCGAAGAGACAATCATGCGGCTATTGACCAGATACATTGAAATCCATTCCTCATATTCGCTTCGCTTCAATGGAAGCAGTGTAACAGACAGCTGTACTGCTGGGGAGTTTGTTGCGCCACTTCATCTTCCCAGATAAAACACTAGAAGTGGTGATGGGCGGGTGTTTTGGGAGATTTCTTATGTAAAATACATTAAACGTGGATATATTTTTTGGTAACCTGTTCCTGTGTAAGAGTCATAAAAAATCCTGAAAAAAAATCGACACGTTTCACCTCTCAACGAGGTATCCTCAGGATGATGATTGACTTGACGCAGAGTGAGCCATATCGCCCATCAAACCCACTTATATACTGCTCGGTCCACTTCGGCTCGGTTATCAGCGCGATTAAGGGCGAGCAATCGTAGTAAAGGTGATCTTGGCATACTCGTATTTAATTCGTTCAACAGTGTAACGTTTCCTGTATTATGTAATTTTAACGTTCAGAACGTGCTGATTCAGCCTAATTTAAATAATTATTTTTCATATTTATTTTGTATAGACGAGAAGTATTGTATCAAGTATGGTATGTGGAGTAGCACGGAGCAAAACAAGATGTGGTTCTATCTATGTTCTATGTTATGGGGTTTGGTTTCCGCACTTAGTCCGTCAGGTGGACCATTGTGCGTGGGCCATGGCGGCCGTTTGGTGGTTATTCCAACCAGCCCACCTCCCTCCAGAAGTTAATCAAAACTCCTGGTGCAAGATGTGGTAGTGGAGCAGGATATAGCTTTACAAATCCATTCATTTCTGTGAGTAAAAACACCAAGCTCTTTTCACAGCGTCGCTCCGTTCATCTCCGCTCATCTCTGCCACAGTGGAAATGAACCCTAATGGTCCCTTTCAAATAACTCTTGATGTGAACGTCGTGTAGAGCTCAAATACGTGTCAAGTTGGGATATTAGATATGTTTGTTAATAGATTTAGTAAGTCAACCGACACGTCGTTTAAGAGTTGTAATTTTTTATTGCTTTTGTTTATTCTGAATGAACATTCCTTATTTGAAGTTGGTTTGAATTGGATATTTAGAATTTCATTGATGGATTCACGGCAGTTAATTATAATATTCTACTTAACATCTGATCTATTATTTATAATATGATTATCATTTTTATAGAAAAAAATCTTGAAATATTTACTTATTCAGGACTAACTGGACCCCTTGGTTTTACCCGCATAAGTCTCGATCCCGTGGGAATATCGGGATAAAAGTCCTAACCCAGGTCATGGTCTACCCATGTGCCAAATTTCATCCAAATCCGTTCAGCCGTTTTTGCGTGAAAGTGTAACAAACAAACAAACTCACTTTTTATTTTTATTAGTTAGGATAGCTAGGATTGCAAATTCTAAATACATAGTCTTGGCACTCAGCTCTTTAGAAAAAAAAATCCGTAACTACATTTTCATTAATAAATAATTTAAATCAAATATCACGTTCTTCTGTTTCTGGATATGGCACAAACATATATTTTTCTACAGAATGTATTCTTCTTTATTTTTAAATAGAGAAAGCTAGATATGGAGCGTTTAAAAAAAATCAAAACGATAACCGTTAGATTTATGCTTACTTCATAAATTAATTAATGGAAAAATACAGTGCAGTTGCCTTTTGCAAAGTGTTTCTTTAGCAGTTCCAAGAATTTACCCAAGGGCTAAAAAAATTAAAAAGGTATTCGATACCCCTTTTGTAAAAACTAATTTAGGTTCACAGTCTCCAGTTATATGAATGAGCAACGAATACAATAATACTATATTAAACACGCCTGAATATTATATTCAGCGACAAGCTATAGGGATTCAGAAAGAACATCAAGCTATCCTTGCCAAGTTTTTCTTCAATTTAATTTCTTAACTTTCTTTATTTTTGTTGTTACCAGTCTTATTTACGTTAGTCTATTTTATTTTAGTTTAGTTTAATTTATAAAACTTTATGGCAACAAGATATTGTTATCAATGCTATGTACGCCGTAATTGTCATGTACCTACATTGGTCCTTTAGTTATTAAGATAATTTTTAGCATAAGTTTAGTGTATGTGATGTGGCTGTGCTTTTTTAAAATAAATAAAATGTAGTCCAAAACAAAGACGCATTTCGAGTCTATGTGTGTCTTCCCTTAGTTCTTCTAAACTACGAAAATGGATTTTGATACGGTTTTCACTATCATCTAAAAATGTATTTCGGAAGGTATATGTGTATTATCAGTATAATAAATAAAGGTATTTATTTATATACGTTACTTAAAGTTAAAGGAATTAATTATTACTTAACTTTAAGCAAAGTTTTGAAACAAATTTCTTTAAAAAGTCTCGATGTTTTGACATGTTACCACATTAGTACATCACACCCTTCTGAAGCAAAAGGTTTTGTAAGCCCATCAGTTCAACACCTTTATCAAAGTTTAACAAAGTTTCTTCATTCGGTTCTTGTTCCTGACAGTTTTCCTCAAAAGACTGTTAGTCTTATAGATTGTAAGATATTTTTGTCTAGCTTCATTTTATGATTTTATGTGACTTGGAGTTTTAGATTCTTCAGTCCTAGATGTTGTTTTGTCGTGATGTCTTACTCTTTTATTACGATCGTAAATAATGTCGTAAACTAAAGTTGTGCGACTTATTACTCAAGCTTTTTTGTGAAAAACAAATTCAGTGTTATTACAAAGAGATGAATCGTGATCGTGAATTTAATTGCTTATTTTATTTACCTAATATATACTATTTTACATCTTATTGCTTTACTATAGACACTATAGAAAAGGAATAAGATGGCAACTATCGCAAACAATCTTGCTGTCTGGCTAATCTTTCTATAACGCCATGAGCTTTTCTCATTATAGCCTGGTGCCATATAAAAAGAACTGCTCCGTTGCCTGCCTTTTCCCTCACTCTCATAGTCCGACGGGACGGCACGTAATCACGACTGGAGAGAGATCAGGCGCAGGACCAACGGCTTAACGTGCTTTCCAAGGCACGGGGGTATCACACCACCAACGTCCAAACTCTGGGCTGCTACTGAGCAATTCCAGAATCTCATACTCAGCAGTTGCGCTTGTGACTACTAGAATAACGAGGCAGTTTGTAATAATATTTTAATCAGTAAAGTCAAAGCATTTATTTCAATTCAATAATTTTGCAGGCACTTTTGAATTGTCAAGGAGTCGGTCAGTCAGAAAGTTGAAGCTAGTTCCAAAATGTAGATCACTATGGAAAAGTACGGGCAAGACACTCCATTGGAACTCTTTAAAATTAAGTTATTACAAAAATCTGGTGGTCATCAATGTCATAGTAGCTTGTAAACGTCTACTAACGAAATCGGAAAAACATGAATCGTATCGAGATGTAATAACGAACCATCTTTGTAATAGTATCTCGATTTAAGGTGGATCCGCAGTTGTAGCCTGGGATATTTAAATTTTCTTAAATTTTTGCAATTTGCAGGTCAATGTCAGGCTGTATCTTGATCAAAATATTATCCGCGACTATAGCAAATATGTATTTACAGAATTTTAATCATTGGAATCATAAATACATGTCTCTAAGTTCGATTTGTTTCATTAGAACTTTTCCATAAGAGATATTATGTGCTTATGGAACAAATCTATCTCCAAATAAATTGACAATCTCCAGATAAATTGGGAAAAATGCCATCTGATACCGTTTTCTTAAATTCTTGATTCATGAAAACAACAATTTCGTATTTATATTATTTGAAAGGGTACTTCTTCGAAAAATGCTCAGATATTTACTTAGTTATGCATACGAAAACTTTTACGAGAATTCTTTTTGTTGATAAAGAGGAGATGGGCTAACTTCCTTGTTGATTTGGAAGTCAGACGTGAAAAAGGCAGGGAATTGTATCAAACTACCCATTTATCATTTGCGCATTGCGTAAAGTCCGTTCGGGAGTTTTGGCTTAGAACATAATGGGGGATAGTGTGACAAACGGAACTCGCGACTGAATTATTAACAGGCACACAAGTCAATCGAAGGTTAAGCAACGCTTGTTACTGTCAGTTCATGGATAAGTGAGTATCCATTACATATCGAGACTCCTCCGTGCCTCGGAAAGCACGTAAAAAAAAGTCTGACATCTAGTATTACCAAGGGGTATCGTGTTACACAGTAACCGGGTTGTGGAGGTCAGGTATGCAGTCCATGTAAAGTACTAGTATTCAGCTGCATCCGGTATAACCTGGAAGCCGACCCCGACGACTAGGCAGATTGAGTGTGACAAACGGTTATGTGTGAGCCTAGATGTGTTTGAAAATGTCTACCGATATTTTATTCAAAAATTATACTTTTGAGGCCCCCAGACACTATCAGTAATAATGACATACACTTTAACAGCCAATTATTTTAAAAGCAACTTTCCAGGGTATGTCAGTGATTTTTGCCGATATTACAATATCGGCCTTATAAAATAAAAACTCTTTGTGATAGATCTATATTTTTTTTTTTATTTATGCATTGGTCTTATATATTTTTAGGATAGGAATAAAAACATTTATAAATTATTTATTTTTATTTCAAAATCTCAGTTAAAACTGGTGTTACAGTGAAAAATAAAAAACTCTGACATGTACTTTTTATCATTTCGAAAGTAATATATTTTTTTCAATAAAAAAAATAAATAATAATATATGTGCGACGAAAAGTAGGTATATTCAAACAAAAATAGACGTATTCTCGCGTTATAAGCGTGGGAGCAAGTGCGCCGTGCGACGCTAGATCGCTTGTCCCGCCCAAACCCCGCAACTCCCATCCGTGAATCAACTATGTATGAATAGCTTAAAATGTTACTTTACACGCCGATCACGTACCACTGACGTCATTTTAAAACAAATATAAGCCACTCCATGCCGTACTGAGTACGTGATCGGCTTCCTGAAACGTTTTAACGAAAGTGTATTACTGTCATTCATTCCAATATAGACGTAAAACTTACTATTAAAATATTTAGATCACATCATAATTCCAAGCACCACACTGTCAGTAGTAATGACAATACTTGAATGTAATGTCATTATTTATGATAGTGTCTGAATCGCTTATAAAAATTGGCATGTCAATATGGTTAGGCACAATTTTGTAGGTAGTTAATCTTAAGCCTACATATTTTAACAAAAGTAGTGAAGTATTATTAACTTTAAAACCAAACCAAATTATATTCCTTCTACGTTTTTAATCACTATTTATAATATTGTTTGATTTAATAATATTCCCATTTATAAGTTATTCCATTGTGATTCAACAGTCGAGTAAGCCTATAACAAAGGTGTAATCCAAATTAATTTTAATCCCGACAACACAATTCATCAATCGATATTCAGCTTATTTAATATTCGTATCATGATCTGATCAATGTCCACCACAATTACAAATTCAGTGGTTTTAATATCATGTAGCTTTTTTCTAATATTTTCAATAATTAATATCGTAGGCGAAGTGTCGTGATAGCATAAGCATACTCAGCCTGTAACGTTCCAACTGCTGGGAGACATGCCTTCTCTCTGTTAGAGCAACGGGCTCAGTGCGGGTGGTCGATGGTAGATGACACATTTCTTCGAACCTTCCCAAACGCGGACCTACAACACTAAATCTTTAATTCCTTTAACTTGACACTTTTACTTACACATTATCTCACATAAAACTACAATCTACACCTACGCAAATCAAATCACTTGCACTTACTCATGCACACAACACGCAATCAAATTCACTCTTGTAATTTTTATCGTTGTGTTATTTTAATTACGGTACATTGTTTATTTTATTTTATTGTTTAGTCTCTTCTGTTTCCTATAAACGCTTGCCCAATGCAAGCTTGTACTTATTAAGCCTTGTGGGGCCCTGGTGACTTGTACCACAGGCGTTGCTAGCAATGCCTGTTTCAAGCAACAGTCTCTCACAAATGTAAACTATGTTTAAGCTAGTTTTAAGCACCTACTTATACATAATTTACATAAGTCTGTTACCACTGGTCCACTAGCCACCACTGTTCATAACTTACATAAAATGCTAACAAAACATTTAAGCCTCTGAGGCTCTGACACACGGTTTGCAAGCGAGGCGTATCGTCGGCAGGTTTATGCGAATTGTATCGGGACTCTATCGTAGTATTGACTACTGACCACATCAATTATTCACATCAAATGCATATCGTTTGTCTATTGTTTTCCATCCATTGATTCCTCGGCTCATTTTGAGCGACATGAATAAAACACTCGTTTTGCCTCGCATTTGAATGTTCTGTTACAATGTACAGTCATCATCATCATCATAATTTCAGCCGAAAGACGTTCACTGGTGAACATAGGCCTCCCACAAACACCGCCACTTCAACCGGTTCTGTGCTTATCGCATCCAGCGAATTCCTGCGGCCTTCACCAGGTCGCCTGTACACCAAACTATTTGTTTAACTAAACCACTCTGAACAAAGAAACAAAGATAACCACGAGATTTATTCTACGTGATGTCTTTATACATTATATACTATGTTATTACGTGATAATATAGCATTCTACTGGTGAAAGAATTTTTAAAATAGGTCCAGGAGTTTTTGAGTTTATTCATTACAAACAAAAATAGAAATCTTTTCTCTTTATAATATTAATATTAGTGTAGACTAACGATTCCGTGATAATAAAATAAATTGTTATCATTTACATTCTCTTTGAAGTGCGAAAATAACAAATAATGTGTTATGAACACAATTACAATACGAATTCGATTAATTAAACATGCAGACTAATCCTTGGTTACAGTGGATTTTAGGTTTCCATTTCTGATAGTAATTTTCATTACAATATTAGGTCGAACATTGAATTTTGATCAATAGTTCATTTGTTTCTCAATGTTATTAGTTTTAGTGTTTATTGTATAGATAATATTCGGGGAAACAGGGCATGATGTTATGTTATGTTATGTAATATTATGTGTGTTCAAAATCAAAATCAAAATCAAAATATTTTATTTCACATAAACCTACATGGGCACTTATGAAACGTCAGAAGCTAGGTGCACGGTTCCAATTGGTCGTTTCCTATGGAGAAGAGCCGGCAAGAAACTAAACGGTTACTCTTTTAAAAATAATTGGTTTTTACAATACTTTCAAATAACAGTGTTTCTAGGTATGGGAGGACAGTGTAGGTCTTTCAATAAGTACCAAGTACTTAACAAAATAGAAAATGGTCAACAGGTCTACAATCCACTAAGCCTACAGCGTTCTCACATTCACAAAATATGTAGAAAAGAATCTACATATACAAAAAAATTAATTAATTAAAAAAAGTAAAAAACCTATTTTAAATAAAACGCAATTATATGATTGCTATTACAACTGTAATCAATCTGAATAATTATCATGTCCACAAAAGCCACAAAAAAAAAGTATATAATGTCAAATAATAGAATAGTAAATATGTCAAGGGCGAATGTAAAAATAAATAAAAATAAAGATTTAAATAAACATGGTAATTTGGGAGCAGTTAATAGACTCTTACTTATTTATGCCGTTAATGAGGTACCAGGGAAGCCACATGTGCAGATGGAATTATTGCCAAATTTCCTTGTCTTCAACGTAGTCTTTAATTTTATAATATGAATTCTTGATAAGGACACGTTTGATGTGGGTTTTGAACTTCCCATCGCTAAGTTCTGTCACAGACTTTGGCAACTTGTTATAAAAGCGGATACTGTTTATAAGAAATGACTTGCTTGTTTTAGTTAATCTAAATTTGGGTATCACAATTTTATGTCGACTACGTGTATTTATATTATGGAAATATGGAGTCTTGGGTTTTGTGTTTTCGTTTTTTGCCACCGACTTCCGAAATTAAAGTTATTTTTCACTTTGTAGTGTTTTTTTTGGAAGTCGGTTGTTTTTTTTTTGTAAAAAGTTTTATTTTTCACTTTTTAGTTGTGGTACCTACCCCACACACATTCGAATACCACTACCTGCTACCAGTGTCAAGAACTTATCATATCATCTACATACTAAGTGGGAAAAAAATACGTATTTTGTAGCTAACTCAAAAACTACCCAAGCAAAGTTAATAAAATTTATATG
Organism: Agrochola litura; assembly: GCA_949152395.1. Taxonomy (NCBI): domain Eukaryota; kingdom Metazoa; phylum Arthropoda; class Insecta; order Lepidoptera; family Noctuidae; genus Agrochola; species Agrochola litura. Next base: position 12,024,154 of record OX424514.1, on the reverse strand, counting down.
GGACCAATTTGGGAACCTACCCTTTCAAACAAAAAAAGAATTTTCAAAATCGGTCCACAAATGAGGGAGAAATCGGTGGACATACATAAAAAAAAAAAAAAAAAAAAAAAAAAAACGCGTCGAACATATAACCTCCTCCTTTTTGGAAGTCGGTTAAAAATTGAGAACCAATTCGGGACCAAGCCTCAATAATAAAAAAAAAACTTTTTTACAAAAAATACAACCGACAAGTAACTTTAATTTCGGAAGTCGGTGTCTTTGGATTAGTATTTTAGTTTTTTGACATTAAAGTTATTTTTCACTTTGTAGTTTGGAAGTCGGTTGTATTTTTTTGTAAAAAAGTTTTTTTTTTCACTTTTTAGTGTGTTGGTTTGTAATTTATCTAAGTTACAATAGCCTTATGTCAACTGCTCATCAAAAATACCCAAATCGCTATAGATGTGCCTATAATATTTGAGGAGTTCCCTCGATTTCTCCAAGATCTCATGATCAGATTGTGACCAAATGGAAACAACAATGGGACCAACTTGTAAGTATACCCTTTCAAACAAAAAAATATTTTTTCAAATCGGCCCAGCCGTCTTCGAGTAATCGGGAATATACATTAAAAAAATATCCCGACAAATTGAGAAACCTCCTCCTTTTTTCGGTCGGTTAATAACTTACTTTACAAATTAGCAATTTATGAAGAGATGTTTGTGCCAATTTGGGGCAATAGCATAATCAGCCTATAAAGTTCCCACGGCAAGGACAGGCCTCCTCTCTGAGAGGAGTTGGCTACAATCCATCACGTGGGCCCAGTGCGGGTTGAAGGATGTCACATTATGTCTTCGAAGTGGTGATGAAATAAATTAAACAAAGTAAAGTGACTGCCTAGGTTCGAGCAATTAGGTATTCAAGGCATTCAAGTGCCTAAGACATTTGTCAAGTTGTACAAGACCTACATAAGACCTCTCTTGGCATATGCTAATGTCATCTGGGACTCATATTTCAAAAAAGACATTACTCTTCTTGATAATGTACAAAGAAGGCCAACCAAGATGGTTCGCACTATGCGTAATCTACCTTACGAACAGCGCCTCAAAGACCTTGGCCTTACCACACTGGAACAGCGTAGACAAAGGGGTAGGCTTATTGAGACGTACAAAATACTAACAGAACACTATGAATTGCCGAGCCTTCAAGATTTTTACACTCTGAATTGCAATAAAAATTTGCGTGGGCATTCCCAAAAGTTATGGGAAAATTCATTAAAGAAAAACCCTTTGAAGTAATTCTTATTTAACCGAGTTGTGACAACATGGAATAGGCTCCCGGAGAATGTTGTGACGGCTCCCTCACTGAACTGCTGCAAGAATCGACTGGACAGATTAAACATCTCCAAGCTATTTGATACACGCGCATCAGCTAATTAGCTGTTAGTGTGTCTAACCAAATAATAATTAATTTGGGGCAATAACTGGCTGATATTACGGCACAAGTACCTACAGTAAGAATCTGACATTCATACTAATTTTGAGGCATGAGGAACATGGTGTAAAGTTCACTCATCCTCTATAGAAAAGGGAGGATCCTCCGACCAGACGGGTGTCGTATCTGGCAGGCAACTGCCCTACGATTGATGTCGGAGAACTTATAAACATAAATATGCTGTTTGCACGGTAAACTATGTTTGTGCGATTCAGGATTCTATGTAACGTCAGGATTTTTGTGTGACGTCAGGTTTTTGAAGCGTAGTTCACATGTGGCAATGTAGATGCCACTACATCACTCCCATCCGGAGATTGGGGATCGATAGTGGGCTGAGTCTTGTATCTTGCGATGTTTCACAGTGTCAGATGCGGTTTGAGTTCATCGGAACCAGGTGCCGCATAGTTCGGAGTGAGTCGGAACTGTCTGCGGTAATTCCCCAGTGAGTCGGGGTGGCGCTGTGTTATGATTCAGTGAGTTAGATGTGGTACAGCATTGGATTGTGGCTGACTGTTGGCGTGTAAAGTTCACTCATCCTCTATAGAAAAGGGAGGATCTTCCGACCAGACGGGTGGTGGGCAACTGCCCAACGATTGATGTCGGGGAAGTTATATATGCTGTTCGCGTGGTAAACTATGTTTGCGCGATGCAGGATTTTGTATGACGTCAGGTCTTTGATGCGTAGTTCGCATGCGGTGATTTAGATGCCGCCACACGAATATAATTTTATTAAATATTTTAGTTTTAATAATATACCTATTATTTAATTTCAATAATATTATAAATGCAAAAGTTGCTCTGACTGTATGTCTGTCTACATTTTCACGTGTAAACCACTGAACTGATCGATATGAAAGGCAGCTAGGTAGCGTGGAACCTGGAGAAGGACAGGGATTTTCTTTTTATTTCGATAGTGTGATAATTTTTGACCTCCATCCATGCAAAGCCGCGGGCAAAAACTAGTCCTTTATAAAAACAAGCATGAAAAATAACACCAGCATTATCTGGTATTACGATCGTCTGTCAGTACTTAAGTGGACGTTAGACGTTCTATCAAAATAATTAGGTGACCTCTTTAGGACGGCTTCCGGACGCTTGGGGCTAATTTGTCTTCTTAGCTAGAGACGAACGTTCTGACAAGTTGCTCCGGGGACGGTTATCAGTTGACTGACATTGGCGTTGAAGAGTTATAGTATTTGTGTAGAATGTTCGTTTAATTTATGATATTTTTGAGAATTATGGATACCTACCTAATTATACTTTTTTTTTTCAAAAAATTATCTTGTTGGGGGTTTCTTTTGGTATGGTACACCAAAAGAAACCCCCAACAAGATAATTTTTATGGTAGGTATACCTCTTCCTAACCCTTCGGAGAATTATACAGGCGTGATATTATATTATGTTCTGTAATTATTTGGTAATAATTTCTGGGTGCATTTAACAAAAACAGATATTGGGTAAATAAATAGAAAATTATCTGCTTAAATGCAGTAATGTAGCACTGCCTTAAAGAATCGATTTAAACAAATATTGCATTCTACAACAATGATGTATTCTGTTTACTTACTTTTGCATTTCCATTTATGTTTATCAGAAATGTTCGAAATCAGATAATCTATCTTTACATACCAAGACACCTCCGAGCCTCGGAAAGCACGTTAAACCGTTGGTTCCGGCTGTCATTTGTAGATCTTTGACAGTTGTTACGGGTAGTTAGAAGCCCAAAAGTCTGACAACCAGTCTTACCAAGGGATATTGTGTTACCTAGTAACTGGGTTGTGGAGGTCAGATAGGCAGTCACTTCATGTAAAATATTGGTATTCAGCTGCATCCGGTTAGACTGGAGGCTAACCCAAACATAGTTGGGAAAAGGCTAGGTAGAAGAATCCATCTTTAGTACCATCAAAAAGATGTTTCAAAAAGAAAATAATAAGTGTTGTATCATTAAAATCGATTCACATTTTTTTAATTCTTGATTTCTATGTACAGTAGTCATCATCACCATAATCTGCCTATAATGTTCCCACTGCTGGGACACAAGCCTCCTCTCGGTGAGAGGGAATGGGCTACAATCTACCACGCGGGCCCAGTGCGGGTTGGTAGATGTCACATGTCTTCGAATTTTTGGTTCTAGGATATGCCGGTTTCCTCACGATGTTTTCCTTCACCGTTTTGGAACAGTGATAGTGAAATTATATAATAGTACATATCATTTATATATTAAGTGCCAACATAAACTCATTGGAGTTTTACCCTGCACCGAAATCATCGACTAAGGATGCATTTGACCAAACTTTTAAATCTAAGTATAAGCCTTCCCTTCTGAGTAAATTTGTGAATTTTTGACCGTTTCTCCATACAAAAACTGTAAATTTCTTCCGCGGATAATAGATCACTAAATTTGGTAAAATTAGCCCTAAGCACGTAATCTAGAGAACTAAAACAACTTAAGTAGGTACTTAGTTAAAAAGCTGCTGACTGCCTCGTTGGTCTAGTGGTCGCAAGCACTACTGCTAAGCATGAGGTCCTGGGTTCGATTTCCGGGTCGGGCAAAGTGTTATTGGGTTTTTCTATCTGAAATTTCTCAGTAGCAGCCCGGAGTCTGGATTTGTGCCCGGTTGATGGCAATACATAGGCTTGCCCCTATTACATGGGACTTAAACATAGCTGGCGAAATGTGGGTGTACCTACTACAGGTACACACCTCTGCCTAACCCTTCGGGAAAACAAGGTGTGATGTTATGTTATGTGTTAGTTAAAAAGAAATAACCAAGAAAATAATTACAACGAGTCATCACGTCAGCGCCGGCTATCGCTGAAAACCAGCGCTGGGGCTCTGTCTCGCATGGGGTCGCAGCTTTATGCTGAGCGATGGCCGTTTTGCGTGGATGTGACGCATATTTTCCCCCAATTTGTTATTTACGTGTTCTTTTTTAATCTTTTTTTGCGTCATGTTTACCGCAAATAAACGAATTTTCTTTCTTTCTTTCTAACTAGTTATCTATTACTAAGGGGTCCCCGAAACGATCAATTGCAAATTTTCAATTGATCAATTGCCATTAAAACTGTTCAGAACGCTAAGCGAAAAAGCAGTTTTAAATGGCGGATGTTATACCGTCAACATGAAGGTATGAAACGGCGGCGGTATAAAGTAAAAAGCTACCGACTTCCAAAAAAACACTACAAAGTGAAAAATAACTTTAATTTCGGAAGTCGGTGTCTTGGGTTTTGTGTTTTCGTTTTTTGCCACCGACTTCCGAAATTAAAGTTATTTTTCACTTTGTAGTGTTTTTTTGGAAGTCGGTAGTTTTTTTTTGTAAAAAAGTTTTTATTTTTCACTTTTTAGTTGTTGTACCTACCCCACACCCATTCGAATACCACTACCTACTACCAGTGTCAGGAACTTATCATATCATCTACATACTAAGTGGGAAAAAAAAATACGTATTTTGTAGCTAACTCAAAAACTACTCAAACAAACTTAATAAAATTTATATGGGACCAATTTGAAAGCATACCCTTTTAAACAAAAAAAGAATTTTCAAAATCGGTCCACAAATGACGGAGAAATCGGTGGACATACATAAAAAAAAAAAAAAAAAAAAAAAAAAAAAAAACAAACATAGGTACGCGTCGAACATATAACCTCCTCCTTTTTGGAAGTCGGTTAAAAAATACAGTGGCACTCCGGGAGTGCCGACAGAAGTGAAAACTTGAAAAAGGTCGCCTTTGTGGAAGAAAAATACTTGTATAGAACATTGGTCCGTAACCTTATCTAAATAAAGAGCACAATTGCGTTTACAAAAATGAGGTGTCGGTAACGGTGTCGCGAATTCAATTGTTTTTTCCCATCTCAAAAATGCCCAACGCGCTTAAGTTTTCATTTCAAAAATACAAAACCTGTATAAAATGGAAATAAAACACAGGTCTATTTTGTTGTAATTATACAAAAATATCAACGTGAACATAAACATACTCGTATTTGTAAAATTAGCAAACAAAATAGCTGCCTACCTTATTTTCGAACGCTCTGTTCACTGTACGGTCTAGTATCTACGTACTAACTAATAAAGGTAACCTGTACCTATTTTATTACGTACCTTATTCTATAGAAATAGGCCTTTATACAAAAAGCTTTTAATAAAAAAGAAAAACGACACTTTTTTTTAAATTCACGCTTGAATGAAAACGTTTACGAAAAGAAATACTTCTTTCAAACCAAATCGTTCCTTTTACTATTTATAATCCCTTCACCAGGCCCTTAACTTATATTTTATGCCACCCAAAAATAATAATTTCAAAATCAATTTCGACCAATGTCTAGCTTTATAAACTTCAATTTATTATATTATATTATCCAGGGAATCACAAAGAAGATAGAATTGATTTTATCTTATTGACAGCACGTGAGCACGTGTCAATAAATTCCATTGTGATACGAGAGAAAAATATCAATATGTGAGGTTATTGCAAAGAAAAATAAATAACGCTGTATTTTATGAGGTTATTTTGAGAAGAATATATTGCTTTTTATTTTTATTCTGAAATTGTTATTTTTGGATCTTGTTTCGTTTAACCCTGCTAAACATACGATGTTGGTATTAGACAGAAGAAGATTATTATTGCATTGTAATTTTTTGGTTTATGAAAAAATTTTGACGAGATTTTTAAAATAATTCTCCTTCGTCAGTATGAAGAATCAAAATGCGTCTAGTACTAGGTACATTTCAAAATAATCCTTCGTCTTATGTATGAATTATTGAAATACTTCTAATACCAAACAAAAACTGTATCAACACATGCAGAAGAATTCTTTAATATCGGTCTAGGATAGGGTAATTTGAATTAGAAATACGAATTTTATTTAAATTTGAATTTTGAATTTGAATATTGAATTTGAATTTAAATTTGAATTTTGAATTTAAATTTGAATTTTGAATTTGAATAGGTATTGAATTTGAATTTGAATTTTGACTAAGAATTTTGAATTTTACTTTTGAATTTGTTTTTTTTTTAATTTGAATTTGATCATTTGCCCATAGAACCCTCTGTCAACAACTTTGTAATGTTTGACACCTTGTAGCATACAGATACTTCTACTATACTCGTACATATTATAAAATAAAGTCGATTTTCATGGCTGTCTGTGTAACCGCGTTGAACTCATAATTCATAATTATTTACAGAATTTATTCCGGTAGGTTTATGTGTATTAAAATTACATTAATAAAGAAATCTCGTTGTTTTGTGAAGTTGTAAAACCGTGCAAAGCAGAGGCGGGTCACTAGTTTGAAAATAAATTAAAAACATAATGAAACCAGCATCTTAATCCTAACTCAAAAAACCTTGATCCAACACCTTTGTTTAAATAAATAAGTGTATTATAATATTCTTTGTAATCTCATTTCTGGCTGCCATAAAACATCAAGATAAAACCGTGGACTGAAGTCAAGTTTATAGTATATTTTGTTACATTTTTATATCTCAGCTTTACGAAACGGTCAATGGTTGTTTTCATAGAATTTTTTTAATACACGTTTTGTTTTTATGGCTCTCGTTAATTTTGAGTTGATCTTGTGGTGGTCATAACTCAAGAGACGATCGTGAAGTTCCTTTATCGGGCTTTAGCAATAGATATATTTTATGTTTAATTTTAAGGGTTCCGTACCCGAAGGGTGCCAAACGGAGCCCTATTACTAAGCCTCCGCTGTCCGTCCGTCATAAGGCTTATCTTGAGAATCGTGAATCAATACAATAAACTTAAATTTTTTTTTTCTTGCCCTCGCATTTCTTGTATATCTTTGTCTATAGAGCTCATCGAGTAGTGTTCAATGTTTTTTTTTTTATTTCTTAAAAGTTTATGAAATAGAAGGCCGCAAAAGTTGTCAGTTTTAGACCATTTTTGTACGAGCTCTATCGCAACAACTAAACAAGTTACGAATTTGAAACTTGTGACTGTTTAAATCAACAAATATTAAAAACGCCGATTCCTAAGATATTTTATTTAAATAAGGGCGAATTTCTGCAACTGCAAAAAATCTTTCTTTACATATTTTTATTTATTTGATAAATATTGTATGGTGGTACGGAAGCCTCCGTGTGCGAGTCTGACTCGCACTTGGCCGTTTTTTTATCATCTTCTTTGGGTCGATGGCACGACAGCGTTTTAAGTTTTGTTGGCCCAAAACTTAGCCACATTCACGGCTTCATCGGATTCGATGGCAGCGCAGAGGTCTCTATGGCTTCATTTTTTGGGGCACTTAGGGCAGATTTTGGGACCTGGTTTCCGCCACAGCTGCCATACCGTCGACATAGCCCCACTTTGCGAGGTTATAGTTATATATATAATCTATAGGCGAATCGATTTCTGTAATTGTCGATTCGTCTACAAATAAATTAACTTTATTTAAAAGTGTTGATTCGCACGTTTCGGGCGAGTAAGTTCGGGTAAATTACCAATAAGCCTAATAGAACGTACGGTGTGAATCCTTACATATTATAAAACAAAGTCCCCCGCCACGTCTGTCTACCTGTCTGTCTGAACGCGATAAACTTAAAAACTACCGAACGGATTTTCAAACGGTTTTCACCAGTGGACGGAGTGATTCATGCGGAAGGTTTTAGTGTATAATTCATTAAGGTTTTGTGTAAATTGACTGAAATTTGACGATTATTGTTGAAGAAGTCTCAAAAAATCATGCCGACTGAGAGCTTTACTGGCGTGCACTGCGTAAACCGAAAAGATACATCAAATTTATGTTCTCCGGTATTATTTATCTTAAAAATTTCAACAAAAAAGTCCGCGTTGGCATATGTCTATCTTCTAAGGATGACCCACAATAACCATTTTTATTTTTCAGAATTTGATAAAAATTTAATTGTTATTTAATCATATAATTTAAATGAATAGTTTAAAAGATATCACAGTTTCAAAATTACGCGGAGCAACGCGGGCGCAGCGGTAGGATTCAATGACGTTTTCCTCTGTTATTAGGTATAAAATCTCGGTAGTACGTTCCCGTGGGATATTTTCCGACATCCACGCGGGCGAAGCCGCGGGCAAAAGCTAGTATCATCTAATTTTGTTCGTACAAAAAGAAAAGTATAAATTGAATTCATTGTTTTTAATAATGAAACAGTGCGATGGGAAGAATGCAAACATTCATTTATTTCTCATTTATCAAACAGATTTCAGTTTCAGTTAAGATATTCACCTCATTATTTCAGCACCACCTCTTATAAATAACTTAGCATTTATTATCATTCATCAAGAAATATAAATGAAATAAAAGTGAAACCTAACTCAAATAATATTGGAGTTTGTTAGGTCCCAAATAAGCCAAGGAACAAAATAATGAATGCATTTGTTTGGTCAACACGCTTTGCAATTTAAAAAACGAAGCATATCTACTAATATTTCTAAAGAGGTAAAATTTGTTTTTTGTTTGCATGTAAGTTTGTATGTAGGCGATAATTTCCGAAACTACCAGTCGGATTTGAAAATCTTTTTGCATTGGATAGCCCAATTCTTGAGGAAGGTCGGACAAAGTCGCTGGCAGAAGCTAGTTTTCTATAAGTAGTACTAGTTCACTTCAGTTAGAGAGAAAACAAAAAGCTTTTCATTACGTTTGAGAAGCAAGAACGTTTTCTTTTGTCGAGCAAAACAAGCAGTTTTTCAAGCTGGTTGCTTACAAAAGAATCATCGTGAATTAATAATAACAGTTCTTCCATTAGCTGCCTTGCTTCTCTAGCCTTTGAGCACAACAATAGATGCTTCCTTCATTTAAATCTTAATGCTGTATAATGTACGGAGAAATGCTAATTAAAAATAATGGTGCATTATCCTTTATGATTGCCTAAGTGCTTCAGAGCTTACCTCTTGAATTCTGACTAGTGCTAGAGTTCATTGTTCCGGCATATCTTTGCCACTTTTTTCCATAAAATATGCCATTGTGTTCTTGAAAACCTTATACACTTCAATACTAAAATGATACCAATGACGCACTGCGCCAAGTTTATCTCAATTTCCTTTAAGACCTTTATCTTTCTCCAAAAAATACGCCTGCTAATGGACTAATCTAACTAAATAAAATACCTAAATCTTATTACAGAGCATCAATACATTCAGAAAGAAAGATTTATCCAGTCCTTTTTACGAAGCAGACGACCTTGAAGACCGGATAAACGTTAACACTGCTAGACCCGACTTATGATTGGAAATGGCTTTCAATCGCGAAAAAAACTGAAATTGTATGATCTCGGGCCGAAACGCGAAAATTCCCGGAGGATAGAAACTCATTTATATTTTTTACGACTTGCTAGGACATTGCTATATCTGGAACTGTATGTTTTTAATGATAGATGTCATATAATTTATTGGATCTGTGATGTTTCTGATGGTATTAGAAATCTATTTTTGTTCCTGAAGGCGTAGAGGGCGTTGCTATGTCAGTTATGTATTCAAACTTTATGCACGAGTAACAAGTACTGTACAAAGGCGGACTTAATGCCTGAGGCATTTTCTACTAGTCAACCTTAGGATTATGCAGAGACAAAACATGGCAGGTGCAACATAAGGTATAGTAAAATCGAAAAAAATACATACAGTACAGTACATAGATATATACATATAAACCAAATAAACGTTGTCAGGAGAAATAACAATAGTAGAGGAGAAAACAAATCCAGCAAATCGGCGCTGCAATGATTCTGCCAACTTCTTACAAATATATTCACGTGCCTTCACTTTAAAAGATAACCGACTGGTTGCCATCCTGGTTCAGAGGGAGCGCGGAGTTATCATCATCATCATTTCAGCCGAAAGACGTCCACTGCTGGAAATAGGCCTCCCCCAAGCACCGCCACTTCGACCGATTTTATGCTTTCCGCATCTAGCGGATTCCTGCGGCCTTCACAAAGTCATCGGTCCATCTTGTGTCGCCACTCCAGAACCTTTCGACCCCATCGGTCATCCGTTCTGCGAGCAATGTGCCCTGCCCATTGCCACTTAAGTTATGATCATTATGTTCATTGCAAATTCTCACTTATAAGTAATTGTGTATCATCACCACCATCATCAGCCTATAAATTTTCCCACTGCTGGGACACAGGCCTCCTCTCTGGGCCATAATCCACCACGCGGGCCCAGTGCGGGTTGGTAGATGTCACATGTCTTCAAATTTTCAGTTCTAGGATATGCCGGTTTCCTCACGATGTTTTCCTTCACCGTTTTGAGAGCAGTGGTGGTGAAATAATTGTGTAATTTATTTGTATTGTTGTATCTCCCTTTTTTGTTGAGAGAAGGATGAAGAATGACCGGGGTTTTGATATTTTTGTAATTCGTTTGCTTAGATGACGTGGTGGGTTGGACTGCCTCGTTGGTAGTCATTACCCAGCTACTCTTTTTTACCAAAAAAGGTTTGGGTACGCTTTCAGTTTACCTGAACAGGCGGCCGAACATCAACATTTTTGGGAAGAGAATGATGATCAAAATTTTATGCATAAAAGCTAAACCAATATTCTAAGATTAAACGAGTTGCCTGAGTTTTTGAAGTGAAAACTTCTTTAGGCGCGTTGGGCATTTTTGAGATGGGAAAAACAATTGAACTTTTGAAACGTGATTGTGCTCTTTATTTATATTACGTTAGGGATCAATGTTCTATGCAAGTATTTTTATTTTAAACGTTTTGGAAGTATTTTTTTTAAATTGTTCAAGTTTTCACTTCTGTCGGCACTCCCAGAGTGCGACTGTTTTTTTTCCTGCCTTTATCGACTGCCATGGGTATTTTTATGCCATCTAAGTCTGCCAAGGCAAAGTTTCTGCGATTTAATGTAAAGAGAATGCAGATCTATCAATTAAAATTAATATTTTCATTGCACTAACATAAATGTTGAGGGCTCCAAGTAAGTCACTTCAATGCTTTAAAATATAAGTACCAACGTAAAAAATATTCTTCCTACATCAAAACTGCCTATCTACTTATTCCTTGATATCCTTAAGTGGGGATGAGAACTGTCCTGACCCTTATATCCAATGTATGAGTGTTTTTCATTTATTTGCCCTCTCAATCACTCGGGACAAGTTGACAGCTTGAATTGAGTGGCCGAGATTGTCCCCAATTTATTAATTTAAGTATGTAGTTTATTACGATAATGAATTCTGAACGGAGGCGAAGATTTTCGGTGTGCGACGACTGATAATGCTGAAGGAGATTATAATAATTATAAGACTGTTTTAAGCTCTATTGAATGACAAAGGTAATGAGATTGAGTGAAGTAATTATGTGTTTTTATTGAACTGAAAGTGGCATGCGAAATTAATCTCTTGAAACGCTAAACTGAAGTTTTTAAAGTCTGTTAAAAATTATATTTTTATCACTCTTTCTCTTTTAGTATTACGAGATCACTTTAAAATCTTAGATATTCTTCTGCATCACGGACATTTTTATCTAGAATTACTTAACAGATAGATTTTTTATTTATTTAACTGCCACTCTATTACCAACAAAAACTTATATTTTTTATCTTTTTAAAATTAATTTAATTCGATTTTTGATGTGTGTGGTGTTATATTGCTAGAAATATGCTTTGTTTTTAAATTATTTTGAATCAGCCATTATTATCAATTAATTGCAGTGAAAAAATGTAAAATCCAAATATATATAGTGCATGTAGCATGGTAGCCTTTAAGTAATTGTTGCACATAAACGTGTATATCATGAACTTTTAAATGAAATGAAATGTGTTAAAAATTGTAGGCTATAAACTATTAACAAATAAAATAAAATAGAAAAATGCTGCTTAAGTCTTGATATATTTATTTTTCTTTATTTCTACGCTTTTATAGACACAATATTTTACTATTATTCCAGAATCCCGAATCACTTTGGGTCATCAACAAAATTTTGGGCGATATTTCGTAAATTTTAAAGCAACTCCATTTTATGTCGGTAAGGCCAGCCCGGTCCACCGACGACGGCTTAGCCAAGATTTCGACCAAAGCCATAAACCAAATTTCATCCCAATCCTTTGAGAAATACGGCTTCCATTTCGCGGGTGAATTTCTTTATGCCCAATATTTCTACCTTATGGTGCGGTGGACTGGACTTACTAAGTTAAGCTGTGCGAAAGAGGAAAACAGAGCTGCGGTATTAGTGATAGAAAAAACAAACTGTTGTTTTTTAAAACAACAGGTTTCATCGAATTCTCAGTGGTTAGGAAAATCTGTGAATTCGATGAAATTCGAAATTCTTTAAAAAAAATCTGGGCGGGAATAATTAATTTTTATCATTAGGTAGACTTCAGGAAAAACAGACATTATGTTTTTAAAATAATGTGCGCAGAAAAAAACACACTATATAAAATTACACACAAAGATCAATGGGCGAAAGTTGAAACCTGTATTTTTACACAGTTATGTCCATTATCCTGGTCCACGCTCAGTTACCAAAAATATAAACACAACACAAAGTCTTCTTCAACTTTAAAAAATTGAACTGCGAAACCTCCTTACACGAGAACTGAAAAAAGAAAAAATATTATTTTTAGGTAAACTTGTTTTTTCTATTATGTATCCTGCTCATCACAGCAATCTGTCATGGACATTTAGCTGCGCCTTTGTTCAAATTTCTTCTGCATTTGAAGATTCTCATCACAATGAATTCCTCACTGCTACAAATAGCAGTGAGGAATTCATTGTGATGAGAATCTTTTTATTAAACTTGGAACACTGTTCCTCTTAAGTCTTGTGTATACAATACTTCCGGACCCCGATAAATCAGCAGCTAGTGAGTTGACGTGTTTGGTGAGCTTTTTCTGGTAGTTTGTGCTACGGGCAGCGATCTCTTGCTTTACAGTTTTGAGCTTCAGATCTTCCAGGATGTATTTATTGTATATGCATTTGATGTTGAACATGAATCTCAAAGGTTTAATCTGAAACCTTTCCAGGATGTCGATATTGCTGTTGCTTGCTGTTCCCCAGAGCTCCACTCCATATGTCCAAACCGGCTTCAATATAGTTTTATATATCAGCATTTTGCTTTCGTTGGTTAACTGAAACTTTTTACCAATCAGCCATTACATGCTTCTCCGCTTTGTGTCTAGGGTTTTCCTTTTACTCCAGATATGTTTCTGCAAAGTCAACCTTCTTCATCAAAAATGATTATAAAACTCTATTCATTACCCCAGAGCTCACAGGAACACGCAATATTTCAGTTTAAAAATTAAATGGCGTACATAATTCTCAAAGCTCTGACTGTAGTACAAAATTTCCTACCACTAAATCAAATTCTTGTTCCTAGCTGTGAACTTCATACATTAACATACATAGTATTTCCTTTTACGCCACTTTGAGATTTCGCGTACCACGCCTTTCGTAATTGTTGTGGAAATTCTAACAATTGCGGAGCTGTAGTGTCTTTTGGAGATACTTTGTCACTTTCATTGTATAAGTACACCTATTCTAGCGTACTTGAAATTTCACATAGTACACTTGCAAATTGACTACCTATATAAATTTTCCGTATTATACCCATTTCATAAAACTGTCTGCTTTATTGGTGTAGTGGTCGTAAGCGCTACGGACAGTGTTATTGGTTTTCCATCTCAGTTCCATGTGATAGGGGGCGAGCTTCGAGCCATCAACCAGCACCCTAATTGTGTAACTTATTTTCGTAAACGATTATGAAAAATTTGTTTCATTTTGTCAGTTCAACAACATTTATTGCTTTATTTACGTTGTTGATCAGATTTTTTTTCCAACTTATGAAGCAATGGATTAGCAATCTGTTTCAAATCGAAACACATTGAGATTGATCGTGTATTACGCAATTAGGGTACGGCCCAGACCCACAGGCTACTACTAAGAAATTCATTGAATATTATTGAATAGATATACAAAACTGTCTTAGGAATAAGCGAGCGATGTTAAACTTTTGTTAGACTAGCTTCTCCCAATTCTTGAGGTAGGCTATTAAACATTATGCTGGGTCCCTTAGGAGCCGAGCAAAAAGGAAAAATATCAGGAAGAGCGCATAGCGAAAACGAAGTAATAGCGCGGGCAACCAGCGCGATGCGACGTGGACGAAGTCGCGGGTAGAAGCTAGTATTAGTATAGAAATATAGATAGTAATGTTGAATTATGTTTCACAGGAAGGTTAACATAGTTCCTACATCAGTTGACAACCCTGGCGAAGGTCAACTTTCAAGGTTTCCAAAAGTAACATAATTATTCTTCTTCTTCGTTTCACTCTTGACAGAGCGGTCGTTGCCACAATGAACTGTTTCCAATCGCAGGTGTAGTCGTTGCTCGCCTCACGATCTCCCTCCATTTGGTTTTGTTACATGACAGTCTGGCGCATTCATTAACAGGGCCCCCAACCGCGGATTTTATTTGATCGGTCCACCTCATCGGCGACCTCCCGCGTGGCCTATTACGTTCCACGCTGCCCTGCACCACTAGACGCTCTATGGAGTCATTATTCCGCCTGGAGACATGACCAAAAAACTTTATTATTCGAGACTGTACTAGTGCTGATAGACGCTGTTTGATGCCGAGTTTTTGGAGTGTGGAAACGTTTGTGCGGAATTCTGTCCATGATACCCTAAGCATTCTTCTCCTCCAACATAATTATTACTAACACCCAATCAGCAGTGATAGCCTAGTGGTGTGACCGTTGAACTGCCAAATCTTCTCCTTTTCGTGTGGTTAGAGACTAACCTGGTGTCAGAGTTTTAAAGACTCTGCCGGTTTCCTCACGATGATCTCCTTTACCGTTTTTGAAGCAAATGATGATTATATAATACACACATGAATCCGAAAAGTTAGAGGTGCATGCCTTTTTTTTGGGTGGAAAATTATCAAATTACTTCTCCCGCTCTCGGCGGAGCGAGAGGGCGTGTCAGACTCTTACTGACTAAAATCCACCCGTGTTCCTTCAGTTGCCATGTTGCCAGGGGCCATGATATCCCTTTAAGACTTTCCCGCGACCCCGTTAGGCATCGGCCTTAGCGGACCCCGTCAGTTCTGCTGACATCTCTAGAGGTGCGTGCCTTGGGTTCCACCTCGTTCGAGATCTATGACTCGGCAGTCTGACGGTCACACCACTAGGCTATCGCTGCTACTAAGTTATAGGTCTCAACTTTGAACCCAAGGCCTCTGAATTTTCAGATTCATGTGCGTATTGTATAGTTATCACTTGCTTCAAAAACGGTGAAGGAAAACATCGTGAGGAAACTGGCATGCCTGAGAGATATTTCTCAACGGCATGTGAAGAGGCCCATGGGCGGCTTTAAAACTTTGACACCAGGTTAGTCACAAAGCACACGAAGAAAAAAGAAAGACACCCACATCTATGTTCAATGAGTCCATTGTTTCAGCCTGAAACAAAGACCAACCGTAGGTCCATTCGAATTAAAATTGAGTAGGTCCACTAACTCAAACTTCGAGCTTTCTGAAACGGGTCACTAGTGGTATTCGAAGTGACATGCATTACTAACTTAGTTGCATTTTACGAGGTCCGGGATTGCTAAGTAATATAGTATTCTTGTGGGAACTAAAAGGCAGAGAGGTTGTCAAAGGAGAAAAAATCATGAAGTTTCATCTTTATCTTCATTGGAAAAATCTAACATTCTATGTATAAAACAGAACAGCCGTAGTTTTTTTCAAGTAGCTATCTCGCATTTGGTAATAGACATTAACAATTCTAATCCTATTCTATTTTTTCTAGCAAAAAGGTTCAAAAACAAGGAACCCATACAGTTTCGCCAAGTCCGTCTGTCTGTCTGTCTAACTCAGGCGCGGTTTAATTCAGTGACCCTTGGAATTCAAAAACCTGTAATAGGCCTGTGTCTTAATTTTTTTTTGTCCGTCTTCTAGATTATTAAAAAAATTACAAGTATTTTTTCTTTTTTGACGTAATCAAAAGATTACGGCGATACATTGAGTTAAAATGTGGCATGACGTCACGCCTTGTTAGATTTAATACTGCGTTGTGACGCAGCGAGTACCCACTCCCCAAATTTAATGTGTGTTTTCTATGTTATTTTTGATTAATATGATAAAGCAAAAAATACATGTTTAATATTTTTTTATTATCTGAAAGACATACTAAATACAATTTCTTTTTACCTAGGCTAATTACCCTATTTGACAATAGCAAATTGTTGGTTCTTGATACAATTTTAAACCGCGAAAACGTTTTCTATCTATCAAAACTGACCGTGTGAAATTGCTTTCATAAATCTCAATCATGCAATGGTTTTCGTAATAACGTATTATTGGAAGAATCAGTGCCACCAAGAAACATAAAGTTCCTGAACATTACTTTAAAGAAACTCGTCGATTGTTTATCGTAAATTATGCGCGGACATTATAGGTTGTTGTATTCTCATCCCAACCCATTTCACTCCATTACCCTTAAAAGTATCGACTAAAATAGCACCCGTTACGTAAAATACATCCTGTATGAGAGTATACATGTATCTAAACATATCTGGGTAGTTATTTAATCGTTAACTAGCTTAGCCCCGTGGTTCCCCGCATAAGTTTCGATCCCGTGGGAATATCGGGATAAAAGTATTCTATGTTCTAGGACCCAGGCATTTATAATATTAAGTTAGGAAGTTGGCACGAGCCCTTTCCCAACCATGTTGAGGTCTGTTACCAGTCTAACCGGATGCAGCTGAATATTACCCTAAACTTATGTTATTTTAATTTTATAAAGAGGTAATACAAAAAATTCAATATACACCTTGTATAATTTTTTTTTTTTAGATTTTTTGTACATTCATTTGTAACGCTTTCACGCTAAAACGGCTGAACGGATTTGGATGAAATTTAGCGCATTGGTAGACCATAACCTGAGTTAGGACATAGGATACTTTTTATTCCGATATTGATCTAGACTAAAATCGCGGAGCGCAGCAGGCTGGTATTTTATAAAGAGCTGTAAAACATTATTGCCTGAGTTTGGAAAGAGGGTGGACTGTCCACAGTGCACCGGTCGTTAAGTATCACCACTAGTGGAAGATTTTTATTGTATCACACTTGGTTTTTGAGGCAATGTGGCTGCAGGTTTTCTTCTAGTGTCTGTAATATTTAAATAAAAACAGGTAATTTAAAAAAAAATCTAAGTACCCCCTGCGCCAAAACTTAAAAATAAAACAGTCGGGAGTGCCGACAGAAGTGTAAACTTGAACAAGATCGCATTGGTGGAAGAAAAATACTTGTATAGATCATTGGTCCGTAACCTTATCTAAATAAAGAGCACAATCGCGTATACAAAAATTGTTTTTTACCATCTCAAAAATGCCCAACGCGCAGAAGTTTTCACTTTAAAAAGATGGAAACAAGATGACCTATTTCTGTCTCCCAATATCACGTAATACTATAAACAAACTCTTTTTTTGGCAATGTTAATTCTTTGGCCAAAAAACGAGCCAGCCCTCTGGTCACGTGAAATGCCGACCAGTATGCGAGAAATTTCCTTTAAAAGAAACCCGCCCTCGGGCCCCATGACCCGAGCGTTTCGACCTACAATGTTGTATTAGTTACATACAAAACAATTATGTCAACACTTTTATGATTAAGAATACCATAAACGTTCAACCTTGGACTTTAACGAAGTTTCCAAAATTACCATGTAAAAGTAATTTTTCTCACCGACATTCAATTAAAACGAAAATGTATTTAATTTCCTTTCCCCATTTAACTTTCTCTCGAGAATTTCGGAAACGTTTTTGTTTTAAATTCAAGAGAAAACGAAGGAAGATGTTTATCATTTTCGGGGTATAAAGGCCGATTCAGTTTTTATTGGCGCAGCGTTTCCTGGTACAAGAAAACAGGGATTGTTTGTGTTTCAAAATTTTAACAATTTCTGAACACAAATCTTTTGAAATTAAATAACTTTTATACAACAGCAGAACATCTCGCTTGTAATCTCCGAAGGGTTAGGCAGAGGTAACTTTAATATACACACACATTTCGCCAGTTATGTAATACAGTACAAGATTCTGAGCCCCCTGTGTTGAATATTTTCGTCGATTATTTTTACAAAAATCTGCTGTTCCATACATTTTGATCGCGTAGGTCTAGGTATTGCACTTTTCTATGAAACAGCAGATTTTTTTTTAAATAACTGACGAAAAGTTTCAACGCAGGGTGGTTTAGAATCATGTACTGAAGAATATATGGTAACAGTTTTCGCGTCGATGTCCCTGCCACCCTGTGTTCATCGTATCGATGATTTCATTTGTTAAATTACATTTATACATTCGACAGCATTAATTTTTTCTAACCTTTACTGTCCGAGGATAGATTAAATATATCTGGGGCAGTTGTCTTGTTGCTAGCCACCAGTAGTTTATAAAATATCTATTTTATTTATTTTAATCTGTTTTTTTATGTAAAAACAACTAATTCTGTGACTAACTGACCGACAGTCGACGCCTAGTCCAAGCTACTTATAATTGAAACGTGAAATTATTTCAATTCCTTAGAGGGTGTAGATTTGTGAAAAGGTCTCGTAAAAAGTTGAATTTTGTATGCAAACGAAGTCGCTAGCAACAGCTGTTAAGTCATCATTAAACAAATAATCTTTAAAACATATTTTATATTGTGAAACACTGGGAGCATTTAACAAAATTTATTGGTACGACTTCCTTCATTAAATAAATAAACAAACCCAAAATAAATATCAAACGTTACTTAACACGAAACCCACGACTATCCTCATACTGTTCAAGAAATTAAAGACAAACACACACGAGTGCTCTTTACGGATAAAGGAATGGGACACACAATGCCACTTCAATATTTAAAGTGGTTACCTTGTACGACTTTAGCTGTGTTGTCTCCAGTACAATAGTAAGGCTATTATCTCTTAGACTCTCATGTCCTCCTAGTACTTTCGTGGTAGAAAGTTGTGAGTTTCTTGCCCAAACGTAGGGGTCGAAGATGTGCAGTAGTAGTAATTAATGTCTTTCATAGCTCTTTTGTCCTCAGTACCTACAATAGTGAGCTTTATGTCTTCCTAGTGGTGAAAAGTTGAACATGGGAGTCAAAGATATGGGAATTAGCGTCTTTCTGGTGTCATAATCAGTAACTGGGTTGTGGAGGTCAGATAGGAAGTCACTCCATGTAAAAAAATACTGGTCTTCAACAGTATCCGGTGAGACTGGAAGCCGAACCCTACATACAAAGTTGGGAAAAGGTTAGACAGATGGTGCCTCCGATCACCAGTAGTTATTGCGGAAGACCTATTTTTGAAGGAACTCTTCCAGGGAGGTACTACTACCATAATCTATTTCTTCCGCCAAACAGCGTTGCTATGTTCCAGGTAAAATTACAGGCACATTACATTTCTGTTTTGTTTCTGCGATGACAATATACAGAGTTATTGGTTATGCATCGGCAATCCGTTAAAGGAATATAGAATAGGTCATTTACGAACAAACTACCCCTGATGCAAATGTCAACCATTTTCGAGTAATTTGACATTTTTATATTTTAAAATGTATGAAATAAAAATATAAAATGTCAAATTACTCGAAAATGTTATCAGTACTATATATCAGGGTTATTGGGTACATTTTATATTTTTACTAGCTTCTGCCCGCGACTTCGTCCGCGTGGAATAGTTACTTTGGTGCTCCGCTCCTATTGGTCTTAGCGTGATGATATATAGCCTATAGCCTTCCTCGATAAATGGGCTATCTAACACTGAAATAATTTTTCAAATCGGACATGTTCCTGAGATAAGCGCGTTCAAGCAAACAAACAAACAAACTCTTCAGCTTTATATATTAGTAAGTATAGTATAGATTTAGATTTCATACATTTCAATCTTAAATGTCAAATTACTCGACAATGGTTGACATTGGAATAGGGGTCATTAGGGGTATTTTGGTTGCAAATGACCTCTCTTACATCCCCTTGATGGATTTGGTGACGTATAACCAATAACGCTGTATATCCGCGATGCTCCTGGTATTGCAGATGCGGATTTTCAGCTTATTTACCACCCAATAACATAAAAAAACTGAAGATCACGGTAAACCAGCCACACTTTAGATTAGACGCATTTCCGTACAAATTTGATACGTGCGAAAACGCACGAACGATCCCTTTTCTTCGAGTAATATGGAAGTTTGCACATTGGATACAAGTTACTCGTGCGTATATAAACTTGTTGGTATATTTTGCTTTGTCGTGCGTAGGAAATATAAAATGGATACGAAGACTGCCTACCGTCTTTATGGAAAAGCAATTATGTTTACACAATTTTTATGACAATTGTCGTATGACTACGACTAGAAATCGTTTCCAATTTGCGCCGTGTCTATAAATAACTCAAATTGCTTAGCATTATCCTCCGTTATATCGAAAATATGCAAGCATTAATTTTGAAATAAATATGGGTTAATGATAAGTACTATGTTTGACGAAAACAGGATTCCATAAAAAAAATCGATTGAAAACAAATCCAAAGTTACCTCCAAACCGAACAATAAACCACTGGTAAAAAAAATACTACAAATTAGATCATGAAACTTTACATAATAACTGAACTAACTATAAAGCAGATACTATGTTTTATTTTATTTTTTATCCCCATAATTTTTGCCGTAAAAAGAAATTACCTAAACTATTAGCGCCTTGGAGCCTTCTCCCCTTGGCTCACTCTCGCTCTTACTCAGTTCGCGAGCAGTATTATGCGAGCGAGATAAGAAATGAATTTGAGCTGAGGAATTATGAACTCTTAAATCAGTGGAATTAATCGATTCACAAATTGACTACCGAATTTATCTGTAGGCATATTTAAATTACAATTATCATTCTTTGACAGTTTATGAAATGTCTTTTAGATAGCAAATTGGTGCACTGTGTTATTAACAAACAATAAGTTTCCTTGAATGTACAATAAATACGATTTACAGTTACGATTTTTCTACTCTATACCTGACTAGTAGATGGACGGCCTAGAGGAAAAATGAAGTACAATTTAGACCATTATTTGTAAGTAAAGTTACTAACCAACCAACACAAACAAATGTTTTCTCATCAAAGAGACTGTTGTGTTATAAGATACGTAGTTTCAAACAAACAAAGAGTAATCTTAGGTTGTTCGTAGTCATCGCAGATTTCTTTTTAAGTTTTTGGCCTCCTCCGCACTGGGACGAGGTCGAAATACATGTAGCTGCGGAAATGATTTTGTTATTACTTTTTATCACATGGCAGCGATCATTGTCACTATCACTGACACCTCATCTAGTTTTCATAATCGATTATTAACGTTTTTTGATCTTTGACAGTCGTTACGGGTCATCAGAAGCCCGAAAGTCTGACAACCAGTCTTACCAAGGGGTATCGTATTACCTAGTTACTGGGTTGTGGAGGTCAAAAAAAGCTGTTATGTTACTATACACAAATCGTAATGATTGCATCTTATCGTATCGTATTTTTTTCGTGATTCCGATCTCTGATAAAGCTCGTGTTCTGAGTAAGTCTAGCTTAGTTTTTACCTGAAGGATCGATTTCGTGAGACTTGCGTATTTACATAATAAGATGTTAAAAGTCCGTCTGTTTCAGGCAGGTTCTGGGAGAAAATGCGACATGTTATAATTATTATTATAATTATAATAATTAATATTATAATTATTATAACATGTCGCATTTTCTCCCAGAACCTGCCTGAAACAGACGGACTTTTAACATCTTAGTAACCTTTTTATATTATTATGTAAATACGCAAGTCTCACGAAATCGATCCTTCAGGTAAAAACTAAGCTAATAATAATTATAACATGTCGCATTTTCTCCCAGAACCTGCCTGAAACAGACGGACTTTTAACATCTTAGTAACCTTTTTATATTATTATGTAAATACGCAAGTCTCACGAAATCGATCCTTCAGGTAAAAACTAAGCTAGACTTACACAGACAGACTAATATTGAATAGATACATTCGACTTTAAGTTGTGTATTGTGGAAGAAAACTTTCCTAAGACCCGTATTAGCAAGTTTAATAGTTTGATGTGGGCCGACGATATTGTAAAAAAACAAAGGTCTACATTGGAATCGAGTAGCATAAGGTCAAGGGAAATGGCATATACACGAACATGTGTATAGATCAAGAGATTCGAATATTTTATGTCTCTTGAAATATCTACTGACTAAATAGAAATGAGTAGCATATAGGGTCGTTGGAAATGACATATAGTTGAAGAGAGGACTATAGTTTATGAAGCGTAATGTCGAAGATTGTTGATGATAGTGAGGGAAGAGTGTGGTCAATTATTTTATCTACACCCATGCTATAAATCCTCTATAAAATTTTCTGAAACAGTTAGCTTATTACCAACATTAAAACAACCAGTGTCATAGTAATCGTAATATCATCCAAATGAGTGTTATAATGTTGTACTAAATTTCATTATACAACTCGTTTCAATGTTCAAGCAGGAGACAGCAGCACCCTCTACAGCGCATGTGCGGTGATGTGCTGCTACAGGCGACATTCATACGTGTAGTTGTACTGAATTTCGTGGGATTCTACTATTCTTGATCTTGAATTACAAACAGCCAATGGTTTTAGAACCATTTATAGAGGATTTATATCATGGGTGTAGATAAAGTCTTGTATACAACTGTATATAATTAGATATTAAAACACTCGTGTGATACTATTATCAATTATTATATTATAAATTCGTGTTTTAAAACCCCTTATTATACAACAGTTGCATAAATAACTATTATGCCTTTTAACATATCTACTGACTTCATTAAAATGAGTAGCATATAGGGTCATTGGAACTGACATACAGTTCAAGAGAGGACTATAACAAAAAGTGTGATGTCAAAGATTTTTGATGATAATAAGGGAAGAGATTGGTCGATTATTTTATGTCTCTTAAAATATCTACTGACTTCATTAAAATGAGTAACATATAGGGTCGTCGAAAATGACAAATAGTTTAAGAGGGGACTATAATAAGAAATGTTATGTTAAAGATTGATGAGGAGTTTGGTCGATATGTCTCTTATAATACTTAGGAACTGACTTCATTAAACATATAACTTATTAGCCTAAATAGGTTGAATTTATAATTATAGGCTCTACGAATGCTGATACTTCAATTTACTTTGCTACCAACTTGCTAACTGCTGCTAATATTCTCAAACTCGTGAGGAATTATAATTTTACTAGCTTTTGCCTGCAGCTTCGCTCACGTGGATGTCGGAAAATATCCCAAGGGAACGCACTACCGAGATTAAAAATAACTTATATGTTAATCCAGGTAAACAATGCATTAATTCCGTTATATATTGTTTTCATATATACGAGTAATTCTATTAGTTTACGCGGTGCACGCCAGTAAAGCTCCCAGTCGGCATGATTTTATCCGACATCTTCAACAATCATCGTCATATTTCAACCACAAAACCTAAACCACACTCAAAACCTTAATGAATTAGACACCTAAACCTTTCTTATGAATCACTGCGTCTATTGATAAAAACCGTATGAAAATCTGTTCGGTCATTTTTGAGTTTATCGCGCTCAGACAGACAGACGTGGCGGGGAGACTTTGTTTTTTTTAAACTCAAACTATTTATTTCAATTTAATCATTTACAGGTACTTTTGCTGTCAAAGAATCGGTCAGTTAGCCAGACAGTTGAAGCTAGTTGCCCATTCTAAAACGTAGATCTGTATAGAGAAGAACGGACAAGAAACTCCAAGGACACTCTTTTAAATATAGATATTACAAAATCCTGGATACATTATTCTGGTTGCTTCTATATGTAAGAACAATGTACAAAAATAATCAAAGCAATTGAAAATATAAGATTAAAAATAAGCCATGGCAGATAAGAGATGACCAGACTCGACTGATGGCACCCGTTCACGAACATGACGCGCGGATCAGATAAATATGTAGTGATAACTAATGACGAAACGAAAATGAGGATTTAGGTATATAAAATTCAGACTGATGATTCTGCTCTAAAATACCAATTTCGATTAACTATAGTCAATAGGAAGATATAAACTTACTAGTACACTGAAGGAAGTACCACATATATCAGGAATAAACATAAATAAGCACGGTACAAGCGGCGGTCTTATCGGTAAAAGCAATTTCTTCCAGACAACCATTGGATGGAAAGAATCATTAAGGAAACTGGAATCTATCCATCGGATGTATGTCCTGTATATGATAAGGGTGAATGAACTGCACGCTTATTTAGGGAATCATTACATATTATTATTATATAATACAGGGTTATTGGTTATGTGTCGGCAATACGTTAACCCCGATGTACGAGAGGTCATTTGGAACCAAATTACCCCTCATGACCCCCCCTACACCAATGTCAACCATTTTCGAGTAATTTGTCATTTTATATTTTAAAATGAATAAAATAAAAATATAAAATGTCAAATTACTCGAAAATGATTGACATTTGCATAGGAGTCAAAAGGGGTCATTTGGTTGCTAATGACTTCTTTGCCTACATATAACCAATAACCTTGAATATGGTAGGTGTGACCTATATTATATCAATCATGGAGATCAAATGAAAGAGACAATGTTTTTTCTTGGGCAGTTGTTGATCGATGTAATTACATAACATAAAACCACGTCTATTAATTTTCTCTGAAGGATTAGGCAGAGGTACCTCCACAACACTCGCATTTCGCCAGTTATGTTTTAGTCACATGTTCTAAGAGATAAGCCTATTGCCATCAACCGGGTACAAATCCAGACTCTGGGCTGCGTCTAAGTAATTTGTAACAGATCAACCAAATAACACTTTGCACGACCTGGGAATTGAACCCACGACGCTCAATAGTAGCGCTTACTACCACTAAATCAACAAGGCAATGAGCTATATTTTCTTTTTCTGTTTATCTAAGAAGAGGTTTTTACTCTGCAGTTATCTATTTCGCTTCGCTCTTGACACAGCGGTTATAGTTACGATGAACTGTGTAAAATCGCAGGTGTAGTCGTTGCCCGCCTCACGATCTCTCTCCATCTGGTTCTTTTGCATGACAGTTTGGCGCATTCATTAACAGGGCCTCTTACCACGGATTTTATTTGATCGGTCCACCTCATCGGCGACCTGCCGCGTGGCCTATTACCTTCCACTCTGCTCTGCACCACTAGACGCTCTATTGAGTCATAATTCCGCCTGGAGACATGTCTTTAGAACTTCAGTTCAACTCTGCAGTTGGACAGTAAAATTACTGACCGATATTATTACGATATCAATAATAGGTACCTATCTTTTAATATTCGGTACTATTTTAAATGGCTTCTATTAATATATCGGTGACAGCTGCGGTTTAGATTATTGAAGGTTGTGGGTGATTGGACCGCTGCCACTGGTGGATTAAAACCGATTTTCTAAATTGGATTCGGGTTGGTTATTGAATGTTTAATCGCAGTATTAGGATTATTAGAGGCTTATTTGACGTAATGTGTTAGGAGAAATTTAGTTGAAATTACGTTGTTGAGCAGACAAATTTTTCGAACATATAATAATAATAATATATTTTAAAACATAGATCAGGCAGGGGCCATAGTCCTTCCATAGTTCCAGGTGACCAGTCCACTTTAGCAACCCAAACCCGTAGTCTGATATCTTTGTTTCCATATCTTACAATAGTCCTACACCAACCGGGGGTGGTTCTTGGCTGCACTTGCAAAGAGCGAACAGGGATAATCGTCGGTTGGTACCTCATTTCATTAAAAACGTCTAAGGGGCCTCTGCGAGTTGGCTTCGGCCCCTCGTACGCCTTCCAAAGGTCCGGAACCCCTGGGTCCCGAGAAATGTCAAAGACGTTTAAATAATATATTTATTGAATAAAACGTTTACAAAAAATGTAAGTCAACAATAAGATTTCCCAAACAATTATAATGCCTAAAAATGAACTAAAACTAAAATATATTAATTACAAGTGCAAGTAATGATGGTTCGGAATTACAATGTTAGGTAGCGACCCGCCCGATCTAGGTTAATCAAACCTGTGTTTCAGGCCATCACTTTACATTTGAATTAAATTGGAGCACTAACATTTAAAGTTAAACTGACATAAAATAATATATTAACAACTATGAGAAAAAGCATATTGGTACATTTATATCTAAAACTAAACCTATGTAAATATACAAAAGTAAATACTTACGAGGGATAAATTATAATCAACATGACAAAATTTCTAGAAGTTTTTCTGTGTCTGTGTAATTGAGTATCGCTAAATGTTCTGATAATATTTTACTACATTTTTTGTAACTTTTTATGAACCAATGGATAGGCTATATCTTTCAAAATGATTCAGATTGTGATTGATCATGTATTATGCAGCAACATGTCTTTTTCTTCCATACTTCTCATTACTCCTCTACTCTTATAGCCATCCACATTCATACTCAAAACTTTCCTCACGACATTTTCCACATTCCTCTGCATCACATGTCCATACCATGACAACCTATTACAACACAACTATTGAAAGAAGAAAAAAAGAAAGAAAAATAGGACAATTTGTCACAGAAATACGTGCATATATAAAAGACAAGAGTAATCAGAGAACAACAAAAAGTATATTATAAATAATAAATCACGAGCATGAAACAGAAATTAGGCGGCAGCTGCACGGTATAACTGTGACAAGAAGGCTTCCACTCAGCATGATGCTGTGTTATGGGGGACCCACAGCACAGCGCTGATTTTTAGTAGTCAGACTACAGACTTTGGTTTTTAGACTTTTTTTATTTTTGGAATTTAGAACCTAACCACAAAAAATTCAACCATGACAGAATCCCAAACACCTCTAGCAAAGAATGTAACGAAACAAAATTTTCAACTCTGACCCACTGAAAATTCCGTATCTATTAAAACATTTACGAGGTCGGCCTACATAATTTTCATCACAACCTTTATTCTGCATTCATAATATTTTTTTCAAACAATGTTTATCTACCGTGTTTGTACCTTGGAGCCGGAATTTTATGCTTAATTTTGTTCCTATATATAAGCTGGATGAAAAGATTGGTTTTGGTCCGAGAAATTATCAAAGGTTTTGTAAGCTCGTGCTGTTTTTAATGTTGGTAGTAGATTAATGCTGTGTTTTTAATTTGTAACGGATTTTTTAGTTTTATTAGGTATTAACTCCAGAGCAACTGTAAAAATGAGCTTTGCCATTTTTGTGGAATGTTTGCTTGATGTAAAATATATGTTTGCGTCACGAGTTGAATCACGTCAATAAACACGGTGGGGCAATTGAAAAATTGGAAATGAAATCTAGGTACATAACATAACATCACGCCTGTAATCCCCGAAGGGTTAGGCAGAGGTATACCCATAGGACACCCACATTTCGCCAGTTATGTTTAAGTCCCATGTAATAGGGGGCGAGCCTATTGCCATCAACCGGGCACAAATCCCGAAATCCAAAATCTAGGTATGTGAGATAAATTCTAAATATAGGTATGACGGAGAAGGTAGGTGTCTCTTTTGTTATTATCAGCCATATTTTAACTAATGTGGTAGTGTTGGTTATTGCACAATAGAAAAACAGTTTGCAGTTCAGTTCATATTATAATTTACGACCACATTAATCACACTAGCAATTCACACACTGTAAGTATATGACACAACTATTCGGATTGCGCGACAATTTCTAAACGTGTTTACTGCTTGACCGCCACCAATGAACTCTGCTCAGCTGCGGCCGGTCCAAGCAATGTTGTAGACTCTGTCGAACGCCGCTAGGCGGCGCTGGCGTCCCGATTTGCCAACTCAGTAACGTATTTCCGACAGGTATTTGTATCGAAGGGCTTAACCTTTTACAGAAAATTAAATGAAAGGAAACTTAAGGCAACAGTCATGAGGTGAGATAAAAAACAACCGACTTCCAAAAAAAAACACTACAAAGTGAAAAATAACTTTAATTTTGGAAGTCGGTGTCTTGGGTTTTGTGTTTTCGTTTTTTGCCACCGACTTCCGAAATTAAAGTTATTTTTCACTTAGTAGTGTTTTTTTTTTGGAAGTCGGTTGTTTATTTTTTTGTATAAAGTTTTTATTTTTCTCTTTTTAGTTGTGGTACCTACCCCACACACATTCGAATACCACTACCTGCTACCAGTGACAGGAACTTATCATATCATCTACATACTAAGTGGGAAAAAATACGTATTTTGTAGCTAACTCAAAAACTACCCGTAACTAACTAGTTAAATAGGTTTCAAAAATAGATATTGGATAGACCAACTGTATCAAATCTCCAAATCGAATTCTACGTTTCACGACACCCAGCGGTTGTAATCCCCGAAGGGATCGGCAGAGGTGTACCCATAGTACACCCACATTCCACCAATTATGTTTATGTCCCATGTAATAGGGGGCGACACTATTGCCAGCATCCGGGCACAAATCCAGCCTCCGGACTCCGGACTCCAGGCTACTGAGAAATTTCTGATGGAAAACCCAACAACACTTTGCCCGACCCGGGAATCGAACCCCATGTTCAATAGTAGCGCTTGCGACCACTAGACCAACGAGGCAGTCCAATAAAAATAAATCTACAACACAAAATGAATAAAACAGCAGCTTTTTTTATAACCAACGAAAAATTTCAACTTTACGTGCTGAATAGTCTTGAATCATGTGTACTGAATTCACAGTAACAGTTTTCACGTCAAACTCCTTTACACTCTGTTTAGTAAGACAAGTAACTACTTGGGCAATCGAGCTCTGCTCTGGTGAAAACGAAAGTTCATACTAATTCCATGCTGCCATGATAGTAAGTACTTACTAATTCCATGCTACCATGTCATTATTCTAAGGTAGCCATCTTGTTCCAAACTTTTAGTGATCGAGCTCCGCTCAGGTGAAAATACGGAGAAAATGAATTTTCCCAGATATGTGACCTAGCTAGATCGATTTATCACCCTCGTAAACCCCACTATAAATTGCAACTTTCATCGAAATCATTAGAGCCGTTTTCGAGAACGTGATTACAAATTTTTAATAGTGTAGGATATGTTCTTTTCTAAATCTGTAAATATCAAAGAAAAATGTTGGTCAAGTCAGCAATGTCCATATCTAAAGCTTGTACTAAAGTGATTAATAAGTTTATCCGCCAAGAAATTCAAACTTTACAGAGGTCCACTTCTTAAAAATGGTCGCCATATTCCTTTTGTTTTATAGTTCTCTCTTCTAGAAGTAGTTATAAAGTGTGGACTCTTGTTATTCCGTTTGGCCAAGTTCTATTATTACTGGATTGTTTATTTCGCCAAAAGCTGGATGCTGATCTTCGATCATCATTGACGGACTTGGAAATGCAGTCAATGTTTAGTCATAGTCATTTATTCATAAACAAGTAACTTATATATTAAAACATTGTTTTATAGAGCTTATCGTTTCATGCCAGGCTACAAATTGAGTTAACTAATGTATCCTATGAAAGATCGCCATCTACGCTTATTAAGTTAAAGCTTGCCTTTTAAGTTAATAAGTAGTTACTTATAAATTGTTGGTTGTGCTGGTTAAGTAGTTTTAAATTAACCTGCCATCATCTAGGTAACACTTAGGGTTTTGCTTTCAGCCTAATTAAATATGGCAAATATTAGGTATTAATTTAATATTTATCCTTAACAAAATTTATTGATGATAATTACTTTATACGTAGGAACACGAGCATTGGTGTGCAATGTTTAGGCAATTTCAGATCATTAAAGTCTATAGGGCCCTAGTACCGTATTTTTTAAAACGTAATTTTTTTTAAATACGGGAGTCGACCTTCAGATGTCCTCGAGATGTATTCCATAACCGTGTTTAGGCTAAGTAAAAAATCTATATAATAAAATCGGCGAAATGCGTGTATACCTAGTTGGAATGAATTTATTTATCTCAAGAACAAACTTAACGTGCATTTCGTATGAATTATTTTGTTTTAACAGGGCATCTGTCAGGTCAGCTAGTTCAATGGTCGGCAAACTGCGGCTCGCGAGCCGCATGCGGCTCTTTGGCTTATATAGTGCGGGTCTGTAGTCTGTAAAAATGTCAATGAGTGCGAGCGTAGATACACAAAGGAGTCGGGGCTTCGGTCAATAAGCAAGATATCAAGTTTTATCCAAAATTCAAACTATATTTCAAAGATTTATTTCTGAAGTATTTTCATCAAAAATTAACAGGACATCGATAATTAATCATTTACTGTAGTAACCTTTCAAAGTTTTCCAAGGTTAAATTGTTAATATGTAATATGCCTTCTTTATATTATTATCAGCCGATATGATGATGATGATGAAGGCATCCTATTTCTTAGCAAGTTAATTTTAGGAAGTGTTGTGAAGTGAAAAAGGATGGGAGTTTAAAGGATTAAGGAAAGTGTGTTGAGACAGTTTGGACACACAGAAAGGATTGGCTCTCATAAGAAATCTTAATCGTTATAATATTGATATTTAGCTCTATTGACTAATGATCTTAGACGTAGGCAAAAAGGCTGCCAAGCTAAAATGGGATTGGGCGGGTCATGTCAGCCGCATGCATCGTGACTGTTGGGCAACAGTCTCCACACGGTGGGTGCCTGAGAATGGACGGCGGCGCCGAGATCGGCCCAGGAAGAGGTGGCGAGACGACCTAGACGCTTACCGCAAGTGTTGGATGGAGGTGACCCTGGCAAAGGATGCATGGAAGGATTTGGGGGAGGCCTTTGCTCAGCAGTGGGACAGTGTAGGCTATTTTTTTTTTTTTAAGTTGACTAATGAGTTTGCCGACTACTGAGCTAGTTCATAATAAAATTCAAAAAAGGTTTGAAGTGGGTCTCGGGTGTGGGTTTAAATCGAATTCACGACCTTTCGTTCGTCAGCCTATACCGTTGAACTACAACTGTCATTAAAAAAATCATAAGAAAAGAAAATGGGACAAAGTTACCAAAAAAGTTAGAACACGCTAAATAATTCTGTTACTAAAACTTATTTAGTTAACATAGCACTTAGAAGGGCTTAGGGTGATTTTCCCGTGCAAACAAACATTATTCTGAGCACAGCTTAGTTTTGCGTTCGAGCGCAAATTATTTTGCCAATTACTTTACCTCTTGTTTTTTCTGAACTCCTAGTAGTTTCTGTTGCTAATTGAAAATATATTGTGTTGTAAATAAAAGGAATTGGGAGCAAAAATAAAATGGAAAACAATGTGTTCACAGTTAAGATAGGATTAACTTTACTTTGTTTTTTTTTCTAAATAAGTTTCCTTTACTAGGAATTTCGCCTTGTTGAGTAGGTTTACGGAATTTCTATTTCGAGTTCGAAATATAAATTCTTATTTCGATTTAACAATATTGTTGTAAATTACGAGAGTCTGAAAATGTACCTAAGTCTTTTCAAGTTTCTGAGAAAATTAATTTAATAAACTTGTTTCAGTTTATTTGAGTTACCATCAAGACGTTCGAGGGTAGTGTTTTATAGTACTTTCGAGAAATAATACCGAATTATTAATTTGAACTCATTCTCCTAACTAAAACCATATATTTATTTATTTAAGATACGTATATAACATTACAAATTTAAAAAAAATTGGTTGCCTGTAAAGTCGGTATACGGGCGAAAGTGTTACGTGACAACGACTTTGATTGGTAAAATAATTTTAATGTGAATATTCATTCGTATAGTAGGAAGAAGGATGAAATAATACTTTCACTTTTTATGTCTGTCTCTCTCGCTCTTAGGCGGGCTAACCATGCCCGAGTGGAAGGGACGCGTGCCTCTCACTCGCTCTCATTGTGAGCGCATAACGTGAGCGGAGCGTAACGCAGTTTCTTGAAGTGTCACCCGGCAAACCAATTTATAAGACGTTGTCACGTCAATAAATCCAAGACGTCGTCATACAGTACAAAATTTTAACAAAACGTTATGAAAAAATCCGGCAAGTGCGTGTCGGACTACGCACAATAAAGAGTCCCGTAGCTGGCATGAATTTATCCCAAATAAAAAACTTAACATTGTAGTTGAAATTCATGTTCTTCCATACATTCCAACTGCAAATATAAGTTTGTACACACAATATTGATAGATTTACCATGTTATTTTAAGACCAAAGACTTCTTATAAGTTTTCCTGTAATCTATGAGTGAAGAACCATTCTCTATATTTTGTTCAAAATTTTAGGCTCAGTAGTTTCGGAGATAAGGGTGGTTTGGTCAATTTTCATCTATTTTCTTAATATAATAAAATATATTTACGATCCTTGTAACAAGCCCTTCATTTGATAAGTCACACGATACAGTTTGAAAAACTTTTTTTTAATATTCATATTTGTCCCCCAAAAGTGACCCATCTTCAAAATTTATTTATTTACGTTACGCGTCCATGTTTGAGTCATAGAAATACCTATGTGTACTAATTTTCAACTTAATTGGTTCATTAGATTCGGAGCAAATTGGCTGTGACAGAGAGACAGACAGACATACGAGTGATCCTATAAGGGTTCCGTTTTTTCCTTTTGAGGTACGGAACCCTAAAAATATAACACAAGAAATTGAAAAAAAATTCAAATTATGAAACAACAAACAAACCAATCAATAGAAAAGTACAACTTTTAACTATCTATGTTTCATCTATCATCTCACAGAATCTTAAAAACATTTACGACAAACATCTATCCATTTCCCAGCAAACAAGTCACATCCCGGTGTTGATGTTAGACGAGCATTATGCATCGTAAATGCTCGAATGAGAGGCACGCTAGATCGTGACGCTATGTCTGCTGAAGGTACGGCCAATAACGAGTGTCTTGGCCGCCTCAGCAACAAAAATCTTCAGCAATTGAGCCACAAGTTCTGGACAACCGGACTCACCGCGCATAATACGGCAAGCTGTGATAAGCTAGAAGTAAGTACGCCTATAATCTGGACTAATCACCTAGTGAAGATTGCGTGAATCGGCTGGATGTAAGAACCACAGGACTGTGTCGACGTGGCAAAGCTAGTGGTCTATGTACAGTACCGACCAAAAGTCCATAAGCAATCTCACAAAGCAATAGACTGACGCTTCGGTTTGACTTACGACCTTCTTCTATAAGTTGTTACAATACTGTAGACACGCACATTACACACACACACACTCACTTTGTCTGCAACTCATAGTAATGACTAGTTCGATAATTATTAGTTTTTTGTTTCATTCGTCTTGTTCACATAAATATTAAAGTTTAGCAGGTAGACCACAGAAAACTAAGTAAATTATTTCGATTTCTGTGGGGTAGACAGATGCAATTCGTTATGAGTATTCACTTAGAACTTTGTTGGTTCGTGATTATTGTCGGTGACGAGTATTTAGCTATTAGCGGTGTTGTGGTTATTATTTTCAGAATGCAGTCAAATAAAAAGTGAATGCAGTAAAAGTGGATGTAATTTTATTACACAAATTTACAATGAAACCGGACTAAGTGTGAGTGTTATCATTTAAATATTTCATATTTTACTAAACATAAATCTTAATCAAAGGTATTGTTGATAGAACAGGTATTGTTGAGATAGAAGATGCCTTTAAAGTTTTAAATTTATTATGACGTATAATTCGATTAGTGAATGATAAATAATTAGGTGTTACGTGTAATAAATACAATGTTATTCTTTGTTCTAGAGAAATTCTGTGAGTGTGAGGGTTAGGAGATATGAGGCTTATTATTGAGGATTAATAGGCTTATTATCGAGGTGCAGCGATGTCAAATGGTGAATGAATATGAAACAAATGGTTTCATACCAACGAGATATTTTGCTGAATTATTAAACACGTCATTATGAACCGTTCGCCGTGCACTCTGAAGCCTTGCATCACTGAAGACCAGCTAGAAAACCGTTTTTGACAGAAAGGCATAATAAACCTGAACATTTAAGTTTCGCACGATAATATTAAGACTTCAAGTGGGACACTGCTATATTTTAACCTTAAAATATTTACCATACCAACTTAATAAACAACACATTCGTTATTGCATGAATTTGTGGTAACGAATTATTAAGCACGTTTCAATATGGTGCTTGTCGTATTTCTTGCAGATAAACCGAAAATGTTTAAGATTATTTTGGTCATATTATTATTTTAGGATTAAAATTTGAGGTTTAGTTTCAATCTTCTTTTCGTAAAGAAAATGAATACTTAAACTATAACCTCAACACCAACCAATATTTACTAAAGTCAAATAAAATGTAAAATAATTAATAGAAATAAAATATAAAAAACTGCCCATATTTAACCTTAAAATCACCTATTCTGTAAGTAGTTTTTTTACATTTTAAGTAGTCTAATATTCTTATTTATTACTTAATTACTTCGACCATGATCAAAGCTTAATATTTATGGTGAAAAAATCCATTTAAAATTTAAAACATTTCATAATTTAAATATGTCAAAATAATACAAACTGCTTCTAAGTTTCTTGACATCTATTTCACATCTTATTCAGCTAAAGTAATGATAAATAATTGTTGCAGTTTGTTAACTTATGTAAAATAAATATAACGAATAAATATATTTTTTAATTTTGTTATCATATATCACGCATTTTTATTCTAAACCCTTTATTGCAATAACAACATAAAAAAGCAGCAATATTTAAAAAATATTATTATCGAAAACAAAAATAATAATATTTGCAAAAAACCGCACTGTGCTTTACAAGATTAGAACCTGAGGCAGTTTGAATTTCATACCAACGCTTAACGCTTTCTGCTATCTGAACTTGTTAAGTTACAATCGAATTTTAGCAATCCCATAAACTGGTCAAGGTCACGCGCATAATGCGTGTGTGCTAGCATGTTTAAAGCGACGGAAATATATTGTTGTTTCGTGTAGTGCAAAACTGCGTTATCTGTGGTGTGTGTATCGTGTTGCTTACACATACAAATGTACGAGTTATACCGCGTGTTCACAGCAATACGACTCTTAACGTGCTTATGCACTTTTGAACGCTTACTGTACAGCAGTGGACGTCTTTCAAAACGAAACTAAGAGCGATATTTGTATTCAATCCAGAATCATCATCTGCTCAGCCTTTTCCCAACTTTGTTAGGGTCGGCTTCCAGTCTAACCGGATGCAGCTGAATACCAGTATTTTACATGAAGCGACTGCCTATCTGACCTCCACAAGCTAGTTACTAGATAACACGACACCCCTTGGTAAGACTGGTGGTCAGACTTTTGGGCTTCTAACTACGTAACGACTGTCAAAGATTTACAAATGACAGCCTGAACCAGCGGTTTAACGTGCTTTCCGAGGCACGGAGGAGTCTCGGTATGTAGAAATGGTCACCCATCTACAGACGAACCACAGCAAGCGTAGTTTAACCTAATCGATCGATCCGTGCGGCTGTTATTACTTAGCCACAAGCCCCTCCCTCCTTTCCTCCTCAATTCACTCCAGAATGTAAATTACAATTAAAACAAAACTACATGTTAGCAGGTATAAAAATAAGAACATAAATACATAAAATTAATTAAACCAGAGTCTCAGTGACGTGATTAGAACATAGCAGATCGTTTTAGTAGATTGTAACTTGTAAGTAAACAACTTTTGTAAAACATTCGAAAATTATTCTAGACTCGGCAGGTTTCAACACGTAAGTACTTGAAACTTAATTATATTTAAGGATTTACACACGTTTCAGTTAACAGTTGAATTGCTAATTCAGCAACAAATTCTTCAATTTATTTAGTTAAAATATTTATAACATCGTTAATTAAATTAAGAAACTCGAAACCTACTACAATTTGATTAGTGAGTCTGGATTACATGTCTAAATATTTTCTTAGAATCCCACACTATAATTACTTTAGTAAAGTCAGCCTTTAAAGTATTTTCAATGTACTGAAAGAACTACAATAAGCCTGCCTACAGTGCCTAGGCTATGAAAATAACACCGTTGTATTATTTTCAATGAGAATAAATTCATAACAAAAGTCATAACCATTCAATAAAAATACCATAAGAATTCAATTTATTCCCCTCACCCTATTTCCAATTTCGAAAACTCTTCAATGAAGGAGCTAATTCCGAAAAGGGGCTCTGTAACAGCACTCTATTCTCAATCAAAATCTTAAAAGAATTTTCCAAAATCAAGAGCAGTAAATAAATCGAGGAAAGAAAGGGATTTAGTCAAGGTCAAGATTATTATTATCTTCGAAAGAAACCAATGTTTGGGGCTGAAAAAACGTTAAAATACAGAGCTCTGAAATCGTGAAGAGATGTTTATGAGAAGTAAATCATCATCTGCCTAGCCTTTTTCCAATTATGTTAGGGTTGGCTTCCAGTCTAACCGGATGAACCGAATACCAGTAATTTATATGGAGCGATTGTCTATGGGACCTCCACAGGCACTTGGTAATATGTTTGTTAGGCTTTCGGGCTTCTGACTACCCGTAACGACTGCCAAACATTAGATACAAATGATAGCCAGGACCAATGGCTTAACATGCTTTCCGGGGCAAGGAGGGATATCAATATGTATTGGATGGTCACCATAGACTGATATCGGCATGCGTTGCCTAACCTTGAAGATCGACCCGTGCGGCTATTATTTTTTAACAGTAAATGAATTAATAATTTATGAGTAGTAAAGAAACAAGCCGAAACAAAGGGGATTCGACCAAGGTCAAGACAATTTATTATGTTCCAAAGGAACCAAAAAAAGTTAGATAATAATTACTTCAAAGTACTGAAATCGTGAAAAGACACATAATTATGATTGTGATAAATTCCTCGTTGTGCCTGACGTCCCACTTTTTGAGTCTAAAAGGTGGTAAATCCAAAGTCAATATAACTTTTCCACATTTAATTTGTGACACAACTGATTTACGGTAAAAGATGTCACGGACTTATTTGTCTGAAATCGTCAACATGACCAAACATGGGTAATAATGCTCACTTCTTTATAGCAGCAGTATTATCCCGTATGAGAAGAGCATTTTTCACATACATGAGACAGGTAGTCTCAACACTAGTATGAGTAACAGTTTTTTAAATAATATTTTAGTGTTCATCTGAATGTTATGAAAGAAAAGGGAGTGAATGATGGCGTGACGGTTGACAGGGGAGAATACGTGGGGTTGGCGCAACACTTTTTGAACTACTAACTTTCTAGAGAAAAAGTGTTGCGCCGACCCCACGTAACATGGAACAAGGGCAGGAAGATGATGATGATTTGAAGATGAAGTGTTCATCTTTCGAGTCAATGGCATAAAATGTAGACCTCTGAACAACACCAGGAGGCCAATTATTCCCGTTACTAATAACGTTCAAATTCGAACGTTTTGAAAAAACTTCTTGTATTTTTGTTTTTGCCACCGACTTCCGAAATTAAAGTTATTTTTCACTTTGTAGTGTTTTTTTTTGGAAGTCGGCTGTTTTTTTTTTTTAAGTTTTTATTTTTCAGTTTTTAGTTGTGGTACCTACCCCACACACATTCGAATACCACTACCAGCTACCAGTGACAGGGACTTATCATATCATCTACATACTAAGTGGGAAAAAATACATATTTTGTAGCTAACTCAAAAACTACCCAAGCAAAGTTAATAATTTATATGAAACCAATTTGAGAGCATACCCTTTCAAACAAAAAAAATATTTTCAAAATCGGTCCACAAATGACGGAGAAATCGGTGGACATACTAAAAAAAAAACAAACATATGCTACGAACATATAACCTCCTCCTTTTTAGAAGTCGGTTAAAAAATACTGAAGTCAGGTGTGGTAATTTAAAGATCTTCCTCTTGTCCTATCGACTGGTATTCCTTACCGCAGTCATTTCGAGTATTAAGCTTGTAATTTACTCTTTGCAGTCTTTGATTCTTCTTAATTTAGCAAAGCCTAAAGACCTCTTTAGACAGATCTAAATCATCGTGGCAAATGCAATTTAAAGTGCTTTAGAATTTTTCACAGACTTCCTTCTTTTACGGCCTATTCTTTGCGTTCAATGAGGTATTCAAATCGTTTGTCTCTTAAGTATTAATTTAATAAGGAAACGGCCATTGGGTCTGAGTGCCGTCATAAAAATATTGGAGGTTCTTAAGTGAAAATAGAATTGTGGGTCAATAAAATCAATGATCAGTATCCTAATTTCAAAGAAAAATCTTATAAGCAATAGATTTTAAAGCGTTTACGTACTACATGTGCGTGAACAGCGGTGATCCAGTAAAAACGGCCGTGACTTCCGCGTGTAGGTCGTGGGTTCGAACCCATAAGGGCACTTTCTGTAAATTATTTCATAACCACTGTTCTCAATACGGTGGAGAAAAACATCGTGAGGAAACCGGCATGTCTTAGAAACAAAAATCCGAAAACTTTCACTAATCGACACTATTCCACACAAGGCCTTTGTATTATGACCCACTCCCTCTCACAGAGCGGAGACTTGTTTCCCAACAGTGGGCTGATTATTATGCTATGCTATGTGTATTGTATGGTGACATTATATTGTTTATGATCTATCAAGTGAGCGGTCTGTCACAGAATGGACTGTCCGAACAAACCGCATTACTAGCCAGTCATGTGGTTACACGTAAACACGTTGTTTTACTCATACATTTAACTATGCTAAATAAGAAAAGAGTTTATTATACAACAGTTGTTTGGCATGAAACAAAAGAACATAATATAAGTAAAAACATTGATGACCGAATTTTTATAAAAGCTATGCTTTTCTTCTGAAACGAAGACTCAGATTTTATGGAAAACATTTTGCATTTTTGATGCGAACTGAATTTAATATAAGTTAATTTTATTAGGAGCCGAGAACAACGTAAATATTTATTATGTTCTTCCAGCAATCAGGCTTCTGAGTGTCCCAGATTATGTGAAATGTTGATTTAATCCTCCTCTGTATTCTTAAGCTCTTCTTTGTCGTTTTATTAAAATTTTCTCTGTGAAAGATGCTGGGTAAAGACCGGGTTTAACCCTTTCAGTAAAGGAGTTATCAAGTGACAAACGTTTTTAAGTCACTTACAAAATTTTCTGTGTAAACTGAGAGGAGGCCTGTGTCCCAGCAGTAGGAAAATTATATGCTGCTATGTGTAAACTTGCAATTCTAGCAAATTATGGTCTTAGTTCCCTGTACAAAAAATAGATTTAGCTTTTCGAAAAGCCAAATCAAAATCGTTTTTGGATTTTCGATTTGAAATCCAAAACATCTACCTACATAATTTATGCACCGTAATGCTTACTGGCATACTATTAAAAACGTCAACATTTCTCATTAAACTTTTAGCAGGTTTTCAGTTACTTCAAGAACATTACTGTCAATATAAGTCCGCACAGAAGTGACAGATTACCGTTCATAAATATCACGAAAACACATTTCCGAAAACGAAACTGTCTCCTAAGAAATTAAATTAGTTTAAGAACATCTATTTACATAGTAAAAATTTTAATCGTTCTCCAAAACTTAAAATAAGTGCTGTTTTATCTCACGAAACTAGCTTGGCCTGACTTTTGGCTTAGTATTCGGCCAAAAATAGTAGCTGAATTGCAAGTCTGGGATGTTGGCCTATCTTTAGAATGGGTTTTTTCAGACGAACAACAACGGCAGCGGTAAAAAGTCGGCATGCAGTGGTCGAGCTTCTTTTGTATTGTTAAAAGATTAATGGCGAAGGATAGGCGTTTCGGGAGCAGTATTTCTAATTTTGAAGTTTATTTATTTGTTTAGTGAGATTGGCAGCCTAATTTTGAATGGGCTCGATACAGTGACTGAATGATCACGTGATGCGTGACGTTGAATTGTCGCCGCAAACGGGTGCGGTTAAGATGTAGTTGCAGTAAGCCAACGTACGCATGGACGTTATAAAATCGCGGCGGAATTTTATCGCGCACTGGATTTTCAACCTCGGTGTTTAGCCGAGCGTTGAGAATCCAACGCGCTGGGACGCACTCTCGTTCCAGCGCGTTGAAAAAACACACAGTTAGATTTTTAACTCTCGGCGCTAAGCAGAGCGTTGAAAATCTAGTGCACGAAAAAAAAATCACCGCGATCTTATTACGTCCGTGTGAACGTGGGCAGTCCCGCTAACAGTGTGTTCTTTTGACCGTGAGTCGTTATGTTTGTGGTAACGACTCACGGCCACTATTGACTACATGATCGGAGACAGTCATTGAACGTGATTGCAAACTGTCATACGTGTAGATTGAGTTAAGAGTTTTCACTTAAAGTCGCCGGCAACATTTATGCCGCTGCCAGTTGTGGCTCGTCTATACGAACCCTTAATGGCTAGATAATTTAACTGGGTCACAGATATTGATTTCGTTGAGCGAAATAAACTAGCAATTAATATTAATAAGGAGAAAGATCCTGATAGCACTAGAGTAGCGAACCAGAAAGGTAGGGAAGTAATTAAAATCTCATTATGGCGTCGCTATATTCCTAGTGAGCCTGATGGTTTTCGATAGGACTTCTAGTATGGTCGATGTGGATTCTGTAGAACAAGTAGGAGTGATTCTAGAAAGTTTTGAAGCAAAATTTTGAACAGTTGTTCGCAAAGCGAGGAGAGTTTTAGTGCCTTATTTACATATCTTTACTGCGAATCTGGACGTATAAAATCGGTGTTTCGGATTTCTGAATTAAAGTCTTGGACTATTGACCTAAGTCAGTGTGGCTATAATGTAAAGGAAATTATAATTAAAAAAAAATATTCTCCTCTCTCTATTTGTCAAAAAAGGAAATACAAAGATGCATCCAAACAGTGTCCGTCATGTTCTTTGTAAGTCTCGTATGTGACGCATGCCTCAGATTGAAGCATGTGTCATTTAAAACA
This sequence comes from Agrochola litura, assembly GCA_949152395.1. Lineage (NCBI taxonomy): Eukaryota > Metazoa > Arthropoda > Insecta > Lepidoptera > Noctuidae > Agrochola > Agrochola litura. The sequence continues at coordinate 11,982,866 of OX424514.1, read as the reverse complement.
TATAGTTTAAAAAAGCACTTATAACAATAAAATATTTTTTTACCAAAAACTTAAAATAATGTAAAAAAAAAAGTTCCGACAGAAATCAAAACTTGAACAAGATCGCCTTGATGGAAAAAAAATACTTGTATAGAAAGAACATTGGTCCGTAACCTCATCTAAATAAAGAGCACAATCGCGTTTACAAAACCTTTAAAGTAAAATACTTGCATAGAAGATTGATCCGTAACGCAATATAAATAAAGAGCACAATCGCGTTTATTAAAATGAGGTGTCCTTACAGTGTCGCGAAATCAATGGTTTAGTCCCATCTCAAAAAAGCTCAACGTCCCTAAAGAAATTTTCACTTAAAAAAATTGGTAGCTTTAAATCTAGATTCCCACATTTTACCGAATGTTAATCGTTATTATAAGTTAAACTAAGAATGCTTTTCCCAACAGTCTCTTTGCTAATAGTCAACAATAACAGAGTCCTTTTGCAGAAAATAAACTCCTTAGCGACACTTTCCTTAGGTAATTTGTTGGTAAGAAAAACTTCTTTTACAAGCAAAATTTTGTCAAGGTAAAACAGCATTACCGCTTTCTATTACACATGTAAAATCAGACGCGGAAAGCAAAGTTTGTATGGAACACTTAATAATGACATGTCTTTATACTCCAAAGGGTTAGTACACCCACTTTTCGCCATTTCTCTAAGTTCCACGTAATAGGGGGCGAGTATAATGCATTAATCAGGCACAAATCTAGACTCCTGGCTGCTACTGAGAAATGTTACCAGATCAGAAATAATAGACAGCAGGAACTGAACCAAACGATTATCCCTTAAAGTTCGCGAGCACATTCGTAAGATGCTGGCAGTATCATCACAACGGTAATGTTTTCTTATTATTTACATACATACATATATAACATCACGCCTTGTTTCCCCGAAGGGTTGGGCAGATGTGTACCTGTAGCAGGTACACCCACATTTCGCCAGTTATGTTTAAGTCCCATGTAATATGGGGCGAGCCTAATGCCATCAACCGAGCACAAATCCAGACTCCGGGCTGCTACTGAGAAATTCCAGATAGGAAAACCCAATAACACTTTGCCCGATCCGGGAATCGAACCCAGGACCTCATGCTCAGCAGTAGCGCTTACGACCACTAGACCAATGAGGCAGTTATTATTTGTCAGTCTTATTATTTGTTTTAGTATATTCGTGTATATTCGTGTATATATTTGTTCTTATATTTTATACATATTATTTTTATAGTTTTAATAGGTATATGTATATCTTTGTATTTTAATAAATATTTATTCCACAATTTTCGTTATTACACCTACCACTGTTTGTCTCTGCGTCACCCAAAGGTTAACTGGTAGAAAATCCCAATGGCATTAAGTCCACCTCCACACATTTGTGTGCTTAAAGTATTAAATAAATACATTATCAAACTGCCATTTTAATAATTAGAAACCGAAAGAAATCGTGTTCTTTATTTGTTTATTAAATTGATACACTTCTCAATTTTCCGTGTTATAGTCATTTCATACAGCTGTTAAGGAATGATAGTTGTGATTTGAATATACGTACAATTTAAGTTTGTGTTAATAAACAGTTAATTTCTCTGAATTTACATAGAACCTTTTCAGGTATAATCACAATAGGTATTTCATTTCCTATGTGAAAATAAGTATAATCCGAAATAACAAATTCGTAACATTGACAGACAAGGGTACGAAAACGAAAGATCTCATAAGTTATTTATACGATGATGTATTGCATAAGGCTAAAATAAATCAAACATCGCGTTGAAACACAAAAATGGACCAAAAGGATATTAAAATTAGGGTTTCTTATAGAAACATACGATAATTTGATTCCATCTTTAGATGTATGTCATAAACAAGAAATACGCCTTCTTATAGGTCAGGCGAATCTCAAATTTTCTTTTTATTCTCTTTTTAGGGTTCCGTTGCCAAATGGCAAAAAACGGAACCCTTATAGATTCGTCATGTCTGTCTGTCTGTCCGTCCGTATGTCACAGCTATTTTTTTCCGAAACTATAAGAGCTATGCTGTTGAAACTTGGTAAGTAGATGTATTCTGTGAACCGCATTAAGATTTATTTACGCATTATAGAAAAAAAAAAACAAATAATTTTGGAGTTCCCCATACTTAGAACTGAAACTCAACTTTTTTTTTTCATCAAACCCATACGTCTGAGGTATCTATGGATAGGTCTTTAAAAATGATATTGAGGTTTCTCATATCATTTTTTTCTAAACTGAATAGTTTGCGCGAGAGACACTTCCAAAGTGGTAAAATGTGTCCCCACCCCTGTAACTTCTAAAATAAGAGAATGATAAAACTATAAAAAATATATGATGTACATTACCATGTAAACTTCCACCGAAAATTAGTTTGAACGAGATCTAGCTAGTAGTTTTTTTTTAATACGTCATAAATCGTAAACCGCAATTTACCTTTCATTCAATGTTACTTGCTGCTACGGAACCCTTCATGGGCGAGTCCGACTCGCACTTGGACGCTTTTTTACTATTAGGCAATTCGTTCGGCACGGTATTCGTCAGTCAGTCTAAAGTCCGTTGTTCACGACGCTACTAAAGAGTAATGTGTTACAAACTGAAATCATTAATAAGTAGCCATAACACTACGGAAGCTTCGTACACAGGTAGGGAAGTGGTGGCCCAGTGGAAATGGCTGTGACTTTCGAGTTGTGGGTCGTGGGTTCGAACCCAAGCAGGCGCTTTACTTTGTGTGAATAATTTTATCACCACTGCTGTCAAAACGGTGAAGGAAAACATCGTGAGGAAACCAGCATGTCCTAGAACCGAAAATTCGAATACATGTGACATCTATCGACCCGCACTGGGCCCGCGTGGTAGATTACGGCCCACTCCCTCTCACAGAGAGGAGGCCTGTGTCCCAGCAGTGGGAACATTTATAGGCTGATGATGATGATGATGCTGTCAAAACGGTGAAGAAAAACATCGTAAGGGAACCAAAAATTCGAAGACATGTTACATCTACTAACCCGCACTGGGCCCGCGTGTTAGATTACAGCCCACTCCCTCTCGAAGAGAGGAGACCAGTGAGAACATTACAGACTGATTATGCTAAGCGTACACGATACAAACAATCACAAATATAACGCGTCAGTAAGTCGCATCGTGAACAAATTGTCTAAGAATATGATGATAACTACAATCCTTTTCGTCACTGAAAAGTATGACGACAAACCGGAGGATTCTTTTACATCAAGTTGAGTACCCAAGTGTTGAAAGAAAGAAAAAAATACGTTTATTTGCGGCAAACATGACGCAAAAAAATAAAAAAACACGAAAATAACAATTTGGGGGAACATATGCGTCACATCCACGGAAAACGGCCATCGCTCAGCATAATGCTGCGACCACATATGAGACAGAGCCCCAGCGCTGGTTTTCAGCGACAGTTGATGTGATGACGTCAGCAGCATAGTTATTAAGTTAGTATTTAAGTTATTGAGTTATTAAGTTCTTACGCTACTTATCCAAAGTCATTAACAAACGACACTACTGACTTTATGATGTGAATTAAAACATCACAAGTAAACCTCAAATCACTAACTCGCCGTGAACAAGCATTGTGATAACTGGTCGCTCCAGTTTTGTATGAAAAAAGCCTTTGCCATGGACTGAAACGATAACAGTACTGAAAAAATACCACCACAGGAATGACTGTATATTTTGAAACAGAAAGAATACACATATTTTTTTCTCGTGCTGTGGTTTCTAGCATAACTTGGAAATGCAATTTTAACGGTCATCATAATTTTGACTTGCAGATTGTGTTATAATTAAATGTAATGAAGGAGCTCGTGACTAAGTAATAACAGACGCCCGAGCCAATCCTACACTTGCCGGGGTTGGTCCGTAGATGGGTGACCATCTTTACATACCGAGACTCCTCCGTGTCTCGGAAAGTACGTAGAGCCGTTGCTCCCGGCGTCATTTGTGGATCTTTGACAGTCGTTGCGGGTCGTCAGAACTCCGAAAGTCTGAAAACCAATCTTACCAAGGGGTATCGTATTACCCAGTTCTTGGTGGAGGTCAGGTAGGCAGTCGCTCCATGTAAAACACTGATATTCAGCTGCATCTTGTTAGACTGGAAGCCGACCCCAACATAGTCGGGAAAAGGCTAGGTAGATCGATTGTGTTTTAATTAAATGATAAACGGATTCCTGAACGGCATTTTTTACCATTAAAACGGGGATATTAGTTTTAATGGCTGTACTGGACGGACTTAATCCAGCGGGGTAATTGCGTAACACACAATGATAATGCCTTTCATTTTGACAATTCAACAACATTCATTGTATCATTTAAGTTTCAAACATTAAGCAATAGATTAGAAATTTCCTTTAAAATTGATTGTGATTGAAGCCGTATTATATATTGGGGTTAAGATCCACTAAACAATTTGCTTTCTGGTTAATATTTTACTACGATATGTGCCTATAAAAGAGAAGAAGATGGCAAGCTTATTATTAAAATATTCGGGTCTTATATTACACGAAGGTGTATAAAAACATTTGACATACCTGATTATAACTTTGGAGATATAATAATAGTAGTTTATGAAACTGTTACATAATGAGGGGTATTAAAACATGAGTGTGTGTTTAAAAACCGATGTGTATCACCTCGCCTACGGCTCGGTTTTTAATAGTATCACACGAGTGTTTTAATACCTAGTTATGTGCAGTTTCATACACTACTTTATCTACTCTCATACATTGGGATTGAAACGAATACTAAATAAAAGATCAAAATTAAAGGTCAAGAATAAATTTAAAAATCCCACGAAATTCCGTACTACAAAACAAATGAATGTCGCCTTCACCAGCACATCACCGCACATGCACTACAGCGGGTACTGCTGTCCCCCGCTTAAACGTTCCATTACAAAAATGTATGGAAACTTCTTGGTGATTTTAACTTCTTGAATTAGCCCTGTATCATAATAGAAAAAAAAAATTGTTTTATAGCATTATTTTGTTTCAGAAAAAGTGTTATAATATGATTCTATTTTTAAATTTCGGTATTGTGTTTATAAAGTATGTCAATATAAACTCGTTTTGAAGTTTATAATTCTAATATTACGCTATGAGAGTAGATAAAATGTATTTATAAATGTTATAATATTGTGATAAAGCAATATAGAAAATAATACATATAAATAAACACACTATTAAAAAAAATCTGAATTATTTTGAAGGATATTGCTAATCTATTGCTTCATATTATGTTCGAAAAATTTGTCTGCTCAACAACGTAAATAACGCAATAAATGTTGTTGAACCGTCAAAATGAAAGCCATTGCTACTGCGGGGTAATTGCGTACAATTAACTGGCATTTACCGTAACACATATAATTATTCCATTCCCATTATTTCTTTCTTTTTATTCTGAACAGTACTCCATACACGACTTGACTTTAAAGAACCCCATTATCCATAAAACATTGATGGATTCGAAGAAAAAATGGCCGCAGCGTTTACCTGCCAGTACAATAGCAGAAAATTATAGTGTACCCTCCATCAATTTCTGATCTATAGATAGAACGGCGCTTTTCCTTAGTGACGTAACAGAGGAAAGATTACCACAGGTCAGTAGGATCATGATATTAATTTATGACGTCATGTTTCGGTACTATTAAGGAAAATAGGGAGCAATACTGGTTAATGGATTTAGGTATTAATTTACATTCATACACATAATATTCAATAAGTGTTGTTTTAATAATACAAACTGTGAATAATAGTTATTATACAGTGGTATATGTGGTAGATCTACACAAAGATGATGACAGATAAAAAATACGCTCTACGCACTCCTCAAAAGATTTGGTATAATGACAGGACAATGACCATGATGACAGTGATACAAGATTTAATAAGAATATAATTTTCAACGTGAACAGCCTTAGTGAACAAACTCTATGATATATCTCCTAATAGTATGAAGAAAGAAGCTGAAATAGTTGTCTTATAATAGACTCTTCCATCGCGAATTCTTCGTACAAGCTAACAAATACTTTATGACTTAGAAACTCTGACAACACAAAAGAATTTAATCTTAGTCACACAGATTCTATTCATCCATTTGACAAAACGGAACATGAATAAAATATTAGTCAAAAAGAAACGCAAAGAAACTTTGTACATGACAAATCCGAATCATAGAAGGCCAATTTGAACACGCTTCGTTTACTCGTCAAATATGATTTGATGTAAAAGTATATAGGATATATTACTACACTCAGCACTTGGTACGCCCGCGGCTTCGTTTGCAGTTGGAACTGGGGCAGGGAATGGAATAAAAACGGTTATTGCTCGGGGTTAGATATATCCTGTAGCTTATTTAGTAAGTATTTCCTCAATTTTTATGATAAGGTTGCTGTGGCGATAAAGTGTTACCAGGAATAGCGAAGTAAATTGAGAAATACTGGAAGCTTGATCAAGTCATTAGATTTGAAATTATTTGTCGAAGGCATTAAAATAAGAAGAAAAGAAGGAAAGAAATTATAAATTTAGATATGTTTGCCAAGGAGGTGTTATTGAAGTGAAAAACATCTAGCGGAAACCTTCACGAAACATCCACCAACGCACACTGGGCCCGCTTGGTGGAATACAGCCAACTCCCTTTCACAATAAGGAGGCTTGAGTCCCAGCAGTGGGAACGTAATGGACTGATCACATAAATGTTAAGGAAGAAACTCAAATTATTACCTACAAGTAATTATATGATCTCAATGGATTCGGATTTGACTGCAAGTCAAAAATAAGTGGTTGAGTAAGGGGTCTGTTAACCAAAATATTACTTAACTGCAAAGATCTACGTGTAATATCTATCAAATAGAACCATCGCATATGACAGCTAGTGGTTGTATAGTCATCTGGGCTCTTCTACAGAGATATCCATGCAATTTGCAGGGTGCCTGCGAGATCGGCTCTTCAAATTGAGTGTGAAAATGGAACGTTCGTGTCTGTGTGCACTTTCATCGTTCATGAGACCATAATAACGAAATTTCCTACGCTAACTGCTAGCAATAGTTTAGTACTATCTACGAAATGTATCTGATAGAGTTCTAAAGTTTAGCACCTATTTCTGTAATTGTGAGAGTAATCTTCTACAATGTAATTATTTAATGGTATTTTTCCCTAAGGATACAACAGTGAATGTTTCTAAAAAAAAACATCAAATCAAATTGCGCGAGATTAAGTTGTTTTATGAAATTAAATCCTCTTGTTTTAAGGAAAATCTCGTGACTAATGGACCGTCGCGGCAGTGCAATGAAAGCAAAAACATAATTAGTCCAAAAAATAACTTCAAAAGTAAGAAGCCAGCGACGGAACAGGAAAAATAATTTCCAATTTTGCTCCAATTACTGACAGAATTATGTGTATCGCTACGCCTATTTTACCATAAAGCGTAGGCAGAGCTTCAAGCCGTGCCAATATTTCGTTGGCACTTCGCCTCTTCGTAACATGTTGAGTTTAAATCGCAATAGTAAGTAGTGACAAACTGTTAGTGCGACGCCCACAAAACTGCAGTCAATGAATCATACAACGTGGAAGTTACTCGATATATCAAAGTTTAGGGAGCAAAATTGAGTCATGATTATGTGGGTCGACCGAAGACCTGGTGAAGGACACGAGAATCTGCTGGATGCGGGAAGCGATGATTTAGGCATAATGTCATTTTGAAATCACAAGAATCAAAATTAACATGGTGATTTTTTAAGGTAAGAAAGATAAAATCTCTAAGGCACGCAATAATATTGCCTCAAGAGACTCGAGTTACAAAAAACTACTACAAGAATAATGCTTTACATTAAGTAAATGAAGCTCAAACGATATAAGGAGCAAAACCACTTAGTGATATGAAACCTTAAGTAACAGATAGCCGAGATAAAACCCAAATTGAGGCAGAATACAAGATATACGCAGACGAACCGCTGACGTCACTACAAAAAGATGATATTAGAACTGATTTGAGGGTCAAAGATGAGCATGGACATTTTGTGATTACTACTTATAAGTACTGAAATCACAATAAATATATGGTGCCATTCTTTGATTACTTAAATATTTAGATAGTGTCGTGTTACAAAATAATTAAAACATACAAGCCAACTTTTTTAAGCTGGTGCGCGTGACAGCTACGCCTTACACTCGCGCCACGTCATTATGGTTTTCTAAAGTGCGTGCATTTAGCGGCTAGCAGTTGGACGTTATTTTTTTTCGAAGAGTTCACAGCTTTGACTGTCTATCTAGACATATTTATATCTTTGGTGCCGTTTTTACACGATAGTGACAAAGTCCAAAAGGAAGGTAAAGTTTTTATTGTCTTAATACATTCAGTGTAATATATTCAATGTTATGGTTCATTCTAAAACTAGAAATGAAATAATGAACAAGATAATATTTCAAATGAAAACATTTAACCATCACGCCTGTTATCCCCGAAGGGTTAGGCAGAGGTGTACCTTTAGTAAACCCACATTTCGCCAGTTAGGTTTAAGTCTCATGTAATAAGAGGCGAACCTATTGCCATCAACCGGGCACAAATTCAGTATCCGGGCTGCTACTGAGAAATTCTAGATGAAAAAACCTAGTAACACTTTGCCTGACCTGAGAATCGAACCCAAGACCTCATGATTAGCAGTAGCGAGATATTTTTTTTAAATATACAGGGTTATTGATTATATGACAGCAATCGGTTATGGGGATGTAGGAAAGATCATTAACAACCAAGTGACCCTTTTTGACTCCTACGCAAATGTCAAAAAATTTCGAGTCATTTGACATTTTATATTTTTATTTCATACATTTTAAAATATAAAATGTCAAATGACTTGAAAATGGTTGACATTGGCATAGTGGTCATGAAGAGTCATTTAGTTGCAAATGATCTCTCCTACGTCCCATAAACGAATTGCTGACATTATAACCAAAAACCCTGTATAATTACGAATTTTTGTTAGAATCGATTGGTTCACTTTATTTTTCGTTTAAGATTAGATGGGCAACAAATGAGAAAAAGAAACTAATTATCAAAACAAAAAAAAAACACGTTAGCATGCAGGTAAGCTGTAAATACTTTGCCAAGAGATACCTAAAATCTCATACATTTAAGAAGCTACGTTATAACACGATAAACGTAACACCATACGAATAAAAATATATGTCGGATTAGTACGGACACGAAACGAATCGCAAGCGCGCCGCTGGCGACAGGACGTGATCTACCCACACTTAAAGCGCGCGCTTTTATAGAGTCGTGATGTTTTAAGGCCACAGCGAGGAGGGATTCAGCCTCGGATTGCATCGGAGTTAAGACGTCGCGTTCTCGATTCGTTGTGCGCAGTTATTGTGTTAATTGTAATTTGTGATTTTAATAAACGCCGTGACACCGTGTGTGTATAATTTAGCTTGTGTGATTAATTTGATAGTAAATTATAATGTGATCTGAACTGCAAACGGTTTTTCTATTTCGCAGTAACCAACACTACCCACAGTACGCCCACAGTAGTTAAAATATCGCTGATAATAACGAAAGAGTCACATACCCGTCTCCGACATATATATTTGCTAGATTTAATCCAGATTATCAATAAGTTGTTATCCGAAAAGCTAGCATTACTGAAAGGTCCGCTTTAAGTCTTACGACCCCTAAAGATTAGAGTACTCAACAGAGATCCTTATCTAGTCATCAAGTCTTTGACTAAACATATATTCTATCCTTCAAAGGTTCTTCGGAATAATGTTTGAGATCCAAAGATATAAATCGTTAGATTTGCCCTCACCGCAGTTTGGTCCCGACAGGCTCGTAGAGTTTCTTGCCCATTCTTAAAGGAACTCCATGAAACTAACTTTTTGAACTCAACTAGAATCAATTCTATTTGTCTGTAAATTGGACAACAGAGGCGTCTGTCGCCACTATGAATGTGGCCACCTACTGGGTTTAAACAGAGATGTACCGTCGAAACGAAAAGAAAAAGAAGAACAATTGCAATGTCATGGTCAAAGAAACAGAAACGTGACCATCTTTTAACACAGTTGGGTGAATCTAACGATTTAAATCCTTGTTGAAGCCTAAATATAGCTAAGTCGTTTTGGGAATTTTCTTATCTTAGTTTGAATATGTTTTAGACGGATTATGCTGGTAGACTGAGAACAGATATACTTTCGGTTAGACGGTTTCATTGAAGTAAATTCATCCATTTCAGAGCGAGTTGAAGTCGATTTTTCCTAGTTAATAGAGTGTTAATCGTTTTCAAAACATTAGTAACCTATAATATCACTAGGCCGAATTTTTAAATGACATAAATTTTAAGACAATAATAATAAAATAAGAACGCTTTTAAGTTAGGTATCGTTTAATTATTTGGTAAATAGACGACGGTCCACAATAAAAACTTCAATGAAACAATCTCGAATTTGTTAAAAAGGAGATCATTCATTTTGGGCTAAACTATGAAAGAGCCGGCCAAACAAAAAAAGTTATATTCCGTTACAACTTGTTATTCTGTTCACTTTTCAGTATTGGACCAAATCTGTAGGACCATTCCTTACGCTGTTATACCAGTTTGAAAAATATTGTTTTCAGTATATTTTGGTTAAAAGAATAACAGTAATCTAATCATAGTAATAGCTTTTTATGCCAGTAAACATTACGGTTATCATCTTTTACAGTGAAACTAAGGTTCTAGGGTTATTCTCCAGATAACTACAGTGTGCGAAATTGTTGCCATTCGGCCCTACAGATTTGGTCCTATAGTGAAAAGTGAAGAAAATAACATGTCCTAACGGAATATAACTATTTTTTTTGTTTGGCCGGCACTTTCACATTTAGCCCAAAAATTTATGGATGGTGAATGTTCTCCTTTACAAATGATATAGTTGCGTATAGTTACGTCATATATCACATCAATGAAACTGTTAAAAGATAACGAACACTTAATTCATTCATCTCAATACCATGTTAGTTTTAGTGATGGTCTGGCAGTTTGAGTAGTTTATGCGGCCTACCCAAATGTCCTTTCTTTGGTATTGTTCGTCGTTTTAAGCTCCGTATGTTCTGAGTTGAGCTCCACGATTACTGACAAATGCTTGCACTGACTGGACAGGTCCACTCAAATCTGTGTGGTTCTTTCCTCAAAAGACCTTTTCAGACACTTATCTACATGGTCCTCATATGGCCTGACCATGATTATGTCTGGACTTTAAAAGAGACACCTCTGAGTTTGTTTCGGCCTTTGTTCTCAGAGTAGTCAGATAGGAAACGCGGAACTCATCTAGCTTATTTTATTTTTATATATATGACGTGTAAAAGTGATTCTAATATCCTATTTACAGAATAAACAATTTCATTTCATTTTATTTCATGGTTAGGTATTTCAAATATAGAATCGGCACTTCATCTAGAAATGCGTCAGTGTGATTCGGTATTGAGTGACTAGTAACCTGCCTGTAATAATCCAAGCATAGAATCGAACGTCAGAAGCCTTTGACATGAACGCTTCAAGCAATATTGATATCTCTGCATTGACATCAATCTGTGCAGTTACTGTTATTTGCACTTTTTGATGGATAGGGACAGGTTCCACAGTTTATTGTAGTGAAGATTTCGCTTTATCTTTATCATCATATGGATGGCCCATTTCTCAAGGTAGACTACGATAGGATGGCCTAGCGTGGTCTACTGTGAGAAATGGGCTTGTCTAAATAGAAAGTAGGTAACTATTATCATAAATAGCATGTTTGCAAAAAAAAATCTAAAAAGATAATTCCTTTTTAACCACAACGAGAAGCTCTTGGCTTTCATCTCACTTGATGGTAAGTGATGATCAGGCCGAAGGTGGAACCGGGCTTCACCCGGAATCCTCAACCACATAGGAACTGGCTATTTTATTTCTAACTGCCGAAACACAACAATGTTAACAGCATTGTTGCTATGGCGACAGACTTAGATAATATTGTGGTATAGGTATAGCTAGCCAGGCGGACTAAGAACAAGCCCTACCACCAACCAAACCGAGCAGAAAACTTGTCCCTTGGTCTGAGACAGGTGGTCTTACCACTAGACCACAGAGGCGTTTGGTCCTTTTTTTTATGGGTGGGAAATTATCAAATAACTTCTCCCGCTCTGGGCGGAGCGGGAGGGCGTGTCAGACTCTTACTGACTAAAACCCACCCGTGTTCCTTCAGTTGCCATGTTGCCGGGGGCCACGATCTCCCTTTCTAAGTTGTTGTTTCTAAGTTTACCAACAAAGATGATTATTTTAATTAGGTATAAAATTCATCGTTGTATAGTCTACTGCTACATCTACTCATGATTGTTTCCACAAACAACATGTTAACAACTTCCTTATTAAGAAAAATAATGATCAAAGTAATTTGCAGAAGATAGGCAGTACCTACCTACCTTAATTCTGTGCCACGCGAGATAAGGAAATCTGTAACTTTGTTAGTGTCAGATTAGGAGACGCCTATAACAGCTTAATAAGAACAGGCATCAGAAGTAGGGTTGTCAGCCTCAAAAATAGAAAAGTCGGACACAGATTTATATTTAGCCGGATATTTTACCCTGGAAGCCTGACACAAAGGGAGGTTTAAAAGTAAAAAGAAATTGGTACTCTCATTTGTATTTTTATTACTGTTCAAATTCATTTGAGACTTATTTATTTTATTTATTAAAACTTTAAGCACAAGTTAAAAATACTGTACAAAGGCAGGCTTAATGCCTGAGGCATTTTCTACCAGTCAACCAAAAACAAAGACAAAACATGGCAGGTGCAACATAAGAGACAGATAATTTGAAAATGAATACGTACTATTACATAGATACTTAAATATAAACTTTGTCAAGAGAAATAACGATAGGTAGAGGAGAAAACAAATCCAGCAAATCAGCGCTGCAAAGATTCTGCCAACTTATCACGCATATATGTTCACATGCCTTCACTTTGAAAGATAATCGACTATCTTCGACTTATTTTTCGACTTCTACTTATTCTACTCTTTACTACATTATATTTTACGAGTAAAATAAGAATCACATGTATATTATGAATCACATTTTGTTCTTACTATCGCTCGCCGCTCGCGCGCTTTCGTTCAGCACCTTTTGACGAGGCGGGGTTGATCAAAAGCCTAAAAAAAGCCGAGCCGGACTTGTATTTGGCCAGACACGATCGTAAAAAGCAGAAAATCTGGCAACCCTAATCAGAATCAGAAGGCCAATTCTCGTACTTGAAAAACGTTCAAATTCTAGTCACAAATTCAACTCACGACAGTAAAATAATGTCAAAAACTTTCCGAAAATTGGTATTTGTGACAGACTGAGACTGCATGAGATTACAATTTAGAACATATTTAAAAATAAGGGAATTTCAGACCTTCACCAAGTCAATCTACCTAGCCTTTTCTCAACTATGTTAGAGTCTGCTCCCAGTCTAACCGAATGCAGCTGAATGCTAGTATTTCACATGGAGCGACTGCCCATCTGACCTCCACAACCCAGTAACTTTAGGTAATACGAAAACTCTTGGTAAGTCTGTTTCTCAGACTTTCGGGTTTCTCACGACCCATAATGACTGTCAAAGATCCACGAATGACTGCCGGGACCAACGGCTTAACGTAATTTTCAAGGCACGAAGGAGTCTCGGTATGTAGAAATGGTCACCTATCCACGAACCAACCCCGGCAAGCGTAGCTTAACTTAAGTGAAAAATAATAAAATTTTCGTTCCAAAATGAACTCTTTCGAAATAAAAATATAAGTAAGTGTCCGTTTACTACCCCGGCCAACATGCTAAAGTCAACTGCGAAAAATGGGGTCAATGGGCCTGTAAGCTTTGGCCAAGCGAGCTGTCACCATAAATATAATGACGAGTCTTTCCACTCTACACATTACCGAAAATATCTCTGCAACCGAAGCAGATATTATGTAGAGGTCTTATAAATACTTATAAAGGGCTAATGTAACATCAATGTCTTAGATGTTTCCGTACTATGTTAGATTAAATAAATAGAATCTTTATTGGTCAAGAAAAAGCATTAGATACTTACTATACAGGATGGGTAAAAATCGTGGATCAAACGAAACAGGGCGATAGTTGGGGTTATTTGCAGGAAAAAATATCTTTGTGGCAGAGCCTTAACTTGATCTCCTTAAAAGTTATGACTATTTGAGTGATTTTTTAAGAAAATCAAATTTTTTAATAATAGGCAATTACCTATTTTATAACAATAAATGGTGTTTAGTTGCTTCTAGAAAATAAATCATCACTACAAAAGTGCTTTTATGACAGTGGGTACCATGATTTATGAGTATTGGCACTTTTTTAAATACCTATCTTTAAAGTCTCAGGAAAAAATATTTGTAAAATATTTATATTATTTAAGTAAGTAAGTCGTTTATTTTGCAAATATGGGTACAGTACATGGTGATAAAGAAAACAAATAGATTCAGCCATATTTTACCAATAGGCATGCAAAAGTTATAGTTTGACGCTAAAATAAGATACATTGAAGAGCTTTAAAATCACAACTTATATAGATCACTACCACACAATTTATAAATATCTCAACAAAAACACTATTACTTATACAATACTTATACAGTTTCAGGTATGTCAGCTAATAATAATATGAATAAACACACACAATTTATATAAGATGTCAAAGTATCATTTTAATGTCAGAGTATCAAAGAGTAAGATGTCAAAGTATCATTCAAATAGTCATGTACATTATTATAACATTTAATAAATAGCAATTCTTTCAGTTTCTTTTTGAATCAATTTAAATTTAACTCTTTAATTGATTTTGGAATTATGTTATAAACTAGCGGGGCTATGCAGAATATACTTTTTTACATTAAGGCTGTTTTGGCTCTCCGTCCGCGTAACATATCATTCCGCCTGTTACGTTTAACAGCATCTGAATGCAAATAACCCCAACTATCGGCCTGTTTTGTTTGATCCACGGTTTTTTACCCAGCTTGTATAGAATACCAATAACATTAGCGTAACATTCGCAATTGTAGATGCTTAAAGAGGAATGAGATCACTCGTCTCTTCCATCTGAGACAAAAGAAAAGAAAATCGGTTGTTAGTCTCACAAACAGTTGTTGAATATAAAAGTATTTCAGCGTATGTGCTTCAGAAGTATAATACATGTTAAATGATAGATATTCCAAGTTTCGACTAGAGTTTGGAGGATCCTTAACAACTGACAAACATGTCCATTATGATATACAACACACATCACACACGATAATCGACAATCTCCCAGATGATGGCACAGTAATATTATGTTAGAATGACTTTTCAAGATTGCTTTGTATAGTAAACTTAGCCATTTAGTTACGACCTACATGGGTGTGTACTTTAAGAAAGAAACAAATTATGCCTACAAGTTTTACAAAACACGCAATGATCATTAATGTCTATCCCAAGAACATAACTAGAAAAGAAACAACATAAAGGTTACTGCCAAGAAAAGTCCAATTAGGAATAAATGAGATATGACCAGCGGCTAAAAGAAATATAACTTAATGTTCGTATGAGTTCCTTTTACAAGCTTCTTTTGTGTTTATCTAGTTTACGACAGCAACATATCCAATAATTATCCAAATAAAATATACCACTTGAAGCAACAAATCAATAAAAGTCTTTGAACCATACCAAAGTCTTTCAACTGTATGAAAGACTTTGAAGGTCATAATTTGCACAAACGTTTGTTAACATGATACACAAAGCAATCCAACTTTGAAGCACTTATGAGGAAGTAATGAAGTATCAAAAGTTTATAATTTTGAGTACGCACGTGTACACAAATATAACATTAACGAGGCCTTTGACTCACTCTCACTCTAAATATTACCGGTAAGAAGCTTCATAGTTGAAATTACTAGCATTGTGGTTTTCACAAGACAACCTTGGTGGTGTAATATGGTTATAGTAATATACACCTCAGTCTACCGCTTCGAGGAACACAGGCCTAATTTTATGTTATGTTGGTTGACACACAGGTTGAACATTACTACTGAATACCTATTTAAAAAAAAACAATGGCACTCTGGGAGTGCCAACAGAAGTGAAAACTTGAACAAGATCGTCTTATTGGACGAAAAATACTTGTATAGAACATTGGTCTGTAAGCTTATCTAAATAAAGAGCACAATCGCGTTTATAAAAAAAATACTTCCAAAACCTTTAAAGTAAAAATACTTGCATAGAACATTGATCCGTATCACAATATAAATAAAGAGCACAATCGCGTTTACAAAAATGAGGTGTCGGTAACGGTGCCGCGAGTTCAATTGTTTTTTTCTCATCTCAAAAATGCCCAACGCGCCAAAATCTGCTCACACAACACTCGAACTAAGCTAAATACTTGCTCTGGGTTTTACGACGGAAGAAGATTGAACTTACAACTTAACCCAGTCTATTTTCAGTTCTAATATCTTTTAAAGTCCTGAAATAGAACTTCCCAGCTACTTAATCGCGATTTTATATTATGTGAGTTTACATAATAATACCATGCTATTATCATCTCACTACTATGGGGCAAAGATGAGAAGCTTGTGGCTAAATACTAACACCCGCTCGGGGTCGATCTGTCAGGTTAAGCTACGCTTGCCGGGGTTGGTCCGTGGATAGGTGACCATTTCTACAAACCGAGACTCCTCCGTGCCTCGGAAAGCACGTTAAGCCGTTGGTCCCGGCTGTCATTCGTGGATCTTTGAGAGTCGTTACGGGTCGTCAGAAGCCCGAAAGTCTGACAACCAGTCTTACCAAGGGGTGTCGTATTATTCAGTTACTGGGTTGTGGATGTCAGATAGGCAGTCGCTCCATGTAAAATATTTTTTTTTTTTTTTTTTTTTTAATATTCAGCAGCATCCGGTTAGACTGGAAGCTGACCCCCAATATAGTTGGGAAAAGGCTAGGCAGATTGATACTGTGGGGCAAAGATCTCATACAGACAAGACACGAGCATTGATCACCACGATTGCTTATGACGGGTTGGCGATTTCTGACAATATATTAACTTTACTATAAGTTCAAGTTCCCCCACGACGATTTTCCTACACCGATGTCAGAATGATCAAGAGAAAGTAACCAAATCAAATTCTACGAGTAAGTTCACGTCAGTATTTGTACTCGTAATTCAACAGCTTCTAATATCTTTCAAGTTCTAAAAATGCTTTTCCCAGTCAATCTAGCCTAACTCTAGTTTTCCAATCTAAAATCGCTGTAACGCACGTAGCTACTGGCATAACAACCCGACGGCTTATGGCTTTCGCTCGAGGCATCCAGGAATCTCGATGTTTCAAAATCCTTCGCCAATCCATAATTTTACTATGGCATTGTTAGTTACTAACGATTGATCTGTGGGGTATCTGGTAACGGCAGAAGGTAGGTTTATAAGAGGGTAATTTTAGGTTGCATAGTAAGTGAAATATCTTGGCTACATTTTCAATGAATTAGGTAAAGGCTTTTTGTCATGAACCTACTAGAAAGCCTACCTATCAGACAGCCAACAATCACTATCAAACATGTACAAAGACAAAAAAACACTACAAATTTAAAAATAACTTTAATTTGGGAAGTCCAAAGTCCAAAGTCCGAAGATCCAAAGACACCGGTCTTTGGATCTGTAATTTAGTTTTCTGCCACCCCGACTTCCGAAATTACAGTTATTTTTCACTTTTTAGTGTTTTTTTTTTGGAAGTGGGTTTTTTTTTTGTAGAAAAGTTTTACTTTTCCCTTTTTGGTTATGGTACATACCCCATACCAATTCGTACTTGCTATAACACCATCAAGATACACAATGTGGATTAAATAGGTATTATCAAAGCTAACTCTCCAACTACCCAAGCAAAGTCAATAAAATTTATATGGGAGCACCGCAGCAAGATTCATTAAAAACAAAAATACTAACTAAGGTACTTTTGTTTGTTACTTTCTCCTTTTTTGAAGTCGGTTAAAAATAAGAATGAAATGATTAAGTAATCTCGCCCAAGAAATGAAATTATTTTAAAGGTATTGAAATTATAACCCTCAGGTTTTACGTTAACTAATGTCTCAATAATTTGTTATTGAGACAAAACGCTCCAAAATTGAATTGACTTAATAAAGTACTAAAAATCTGGTCTCGAACTTTAGTTAAAATGTTAGTTTTGAAATATTCATCAACAGATTTCTCATAATATTGATCACTACAAGTGTAACCGAGGGATGAGCGCGGTTCATCACGCAAAATAACTCATTTGTTTATTTGTCCATTAGAAAACCAGATGCAATGCACAGAAAACGCAAAAAACTGAACTAAGGTCTATCCAGCCAGTGCCCTCCTGAAATGGTCAGTCCAATACATGCAAAAAACAATCGAGGTCAAAATCTTGTTTAAAAGTTTTCTTTGCCAAAAGCATACAGATTCTTCATTACTGGAAGTATTATTGTCCTATATTAACATTTAAAGAGTATAATCAAGTCCGTTTTGGCAACGCTGTCCGTCGGACTGTCAAGAGATTTTGGTCACTAGAACTAGAAACACGAACAATTAGTTTTCAGTCTTTAAATGTTTAAGAAACAACTTGGTACCTTTTTTTTTGGGTGGAATATTATCAAATAACTTCTCTCGCTCTGGGTGGAGCGGGAGGGCGTGTCAGACTCTTACTGACTAAAAGCCACCCGTGTCCTTTCAGTTGCCATGTTGCTAGGGGCCACGGTATCCCTTTCCGACTTTTCCGTAACCCACAACACAACCTGCAGTTTCATTCCCACAATAAGTCATTTGTCTAGTCTATTTCCAACTTTGTTGGGGTCAGCTTCCAGTCTAACCAGATACAGCTGAATATCAGAATTTTACGTAAAGCGACTGTACCTGACCTACACAACCCAGTTACTGGGTAACACGATACCCTCTATTAAGACTGGGTTGTCAGACACATTCGTACTGGTACCTGGATAAAAAGATTATATTTGTTTTCATTGAAATCTGTTCAGCCTTTTATGCGTGATTGAGTTACAAACATCATTATAAAGTTTTACATTAATAAGTATTAATATAAGTTACAGGCATTTACTATTGCCTACTGATATTTTTCAGTCTTAATAATGCCCAAGTAGAAACAATCCAAGCTTAATAAATAGATGGAGAGACAGATACATTACCAAGTTTAATAAGTACCTGAAAGATTAGAAAGCACGAGAAGCTTGTACTAAGTAGTGTCGATAAACTAGCGATCCAGCCTGGTATCACACGGGCGACTGACTAATTTAAAAAAAATTGTTAAGAAAAAAAAATCTTCACATATAATTATATAATTGTATACAAAATATTGTAAAACATTTTTAAAGAGTACTAACAGTGGAGTTTCTTCCCCATTCTTCTCCATACAAAAACTACCTTTTGGAAGGGGCGACTAGAATCAATTAAATTTTTTGTAATTTTTGACGTTCAAAAGTGCCGTTTTGTGCCTAATTGAAATAAATTATTTGACTTTGACTTTGACTTTGAATAAACAGTCCAGACAACAACATTTTATAAAATTACATACTTTTTACCTTTTTTCTAAATAGAAATGAGAGAAAACTCATGTATACTAAAATTATTCAGTACTTACCTTAAATCCCTTAAAAGAGTCATCATCGTTTGCTTAGCCTTTTCCCAACTATGTTGGGGTCGGCATCCAATCTAACCAGGTGCAGCTGAATACAAGTATTTTACAAGAGCACCTACCTATCTGACCCCTTAACAGAGTAACCATTCGTTTGGTATCGAAAACAACAATATCTGAACACGAAAACCATGAAAACGATCCCTAGAATTGCCGCTTTGCCGATTGCGACCAAAGTGCAAGTAATTCATCGAACCAATTCTGTGCAATTGACACTTTAAGAGAAATATTGCCGATTGTAAAAAATCGATGGAAACCTAATAAGTTCTGTGAACGTGTTAACATTCTTCTACAACCGCACCCACTAGTTATTAAGTCATTCTCATTTCTTAGAAAGTGCTAAAAATTGCTTGTAAAATAGCTTGAACATTCGTACCCTTTTTCGAAGAAAAGTCATGGATTTTCACAATTCACGTTTATTTTTATTTTTAATGGTGTTAAAAACTAGTTATAATAGGTACTTATTTTTATATTACGTGTTTTAATAAAAAAATGTGATAACCCTGCAAATGCTGCAGACTTTTTTCTTAGAACGTTTAAGAAAATATTTTTCTCTGTGTGATTTTCATTTCAATCATAAATTTATTTTGCACACAAAATGTGACCAAGTTTTTTTTTTTTATGTTTATGTGTATGTTGTGTATGTACTGTTTTAAATACTATTAAAATTAATAAAATAACTTATTAATTTGAATAGTATTGAAAACAGTCATAATTATTAAATGTTGAATAAAATATCTTAAATGGCTAATAAAGAAAATTATTTCTTTAGAAGACGCTTTTTAATATTTCCTAGATTTTTAACTAGTAGTAATTAAAATCACACCCTTACCTGATAAATCCAGAAAATAAAAACTGAAGTCACTTCATTAGGTAAAACTTTCCTGTTTTAAATAATAATTTCCACTTAAACAGTAAACCACACTTGGCACTTCACTAAAACTATTAGCCGAACAAAGTTTTAAGTACACAAAGTTCGTCACAAACTTTTACCAGCAACCCTTATTATGTGTCATAAATCTCATCACTTTCTGATATCCCGTACTTTACGACCCGCGACGTCACATTTCGTTGCACTCGACGTACGTCATCCGTCAAATAACGCAACAGCACGTCTGACTCGCACGACACCTTGCGGGAAACTAACTAACGAACACAGCATCGCCAGGGTAAGCCCTTCAATGTGTGAGTGGAAGTCCGTAAACAGTGTACACACAGCTTATGTTGATGTGTGAGTGATCCTAGACTCGCGTCAGTGATTTGAGTCCCGGTACAATTTTGTCCCTGTGTGCGGCACCGATCACCTACAACTGCAACTGTGTGTGTGCACAGTACAGCCGGGAAAAACGGACTGTGCCACACGGCGCATGCCCAAAGACGTCTGAAAAATAAAATTGTGTTTCGCGCTATTTAAATACTGATGTGAGCTACAGATTATAAAACCAGTGTGCTTTTACAAAGGGGTAATTTAACTGAATGGGGGTTTTCATTAAATTCATTTTTAGAATGTCTTTATATTCGTCTATTTTATTAGGTGTTTGATAAATTTTCCGCTTTGGTAGGTACGCTTTGAAATACATTACTCTATGTAGATTCGCGCGTGTTATTGGCAGGAATATAAAATTTATATGTTGTGTACAGACGCCAGCACATCAAGCTACTACAATCTGTCAAATTTATTTAATAGATTTTCAACTGTATTGCTGAAGTATAAGGGTCAAAGTTGATTGGGAAAATTTGACAGTTTCGGGTAGCTTGATGTGCTGGCGTCTGTACATTGTATGCATATTTTAATAAGAGCTGAAGTTTGTCGAGGTTAGTGACAGTATCGTATAATCTTACGCATACGTGAGGCTTATTTAAAAACTAATAATCATGTAAAAAATGTTTTTGTTTAACCTTTTCCCTGTCCTATGAACCATATTATGGTTTAGGTTGATTATTTAACTATGGTGTCTATTTTGTGGACAGTGAAAGTGTTAAGAACGTTGAAGTTAACCTTCAATTTAGTTTTACTAAAATGGGACTGTGTTTCAGTAATACAACAGAATAAAACAATTAACCAATCTCTATGTTAAAATAATATTGTATTGTATTTTTCTTGTCAATACAGCAAGGGCATTAGATTTTCCTTATTTTTGAAGGGAAAATTTCTTTAGGCACGTTGGGCATTTTTGAGATGGGACTAAATAATTGATTTCGCGACACCATGACGACACCCCCTTTTTGTAAACGCGATTGTGCTCTTTATTTATATTACGTTACGGATCAATGTTCTATGCAAGTATTTTTACTTTAAAGGTTTCGAAAGTATTTTTTTTTGTAAACGCAATAATGTTCTTTATTTAGATAAGGTTACGGATCAATGTTCTATACAAGTATTTTTCTTCCACCAAGGCGATCTTGTACAAGTTTTCACTTCTGTTGGCACTCCCGGAGTGCCACTGCCATTTCTTTTAATAAACACTTCACATTTTGTATACCTCAGACCTACATTCAACATAATAACTAATATACTTCTTCTGACATAACTTTTCGGCCCCATCGGCCATTTGTACTGCGAGCATGTGCCTTACCAACTTCCACTTAATTTTGGTAGTTCTTCGAACTATCTCGATTACTATCACTAAGCTTTTATTATTTAAACCTCATTACTTTTCTCACAGGAAATAAAAATATTGCATCATTACCCACTATTATTTGTTAATTAAAACAGTGGGAGGCGTTCCGTGAACAATTCTCTGTGGGATACATGATAAATCATGTTATTACGGACCATCAAACTATACGATAAATAAATAAGGAAAACAAGCGAATTCACGAGACTACAAAAGGTCACTGTGATAAAGAAAATAACGTAACATCATACTTGTATTCCGTGGAAAGGTAAGCAGAGATGTAAACATAACATAACACGTGTAATCTCCGAAGGGTTTGGCAAAGGTGTACCTGTACCACATTTGGCCAGATAAGTTTAAGTCCCTTGTAATAGAGGACGAGCCCAATTGCTATAAACCGGGCACAAATCTACAGCCCGGACTGCTTCTGAGAAATTCCTGATGGAAAAATACAATAACACTTTGCTCTGGCAAAGTGTTATTGTATTTTTCCATCAGGAATTTCTGGCACATGTCTGCATGTGAATCGAACGCAGGATCGCATGCTCACTAGAAGCGCTTGCGATCACTGAACGAAAGAGATAGTTTAGAGGAGATGTAAACATTTCGCCGGTTATGTCCTTAAAGAATGGCCAAGTAGGATGCGGAACCGGACAGAATCTCAGACTTTGGACTCTTAGTACAATAGGCCTCACGTCAAGACTTTGACCTTGAGCTGGCCAGGCGTAGTATGGACTTTCAATTGATAAGAAGCCATTCTTTTTTTTTTTTGGGTGGAAAATTATCAAATAACTTCTCCCGCTCTGGGTGGAGCGGGAGGGCGTGTCAGATTCTTACTAACTAAAACCCACCCGTGTTCTTTCGGTTGCCATGTTGCTAGGGGCCACGATCTATTGATAAGAAGCCTGACAATAATAACAATTCTTTTTGGAAAATCAGAAACATATATTTTTTTTTTGGTTGGGTAATTATCAAATAACTTCTCCCGCTCTGGGTGTTAGTAAAATCAGAAACCTAATATTACTTTGCTCGATCTAGAGATTGAACCAAATACCTCATGCTTAGCACTAACGTTTGCTACCAAAGAATCCGTACAATTAAATATGTTAGCAAAGTAAGTTAATTTCTTTTTGTACAAATAAAATAACTTTATAATTTATGTATAAAATCTAGTTCTAACCCTGATTACTACTGAATAAATAAATAAAATAAAATTGAATCTCCACGTTGAGTTTACTACATTCGTTTATAGTTTACACCTAAAAGAAGTTTTAAAGTTATATACAAAACTTGTCAAAAGGCTGACCATAACAGTTAACAATACATAACTGAAACAACGTCAATACATGTATGATTAGTCCTGTTTTATACACGAAATTATTTTCACAACTCTTTACAAGTCAAAAGCAATTATCATAACTTGTATAATAAGAGTGTAAGCCTGAGGTTACAAAGATAAAGCCTGAATCCTCTAGCTGTGGGAACATAACATAAGCTGATTATGTTAAGTAACTTTAATACTAAGTTGTCTGTCAAAATTATATGTTATATACGGCAGCAAGTTCTAGCAACTTACAATAACAAAGCTTGAAAAGGCTTTTCGTAGAATCAGTAGGCATTCTACGAAGAGCCTCTCGTAAAACTGTGCAATTAACTTGTAAACCAAACAATTGAAGACTAAAATTAATTTGAAAGTGGTTAAATTAAAAAGAACAATATTAAATCCCAGCGAATCAATTGGAAAATATTGGAAGCTCTGACTTAAGACAGTACGTTTTTACATTTAATCAATTTCTTTTTATACAAATTTTGTTCGTCCCGAAATACCGCAGTGTCTCAAGACGAAACTCTTTGACCAGTGCGTGTAACCAGTGATGACCTATGGCACTGAAACGTGGTTGCTCACAATGGGCTTTATCAGAAGGCTAAAAGTCACCCAAAGGGTAATGGCAAGGGCAATGCTTGGAGTTTCCCTACGTGATCGAATCAGAAATGAAGAGATCCGCAGGAGAACGATAACGTAATGTAACTGACATAGCTCGAAGAATTGCCAAACTTAAATGGAAATGGGCAGGGCAAATTGCCCTCAGAACAGATGGCCGATGGGGCTGAAAGGTTCTGGAGTGGCGACCGCGTACCGGAAGACATAGCGTTGGAAGGCCTCTCACAAGATGGACCGATGACCTTGTGAAGGCCACAGGAATCCGCTGGAAGCGGGATGCACAGAATCGGTCGAAGTGGCGGTGCTTGGGGTAGGCCTATGTTCAGCATTAGACGTTTTTCGGCTGAAATGATGATGATGATGACAAGAAATGTTAAAAGACACAACATTGTGAGGCACATTGTGAGGTTAAACCGCCCATTGTGTTACCCTATGTAAACTTTCTACATTTCCATCTGTAATTATTCGAATGGTGTACTTAATAAAGGGTAAAAGCCAAACTGGCGTAGACACATTTTAAGCTCATAACCTATCAATTAGACGTTCTAGCTTAGAACAAGAGTTTATACATAAATTAGAGTTCATGTTGGCACCGACTTAAATGTATAATCTACTTTATGTTTAATTAAATGTATAATGTAAAAATTCATAATGTTATACTATTTAATGTTTAATTTAATGTATAATCTACTTATGTGTCTAGTACAAATTATGAAATATACGTGAAATTATTTGTTTGCTAGTGTTTACACACATAGCCAGCCAATTTAGTCTAGAACTGGTATATTTACTTCGTGGGCTGAAACAAAATTAATATCGAACAGAATAATGAAATGAAAACAAAAATATGAAAATATTTTTGCGATTAGATTGATTTCCAACGTATTGTTTTTGATCGTGTGATGTTTTTATTATTCATTTTGTTATTTCTGAATCATAACTAATTAATAAATTGTTTTTTTAACGAAACGAAATAAAACGTATTTGTTGTAACCAAACGTTGATTTTGACAATGACAAAGTGAACTTGGTATTTTCTGGAGATTTTGCATTAACACGATGTCATGTTAGAGCTCAACTGTCATTAATGAGACACAATAGAATTTTAATTGTTATCGATCTCCAGGAGAGCTCGTGACAGGCAAGGGATTATATCTTTTGATTACCTGACAATTTTTCAGGTAAACAAAAACCATACTTCAAGAGTGACGAAACACTTTACAATAGGTATATTAATATTGTAAAATATGTCAAGTGTGGTGAAGTGTGTGTGTAGTGTAGTGTAGAGTCATGTGTGTATGT
The DNA here is from genome assembly GCA_949152395.1 of Agrochola litura. NCBI lineage: Eukaryota > Metazoa > Arthropoda > Insecta > Lepidoptera > Noctuidae > Agrochola > Agrochola litura. The sequence continues at coordinate 11,957,259 of OX424514.1, read as the reverse complement.
CAAAGTTGTGTTGTATTGTATTGTAAGTATGTATGTCTTGCTGACTGGCAAAGCAATCACGGCATTAAGCGGCGTCGGAAATAGCTGTCAAATATTTCGCTGTTTAGTTTAATATATCAATATTACTAATTTAAATGATAAAATAAAACTCTATAGTAGTAGTAGTACACTCTGAAACATAATTGTGTGTAAGAAGAAAAATATGCTTTGGTGGTGTGCAAAAATCGAAATTCCTATTTTTAATCTTTTGTTACCAAACCCAATTTCAAGCTTCAAAATTAATAACCAAACAAGAAAAACCCTTTAATCAAAAGAAATGAACAATTTCTTTAAAATCTTACTTTACTCATCTAAACAAGGCCAGTTTTATAAAATCTAGGTTAAAAAAAATAACTTATAATAACTGTTGTAAAATATGTAATGGAAAGTTGTCTTGAAAGTACTAGGGCAGCATGACGACAGAGGACGAATGAAAACTCTGAAACTGGGGTAAAGTTATATACAGCTCCTTGTTACTTGGAAGCAGATAATACATTGGACTGTGGGGAATGCCTTAATTACGAAGTGTGTAACAATGTAGAAGCAAATTCCGATATATCATCATCAATACAGGTTAATAATATTTGAACATCTTAAAATAATTTGCACGGCGTTGAATACATTGTATGGAAATTTTGATTCAACTGTGAGTTTTCTGTTATTGAAAGAAGCTATTACAAATATTTTCAAATATTTTTCTAACTGAACAAAAAAATTGGGATTTTAGCAGTGAGTGATTCAGAAAACACAAAAATGGGATTGGATGGGTCACGTCCGCCGCATGTACAGTGATCGCTGGGCAATCAGTTTCCATACGTGGGGGCCTGAGGATGGATGGCGCCACCGAGGCCGGCCCAGGAAGACTTGGCGAGACGAGAACATTTCAATGAATTCATCATCATCATCATCATCAGCCTATAAATGTTCCCACTGCTGGGACACAGGCCTCCTCTCTGTGAGAGGGAGTGGGCCGTAATCCACCACGCGGGCCCAGTGCTGGTTGGTAGATGTCACATGTCTTCGAATTTTCGGTTCTAGGACATGCCGGTTTCCTCACGATGTTTTCCTTCACCGTTTTGAGAGCAGTGATGATGAAATAATTTACACAAAGTAAAGCTCCTGTCTGGGTTCGAACCTACGACGTACAACTCGTAAGTCGCGGCCGTTACCACTGGGCCACCACCAATGAATTAATAATCATTAATTTTAGAAATGCTTTTTCGTATTTATAAGCAAAAGCTAAACTAGAAAAGGCTCAATAAGAAGAAAACATGAACAACTTCATAACTTTGAAAGTAAGAAAACCCTTTTGTTTTATAGGGCACTGTTTTTTCTATCATGATGCCAATTAAAAACGAACAAAAAACAACTTCTTTTTTTCTACCCAATAGAAATTCTGCCACGAATTCTCAGAATTCGGCTAACAAGTTCACTGTAAATACATGAATTTATTTGCCTACATAAATTCATGTATTTTCTTCTAAAGGGATGGGCAGAAAATACAGAACACCACTTGGCGATGCAAGTTGCGTTCTATAGTTTCTGCGAAGCGTATGTAAAAATGGGGTATTCTTACATAAAGTAAACAAACAATAACATTAAACAATATTTGTTTCGTTCATGTTCAAAATATTTAGTCATACATGCGCGCCGATTGCGAGAATTACCGCATAAGCCTATAACGTTTCCACTTCTGGGGCACAGGCCTCTCTATGAGAGGGAGGGGGCTATAATTCACCACGCAGGCCCAGAGTGGGTGAATGAAAACCATAAAAAAAAAAATATCTGCACGAACGACGACGAATGACGCATATTACAAAAAAGAAAACATTTAATACACTCACTAGTGCAAAGTTGCCAAAAGCCTCGTGTTCAATAAATACAAGTTTTACAACGTAAATACGTGTTTGTTGTTGTTGTGTGTGTGTGCCATATGCCTTTGATTTTTTGGCTCTAGGACATGCCGGTTTCCTTATGATATTTTTTTCTTCACCGTTTTGAGAAAGTTGTGATGAATTAAGTGTCTGACTGGGTTCGATCCCTCGACCAACACGATTCGTAATTCGGGGTCGTTACCACTGGGCCAGTTATCAAACGGCTGTACCTGACCTTTTTGAAGAACATCACCAATAAGTCGTGTAGGGCGTCCCCAACCAACGATTCCACAAACATTCGCCGTCTAAATTCCTTTTGAAAATTGCGTTTAACTCGTCCCTATATCATAATTATCTAAGAAGATTCTTTCCAATTTCATTCATCATCTTCTTGCCCTTGTCCCATGTTACGTGGGGTTGGCGCACCGCGTTTTCTTCTTCCATTCTGTCAACCATCCCGCTATCATTCACTCCTTTCTCTTTCATATCATTTCCCTACACAATCCACCCATTTTTTTTTGGCCTGTCTTTCCTTCTCCATCTATCAACATTTATATTCGTCACTCTTTTAGTCACATACGTTTCCTCCCTTTCTGTCCTACATTCTTTCAATTTCACTCTTTACTTCCTACTTATTTTAAACAGCAAAGTTGTTTTACCCTAAGCTTATTGTATGTATTTACTTACTTACAAAAGAACTTTAAACTCTTCAACCAAAACTTATACAATTTGTGTTCCCATAAAAAAGCGATCGGTGCAACCATAAAAAGCCTATTTAAGTTTGATTACTTATGTATTACAGGTTGATCCAGAGGCTGCCAAACCTTGAGTGGAATTGAAGACAAAAACCCCTTGAAAGTTTGGAGTGACAGTATTGGTTTAAATGGAAGCGGGAAGCGGTTAACTGTGTAACGATATTGGTTTTAAAATAAGCGATAAGAAATAAACTAATTTATTACTATTGGTCTCGATTTGTACTGTTATTAGGTTACTATTTTTATGAATGCTTCTAAAGGATATTTCAAGGTAAGTTCGGCTGAGTTTTCAATATTAATTGTATTACTAGTTGGCAATTTGAATAACCGTGAAACTGCTGACAAAATGAGTCCTTCAAATTGAGACTAATTATTTGTCTGTGCTAATCATTGTCAATTTGTCTTTCATGGGATCAATTTATTGGAAATTCGTTTTTCTTTACCTACGATATTATAATGCCAAGTTAAATTAGATGACATCTCCAGTCTAATACATAATGATTACCCCGTTAGCTAATACGCCAAGTTCATAATAATATCCCGATATGGCAATTCTCGTATTTTTCAGAATGTTTGCATTATAATCTTTGTCTCAAATCTGTCAAAAATTTGTTTAATTTTTAACATTTATTTTGATTGTAGGAGAGGGAAAGAATGTAGCTAAGATCTGATTGCGACTTCATGTCCAATGTTTTTCAATACGTGAAATTACCCTTCAGATGCTAATGGAATTCTAGCCTCCAAAATTTTGCCCGGGATCGTAACTATGTGTTAAGAAAAAGTATCGTTCCCGCTACCTCTCAAAACACACTCCCTTGCAAAGAATGCCAATCTGAATCTAAGCTAACGAGTGGTCCGCTTCAATCTTCGATAGCTATTGTCCAACACGAGTGCTCCGTTTACATGATAAAATAACACGCTCCCAAGTGCTTTTCGTTCAATTCTGTTGATTCTACTTCAATCTAAACAATGGTGCCGATTCTCTTGTCACAAATGCCTCTAAACTAAACTAAAAATCACCAAAATTTAGTTTATTCCTGTCAAACGACGATTTCCCATTCTGAAATAGACTAAAGTGACACAACTTAACTATATTTTAGTTTGACAGCACTAAGATGGCAACGAGATATTAGTTTAGTGAAAATAGCAATTTTGCTATTCTGAATTTGACGTTTTTCACCTAAAATTTAGATTTTCTAACTAAATCTGACTATTTTTAATCGCGACTAAAAACGTGTGGAATAAAATTGGTTGTCATGAACTATAAATTCACACCAACACCTCGACTTCAAATGCAAAAACAGTACTGAATCTTTTTTTTTTCTTTTGCTTATATCTCGAAAACGGTGTGTCCAATCGCAAAAATAATGAAAATTTCGATCCCCTTTATAAAACCCTTAAACCCCTGACACTCTACATGTAGGTAATAATTTTTCTTATTTTCCATACAAAAAGTGAAAAATTCCATATAAAACACGACGAGGCTGCCCCCCCTGCGCGCCTCCGGCTCTAAAAAGATCACGTGGTTAGGTATCACGTGTGGAGTCGCGATTGTCAAATTCGATTTAGATGTGTCAAAATTATTTTTAAATTTAGAGAATTTATTTTGCAGAATAGCTATAAGATTCTCATAGTCAAAAGTAAGGAATTTTAGTGATAGTTTAGTTAGTTTAGTTCGGTGTACAAGAGAATCGGCACCATTGTTTGCAAAGTATGCAGACTTTTGATTAATTTTTGTGCTATGTTTTTCTAAAAGGAGGTCAATATCGAGGGTTTGTAGATTAGATGACCCAAATTAAATTGGTTTAGTGTTAAAGCAGCCCGTTACTTTGTATGGGATAACGTTTTCAGTTTAAACATCGATTGAGAGACTTTTGTTGTTGTTAGCTGGTAGTGACGTTATTTTCAAATGTAAATGTTCTTCTCTTATTAAAACCTTGACAAATTTTGCATTTTCTTTTTCATTATTTTCTTAAAGGTAACTCGTATGAATTCAAACATTTATTATCAACCCAACGTTTTTATTTTTCTTTTTGAGTATATTCGGTTATCTAAGTTTCTTCATCTCTCTCAAACGCTTTGTCTTTATATCTGTCAAAACAGGCTCTATAGGCTTTGTAATTTGTAACTACTGCTGACAATTACTGACGTTTGAAATTCGATATTATATTGCTATGGCATCTATTGTGTCTTGTTTCTGCAACTGCCTTTGTAGTATCCATTATAAATCATGATATTGTGCTGATAGTACATAGTCTATATTACAAGATCCTATTACAAAACATTTAGGCCCTGTATCTGATTTTACGAATGTATCCTGATTTAGAATGTCTGTTCACGATGTTAGAAACAGAAACTGCATTTACGTTGAAATATTAATACTATTAGCTGTATAAAGTATAGCAGGTAAGAGAAGGTTGTATTTATGAGTAAACAACTTTGGCTACTGAACTAACTCCGAAATATGAAAAAAAACCTATACATTTGATTTCGTAGTATTGCACTTTTGTTTAGAACAATATGATTATTTTGTCATATTTCAGTATTGATCCCATAGTAAAATTTGTTCATTTTCATGAATATTTAACTCACTCAAAGTATGTTCCCTCTTTTAACTACCATCTCGTCAACCCCACATGTCAAATTGACGTATCACTAAAAATGGTTGCATTAACCCGACACATAAAAGCACAGTAATGGTGGTGTAAATATAACGTATTAAACACCCACATAATTTAAAAAAGAAAGCCATAAAAAGTTGTCATGGACGTATAATTTTTACTGCCACCAAAGAACATTAATGACCCGTATCTGATTCAAAATGGCACCTAACGCCTCCTAAGTGTACATTACTTCATATAATATTCATGATGTAATGATATGATCCACATTACGAACTATGGAATTATTTTCTATTAACTACACTCATTACAAAATGTCTTCGTTGACGACCGATATGACATTTAAAAAAAAAAGTGGGGCACTCCGGGAGTGCCGACAGAAGTGAAAACTTGAACAAGATCGCCTTGGTGGAAGAAAAATACTTGTACAGAACATTGATCCGTAATTTTATCTAAATAAAGAGCACAATCGCGTTTACAAAATATAAAACTTCCGAAAACTTTAAGGTAAAAATACTTGCATAGAACACTGATCCGAACGTAATATAAATAAAGAGCACAATCGCGTTTACAACAATGAAGTGTCATCGTGGTGTCACGCAATCAATGGTGTCCCATCTCAAAAATGCCCAACGCGCCTAAAGAAGTTTTCACTTAAAAAAAGAATGAAAAATAGTTTGTAACGCGAACTTATTTCGAACCGCTCCTGTCACAATCCATTCGTCCAATAAGAGCGCAGCTTTCTTCTAGAAGGTTCTAAAACAGACGACGCGCACCTCTATGAAAAGAGTCGTCTGGCATCCATCAGCAGTGCAGCGCACCAGAATACATTTTACGAAACCTATTCTTCGCCCCGAAACCCCGTTGTTTTCATATATATTTATTATATTGTGATATCTGTTAAAAGTTTTATTTGTCACAAAAACACTTGCATATAAAAATATAATTAACTCAAGTAACGAAGAAAAATAAAAACAAAATTGGTTACAAAATTTTTTTTTCTATAAATATGGAGATAGAATGTTTACTATATTATTACTTTTATACGTTTATGACACTATTTTAAAAGGTAACATGATGGCAGTGACAGTTTTCCAATAATGACAATGATATTTTAAAAACGGAAAAGGGAGTTAGAGATAATATGAAAGCTGATAGAAGAGAATGCAAGAGAAAAATATTTACGCCCACCCCAAGTAATATAGGACAACGGCAGGTAAAAGAAAAAGGTAAAAAATTTGATAATTATGAGAAAACAAATGAATTGAATAATTATATGTATTTTAAGCATAACTATTTTACAACGAATATGTAACTTGAAAATGTTAGTCACAAACACTTCAAAATGTCGAAGAAAATGTGGTTACTGATAATTCAAATCGAAGACGAACCACAAAAAATAATAGAATATATTCTAGAGATACGTGACGTGGTGTCCTTTTAACTTAAGATAAGAAATCACGATCGAGTGGTGGCACTGGTGAACCCGAACTCTCTCCTAACAATATGGTTAAGAAATATTTTAATATGGTACGAACTTTGCTAGCTTTTCGTAATACTTCGTCTCCAAGAGAATATGTCTCAACGATCCAGGTGTATCCACTTATCGTAACTCCACATTCTAGTAATAAACCACCATCATAATCATCTCTTTACTTAACTTTTATATACACTTTATCATTCATGTTACGATCATTAAATAATTCGGCATTCGCTTCAGCTGAAACTTTTTTATCGTCAAACTTGCAATCCTCAATTTTGAATGCATTTTACGACACCTGTCAACTTTGAAATGGCTCGTAAAATGTTTACCTGTGCATTACATTCCCGGAGGTATTGTGGGAGTCACCTTGCAAAATATTTTGTGAATCAAACGAATATCATGAAAATGGGTTACAATTTACAAAACGAGATTGTTTTTGTAAGTTGATGAAGCTTTTTTGTAAATTGAGTTTTATAAGGTATTTTTTGTTACATCTGTAGTCTTATTAAATAAAAGCTTTTTGTCTGCTAAAACATTGAAAGCCTAGCACAAATATTTTCACGTATAATAGCGGCCTACTGTAGTGGCTACTGGCAAAGATTGCACAGAAGGTCTCATATTGCTTAAATAGCTGACATGTCATAACATCAAGACCTGAAAGCGACCCCTCAGATTATTATATCAACAAAAGACCCTTGTACAGCCAATCCTTAAATGGATTTCAATGACTAAGGACACAAAACTCCCCTTCATTTTAATCCACTCCGCCAAACATCAACTAAATAAATCACTCTAAGCACCAATCCAAGTAACGCCTTTAATTTGATTAAATCATTCGAAAATCCAGTCAATCTCTGAAGGTAATGAAGTTGAAATGCTCATCATATCGAAAGTATAAAACAAGCCAACAATCGTGGGCGGACAATACCTGCCGACGAATCACGGAATAGCGCTATTTGTAAATAATCAACACATTTCTATTCGAAGGGAGGCCCAACCCTGGGAAGGGAGCCGAAGTGCGAAGGGAGTGAATACGGCATTCAGTGCTCGAAGAATTGTTGTTCAAGAGGAATTTTCGGAATTCCGGAAAGCATTCCGGGAATCTATTAATCAACTGATGGATTTTTGGGGAGATAGTTCGGCTTGCAGAGGCTTCCGGGTGCGTTTTTGAGATTCGAAATTCTGATTTCCGTTAATGGTGTGATTTTATTGTCGTGGTGAATACTTTTTAATTGAATTGGCTTTTTAAAATTAGATTACTGGTGTTAAACTATACATTACCATTATTATCTAATTTTGCAGTCAAAGCGTTGCTGAGTATTGGTTTGAAAGATATGGGTGCCAATTTTAGAGACATTTATCTTTTTTGTGGTATGTCAAGGCATCTGCGCTGCATCTGGTACTGCAGATGTCTATATGTCCATAGACAACACAATGGCTTTTTAGTTGTTTCAGTAATTACCCGATTCTATAAAAAAATGTTTTCCAGTTTTTCGTCCTTTTATTTTCTTTTTCATTAAAACTCAGTCCCAAAACTCCTAAACCAGAATCTTTTCTTTTAATTCAATTAGCTTTACATTAAACATATTGGACACTAAATAACGGAATACCTTAATTACAGCACCGAAATGTTTCCTGGGCTAATCTTCACATTTCTATTCAATATACCCATTGTCCCGAAGGATTTAGACAAAAGGGACGAATTAGCTACATTGTGGACAAATGTCTTTCCAACTGTAGACACTGTGTTTGTTAAAGACTTTGACGAATTAGAAAGATAGGTTATTAAAAATAGGTTTAATAATCACAGAAACTAGTGGATACAAAAATATACGAGAAAGAACTAAAAATAAAGAAAGCAGAAAATAAATCAAACCATGATCGTAAATGTATTTACGAGGCTGATGTGAAGGGAAAGGCCGGGCGGGGACGCCCTAGGAGGACATAGGTATACTGACCTTATTGGTGATGTTCTTCAGAAAGGCCAGGTGCGTAGTACTCCCAACAGGCGTGCGTGTATGACCAGATGTATGAACGTAAACGAGGCAAAAGGAGTATGTAAGGATCGTAACAGGTGGCGTTCTGTAGTTTCTGCCTACCCCCATGGGAAGTAGGCGTGAGTTTATGTATGTATGCAGAAAATAAATAATGAAAGTTTTTTATTATGTCGCAGTGAAGCAGATGGTTTATCTGATTGCAAGTGGTCATATAAGGAAATTTACAGTCATCGCTGGAGTTGGTATCCCAGATACAAAGCTCAAATGTCTCACGTACTTGGGGGTCTACTCTTTTAGCACAAAGCTCGTAGTTTCAGCCGAAGTTATGGGTGTTTCCTACTCTGTGTCGCTTACTGGCATAAGATTAGTTCAGGGCACGAATTAAGAATGAATGACAACACGATTTGATAGTTGTCCCTACTCCCGAAGTGTTTTTGCCCGATCGAAAAATTGATAACAAGTGTTTTGATGGGTCTACTTCTTTCAAGCAAGCCTGTATCTTTGTTGACGGACTTACACCGGCATTTAAAACTTTTCATTCACAAACACGGCAAACTCTGCTTGATGCTAGAAATAGTTACGGTAGTAGTTGTTACACGGATAGACTCCTTCATATAGAGCTCGACTGCCAAAACAATGTGTGGCAACGCCAAATGCGAACTACGCATAATATACCTGACGTCACACAAATCCAGCATCGCGTAAGCGCGATCAGCGTTTATATAAGTTCCCGGCATCAATCTTTGGGCAGACCACCAGACACAGCATCCCTGTGGTCGGAGAATCCTTCCTTTTCTATAGAGGATGAATGAACTTTACACCCTGTCCCTCAAAATATTGTGTTGAAAATGTTGAGAACTTTCCACATTGTTCGAGATTTTCAGTACATATTACAATGGAATCTGTTTTTAATAGATTCATGAATTTCGGAAGCAGATAATTTTATTTGCCGACCGGTTTATATTGGATTAACTTGTTATTGGGGAATTTGAATGAACCCGTTATTAATGTAAAGTAATAACTGGAAGATTTTGTTCCGGTACAATGCTTATCTCTATTGATCCGGAAAATATTTTAAATTGTTATTAACTGAAGTTTTAAAATTAACTTTCAGTGTAAATGAAAATTTTTGTTATATAACTAATTGGTAGCAGAGTTGTTTACCCATTAGTTCTAGATTCAAATTTTGTTAATTTCATCGTTGTTTGTTATTGATTTTACGATATATTTATAGAGTTTGGAATAGTTACAACATTGAGTAACTAGACTGCCAACAGTCGTTGATCCCAAAAAAATAAGAATATAAAATTTATTGATGTTGCTTTATCGTGTTTAGATATGGATATCCATCACCTAAGAAGAAGCAAACTCCTCCTGCAATCCTTCATCATTTAATTCCATTGTCTTTCACATGGGTTCTTGTGCCGTTCACATCCAGTCGCATCATGTTCGAAGTAGTTAACCTATTTTGTTGCATGTTTGCTCCATTTCTCATCTCTATTATTACGTTTATGTCCACCTTCAAGTTTAGTTTGAAATGAGTGACCACAGTGGGCACTCTCACATCCGCACACTTTTCAGTAGTACTTGCAAAAACTCACAACACACATTTGTAAGAAGCTAATCTGTTGTGAATATACTGCCAGCTTCTTACAAAACAACAAGACAAGCAATAGGAATTTTCGTTTTCCCATTGCTTGTCTTATTTGTTTTAGTATAATCGTGTATATAATATATGATATTATATGTATAGATAAATATAGATAGATAAATTATATGTATGTCGAAGACGGGTATGTGACTCTTTCGTTATTATCAGCGATATTTTAACTACTGTGGGCGTAGTGTGGGTAGTGTTGGTTACTGCGCAATAGAAAAACCGTTTGCAGTTCAGATCACATTCTAATTTATTATCAAATTAATCACACTAGCTAAATTATACACACACTGGGTGCAACGTCGTTTATTAAAATCACAAATTAACACAATGATCACAAGTTTCAACTAACACAATTACTGAGCACCACGAATCGAGAACAGTTCCGCGACGTCTTGACTCCGATGCGGTCCAAAGCTGAATCCCCTCTTCGCCGTGGCCTTAAAACATCACGACTCTGTAGAAGCGCGCGCTTTAGGTGTGGGTAGATCACGTCCTGTCGCCAGCGGCGCGCTTGCGATTCGTTTCGTGTCCATACCAATGACCGGATCTGACATGTATTTGTTTGTTCTTTTATTTACATATGGTTAGGTATTTAATAGGTACATAATATATAACCTTATATTTAAACAAATATTTATTCCACAATGTTCGTTATTGCACCTACCACTGTTTGTCTCTGCATCATGGCATCACCCAAAGGTTGACTGGTAGATTTGTGTACATTCTTTCTGTACATTTGTGTGCTTAAAGTATTAAATAATAAAAAAAACAATGGCACTCCGGGAGTGCCGACAGAAGTGAAAACTTGAAAAAAAATCGGCACCGCGGCAATCAACGCGTTGATGTCATTTACTCGTGTCGATAAATTCCATCACAGTGTCGTGAAATCAAGGGTTTAGTCCCATCTCAAAAATTTCCAATACGCCTAAAGTAGTTTTCACTTCAATAAACAACTTGATTAGACTCCGTGCTTAATAAAATTGATCCGAAATGCTCATACCATATCCAAAAATTCTTCACACACGCAATCCCTAGCGTGTATCAATATCAAAGGCAAGCAGGTAGCGTGATAACCGGCTGTTATGTGTACAATTATAATAATAACACGGCATTGGCTCGCCTAATTAAATACAATTCTAGTTTTGACTACGTTGCGATGTCATAAGTGTGTTTAGGAGATCGTGAGGCCGATTGTATGAAAACAATTGTATTTTTATGGTAATTTGTAGATTATATTTGGGTCTAGTAATTTAATCTACTTGATAAGGTCTGCATTTTCATAATAGTCGTATTCATGTGGTGTTTGCAAGTCAAATTTTATTCAAGATGTCGATAGGTGCCTTTATTATATAACTAGCCTATTATGTTCCCACTGCTGGGACACAGGCCTCCTCTCTGTGAAAGGGAGCGGGCCGTAATCCACCATGAGCAAATGTGACATGTATTAAAATTGTTAGTTCTAGGACACTAAGACATGCTGGTTTCGTCGTGATGTTTTCGTTCATCGTTTTGAGAGCAGTGGTGATGAAATAATTTACACAAAGTAAACTGCCTGGGTTCGAACCTACGACCTATCAATCGTAAGTCATGGTTGCTTCTATAGGGCCGCCACTGCTCTTTTAATTATTTTTTTTAAATACAGAGAGTAGTTCTATACTTTTAGATTACAGAAAAGCCTATAAGAAATTTATGGTCTGGTAAATCACACAATATTATGCGTATAAACTAACATTTGCAGTTGAAATGTATGGAGGAACATGTTTTTCAACTACAATGTAAAGTTTTTTCTTGGGGTAAATTCATCCCAACTACGGAACCCTTCTGTGCGTGGCCTGACAGGAACCTGGGTGGTTTTTTTTTTTGTCTTATTTGTTGACAGAGTGTAGTCAAAACTTCTCTCTGACTAATATTTTAGTGTACTTTTTTAAAATTTGAAAATGGGCTTGCTCTTGACCGTTAATATATATTTGCATTAGCTTATTCTCGTGACTTCACCCGCGTGAGGGTCGGAAATTATCCCTCAGAAACGTATTTCTGGATAAAAAGTAGGTATGTCCTAACCCAGGTAATGGTCTACTTGTGTGCTATCGAGATCTGTGAAACCGTTAAGGCGTGAAAAGGTAACAAACAGACAGACAGAGTTACTTTTGCATTTATAACGTAAACATGGATGTTGTGCAATGTTTAATTTATATGAATGTTCATAGTCAATTTTTTTTTTAAAGTCTACACAAACGGAGCCATGAGCACAACTAATAATAGATATAAATAGTAGCTTGCAATATATGGTATTACAGGCCGACACGACGGCGCCTCTGATGGAAAACGCCTCTAATTGACACATTCAACAGCAAAGGATTTGCCGATGGATTGCCAATTTGATGTCACTGCAGTGAGGTTACGTCACTCACCTAATTTGCAGCAACAATTAAGCTACCTACGTATTTCTAAAACCAAAATGATAAACTAACCTAACTAACAATACATAATAATCTATTACACTTAATTATTTCCTAACCTTTGTTAAATAGATCAACTATATCGCTGTCCACTGCTAGACAAGGATATAGGCCTCTCCTTAGTTGCATCACAAAACTCCTTTTTCTACCTTCCATAACATGTAACCCACCCACTCTTATAGGACCCTCATTGGTTGATGACGTAGTCAAGACACGTTCCACATCACATTCGCCGACAAACTACATTAACCTAAATAAATTAATGATGTAAACACCCACCAAACTTTAAAACAACCCTTTGCTCTCATTTGCCAATAAAACACCCAATTACCTTCGGCGAATGTTGAATTTTATCATCCCTAATTCCATTGAGACACGTACTAAAATCCGCATTTTCCTATTCATAAATAAGTTCGGTAACAAAATTAATCACCCCTTCACCCAAGCATAAAATGGAAGGTGCAGAAGGTCGGCTATGGTATTGGTTGGCATTGGTAAGACGGGCGTGTCCACGTCAAAGCGCGTATTTAGCATACGCATGGGACAATCGATTATTCGATCCACCCCAGCTCCTCAAAAAATTTCAGTAACGCTTTGGTGTTACTGACAATCTCACGACGGGTTCCTGGGTTACCGAAGTACTTTGCCCTTTATGTGGCAACCACCTGGCAGTTTAGAAGCATATGAGCTGCTGTCTGAAAGCAGGCGACTCAGACCAAATATAAAACCAAGACATAGCGCTGTCAACAGTGACGTGAGGCCGGTTTCGTAGACATGTGTGCACTAAGTGAGGTGTAGTTTGATAGTAAATGGTTGTAAATGTGTGCGTGTGAGCGTGTAAATACAGAGTGGAGGTGTAGTTTTGGCCTGCTTAACTGTATTGTTCGCAGCGCTATATCTTGGTTTTTTATTTAGTCTCAGGCAGGCGAATAGACACATACGTCAAAAAAATACCATTCGGGAGTGCGCTTGCACTCGCTGTAGGTACGTGAAGCGTGTCTATGTGTGAGTGCGTTTTCGTTCATTGTATGGAGGTGACCTTCTGTACCTCTTCATTTTGTGACCCAAGTCTAAACTAATTATGTTGAATTCACCTTCACGCGTCAATAAACTTGATGGAACGGGTGTATGTTTTGGGCTTACACTGCCTAAAACTATAATGATATTAGAGTTTTTGTTTATAAGGGTGAGACTTTACAACTCTGACACTACGTTAGTCACTAACCACATGAAAATAAGAAGAAGGGTGAGGTTGGATTATCGGTATCAGTTAAAGGTACCAACTAGCAGTTGACTTGATCTTTATTTAATATAATTAACAATGCGATATTTGTCAAAAAATTTAAAAATTGTCATATTTTCACGACAAGTTCAGGCTGTTTAATAAAGCAGAAAATGTACAAAAGAAAGTTGTAATATTGTCGTAATTTTGGCTGACACTTGTCGCCGCGCATGGATTTTGGCTTTCAATTCTGTAATGCAACTCTAAGCATCAATTTGACAAAGACGATTGAATAAAATAATGATAATTTGGAGAAAAAATTATTTCGCTTTCGAAAAGTGTGCATTGTGCAGCCACTAATGTGAGATTTCAAGCTTATTTTGCTTTTTACAGAACAGCAATATAGGATTAAATTGGCTACAAAAAATATGTCGAATGAATGTAGCTGGCACAACACGAAACAAATGCCTACCACGATTTGTGTGGGCAAAACTAAATGGAAATCAATAAAACACTAAAATTTATTGCAAAATGAGTAGCTTATCACGAGTTAGGTCTGACTACAGCTTTATAATTATATGCCTGAATAAAATGGTAATAAAAGTTAGTAGGCAATGAAATGTATTATTACTTTGATTCGAGTTTGAGTTATAATTTGAAATTGTTGACCGCAATAACGTGAGTAATTATTGTGATTTAGATTTTATATGACCAGCAGAGGCCGCGGGTCTGTCTACATGAATGGGATTTTACGTTTCAAAAACTTTTCTAATTTACCTTTGTAGTTGTGTCAAAGATAGCTTTTTTTCTGTCTGGCCAACAAAAGGCATCATAAAGGCCTGTTCAAATTTAAGGGATATCGTTGTCGCGCTCGGTAGCGATAGTGGTCCGCCTTCTGGTTAGTCACTTTGGACCAGTACCGTTAGCAAGTGCGACAGCGATATCACTTAATCTAAATTATGCTAGCTAGTATATGGCTTAACGCAGTAACAAGATAGAACTCAGTGTACGCAGAATTCTTATTTTTTTGTTGAAAATTGTTGTTTCTGGTGGCTCGGTTTCACTGGACTTCATCAATCCACTTAGAGTTCTGCTTGTTTTGACTGGAACGTGACAATTTGTGACATCACCGAAGCAAAGCAAAATCGATGGCGCATTTTTCTAACTGCCCTGTTTATTTGTTCTGAAATATGGCACCTCCAACTTAATCTCGAAGACCACCCAACTTTTTTCAGCATAATTTACTGGATTGAGGTATTTTACGCTCGAACGAACCTTGACTTGCGCCATGTCTAGACGCGAACTTTTCAACCAAACAGTTTAAAAGAGTCAATTTTCTTGCTAAGTCAGTACGTGGCTACTGACTGAGTGGTACCCAGCGAAACTTACAATCAGCCTATAGTGTTCCCACTGCTGGGACACAGGCTATAATAATCTACCACGAATGCCCAGTGCGGGTTGGCAGATGTCACCATGTCTTCGGATTTTTGGTTTTAGGACATGCCGGTTTCCTCACGATGTTTTCCTTCACCGTTTTGAGAGCAGTGGTGATAAAATAATTTACCCAAAGTAAAGCGCCTGTTTGGGTTCGAACCCCTACCTAACCTACAACTCGTAAGTCGGGGCCATTACCACTGGGCCACCAGTGTTCTCAGCGAAACTTGCTTGGTCTGAACTCGGCTTTATGAGAATTAAAATAGATCATTTAGTTGTTTGAATTATTTATTGCGAAGTGGCTATGAATTGTAGGTTTGGCTAAACACAGGTTATTAGAATATTGTGGAATGTATTTTGTTTATGAGCCAATGTTTTTAGGATAAATAGAATTTTTAATTAAATAGATTATTATAGTGTTGATTTCTGTACAAAATAAAATTATTATTTAATTTTGTCTAATATATGTGGGTTGCGGTGTATAACTTAACGCTTGCGGTGTATAACTTTTTTTATTGAAATAATAAAAGGACAAAAACAAAAAAAAAATGGTTCCTATTACATGGGACTTAAACATAACTGGCGAAATATGGGTGTACTATAAGTATATGTCTGCCTAATGTGCTTTGATTTTTTATACATAATTATGTGGCAAAAAACGGAACCCTTATAGATTCGTCATGTCTGTCTGTCTGTCTATCCGTCCGTATGTCACAGCCACTTTTTTCCGAAACTATAAGAGCTATGCTGTTGAAACTTGGTAAGTAGATGTATTCTGTGAACCGCATTAAGATTTTTACACAAAAATATAAAAAAAACAAATAATTTTGGGGTGCCCCATACTTAGAACTGAAACTCAAAAAAATGTTTTCATCAAACCCATACGTGTGGGGTCTTTAAAAATGATATTGAGGTGTTTAATATAATTTTTTTCTAAACTGAATAGTTTGCGCGAGAGACACTTCCAAAGTGGTAAAATGTGTGTCCCCCTAAACTTCTAAAATAAGAGAATGATAAAACTAAATAAAATATGTACATTACCATGTAAACTTCCACCGAAAATTGGTTTGAATGAGCACTAGCAAGTAGTTTTTTTTTAATACGTCATAAATCATAAACCGCAATTTACCTTTCATTCAATGTTACTTGCTGCTACGGAACCCTTCATGGGCGAGTCCGACTCGCACTTGGCCGCTTTTTTATACATAATTATGTCTAAAAACAGGCCAATTTTTTTTTGCTGGTTTGCGTGACAGCTACGTCTTATACTCGCGCCACGTCATTGTGCTTTTCTAGTGTGTGTGCATTTAGCTGCTAACAATTGGACTCAATTTTTTTCAACAAGCTCACAGCATTGAACCTACTTTTTTATTTTATCGTGTTTAGATATCGATACTCATCACGTCTGCAGAGTTTTTCCAGCTTATTTTATTTGACCCTGTGTAGGTATAAGCAGTACTTCAACATCAAACTTATAAACACCATAACAGTATTATCAGTTGTTCCACACACATACCGAAACTATACTTACAATTAATCGGCATTTTGTTTATATTTTGATTGTTTGTTGATTTTCATTTGCTATTGACGCAATACATAACACAAGCAATTGTAAATAGTCTTTGGTCTCTGGGCCTGACATCAAGCAATAGACAAACTTTTATTAGTTTTGAACATTGAATACGAGGTTTTTGGCTAATTTGTAAATATGTTTTCTTAGTATTTTTTTTTTTGTAATTAACCGCATATTGCAGCGGACAGCGTAATGTGCGTGTTAGTTTGTGTAGAATAAACAATTTTTCTTTCTTTCTTTTTCTATACAGCCAATCTAATTTGACCTTCCTCACTTCATAACTCCATTTGACAGAGCAAAATAGACTTCATTTGCGAGGCCAATTTGTATGGTTGGCTATAGGTCATTGTACCGCCTACAGGTACGGCCCAAATCCGAAATCCGGCCGAATCTGATTATAATAATGACGTTCGGTTCAATAGGACATCTGAGGCCTTGTTACAGATTTTTAGATCCCACTAATATTATAAACGCGTTTGTGAGGACTGAGAAATTTGGCTCACATATAGTTTATAGCCTGGATTAATACCTACATAAAATACTTTTTATCCCGATGTTCCGATGGAATCAAGACTTATGCGGGTGAAAACCGCGAGACGCTGCCATAAACGCGAAAGTTTGTGAGGACGCGTGGATGGAAGGATGGATGTTTGTTACTCTTTCACGTTAAAACTACTGAACGGATTTGGATGAAATTTGACACACAGATAGTTTATAGCCTAGATTATCACATTAAAAACTTTTTATCCCGATATTCTAACGGGATTGAGACGTATGCGGGTGAAACCGTGGGGCGTTCTAAGTCTTACATATTGGACGGTTTTATTGTCAGACAAATTTTTATGACTTCGTATTTCCTCGGTGAGAGGGGATCTTTGCTAAATGATAACAGTCGCACGGATCGACTGTAGATTAAGCTACGCTTGCAGCAGTCGATTCGTGGATTGGTGACCATTTTATTACTTATCGGGACCCCTCCGAACCTCGGAAAGCACGTTAAACCGTTGGTCCCGGCTGTCATTCGTAGATCTCTGACAGTCGCTATGGGTAGTTGGAAGCCCAAAAGTCTGACTACCATTCTTTTCAAGGAGTATCGTGTTACTCAGTAACTGAGTTGTAGAGGTCACATAGGCAGTCGCTTCATTTAAATAATGGTATTCAGCTGTAGGTTAGCTGGAAACCGACCCCAACATAGTTGGAAAAATGCTAGGGGGATTAATTTATTTGTTCAGTGAGAGTAGCATAATTTCAGAATATTGGATTTGAAGTAAAATGTTGTTAGATCAGTTGCCTCGTTGGTTCATTGGTCGCAAGCGCTACTGCTGAGAATGAGGTCCTGAGTTTGATTTCCAGGTCAACCAAAGTATTAAGGCTCATTCAAACAGGCGCGACACGCGACGCGACACAAAGACACCGCTCGTCGCGCGACGAGCGGTGCCTTTGTGTCGCGTCGCGTGTCGCGCTGGTCTGCACGAGCCTTTATTGGGTTTTTCTATTAGGGATTTCGTATTAGTAGTAGCCTGGAGTCTGGATTTGTGCATGGTTGATGACGATAGGCTCGCCCCCTATTACATGGGACTTAAACATAACTGGCGAAAAGTGATTATTCTAAAGGTATACGTCAGCCTAACCCTTCGGGGAAACAGGCGTGATTACAAATAATGTTATATTGATAAATGTAATTATGTTATACAGTGTGAGTCTTTATAATGTGCTCATATCAAAATGAGGGAATATATGTTTGCTTAATTTTATCGACTTTTTCCGTCGATAAAATTAAGCAAACATAATATTCCCTCATTTTGATATGAGCACATTATAAAGAAAATCCATAAGACATAAAAAAAAATGTTTAAATTTTTTTTTAATATTTTTCCGTCGATAAAATTAGTATAGATTCCCTCATTTTGATATGTGCACAGTATAAAGACTTACACTGTATATATTATCAGTTAGATATAAGAATGACTAAGACCCGGAAAAACAGGAAAATAG
The DNA here is from genome assembly GCA_949152395.1 of Agrochola litura. Lineage (NCBI taxonomy): Eukaryota > Metazoa > Arthropoda > Insecta > Lepidoptera > Noctuidae > Agrochola > Agrochola litura. The sequence goes on along the minus strand of OX424514.1, from coordinate 11,938,147 downwards.
TTTTTGAACAGAGTTTTAGTTCGCGTTATGAATATACTTACTTTTTACTTGATAGTAAAAAGTAAGTATATTCATAGCATTCATAAGCGCAGCAAAGAAAGGGTATGAGAAAGCGATGTATGTATATAATAGTAGAAACCTACACAGTATATGTGTGTCATGTTGAGCTTTAGAACAAGATTTTCTCAGCTTGACTAATTAGAGGCGGCGAATGAATGTACTTACCTACTAACATTTTTTTATTTTTATTTAGGCGCGAAGGGCATTTTTGAGATGGTACTAAACCATTGATTTCGCGACCTGTTACCGACACCGTGGAGTTAAAGACATCAACGCGTTGATTACCACGGTGTGTGGAGTAAAAGACATTAACGCATTGATTACCGCGGTACCGATTTTTTTTCAAGTTTTCACTTCTGTCGGCACTCTCAGAGAATTTTGACAATCATTAAAAATATTTTGATAATTTCACACAAATTCACAAAAACTGAATCTACTATCTAAATAATTCAAACAAACAATTTGTACCTAAACTACGCATTCGATAAATTACTCCGACCGCCCGCCGAAGCGATCGAAACCCAATTCATTCAGACTGACATTTCTATTGTAACGTGAAAACCTGTGAAGGTCACAACTTTATGGAATGTCGCAGAAACCATAAACTTATCGACTTCTGTTGATGGTTATAAGAGTAGGGAAAGACTAAAGGATCGAAGATGTATTGAGTGAAAAATGATCAGAAAGGGGTCGAATTTACCAAGATGATGTCTGATAGATGCATGGAATAAGAACACATGATACGCCGATTAAAAACAGACTGGGGTAAGGACAGGAGGAAGTTCATTCTAGCATAATAAGGTTTGCAAAAAGGCATATCGTTACCTAGGTTTTGTTTTGCGACAGGCAAATGAGTTTTCAAATATTAGTGCTCTAAGAGCCTTGTACGAAGCATTGGTAAAGAGCCACTTGGAGTACAACGCGGCTATTTGGAGTCCCAGTGAAGCCAAATACAGTACGATGCTAGAGCGGATACTAAATAAGTATATTAGATTTATGTATTTGAGGTTACATGGAGTATATCCGGGATATCCATTGCTATATCCAACCTTATTCATTTTGGGAATGGTTGGGTACTATAAATTAGAAATCAAGCGGGAACTAGCACTAGCCATATACCTGTTCCATATTATAAGGGGTAAAATTTCTTATGGTGGGGACGACCGCGCGCACCAATGTGCTTCAGCGCGCACCGCTGACGCGCGCGATGTGCACGCTCAACGCGGTAGCCGATAGAATAGACTTGTTTTCGTGTACACTGAACGCATTTACTCTAGGGTGTTATGATATAATTAAGTTTAATTTAGGTGTTGTGTTTTATTTATTCTGTTGTGAATTTATTTTATAATAGTATATTGTACTTAACTATCGCATTAGGGCAACCTGTAAAGATAGATTTAAGGGTTGTGTAGCGGTTACACCGCCACATACGAACTAGGTACGCATCATAGACATGACGTCACACAAATCCTGCATCGCGCAGTTAGAGTTTGCCGAGCGATCGACATACATACAAGATTTCAACTTCAAACTGATGGGCAGTTGCCCACCAGACACAACAACCGTCTGGTCGGAGGATTCTCCCTTTTCTATGGTGGATGAGTGAACTTTACACCCTGTTCTTCATACCACTAAAGTTGTATAGTAAATAAATAATAGCATAATCAGCCTGTAATGCTCCCACTGCTGGGATACAGCCCTCCTCTCTGTGAGAGGGAGTGGGCCGTAATCAACCCCGCGGGCCCAGTGCAGGTTAGTAGACGTCACATGTCTTTGAATTCTTGGTTCTAGGACATGCCGGTTTCTTTCACCGGTTTCTTTCACCGTATGATTTAAAACAAAAACAAAATTTTTGCAGCCACCATCTTGGATTCACATTTTGATCTCATATCGGCTTTAGCGCCCTCGAAAACACACCGATGAAGAAAATTTTCGAAAATGGTGAAGTTTTCAGAAAAATACGCTTGATAGATTTTGCGTCATTCTCAGTTTTTTATCCGCGTTAGACATAACTTTACAAATTAATTTCACCATGTAATGTAAACAAAATCAAAAATATGCCTTTATTAAAATATTAAAAAAATGCTCTAATTTAACATATATTTTTTTTAAATCACTAACACTACTCGTTTAGACGTCATCTTCAGTATAAAATCATTAAAAGTCAGTTATCGTCCCCTTAACACTAGGCCACCACTGCTCTCAGATCATTCTAATGATAAAAATTATTCCGACAAATGATACATTATCATTAGCCTAGCTTTTTCTCAACTATGTTGAGGGAATGCAGCTGAACATTAGTATTTTCAATTGAGCGACTACCTATCTGACCTTCACAAACCTATTACGATAACCTTTGGCTTACCAAGAGGTACAAGTATATCAGTATTACCAGTCTAACCTGGTTGTCAGACTATTCTGTTGACAAAAAACACATGAAATATAAAAACATACCGTCAATGTAATTCAAATAATAAACTTTACCGACACTGCGTACTCAATAGATTACCTACTGACAGCAGTTGGTGACTGATTGGTTGGTTGGTTGGTTTGTTGGTTGGTTGGTTAGTTGGTTTTCATGCAGTGATAGCCCAGTAGTGTGACCGTCGGACTGCCAAGTCATAGGTCTCGAGTTTGAACCCAAGGCACGCATCTCTGACTTTACGGATTCATGTGCGTATTGTCTAATTATCACTTGCTTCAAAAACGGTGAAGGAAAACATTGTAAGGAAACCGACATGCCTTAGAGATATATCTCGACGGCATGTGAAGCCAATTCAGAGGCCCATCCATGGGCAGCTTAAAAACTCTGACACCAGGTTAGTTACTAAGCACACGAAAAAGAAAGAAGACCTACTCCAACCAGTAAACGTACAGCTTTATAGACCGCCATTTCTGTAATACTTATGTAACAGTCTTTTCCCCGATGTGTAGTATTTACGCCTGGGCACAGTAATTCATTACCATTGACATTTCTATTGTAAAGGGAAAACCTGCGAAGGTCACAACTTTATGGAATGTCACCAAACCCATAAACTTAGCGGCTTCTACTCGCCGACCTTTTATGCTCATGTAATAACGTTAAAAAGCCACAGAAATGTGCCCCTGTACAAGGGTGTTGGATAATAATGTACGCTGTTTTAAAATTTGGGGTGGTAGTGTTAGAGAGCTAAAGCTTCTAGCAAATGAGTTCTTTGGTTGAGGTATTCCACCATATTATTATATTTCTCTGCTCCGGAAAATACTTTATTAATAGGACATACCTTCAGGGCATACCCATGCTCGGGAATCGCAGGCCGATTCCCGGCAACCGTAGGCGCGGGTTTGCGGACGGTGAGCAATGGGTAGCTCGCCGTTCGATATGGACCCGGCCCGGGTTGACGGAGCGTTGTGTACCACGCGCGCCTCAAAGAGATGTCAGCAGAACTGATGGGGTCCGCTAGGGCCGATGCTTGCCGAAGTTGCGGGAAAGTCCGAAAGGGATACCGTGGCCCCTGGCAACTGAAGGAACACGGGCGGGTTTTACTCAGTAATAGTCTGACACGCCCTCCCGCTCCGCCCAGAGCGGGAGAAGTTATATTATAATTTCTCACCCAAAAAAAAGGGCATTTATTCAAAGTTTCATGTTTATTGTTTTAGAACAACAAGAACAAACTTTTAAATATTTAAAAAAATACCAAGAAATCTTTAAAAAACTGTGCAAATGAAAACTACAAAGATGGGTCAGTGAAAGCAGAAACTCATTTAAAAAACCGGTTTTTATTTTCTACAAGGTTTTGTGGTTGGTAGGGCTTGTTCTAAGTCCGCCTGGCTAGCTACCACCATCTAATCTGTCTGTCGCCATAACAACAATGTTAACATCATTGTTGTTTTTCGGCAGTTAGAGATAAGATAGCCAGTTCCTAGCTGTGGTTGAGGTGAGCCGGGTGAAACTCGCTTCCATCTTCAGCCTGATCATTAGTTGAGATGCAGGTCAAGAGCAGGTTAAAAAAACCGGTATATTCTGCAAAATTCTCACCGTGAAAACATAGGTGAAGTGACCCTATTAACACAAGATGAAAAGACTATCCCTTAAATGCATAGAGTATCGAAAACGATACAATGCGTTCAGAACCGTATCCTGTGTTTTTTTTTAAATTGTACAGCCCGGCTGAATGATCAATGGTACCGTTACTTATTTTTGTACCGAAAAAGTGAGGGTTGACACATGACAGTTCTGACATTGTGGATTTTTGACACTTTCACTGTCTATTGTCGCAAGAGTGTGCCAGTGCTGTAAATTTGAATTTTAGATCCGTTTGAATGCCGGGAAAACACGGATAATTTGTTTTGAAAAAAATACAAGATGCAAGGTAAGTCTAAAAACTTGTCGCAAACGTTTGTATTTTTGGTTTTTATTACTTGAGTTGCTTCAAAACTAAACTTTTCTCCATGTATCAATTTCGATACATCATGCACTAACGTCCCTTTTGCTATCATGCTACTGCCTTTTTATCTGCTAAGTTTTGGGCTGGTTTGACAATGTTTTGAGCTTGGTGGAGGTATAGTTTACATGCTGTGTGGTGCTTTATAGATGGGCATATAGAAGATCTGCTTCGCCGCTTGGAAAATGGAGAGCTTTCTGATGACGGCATGGATTCTGATGGGGATGAATTACCATACTACACATCTCGTGAAGATTTAGTGAGAGAGCTTGAAAATCAGCATGAAGAGGACTTTATTGATGAAATCCCAACTGCGGACGACGGAGAGGATCCTCCACTGATACAGGATGCTGCAGAATCCAACATACAACCACCATTACCAGATACAAATTCACAACTTCCGGCTTTTAGCATGAACACAAGGAATTTAGTATGGAAGAAGCAATCACTTGTATACGATGAGAATAATATCAAATTTCGAGGAAGCGAGGAGCTTTCTCCAGCT